>JAOEGL010000012.1:24270776-24870776 GCA_034509955.1 Urosaurus nigricauda | reverse complement strand
AATTAAGCTCGATCTTAGAAGAGCAACTGCCCCCGAGCCTCACCCTTTGGGATCTACCGGAGAGAAAGGACCGGAACCACCGAAACACGGTGCCACCGATCCTCAATTCTCTCAGCTGATCCAACAGGATGGCATGATCTATAGTGTCAAAAGCCGCGGAGAGATCCAAGAGCATGAGCAGGGTCACACTACCCCTGTTGACACTCAAGCGGAGGTCGTCCATCAGAGCAACCATGGCAGTCTCAACTCCATACCCTGCCCTGAAGCCGGTTTGAAATGGAATCTTGGCATGCTCTGTGACTGGGTGAGCACTGGAGACATCATTCCCCCGTATCCTATAACAACAACATTTATTTCTTAACCTCCTCTCTCTCCATGGATCGAGGTGGGGAACAACAACAATTAGCAATCAAACAGTATCAGTTAAAAAGATATCCGTTAAATCATGTATCAATTTAAAAGGACAAACAAAAAGTCCTCTGGCTGACAGTTACCAACCTAGTCCAGGTTGACTGGAGTAAACATCTGACATAGGACTTGAGTGTATGCGGAGGGTTATATGGGAGGAGGCAATCTTGTACCTAAACTGGACCAAACCTTGTAGGGCTTTAAAGGTAATAACCAACACTGTGTACCTTGCCTGGAAACTAATTAGCATCCATACATATTATTTTTGTAATATGATCACTCCTAGATGCCTCACTAATCAATCCGGCTCCCATGTTTTGAACTATGAAATGTCAAACTTAGTACAGAGGTAGCCCAGTGTACAGCACATTGCAAAAGTCCAGCCTTGTGGTCACCACTCTTTAGGTCCTCCAGCTCTAGGTAGGAGCGCAGCTGGCATATCATCCAAAGATGATAGTAAGCACTCCTGGCCGTCACCACCATCTGGAACCTGCCCTAGAGATAAGAACAGAACTACTGAAGCACAGTGCCTCCTATTCCGAAATCCCCCAGGCGTGGTCAATGGTATCAAACACTGCTGAGAGGTCTAAAAGCACCGCCAGGGACAAGTTCCCTCATCAATGCTCAGGTGAAGAACATCCACTATAGTAGTCTGAACTCCATATTCTTCTTTGAAGCCGATTTGAAATGGGTCTAGGGAATCCTAATCTGCATTGCCTAGGTAACCCTTTGATTGAGGCACTGCCAGGCTAAAATGGTATGGTTTCTTTGGAGAAAGACACATGAACAGGCTACACATGCAGTGGGATTAATGTTGAGAAACACACATTCAGTGAGTCTAATGCCCAAATTATGTATCTAGGGAACTACAGATTTAGGAATTTATAGACCTTGTGAAGAGGAAACTGCACAGAAATATTTAGAAAACAAACAAACAATCTGCAGGTAAGGACAGTTTGACCCAACTTGTGTTATATCCACAATTTGGTATAAATGTTAATCTGCAAAGACATAATGTAAAAAAGGGAGGAGATGGAATAGTGGAACTTTACGATGTGTTTACAAAAGTAATATGCCAAGTTGACAGCCAGTATGATGAGTACGAGTAAAACATTGCTTTGGTTTAGAACCTGAGGTGATTATGCTGACATTTCGTGCAAATGAACTGAAGAAAATAGGAAGATGTGGGAAATCTCTATACATTTGGTGATTTTAAAATTTTATCCCTAAAGGAAATCTGCCTGGACTCCATGAAAGCCTACTACGGAAATGAAGTATGCTGCAAAAGACTAGTCTAAAGCCTTTTCTGTGATGCCCATTTAATTGAAGTGTGGCACTGGCCAGACCTGTTTATTCCTGCATGGCCCTTGTCTTTTTTAACTCCCAGCTCTATGACTCTATGGAGTTTATCATACGACAGAATTTGGGGGTATAATTTTTATTTTTATTATTATTATTATTATTATTATCATGCAATGGCAATCCGAACGCAATCATGGGGTTTCACGTTATTGCAAATGAGTGTATCTCACGCAATTCCGGGCAATGGGAAGTCATTCCGAACGCAATCGTAGGTTTTACGTTAATGCATATAAGAGTATCTCATGCAATTTCGGGCAATGGGAGGGTCATTTTCCGGAAATAGGAAGTCATTCTGAATGCATTCCGAACGCAATTAGATTTCACGTAAATTCACTAAACTAGAGAATTTACATGAATTCAAATTGGCTCAATTAGAAATTGGGAGAAATTCCTCCCGTGTGATAAACTCCTATGATTTTGAACTGTGTTACTTACAACTGGGGCAGATGGATTAAGATCAGTGTCGGTAGATGTCCAATCAAACCCAAGGTTTCTGACTCCCAACAGTTTCACAGCAGAAATCCTTCTCCATCTCCTGCACCAGCCATCTGAAATCAAAAAGTCTAGAAGCAGAATTGCATGAGGATTTGTGTGCCATGTTACAGTTCTGGTACCAAAAGCAATCTTCTGAGCAGAACATAAGCAATTTGTTTTAAAATTCTAGATGATATGGGTTATCTAGGTGAATTTCAACCTTGCATTAGGCTTGGCTATGGGATGGAAATAATTTTGGTCTCTTTGGTGAATGACCTATGCTGGGAATAGTCTTGCTGTCTTTCCATCAGCAGGTGAACATTCTTTGAGGAACTGATTACAAGAGTTTTTAACAGTGTGCCCTTTTACTGATTTCATCTTTATATATATATATTTATACTTCGCTCTTCAGCCTTAAAGGCTATCAGAGCGGCTTACTAGTGAATTCATGTGAATTTGAATTGGCTCCAATTGGCTCCATTCGAAATAAAGAGAAATTTCTCCCATCTGATAAACTCCTTAGTTCTGAAAAGGGTTTTCTAAATAACAAAATGCTTCTATACTACTAGAATACACAGAGTAGTATCACTGCTTTGTGTTATCTGCATACTCCTTCCTTACTTCATGGAACTCAGGTTATTTCTGCACTGCAGTGTGTTTTGGATCCTCCTAGTGGGTTTCCACAGGAAAGTAAAATTTCCACAACCCTGAAACCATTACACCCTGCCTCTCTGAATGTTTTTTTAGGGTCCAAAACACACTGCATAGATATCCCAGTTTGAGACCGTTTTAACTGCCCTGGCTCAGTGCTAGGGAATGCTGGGAATTGTACTGTTTGTGAGACATTGAGCCTTCTCTTCTGGTTTCACCATAAACTATAGTTCCTAGGGTTCCCTAACACTGAGCCAGGGCAGCTGAAGCCTAGGGAATGCTGGGAGTTGTAGTGTTCGTGAGACATTGAGCCTTTCCCGTCAGGTAGATAGTTCTGGTGCCGCTATTAACTACATTTCTAAGGGTTCCTTAGCCCTGAGCCAGGGGCAGCCCAAGCGTATTATTAATTATTTTTAATAATAATAATAATAATAATAATAATAATAATATATTTCTGAGGGGCCTTGAGGGAGGGCGCGTGGGCGGGCCTAGTAGTGACGCCGGGGCGCTACTCGAGTAAGAGGAGGCGGACTAGGCCGCAGTCGTCGTCGTCGTCGTCGTCGCACAATTATGAGAAGGATCCTCCTCCGGGCGGCCTGCTCTAGTAGTTGCTCTCCTCCTGCCGCCGCCGCCGCCGCCAGTTCCGGGTCCCGAGACGGAGCTTCGTCGTCGTCTTCTTCTCCTCCTGTTTCCCGGCCTTGCTCTCTCCTTCTCCTTCTCCTTCCCGGGCCTTGTGCAGCTGCCGAGCCCAGCGCCGATAGATGGAGACAGGCTCCGCCGAACCACGAGCAGGAGCCGCCATCGCTGCTGCTGTCGCCGCCGCCGCCGCCGCTGCCGCCGCCAAGCGTGAGAGGAGGAGGAAGGGGAGCCGGAGCTGCTGCTGAGGAGGAGGATGGTGAGAGGACACGACGCAACCCTCTTCTTCTGAAAGAGATGGTGGCAAAGGCTGCGTCCACACTGGAGGGATAACCCGGTTTGGAACAGCTTTAACTCGTGGTCTGGTTCAAGGCTGTGGAATTCTGGGAGTTTCCCAGAACTCCAACTCCCAGAATTCCATAGCCTTGAGCCAGACCAAAAACTGAAGCGGTGTTTGCACATAATTATATATGTGTGTGTGTATATTTGTACCCCACCTATCCCTATATTGGATATAATTACTGTATATAATATAATAATAAAATTTTTATCTATAACCCACCCCTCTGAACGAGCAGTCAGGGCGGGGTACAGTAAAATATATAAAAACAAAGTACAGTTAAAATTATTGTGACCCAACCCCAACCTCCCACCCCTTTAAAAAGGATTAAATTCAGGCAGAATTAAAACAAGGAGACAAAATAACAACATTAAAAACAGGCTAACCAGCATTATTATTATTATTAACCTATATATATATATATATATATATAATATATAGCACTGTAAATTTACACAGCACTGTACATACAATCATTTAGGGTATTATATATTAGAATATATAATTATATATATTAAAATATATAATTATATAAATATATATAATTAAAATATATGATTACATGTATTATTATATATAATTATTATGTTATTATATTGTTATATGTTATATATTATTATATTATTATATATAATTATTATATATATAATAAAATATGCATATATATATATATAATTATATATTTGTTATATGTATATGCGTGTGTGTGTATGTCTGCATATACATACATACATACACACACACACGTGAAAGGGATGCCGGAGTCCTAGTATACCCCAAGTTGAATGTGAGTCAACACTGTCATGTGGCAGCTAGAAAGGCCAATGCGATTCTAGGCTGCATCAATAGAAGTATAGTGTGTCTACACCCAGGCACTTCAAAGATATCAGTATTTTGAGACATCTTGTAGCAAAGGTGCCCTCCAATATTGCTCCTAGAAATTGGGCAGTGCTTTATTATTATTAACCTTTATTTATATAGCACTGTAAATTTACACAGCATTGTACATACAATCTTTTAATTAGACAGTTCCCTGCCTTCATGCTTACAATCTAAAGAGATATGACACAAAAAGAGTAGGGAATGGTGTTGGGGAAGGGGATCAGATCCAGCAGTTCTTCTCTCCCTCTGACCCCTGGACCAAGGCAGATGGACTGGAGGGAGGGCTAGTCTTAATTGAGGCCAGGCCCGATGGCGTTGGGCCTGTGAGAGGATGGAGGATGCTGCCTTTTCAGCGCTTTATTCCTTCTCGTTGTGCATGCGGCTGTAGTACTCCTTTATTTTATTTTTAATTTTTTTTATTATACACACACACACACAAATGTGTGAAAGGGATGTAGGAGTCCTAGTAGACCACAGGTTGAACACAAGTCAAGTATTTGGGTTGGCCCAATAAAGATATCATTGTTTGCGTGTTATTGGACAAGTCAGCAGTGTGATGCAGCATCTAAAAAGACATAGTGTTTCTAGAATCTAGATTGAGAGAATTCAAAGACATAGCTGTGTTAGTCTGTGGGATCAGTTTATTTATTGGAGTATTTATACCCCACCCTTCAGCCTAAAGGGCTATCAGAGTATGTAGAGAGATCTTGTAGCAAAGGTGCCACTAGATCAAGGAAGGTAACAGTGGCACTCTGTTCTGCTTCTCCTGAAGTGCCCATGGTGAGGGAGGCCTGTGGGGAAGAGGAGGAGGATGGTGAGAGCTGTGGCCTTGCTCTGTGGCCTCTCTCCCTCTCCTGGGTCATGCTCCCCACAAAAGCTCTGCTGTGAAGTGAAGATAAAGCAGGGTTGCCTCTCTCTAGAGTCACCAGGGAGCCCTTTTCAGGGAGGGACTGGAGGGGTAAAGGCTTGGGAGGGCACACTCCTAATATTGCTCCTAGGAATTGGGCAGTACATTATTTCTTCTCTTATTGTGAGTGTGACTGTGGTTCTCCTTTATTTATTTATATTTTTAGAAATTTATTAGTCTGTGGGATCTAGGAGCCCTAGAAGACCACAGGTTGCACGTGAGTTAACAGTGTGACAAGCAGCTAAAAAGGCCAGTGCAATTCTAGGCTGAATCATTAGAACTACACTTGTGGCTTCAACTATTGTGGATTTGATTATTCACAGATTTTATTAATATGTTCTCTCTAGGAATCTCTAGGTCCTCCAGTACAACTCTGCCAGAAGTTACCCATAGAGTTGTGCTGGAGAACCCTAGAAGTTGCTAGAGAAAACTTTTCTCTACCGTAGGCATTTGTAGGTCCTCCAGCATGATTCTGTGATCAACCTTTGGCAGATGTTGACCACAGAGTTGTACTGGAGGACCTAGAGATTTCTAGAGAGGTGTTCTCTCAGGTAAAAACATAGTGTTTTTGTTATTTCTGGTTTTTCCTTATTCACGGGGGTCCTACGCCCCTAAGCCTAGCAAATGTGGAGAGACAAGTGTATAGTGTCTACATTGAGGGAATTCAAATAGATAGCTATGTTAATCTGTGTAATCAGTATGTAGCGAGATCTTGTAGCAAAGTTGCCACTAGATCAAGGAAAGTAACGGTGGCACTCTATTCCACTTTCTTCAGGTCCTACCTGGAATAATACTGTGTCAAGTTCTGGACACCACAATTCAAAAAGAGTGTTCAGAAGCTGGAGCATGTCCAAAGGAGGGTGACTAAAAAGGTGAAGGGTCTGTAAACCAGGCTTGTGACAAATGATTTAGGGAGCTGGATATGTTTAGCCTGGCGAAGAGAAGGTTAGGAGGTGGTATGATAGAGCTGTTTAAATATTTGAAGGGATGTCACATTGAGGAAGGAGCAAGCTTGTTTTCTGCTGCTCCAGAGGATAGGGTAGGACCTGGAACAATGGATGCAAGCTACAGGAAAAGAGATTCTACCTCAACATTAGCAGGAACACTCCTTCCTCGGAGAGCAGTGGAGTCTCTTTCTTTTGAGGTTTTTTAAACAGAGGCTGGAAGGCCATCTGTTAGGGCTGCTTTGACCAACCCTCTACCATTCAGGCTGTTCTTGCATGGTAGAGGGTTGGTCTATTCCAACTCTATGGCTCTGTACTTCTATTTATTTATAATTTATTTTATGTTACTGAATTTTGAAGGGTAGTAAAAACAAAACAAAAGGAATGGCAGAAAAGGAAAGGGGGGGGGGGGGAGAGAGAGAAGATGGTTCCTTGCTTCTATGTTACAAAGATGAATTGATGACTGTTTTCTAGGTGACTCCCATCATCCACAGACAGTATCCTAGAGGCAGCTTTACCTGAGGATAGCTGTTGTCCAAACATATTAGAAAGTGCTAGGCTGGGATAAACTAGCCTGATGGACAGAGTAGTCCTGGAATTACAGGAGAAAAGGGGAGGGAGCTTTAATTCCCCCCCCCTCCATTTTAGCCTATTCATACCATCATAAAAATGGTACTAGGCTTTGGGTGCAGAATTAACACACTACACTGAATACAGAGTTTCTTTGTATCATTGAAGGGGGTGGAGGTGGTTGCCTTCATTCTTGTTGGTTGGCTTCCAGGGAGTTCATTGGTTTCCACTGTGGAACTATGTTGGATTGGATGGTCCGAGTTGGACTTTGGTCTGATCTGACAGAAAGCATGCTTATGTTAACATGAACCCTCTTCACACCTATCCTGGAGACCTTTTTGTTTTCCCAAAAAGGAACAGTCTCCATGTAAAAGAGACAACAGAGACACCCATTAAAAAAAAACCTTTAATTTATACCCCTCTTTTTGTGGAAACAATCCGGCTTACAAGATAAAATACAAATATATACCATATCCCCCCTTAAAACAGAATTAAACAGTGGTACAACTAAAATCTAACATTGGTTAAAAACACAACAAAACTATTAACAATTAATGGTGGGCAGAATTATTGTAACCAGAATTACACAAATATAAACAGTATGGGATTATTTTATGTGGCCAGGGTCTGTTTTGGGAAGGGCTTCCGGAAGAGATCCGTCTTAACAGCTTTCTTGAAGATGTCTAAGTTGGATATTAGATGGATCTCATCCGGCAGGTCATTCCATAGAGTGGGAGCAACCACAGAAAATGTCCTCTGGGAGGTCGCAACTAATCTAGTTCTCACTGGTTGTAATAAATTCCTCCCAGAGTGTACGGGGCAGATTATATGGAAGTAGGTGATTCCTTAGATAGGTTGGGCCTAAGCCATGCAGAGTTTTAAAGGTGATCATTTCTCATAGTCTGTGATCGACTTCTGGCAGATGCTGACTATGGGGTTGCACTGGAGGACCTGGTGATTCTTAGAGAGGTGTTCTCTTAGGTAAAAAGATTAGTGGTTTTTTTTTTGTTTGTTTGCAGTTTTTCCACATTCATGCGGGTCCTTCACCCCTAACCCCAGTGAATGTGGAGGGACCACTGTAAATGAAGAATGTCAGACCTTTTTTCTCTCAGAGGGCATGTAAACACAACCGGGGGGGGGGGGGGAAGCCAAGTGATTGGTCACACACAATAAGAGAGACTTTGACTATCAGCTGGCTAAATTTGCATAGTCAAAGCGCTCCTTGGGCACACCTCCCACATGTGTTTGAAAGGTACGGTAACCCTGACACCCCACCCCCCATCTAGATCCAGGGGTCGATCAAATAGTGTCATGGTTGATTTCATTCACACTTTTGAAAATCAGACCAATTTTTTATTTTCAAATGTGTTATAATTAAGGAGAGTTTACAGATCAGGCCAGCTGTCCAAACATTCAGAGGTGCCCCTGCCCACAAAGGAAGCCAGCTGCTGAAACAGAGCTTTAAAAATGCTGATCAGTCTGTCTGTCAACTGGATAAATTAAGTAATAGGCTGAATCTGGTTTGTAGGCTGTGGGTTTTTCATTGCTGCTTCTACACAAGTATATTTCTCTACTTCCATCTTCATTACTATCATGGCTGGATCCAAGGTTTACCTATTCAGATACCTGTAACACAATAAGACATCTCTGAGACAGCAGCAATGAATAAGATTTGTTAACCATTTTGTAACATAGGAGAGATGTGCTGCTTGTGTGGAATGTTAACTTTCAAGCTATCCTAAGGGTTAATGACTGAGAATGACAAACTTTGTCAGCTATGGAGGTGGAAACATCCTATATCCTATATCCTATATCATGGGTTGATTTCATGTCATTGCTCCAAATAGGCAGGAAAACAGACTTGAAGGAGTCGCCCCCAAAAGGAACAATCACCCCCATCCCTCAGTCTTTTTCCTGCCTCAGCTCCTAGTATTCTGTGTTTTGCCTTTTCTCCTCCTTCCTTGACTTTGTCTTAAAGACTTTAATACTTCTTCTAATATTTATTCTATTCTTCTTATATTCATGATCTATTCCCTCCTACCTTAACAGCTACCTACAAAAACAACTATGTTTTCTTTAGTCTTTGCTCTATCCCTTTGACTTTTTTTAACTGCAAAACAAAGCCAGGCAGGGAGAAACAGTTCAGAAGCTGTTGTGCTGTGAGGCAACTAGGCCCAACTCCAGCATTTAAGAAGAAGACATCCCAGCCATGTCTGGCTGAAGGGGCTGAAAGGCCAGAGAGCCCAGGTGCAGCAGGAGGAGGGAGATCCCTCTGTCCTTGACCAGATGCGCTCCGCTGCAGACTTCAACCCCAGCAAGTGGTCTGTGCATTGAGATGGAGATCCTAAAAGGAATCGGCATGGTGGAGGAGGGGTATTTCCCCCAAATGGCGCCACACTGCGGACACCAACCCCAGAAGGGATTTGGGTGGTGAGATGGATAACCTAACAAGACCTTGGCATGGCTGGAGGAGGAAGAACCACCTGTCCTTAGTCAGATTGCGCCCCACTGCAGACATCAAACCTGGCAAGAAGTTTTGGCAGAGAGAGAGAGAGAGAGAGAGAGAGAGGAGGTTTAATCCTATGTTTGTGTGTTAAGCTTTACCCCCCAGAGGTTTGTTTCTGACTTGCATTTCCAGTTTTGAAGAAGACTTCAGTATCTCAGAAATACATGTGGAGAGTGTTTCCCTCCAAAACCAACTGCCTCCTCTCCTTCCTCCATGATCCACTCAGACTGAAGGGATCAGAGAGGATTAACAAAAGGATTCTCCAGGTGCAGGGAGTCTACTTCTTCTTCTGCCCCATCATCCCATAGTCTAGGGGTTTCAGTCACTCCTTGGGGAGAATTTGGCCAAGACATTTATTTATTGTGCTTGCCTTTTTAAAAGAAGAGACAAAGCTGGAACTGAAGGTGTGGCAGCCATTTTGATTAAGGGCAGCAAGACAAAAGAGGAAAGGCCTGCTGCTTCTGCTAACCAATATGCTTTTACTAAAACAAAGAAAAAAATACCTATACTTCATTCCTCAGAAGAGGAATGTGATCTGTGAAAAAAGAAATAAATAGTTAAAAAACAAACAAATAAAAAATAAACAAAGATGAGGGCCTTTCAGTACCTCCTGAAAGTTCCTGAAATCTGTTAGACTTTGGGGGACTGATGATCTTTTATTATTATTGAATTTGTTTTTATGATATTGTTGTATAAAGCAATTAACATATTGGATTTTAATGCCACCTCTGATTAATGGAAGCTGGATGATCCCGATCTTTCTCAAGAGAAAGATTATCCTCCCCACTCCAAGTCTTGGCCTTCAACACCAAATACTCCATTTCATACAGATCACACAAACACACATATATACGTGTATGTATGTATGTATGTATATAGTTACAACTCACCCCACTTTGTCATGGGAATCAACAGATCCCAATTGTGGTTGTCAGAGTTTAGGCTCAATAAAAGATGTCTCTGCTATTTCCATTTTTTCTAGAGCTACATTTGTGTGGGTTAGAGCTCTTGTTAAAAACACTTAAGGGCAAAATAGAGTTCTGCCTCGGCATTAACAAAAAATGGTTTAAGGTAGTGGCTATTTCAAGAGACACTAGCTTAAAAGTGATTCGTCATAGAATCCAAGACCACAACTGGTTCAGTTTCAGTATAAGGGCAGATTTGACTAAAGAATGGACACATAGATGCCCATTTCAAACAAAAGCTGACATTTTTACCTCTTTCTGGAGACAAATTGTTTGGAAGAAAGTCTCTTGGTTGAGACGTAAGGATAAGAAGAAGGCCTTACCATCTTTTATTTTTTTAAAAAGTATTTTCTAGTACACTCCTCAAATTAAGAATGGGGTTTATCACACTAGAGGGCAAACAGGATTTAAACAGGAATTAAACAGGAAATGCCCTATGTTAAACATAAGGCATGTTAAATACCCTATGTTAAACATAAGGCATTTCCTGTTTAATTCCTGTTTAAATCCTGTTTGCCCTCTAGTGTGATAAACCTAAATGAGAACAGGGCCCCAACTTTCCTGTATTGTCTAAATACGACAATGGGTAGCCTTTGGAGTCAAATATGGCTCTGATACAGGGACAGGCTTCTTCTGATTGAGCATTATGCAGTGTTACTACACAATGCGGTTAAGATTTTGAAATAATAATCTCAAGGCCACCCCTCCAATGAGTCTAGAAGGGATGGATGGTCTTAATTTGCCACAAGGCAATTGTGACTTTTCTTAGACCAGGGTCTTCAATACTAGAGACACTATTCTGAGCTGACCTCATAAAGGAGTCAGGAAAAAAATAGATTAAACCTGCCATAGTACATCTAAATTCTGTCTGTTAATAAGCTTTATCATTTATTTTGAACGGTAATGGCAAAATTACAAATCTAATAGATAGATGATTCAATATAAGCCCTGGTTTTCTCCCATTTCTACTCAAGATGGAGAAGACACACATTCCCTCTCTCTTTCACATACACACATATATACATGTATATATACATACACTGTTGAAAAAAACAGATGTGGTGCTTAAAAGACTATAAACAGAATCCGCCTTGGCAATTAGGGCTGTTTCAACTATATCAGTATTCTCAAGGGGGGCTGAAGATCTTATCTGTGAGGTCCCTCATAAACATAAATTATGTCAAGACAGTCTACAAGCTACTCAAAATGGTTGCTTTCTAAGCTGATGCCAGGCTAGATGTAATACAGTTTGACAATAGATCACCTATAGCTTCTAGATTAGTCAGGAGACAGATTTTATATACAAACAAACCTACTGGCATGTGAATGCCTGTTCTAAATAAAATTTAACAATTTTAATGATGACAAACTTTAAAGGATCACTGGATCCATTATTGGTAGATTAATGATAAGGGGAAAGCATTAGCTTTTTTCACATAAAAGAAGAAAAGAAGTCCCTTCATCTGGGACAGTCCTCCTTTCATCCCCATAGATCCATTATGGTACTTGTTCTACAAGAGACAGTAGATTTGCAGATAGTGGTCTGAGTTTAGTTACAACCTCAGCAGTAGTCCCAGACATTGCTTCACCTGAGCCAACAACAACAATATCAGTGACAGTACCTATCTTGTCAAACAATGATAAAAATAGCCTCAGTCCTGGCTGATTGGTGATAAAGGATGGAAAGAAGACTGCTGTTTTTCTTTCATCTTTTGAAAAAAATAATAATTAAACAGATCTATGGGTCCTCTCAACTCTGCAAGAAGGTGCTCTGATATATTTTCTGTTCCATTCTCCTAACTATTTCATTGCTTCCTTAAGGTACAGGAAGGCAAAGAAACATCAGTTAATGCTACAAGCCACAGAACGACTGATTGATATTGGGGCCATAAAAACTATACTATCTTCACAAAGAACAAAAGAGGCTTGTTCCAATCTTCTTTAATTCTACATTTATAACAAACAAAAACAAATTTTAGAGCGTGGCGATTGAGCTGAAATGGGTCAAATGGTTTGTTAAAAAAAAAATACAGGTTCAGACTGGAGACTTCCAGATAATTCTGGAGGCACTTCAGCTCCAGGATTTTCATGTGTCGCTGTTCTTGGTTGTAGCATGCTTCTGCATCCCAGTCCTCCCACTTCATCACAAATATCTACACATTTCTTATCAATGGAAATAATAATAATAATAATAATCATCATCATATATACTATATTTGGTTTTCTATCTATTTTTATATTCAAAATATTTTCTATTTCCAATATTACTATTTCCCAAAAATTTTGAACATATTTACATTGCCACACACACACACATACACACACATATATATATATGATCCTACCTCATTACAGTCTCTCCAACAATATTTTGAGTTATTCTTATTTATATTATGTAATCTTATTGGTGTTAAATACCATTTCCAAAACAGTTTATAATAATTTTCTTTAATTTGTATTGATACGTTTTTCAAATGTCTTTGCTCCCAAATTCTATTCTATTCATTTTCACAAATTTTATATCCTAATTCATATTCCCATATTTCTTTCAGAACATCTTGATTTAATTTTTCCCTTTTACTCTCCATTAATATTTTATACATTTTACTTGTTGTTCCTTTCATATTTTCCTTTTCCTTCCTTTCTTTCCCTTGCTGAATTATTTGTTCAAATTGTGTATATTTTTCCTTTCTTATATTCATTTTTTCCAATTTTTAAACCATTTTTCTATTTGCATATAGTGAAACCAAGACATTTTTATTCCGCTAAGTTTTTCTTTTATACTTTCTTTTCCAGTCTTTAACTTTATCCAATTTTCTATTTTATCCATTTTCCTTTCCTTTAATTCCTTATCTAGTAAATCTCTTAAATTTCTTCTAGATCTGTCTGCGGCCTTTGACACCGTGGACCACTGTCTCTTGCTTGACTTACTTTCTGACCTTGGGTTCTCCGACTCTGTTCTCAACTGGTTCAAATCTTACTTGTCAGACCGATCCTTTGCCGTGGTCACAGGTGGTCAGACTTCCTCCTCTGTCCCCTTATCTGTTGGAGTTCCTCAGGGCTCTGTCTTGAGTCCCCTTCTGTTCTCTCTTTACACACTGTCCCTTGGTAAACTCATCAGTTCTTTTGGTTTCTCCTATCATCTGTATGCCGATGACACTCAGCTGTATCTTTCAACCCCTGACCTTTCGCTGGGGCTCGAACAAGTCTCCTCTTGTCTGGCTGCCATCTCTCAGTGGATGCGGCATCGGCGCTTGAAGCTCAACATGTCTAAAACAGAGCTTCTCGTCTTCCCACCTAAGCCCATCCTTCAATACTCCTTTTCTGTTTCTGTTGACAGCATTTCTATTCAACTGGTTCAGCAAGCCCACAGTCTTGGCTTCATTTTTGATTCCTCGCTGTCATTTACTCCCCAGATTCAGGCCACTGCCAAGACCTGTAGATTCTTTCTTTACAACATTGCTAAAATCCGTCCTTTCCTCTCAGCCTCCACCGCCAAGACTCTGGTCCATGCCCTAGTGGTATCACGACTAGATTATTGTAACCTCCTTCTGACAGGGCTTCCTCTCTCTCATCTCCATCCTTTAATCTCTGTCCAGAACTCAGCTGCACGTATCATCACATCTGCTCACCGCTTTGACCATGTTTCTCCTCTTTTATCCTCCCTTCACTGGCTCCCCTTCCCCTTCTGCATCCAGTACAAGCTTGTGTTGTTGACTTTCAAAGCCCTCCACGGACTGGCCCCTCCTTACTTGTCTGAACTTCTTTCTCCTCACACTCCTTCTCGTACCCTCCGTTCTGGTAGTCAATGTCTCCTGTCCCAGCCGAGGATTTCCACTGCCCTGTCCCGGATTCGTCCCTCCTCACTTGTTGCCCCTCACTCCTGGAACCTTCTTCCCCCACATGCACGCCTCATCACTTCCCTAACCAGGTTCAAAACTGAGTTAAAGACTATATTATTTAGGGAAGCTTTCCCAGGACTGTGCCATCCGCCCCAGGATGCCTCCTTTTAAGTTTGTATTAAGAAGCCATGCCCTCCCTCCAGTCCATCTGCCTTGGTCCTGGCCCCAGAGGGAGAGAAGAACCACCGGACCTCATCCCCTTTCCCATCACCTTCCCCTCTTCCTTTTGTGTTGTCTCTTTTAGACTGTAAGCCTGAGGGCAGGGATCCATCTAATTTAAGATTGTATGTACAGCACTGTGTAAATTTACAGCGCTTTATAAATAAAGGTTAATAATAATAATAAATTTCTGGGAATGATTTTTCCATTATTATTGGTGTTATAATTGAATTTTCATTCATCATTCTTTTTTTATATTTGTTCCATATCTCCAATATATTTTCAATCTCCTTAATTTCCTTCCTACTGAAATCTTTGAAGAAAATTTTATCTATTTTCATATCTATTTCTTCTTTTTCCATTTCTAACCAGTCTAGATCTCAGATAGTTAACATACCTTCTATTACATATTTTAAGTGGTTGGCTTCATAGTATGCCTTTATATTAGGGAGGCCTAACCCTCCCTTTTTGTGAGCTCTATACCATATTTGTGTATTTAATCTAATTCTTTTACCTCCATTACAATATGAATTTAATAACTGTTGCCATCTATTTATTTCAGATTCTGATGTTTTTAATGGTATCATTCTAAATAAAAAAACTAATTTTGGTAGGATTTTCATTTTAACTAATGCAATTCTTCTGAACCATAATTGAATCCTCTTTGTCTGTTTTGGGTATCAATATTACCAATGATTGATACCATGATGCCGGAATTTTTTCTCCATTTATTATTCCATCAGTTCCAATTTTGGGACTTATATTTTTTTCAAATATTTTATAATATTCAGGTCCCAAACCACCCATTCCTGGAGTTTTTCCATTTTTTTAGTTTTCTAATTACTTCAGTTATCTCCTCCTTTTCTATGGGTTGTTCCAGTAATTCTTTATCTTCTTCCATTATTGTTTGTCCCCAATTTTCTTCTACAGTACATGCTTTTCAATCTTATCTAATGGGTTTTTTCCTGCTTGATATAAATTTTTATAAAATTCTTCAAAAAAAATTCTTCAGTTGCTTACACTTATTTGTGTATAAGTCGTCCTCATATATAAATCAAGGGCAGTTTTGGAGGCCAAAATTGTGGATTATGATATGCCCCATGGATAAGTCGAGGGTCAAACACTGGGGCATGTTACAAAAGATCTAAAGTGGGAAACAAAGCACCACTTCCCTCCCTATATCTCCCTCTCTGGACCTCTCCAAAGGCATGGAAAATGGGGAAACAAACCTTGTCTCTCTCTCCCTCTCTCTCTTTTCCCTTTATCAAAAGCATCTCCAATGCTCATGGCTTGCAACACAGGGTAGACCCCCCCCCTCTGCCCTTCACCCCCCAGGATTTCCAAGTCCCATGGCTTGCAAAATGGGGTAGAAACCCCCCCCTCTCTACCCTTAACCCCCAGGATTTCCAAGGCTAATGGCTAGCAAAAGGGGGTACAAGCCTGGCCATACTCTCTTCCCCCCCCCCCCTTGTCTCAGCAGCTGTTTGGCTATGAGGAAAGGCTGAGGGATAACACACACCGAGGAGGGCACACAGGGATTCAAACAGGGAGTCAAACCTCTCTCTCTCTCTCCTCCCCAATCTCCCTTGCCTCACCAGCTGTTTATTAGTTTCGGCTGTGAGGGAAGGCTGAAAGATAACAGAGAGAGAGAGAGATTGAGAGAGAGGAGAGGAAAGGGTGTGGGAACTCAAATGGGGAGCTGTTTAAAGATCCCTGGCCAAGGTGGAACACTTCTTTTAGGACCTTAACTTATTGCCCCATATATAAGTCTACCCATGATTTGGGAGGACATTTTGGGACACAAATTACTCGACTTATAGTCGGGTATATATGGTAAAATGGTTTAAATTTATTAACTTAGGGCTGCATAATGTACTTGGACATATATTTGTCTGTGATAAGTCAAAATCCTGTTCTTTCTCTTCTGATTGAAAACATCTCAAGCATATGAGTTTTTTGACTGTGAGTCTAGCCCCAAGCTAGACTTGAGACTACAGTGGGCCCTTGATATCTTCTGGGGATTGGTTCCAGGACACACACACCCCACCCATCCCATGAGTGACAAAATCAGTGGATGCTCCAATCCCATTATATACAGTGGTATAGTAAAATTGTGTCCCTTATATAAAATGGCAAAATCAACATTTTCTTTTTGGATTTTTGGGGGGTGGGTGGGATATTTTCAAGCCAAGAATAGTTGAATCCATGGATGCAGAATCTGTGGATACAGAGGGCCAGTTGTTCTTGTGTTGTTTTTAGCCAAACAGATTGTTTTGTCATTGTAGTTGTAATACATAATGCTTTAGGTAAAACATTTAGGCAATAATTATTAGCAGTATGTATTGTGGATAGTTTAAAAGTTGTTTTGGAGGTTTCATTCCTAGTTAATTTCAGTCCTCTTTTATACTCACCAAGGGCATGTTAACAGGATGAAAATTCAGAAGTGGATGGGCTGTCTCAGGACTGTCAGCAGAAAGTGTATTTCAGCCACACACCCTTTCTGTCAGTTCAATTATAGGCCATTGTGCATCTCTGTGAAGCTGTTACTCAACCTACCATTGAAAAGAAGCCTACCGTTGCTCTCATGATCAACTGTGGGATGAAAAGAAATGTGAAGAGCCCATGATTTTACAAGGGGTGTTGTATTCTTAAATGTTTGGTTTATAGCCTCATCTCCTATGTGTTTGTTTAGGCCTAAATACGGTAGCACTACTTCCATAAAAGTCTGGATTGCAGATTGTAGTCCTTAGCAATTAACTTAATATAGAGTTTGTTATCCCTGAGTACATGACTGCATAAGGTGGAGTTACAAATTATGACCATCCTTAATTCAACTAGTAGATTAAATTTAAAAAGCTGGCTACAGTTTTGTATTTACATATTTTAGTTATAGTTTACACTTTATTTAAGTTATATTTTATGTAATCAATCAATCTTTATTTACGGTCTTTGACCAAAGATATTTCAGAAATTGATACATATTGATGAAACAGTTGTATAAAAGTGCTACATCTAAATAAAATCAAATTAAAACAAAACTTGAAGCTAGAGTATACAAGTAGAGAGAAACATTACACATCACTGTGACTGGGTAGTCTTCTAATGCATTTCCAGCTATTACTGTTGATTCTGATCTTTAATTACTGTTTTGCGTGTGCCAACAGCTGCTGCGCAAAATCAGGCTATATTTGCAGTGATTGACAGATCTCTATTCTTGAGCAATAAAACCAAATAGTGATTAGCTGTTCGGCCTGGATAGTTTTGTAAAATTAGATAAATCAGAGAAGAACGCACTCCTTGGTAGAATGGACAATAGAATATGTTATGTTGGAGTAATTCAACTGAAGTGTCAGAGCATAAGGAAGTCCAGTTCTCATAAGGGAAGTTCTTATATTTCCTGTCTAGGACTGCAGAGGGGAGAACATTAAGGCGGGCTGCAGTAAAGGCCATCCTAAATTTGGGTATTATTAGATTGGTTAAATAAGGTGGCCTAGTAAAGTTATTTTCTAAACTTCCCAAGACTGGGATATTTTTGATTTTGCCTCTGTGAATTTGTAGTTCTATGTCCCAGATCTGTTGTTTGAAGGCCATTTTTGCCCTTTCATGGCCAATTTGTATAAAGATACTTTGTGAGAAACCACATTTGCTCAAGATGCTGTTTATCATTGTTTTCCAGGAGGAGGAATAGCTATCTAATAAAACTAAAGCAGCAAACCCGCATGGAGCAAATATAAGCTTAAGCCAGAAATTAATTATTAGAATCCAAGCACATGCTTTGATGGTGCTTTTGTGTATTTATAGATATATTTCAAGGTACAGCTTTAAAATATGTATTTAATTAATCAATTTTAATTAATTTGCTTCCATTCTTTTTTGGTAAAATTATATGTATAATTGGACTCTTATGTTACAAAACAAGTTATTTAAATACCAATTAATGTCTGCCTTTTTTTTTAAACATACAATGATTCACTACCAAATAAAAGAACAGGCTGCATGTAGTACATCTGATGCAAATTGGGAAAAGCTCTAAGTGAATTAAAGTTAACGAAGTATCAGAAAGTTCCTCCTAATGTTGAGGTGGAATCTCTTTTTCTGCAGCTTGCATCTATTGTTCCGCATTCTAGTCTCTGCAGCAGCAGCAAACAAGCTTGCTCCCTCCTCAATATGACATCCCTTCAAATATTTAAACAGGGCTATCATATCACCTCTTAACCTTCTCTTTTCTAGACTAAACATCCCCAGCTCCCTAAGTCGTTTATCATAGGGCATGGTTTCCAGATCCTTCACCATTTTAGTCACCCTCCTCTGGACACGCTCCAGTTTCTCCACATCCTTTTTGAATTGTGGTGCCCAGAACTGGACACAATATTCCAGGTGGGGCCTGACCAAAGCAGAATAGAGTGGCACTATTACTTCCCTTGTTCTAGACAACTATACTTCTATTGATGCAGCCTAAAATAGCATTGGCCTTTTTAGCTGCTGCATCGCACTGTTGACTCATGTTCAACTTATGGTCTACTTGGATGCAACTTATGGTCTACTTGGATGCCTAGATCCCTTTCCCACGTAGTTTCATTCAGCCAGATGTCCCCCATCCTATATCTGTGCATTTCATTATTCCGCTCTAAGTGCAGTATCTTACACTTCTCAGTGTTGAATTTAGTCTATTCAGGTCATTTTGAATTTTGATCCTTTCCTCTGTGGTATTAGCTACTCCTCCTAATTTGGTGTCATCTGCAAATTTGATAACTATGCTCCCAATTCTGTCATCCAAGTCATTGATAAAGATGTTGAATAGCACTGAGCCCAGGACAGAGCCCTGTGGAACCCCACTTGTTGCTTCTCTTCAGGATGAAAAGAAGCCATTTGGGTTTGGCCGGTCAACCAATTACAAATCCATGTAACAGTTCTACAAGCTTCTTTGCAAGAATGTCATGGGGAACTTGTCAAAGGCCTTACTAAAATCAAGATATACTATGTCCACAGCATTCCCTTCATCTACCAACTGGTAATTTTATAAAAAAAAAAAAAAAGAGATCAGGTATATCTGGCATGACTTTTTTTTTCTGAAACCCATGTTGACTTTTTGTGATCATGGAATTGCCTTCTAGATGTTCACAGACGCTCTGTTTAATTATCTGTTCTAGAATCTTTCCTGATACTGATGTCAGACTAACTGGACGATAATTGTTGGGATCCTCTTTTTTCCCCTTTTTGAAGATGGGGACAATGTTTGCCCTCCTCCAGTCTGTTTGGGTGTCTCCTGTTCTCCAGGAGTTCTCAAAGATTATTGCCAATAGTTCTGATACTACATTTAGGCAGTTCTTTTTAATACTCTTGGATGTAGTTCATATGGTCCTGGAGACTTGTATTCATTTAGATTAACCAGGTATTCCTGTACTATCACTTTACTTATTCTGTGCTGAAATTCTCCTATTCTGTCCTGTGCTCCATTATCCTCAGGTTGAACACCCTTTGCCAAAACCCATTTCCCCTTACTGCAGAGACTAGGACGCGGAACAATGGATATAAATTGCAGGAAAGGAGATTCCACCTCAACATTAGGAGGAACTTCCTTACAGTAAGGGCTGTTCGACAGTGGAACACACTCCCTCGGAGCGTAGTGGAGTCTTCTTCCTTGGAGGTCTTTAAGCAGAGGCTGGATGGCCATCTGTCGGGGATGCTGTGACTGGGAGTTCCTGCATGGCAGGGGGTTGGACTAGATGGCCCTTGTGGTCTCTTCCAACTCTATGATTCTATGCCTTTTCTGAGAAGACTGAAGCAGTTGAGTAATTGTGCCTTTTCTCTGTCCCTTGTTAGCATTTTGCCATCTTCTCCACACAAATGCTGGTGTTAGGACTACAGTGTTAAGATCAGTAATGCAGCTCCTTGTTTTTCATTGGTCTTTTCACTTCTTGTATTCTGAAAACATGCTCTTACAATCCACCTTTTTTTTAATCGGCTTTCCCCCGGGTAAGAATGAGCCTACTTACTAGAGCTAAACACTCTAAAATAAAATATTTTGTTGTCCTTGGTTAAAACATCTTGTTTCCCAGAAAGTGATACCATGTGGTAACAAAATATGACAAAAAGTGTGCTGCAGAGACTGCTTCAGTTATGATCATTTTAGCATTTATAAAATGGACAACAGACAGCTTCTCTCTCTCTCTCTCTCTCACACACACACACACGCACGCACACACAAACATTCACACATGCATAATACGTTGCCATCCAGGATTCTTCTTGGGCTGAACCTTTCCTTTAAAAAAAACAAAAACCTCTAATGCTCTCTTCCTCTTTTCTCAGTGTAGGTTAACAAGTTCACTTAGCTGTTTCGTAAAAGTATTTAAAAGGTTCCAGTAATTCATTCAACACCACACCCATTCTAGGTAAATGTCATGCCCGGAGAATTCCATCTGAAGCACTTTTCACACCTAGCGGAAGTATGATACCTCCCAGTAATTTTTCACCCTGAATCAGAGAAACTGTTATATGAGAAGACTGTAAACCCATTCCTCATAATTCCTAGTACTTTTCTGATCTCATGAACATTGTAGAATTCAAAGATATAGCCATGTTAGTTTGTAGAATCAGTATGTAGAGTGCACCTTGTAGCACCTTTGAAAGAAAGAAATTGGGAGCAGGAGTGTTTGTAGACTTCATTCTACTTCCTTAGATGCATTTCATAGAAAATCATAGAATCATAGAGTTAGAAGAGACCACAAGGGCCATCCAGTCCAACCCTCTGTCATGTAAGAACACACAAAGAACTCTCTGTTTAAAAGCTTCCAAAGAAGTAGACTCCACCATACTCTAAGGGAGTGTGTTCCACTGTCAAAGAGCTCTTACTGTCAGGAAAACCCTCCTAATGCTTAGGTGGAATCTCTTTTCCTGCAGCTTCCATCCATTGTTTTGTATCCTATTCTCTGGAGCAGCAAAAAGCAAACTTACTCCATCCCCAATGTGACGCCCCTTCAAATTCTTAAACAGGGCTGTTATATTACCTCTTAACCTTCTCTTCTCCAGGCTAAATTTGGTCAAAGTCTACAAAAGCTCATGCTGACAATTTCAGTTAGTCTCAAAGGTGCTACAAGACCTCTCTACGTCATGAAAAACGGACATTGGTACTTACCCGTGATATGTCCATTTCCAGTAGATAAGAGCCCCACATCCTGTAATTTGGGTTATGCTCCTTCCACTCACTCCAATAGGCAGGGCTGAAACTTGAGACCTTCTGGTGACTCCCAGGTGGGTGGAGCTAACCCTGGAAGGCCAGTCGTACAAAAGCCGAATGCTCCAGAAAAACATAAACAATTTAGCTGCATATCAAACTATATAGAATTGGACAGTGACTGAGGCAGCCCATGAGCAATCTCACTTACTCCCCATAGGAAAGAACTATGACGATTAAGAGACATCCCTATGCCAGCACCCCTGAGAGTGGGCCAGGATGTGGGGCTCTTATCTACTGGAAATGGACATATCACGGGTAAGTACCAATGTCCGTTTTCCCAGTAGATAAGACCCCCACATCCTGTAATTTGGGATTTACCAAAGCTGATCTAACCGGGGTGGGTGGTGCTGGCCCTTCAGTGACATAGGTTTAAGCACCTGCTGCAAGACCCTGCTGAAAACAGCAGTCTCAGCCAAGCCAAGCTGTCAAACCAATGAAGCCTAATAAGAGTGTATGATGGCTTCAATGTGGCTACTCTGATGGTTTTTGCGATAGGACCTATGATAGCTAGAGGTGCAAATGCACCTGCACTCTTTGGTATGAGTGATTTGGTTTCTGGTGGTAACCTCGCAAGGATCCATGGCCAGGAGTAATGCAGGGCATGATCCACTTGCTAGGCATGGAGGCTGATGCCTTCTTGCCCAAAGCACAGGGCTAAAGGAAAACAAAGTGGTGTCAGAGGAACACAGCTGTTTCTCCTCTATGGGTGGCTTGGCTTCCCAGCATGGTGTATGTTTTACATTCTTTCCAGTGACTGGGAGAATGAAGGAGAAGGTGACGGAATGTGATTCTGAACCCTGAGGAGGTTGCAGCTGCTATTATTATTATTATTATTATTATTACTAACCTTAGTTTATGTAGTGCTGAAAATTTACATAGCACTGTATGTAAAATCTTGTTAATTAAAGCTCACCTTAAGGATGGGGTCTGGGTCTGATTCTGCCTGAATTGCCATCGGGACAGTTCTAATAACATTTAGCTGCTAGTGTGATCGCAGGACCCCAGGCTCTGATCCCCTCTGTGCCAAAGGGGGAACAATCCGGAGGGGCCCCAACCAGGTAACCGATTTAGAGAGATCTCCCTTAGGAACTATGACTGTTAGCACCCTCGGGACCATGTATAAATCCTAGAAGAGAAATGGTGTTGTGTAGCAAGGCAAGCAACAAGTCATCTGAGGGACTTGGGATGGAGATGGGATGCTATCCCACCTCGGCCCCTTGCGTGTGTCACAACAGTGAGGTTATAAGTGAAGTCTGAACATGGCTGTGGTGAATTACAAAGGAGAAGACTGGTGTTTTCATGGAGTCCTGAAGGACATCAATGCCAATTTATGTGTTATAGAACAGAATATCTGGTCTGAGGAAACAGCAACTGTTTCCATTATATTCTGAGAATTAACAGCAGCAGGTCTGGTCGAGGGGCTGTCACTGTATGGCAGTATATACCAATACAAACTAGTATTGGTGTAGAGAGATGGAGAGGGATCAGGCTCACCTTGAGATTGGGAAGAATGTCAGGCATGGGAGCCCTTTCTTCCATGGCCAAAACCCATTTCCCCTTACTGCAGAGACTAGGACGCGGAACAATGGATATAAATTGCAGGAAAGGAGATTCCACCTCAACATTAGGAGGAACTTCCTTACAGTAAGGGCTGTTCGACAGTGGAACACACTCCCTCGGAGCGTAGTGGAGTCTTCTTCCTTGGAGGTCTTTAAGCAGAGGCTGGATGGCCATCTGTCGGGGATGCTGTGACTGGGAGTTCCTGCATGGCAGGGGGTTGGACTAGATGGCCCTTGTGGTCTCTTCCAACTCTATGATTCTATGATTCTATGGTCAGTCTAGGGAAAAAATAGAAGCTAGTGATCCCAACAGGGAGAAGGATCTCCAGTTAAGCCCCCAGGGGTAATCATGGTGGATTTCATGATCAATCAGCATGGAACCTGATCCGATATGGACCTATGTCAGCTTCCACCCTATCACTGATCACCTGGTCAATTGGTTATAGCCATTAAGGTGATGTTAAGGTGATTTTACTTGACGCAATGAAGACTTACCACTTTGAAAGAGGAGTGTTCATGTCTGACCACCGACTAATATTTCATAACAGTGTGCAGCTTTTTCACTGGAACATCTGTGCACCTGTGTAAAACAAGACTATTTCCATGGTTAGGCAAGGGGGTTAACCTTTATGTTGCAGACACTGGTGAGTCCATGCAGATGCGTGGATGCACTCCGTTGACAAGGTCTGATTTCATCCAAGAAAGACATTGTCTGGAGGCTTAAAAAACCTTCCAATTCCATGCAGCAGACTATCATCAACCTATAGGAAGGCTGAGGGCTCTCTCAACAGAATGAACTGCTGATTAAGGAGTCATGAAATGATAACAGAACACTGGCAAGGTCTCTGCTATCTGCTATCCAATTTCGAGGAGAGGAATTTCTCCACAAAAGATCTGTCAAAGAAAAACAAACTTCAATTTTAAAGAGTACAGTGGGCACTTGGTATCCACTGGAGATTGGTCATAAGCCCTTGCATGGATACCAAATCCATGGAAGCTCATGTCTCATAAAATATAATGTCACAGTAAAAAGGAGTCCATTATATAAAACAGTAAAATCATGGTTTTTGTTCTTAGGTTTTTGTTGTTGTTGTTGAATACACACACACACACCCCTACAAGCTGTGGGTATACAGTACAGAGGGCTGCCCACCCACACAGTGGCTAACCTTGTAACAATAGTATGCAAAGGGATCTTGTAGCACCCTGAGACTAACTGAAAGAAGAGATTGGTGAACCTTGTAACAAAAGGAACCAGCTGAATGGCAAGTCCATCAGCAGGCATTCTTAATTAAAATGTAACTATTTAGACTAGTTAACAGGTAATAGTGGTATTCTTTCTGGCAGACCCCTCAGGGCTCCATAGGATTGTCTGAATGGCATTTGAAGCAACCCCTTAGTAGAAAAACTGTTGTATTGTTTCAAATACTCATGGGGGAGGGGGGATGGAGAGGAAGCTGTTTGTTTCCAATTAAAATCTTTCCTTAACCCCCTGAATTAAAGCCAACCTTTTCATGGTAGGAGCTGTATTTTTATTTTAAAATTTCCTTTAACAGACATCTCTCCTCTGAAAGAAGGGAAGGAGAGGGGAGCCATCTCTCTCCTGAGGCTAGCTAACTGAAGTCTCTGTGTTTATCACAGGAACCTGGACCCACTCTTTCGCCCCTAAAGGAGGGAGGACATGGCTGGTCACCTTAATCCAATATATATCTATCACCTCATCTGAGATGATCTTCTCAAAGATCCCCAAATGCGTGTAAGCTTTAGAGATCCACTGAATGACCAGGGAGGGAAGTATCTTTCTCTCTTGCTTGAGTCCCCCTGCTTATTAAACTCTAAACAAATCTGTATAGATAAAGCCTATGCTCTCATTGAGAATTGCTAAGGCTGATACCAGTTTGCACAAGGAAGAAGATGATGATGATGATGATGATGATAATGATATATGTGTTCCGTTCTTTTCCCAGCAGTGGAACTCAGAGCGGCTTCACAACCTTAAAAACAGTACAATTGAAAACATTAACAAATTATTCAACATCCCCATCTCTCCTCAGATTAGAACCATGTGCTCATCCTGTGCCTTAGGCTGCCCCAACTAAGGCAAAGTGAACTCTGGCCTTAATGGAGACAGGGATGGAGGCCTCTGAGGAGGGAAGAAAAGTCACCATGTGGCTTTTAAGGCTACCCCCTCCCTGCAGAATTAGTTTCCAGGCACCTTTTCTGCTCTGGGAAAAGGGGGAGGGGGAATGACCAGAAACCACAGAACAACTCTGAGAAGGAAGAAATATAGTTGCATATGGCCTGTAGTCTTATTTTTGAAACATACCCAACTACAAGATGGGGGTTTGGAACTCTCAATCAAAGCACACCCAACATATGGCCATCCAGCCTCTGTTTAGAGGTGGATGGCAGGGCCATGTTCCCTCTGGAGACGGCAAGAGGCCATTTTCTGCTTTCATTGTGGGATGCTCTGTGGCAGCCAAAAAAGGCCCATTTAGAGTTGCAAGCCTCATCCCCTGCTGAGCCCTATCTAGCTTACCTTAAAGCCATGCTGCCAAGATGGCGGTTGTATATCCAACACAGGGAGAGACAGGATACAAATAAATATATTATTATTATTTGGCCGAGGAGGAGTCCTCTGCCTCTTTCCACACATTTCATTATAAGAATTCAAAGGGAATGTGCAAGAGCCCTGGCAACATCACCATGTGATTCCCAGGCTGCAACAGGATCTCCCATGTCTGTTGGGGTCCTGGGTGCCACTGAGGCCAGAAATGGGAAGGAAGGGGGAGGCCCCTCATCTGCCCTCCTGGCAGAGTTCCAAGCCTTATGCTAGGCATAGTGCCTGCAGTGGCAATGGCAGAGGCCTCCTAGCAATGACTACCCATAGCAAGGCATTAGATCTGGGAAAGGTTCATTGCTGGCTGAAGAGAGGGCCCATGGTACTCACCCTTTATCCTGTGTCTTCTGGGTGGCTTGCCTCTCTGACCTTGGCACTGTTTCAGGCTGGGCAGAGGTGATGCAGAGAAACTCTTTCCCATAGCATCGGCTGGCCTCTCCTCTGAACCCTGACCCTGAACGGGTTGGGCAGAGACACTGAAAAGGGAAGTTTCCATAACTTCTGGCCAGATGCCTCTCTGATCTGTGGCCCTAAAAGGGCTGGGCACAGGAGATGGGGGGAAACTCTTTCCCATAGTATTGGCTGGCCCCTCCTCTGAACCCTGACCCTAAAAGGGTTGGGCAGAGATGCTGAGAGGGGAAGTTTCCATAACTTCTAGCCAGATGCCTCTCGGATCTGTGGCCCTAAAAGGGCTGGGCAGAGGTGATGGGGAGAAACAGAGACATAGAGGGAAAACTCTCACCATCTGTTCCCATGGCTCCCATGTGCTGCAAGGCTAATTGCAGAAATCTCCTGTGCTCCTCCATGAAAGGGGGCAGCTTTGGAGGAGAGAGAGAGTCATTGGCAAAGCCAAGACATTTCTCCAATCCTGGGAGCCCTTGCCATATTATATCTTCCTCCATGCTTCCAAGGCACCAAGAAAAGGATTGAAGCGGCTGTAGTGAAGAAGTTGCAGAGCAACAGCAAACGCATCCTACTGGAGTGATAGGCAGGACAAGATTGGGCTTCCAGGGTTAGCTCCACCCACGTGGGAGTCACCAGAAGGTCTCAAGAGTCGGCTCTGCCTATTGGAGTGAGTGGGAGGAGCATAACCCAAATTACAGGATGTGGGGGTCTTATCTACTGGGAAATTGTGTTTGTCATAAAGATATTGCTTGTATTTATTCCTTTACTATATTCCTTTACTTCCTGCAATTACTTACTGGGGTTCTTGGAGGTTAGACCAATGAGTGTGTATTAGTCAGGATAGCTGTGCATCACCTTCCATTGGTGGCAGCATACCTCTGCATATCAGTTACTGGGAAATACAAAACAGCATGTGCTATTGCTTACAGGCTTTCTTTAGATAACTGGCTGGTCACTGTGTGAGTAGACTGGTGGGCTACATAGGCATCTAGATCCATGTCAGTCTGGTTTCAAACTTGGTTATGGAACAGAAATAGTTTTGGTGGGTGACCTACACAAGGAACTAGACTGGGAAAATGTGTCCTTGTTGGTTCTGCTGGACTTGTGCACAGCTTTTGATACCATTAACAATGGTATCTTTTTGAGTTGCTTCTTTGGGATGGAGCTTGAAGTACTGTTCTACAGTGGTTCCATTCTTTTTTGGAGGGACACTCTCAGAGGGCATGGTGGAAGATTCCTGATCAACTCTTTGGCAGTTGGCCTGTGGGGGCCCTCATTGTTGTCTTCTGTTGCTAGTTAACTGCTGGGAGAGGTTGTCTGGAATTCCAGAGTAAGGTGTCACGAGTATGCTGATGATGCCCAGCTCTATCACTCCTTTCCATCTAATTCCGAGGAAGCTGTTCCTGTGCTAAACTAGTGCTTGGATTGGATGAGGGCAAACAAATTGAAGCTTAATCCAAACAAGACAGAGGTGCTCCTGGAAAGACAGATATGGGAATAGGGATTCAGACTGTGCTGGATGGGGTTACACTCCCCCTGAAAACACAGGTTCCCAGCTTGGGGGTGTTCCTGGATTCAGCTCTGAGCCAGGAGGCCCGGTTCCCGCAATGACCAGGAGCACTTTTGCAGAGTTAAAAGTAGTGCACCAACTGTGCCTATTTCTGGAGAAGTTAAGGTGGTGCATGCCTTGGTTAAATTCCACTTGGACTACTATTATGAACTTTGTGTGGGGCTGCTTTTGAAAAGTGTTCAGAAACTTCAGTTGGGCCAGAGAACTGCAGCCTGTTGTTGCCTTGTTGCAACATTTCCATTGGCTGCCAGTCTGTTTCCGGACCTAATTTAAAGGGCTGGTTTTGTCCTATAAGGCTTGAGTCCAGGTTGTTTGAAAGACCGTATCTCCCTTTATGAGTCCATTGCAGCACTAAGATAATCAGGAGAGATCTTTCTCTCTATTCCATCACCCTCTTAGGCTTGTTTGGTGGGAACAAATACTTTTATCAAAAACTTGAGTAAAGCTGAAAAAAACCCACAGAATCGGTCATCATACCAACATCGATTTGAAAAAATCTCAGCAGAATCAAAATGAGTAAAAGATTTGCATTAGTAAACATAATCAACTGAGAACCAGAAGAGCTATAGTCAGAAGCCAGGGCGTAATAAAAGAAGAATGCATTAAGATGCTATCTCTGGCCAAAAAGAGAGAGAAGAAGGAATAGATAACAGAAAAAATGTTTCAGGTAGGAAAGGAAAGATAAGCAAAAGAAAATGGAGACAGGAACAGAACCGGGGCCATGAACACAGCTATTCAACAACTAGTGCAGAATGACAAAGAGAATTACTATAATAATCAATGCAGGGAAATAGAAGACAACAACAAAAAAGGAATAACGACTTCTTCCACAAAATCCAGGAATTCAAAGGGAAATTCAAACCAAGTTTGGGGATGATCAGAAGAGGAATACATTATACAACTAGGATGAAAACAAAAGACAATGGAAGCAATATACAGAGGTATATAAAATATACAGAAGTATATAAAAAAGATGAAAGAATGAATGACACATGGGAAGAATAATTATAAGAAGATGAACTCAAAATTTTGGAAAGTGAGGTGAAAGCTGCATTCAAAGCAGTTGGGAGGAACTGGGAAACATTATTCTAACAGTCCTAAATATAGGTTTCTCATCAGGACAATCAAATGTATTGGCATCCAGAAACAGTGATATTCCAATTAAAATGCTACAGTCCACACAGACAGAATTGTAGTTCTAACTAAAATCTGCCAACAAATATGGAAAACTGGACAATGGCCAACATATTGGAAACAATCAAAATACATTCTCATCCACAAAAAAGATGACACAAAAGATTGCAGGAACTATAGGACCATTGCATTGATTTCCGATGTAAGCAACTGGCTCTTCATAGTAGACTCTCTACATACCCTAACCAACCACATCACTTACTTACTGTGTTAAACTCATTTGTGGTCAACAAAGAGAAGTCTCATCTTGAACCCAGTCAAGAGTTGAGATTCATCAGGACTGTGCTGAATTTGAGGTCAGCGAAGGCATACTTGCCTGCAGACCGCTTCCAGAACTTGGTTGATACTGTATTTTAGTGCTAGTGCTCCAGGCACCTATAAGGTTGTCAGGTCATCATGCTCCTGGACTGTCTGTATTCTACAATGGGAGTCACATCCTTCACTCACCTTTGCATTTGTCCTTTACAGTCATGGTTCCTCACTATTTTGACCCACCCACGGCCCTTTTATCAAAACTACTCCTGATGCCACAGTGCGTTTGTTGATTGTAGGCCTGGTACCTCAACCCTTCCAATCTGTGTGCTGGGATCCCTTTCTGCACTCCTCCACCGATAAGACTGGTTACCATAGACACTTCTGTATGCAGTTGGGAGGCTTATTTTGAGGGACTGACAGTCAAAGAACACTGGTCCCTGGATGAGGCCTCCCTTCACATCAATGCCCTCACACTGCTGGTAATATAAAAAGCGCTCAAGGCATTTGAGATATCCCTTTAAAGTTGCCCAGTATAGATCCTCAAAGACAACACCATGGCCATTTTTTTAGATCAACAAACAGGGAGGCACAAGGTCTCACCACCTCATTGAATTGACCCTCCAAATCTGAGACTGGTGCATGCACAGGGACATATACATCCATTTCCAAGGCAATGACAGTGAAATAGCAGACCAGCTCAGTCATTCTTCAGACTTTTTTCACAACTGGATGCTCCATCCAGAAGTTTTTCAACAAATCTTTTGAGAATGGGGCATACTATTTTTGCCATCTACTTCAACACTAGCTGCCCCCCAGTTCTGCTCCATGATAATGGGGAAGGATTGGCTTGGAGACTCCTTCCACTTTCACTGGCTTCAAGGCCAAGACAACAGTGGTTCACTCCTCTCTTTCGCCTGGCCTGAGGATCCATGAATCGTCTCATTGTTTGTCCCAACCTATTGACCTTTCATGACAGTTGGGTTTGGCAACAGGACCTCCAAACACTCCATTTGATGACAGGGAGGATTCTTTCTTAACAAACTTTCTGGTTTCAATCCAGCGAATCATCCTTGCAGCCCATAAGCCTTCTACACAGAATTCCTATGCCTACAAGCAGCAGAAGTCTCAAACCTTCCTAATGACTGCAGGGTTTTCCCTCTCCTATATTTGGACCCGTCATGTCTTCAAATTCCTCTTATCCTTCAAACCATGCTGTGGACTTCTCCCTATCCACAGTGAAATGTTATCTCTTTTTCATCTCAGAACTACACAGAGGACATTTCTCTTGTTTTCAGGGCCCAGCCATCAAGGCATTCCTTACAGGATACCTCCATAGGCTCCTCTCATGGAAAATGGTCCTCCTTTGCCAATTACTTAAGTGCGACAGGCAGGAGAACTCTGCCCTACATTTTGACCCCCCCTTATCTTCAAGTGCCATCAAGACAAGGCGGTACTATGACCGAATATCTCCTTCCTCCCAAAGGCGGATTCTTCCTTTCACCTGAACCAAGACATTGTGCTTCCTGCCTTCATGCAGAATCCTACCTCTGACTTTGAGAGAGTGCTCCATTCTCTTGATGTTCAAAGAGGCCTTGCCTTCTACCTTGACAGGACTTTGAATAGGGGGAAACCACTACGCTTTTTGTCTGCTACTCGAATTCGAAGCTGGGCCTACTAGTGTCTTACTGACGTCTTTCAAAATGGCTGATCACCATCTGTTTGGTATATGAACTTGCCAAGAAGGAACCCCCTTCATCTGTCAGTGCTCATTCTACCAGGGCAGTAACTACCTCTTCAGCCTTTCTTGCTAGTGTACCACTGTATGAAATTTGCTGTGTGGCTGCATGGTCCCAGTCTCTGACATTTGTCTCGCACTATATACTGAATGCTCGCTCCAGTGCTGATGCATCCTTAGGGAGAGCAGTTCTCCTGCCCATTCTCAAGTGGCAGTTCCTGCCCACTCTGTTTTGGTGGTAATAATTTTCTGCTCTCTCTCTTTTTTTTTTTTTTTTTGGCTGTTCAACAAAATTTGACATTTACTTGCATAAATACCTTGTGTTGTTACATAACACTCCCACCTCCAGGTATCAGTAGCTTGCTAGTCCCCTATATGTTGATTCACAGAGACCATAAAAAAGGAGGACAGGGTGCTTACCTGTAACTGAGTTTTATTGAGTGGTCATCTGTGAATTCACACAAACCTGCTCATCCTCCCCTCATGAGTGTCCTGCCTGTTGGTCCTCAGGATGCTACTATGCAGCATCCTTTGAAACTGAACCTAACAGTTGGAACTAGGGAAACTGAGCCTAATGGCTGGTGGGGCTACTGCCAAAAATTAAAGCTTAGTTATTCCAAATATGCTCTGTGTAGGCATAATAAACTCCCAGATGTGTGAATTCACAGGTGACTATTAAAAAAAAAAGTTACAGATAAGCAACGTGTCATTCAGAGGCCCATAGCAGCTTGCATCATTTTAAAACAATGGAAATATATATGCTATGTGTATACACATTTCCATTATTTTAAATGAAATTTTAATGGATTTATATACTTTTCATACACATGCACTTGCACAAACAAGAAGGAATCTAGTTCTGTAGTACAAATAAAGAGATCAGGTGGTTGTTTCTGAAGAGATTGGTTTTAGCAAGTCAACAGAGAATGTTTTATAACTGAATGTATTCCTATTCTCATTAAACTTGAACATAAATGATAGGTATATTTCAGCTGATCCAGCAAATTGCAACAGATCATTATAAAAACATAGGATATCTCATTTTATTATAGTGCAAACCACTCTCACAGTGTTTTTTTTTTTTTTAAAAACTAAAAGGATGGCTTGTTTGTAAAAGAATCTTATGTGGCATATCTATATAAACAATTTGCCTGCCTTAAAATTACTGTTGTGGTAAAACTGATCTCATTCCCTTTTTAACAAAGCTTAAAAGATTTAAAATAAAATTTAAGACACTTTTCTTTGATATAATGCTTCTTTAAAAGAAGCTATTTTGAACTGGTGGAATATCTATGTGGCATATCTATATAAACAATTTGCCTGCCTTAAAATTACTGTTGTGGTAAAACTGATCTCATTCCCTTTTTAACAAAGCTTAAAAGATTTAAAATAAAATTTAAGACACTTTTCTTTGATATAATGCTTCTTTAAAAGAAGCTATTTTGAACTGGTGGAATATCTATTGGGTGTTAGTTACTCTTAACAGTTTTTGTGTAGTAAGGCATCTAAGGGACCCTCTAAGAACCAATTATTCAATAAACTAATTCGTAGATGATTTTTATATCAGAGGGCTGCTTTATAAACACCAGCATGGGATATCATATATACAGTAGCTTGCCGGTGGGGGGGGGGGGGGGAATCAAATTAGCAATGAGAACACTGTTTGGATATGCATTTAGATCTTAGATTCCAGACAGTTATTCAGATAAATAAAGGAACATAGTTGTGAACCCTTGTTTAGGAAAGCAAGTGTAAGGTTATAGACAGAACAATGATCCAAATTTCTTAGGTACCCACTTGGACACAGTACTGTATGTCAAAAACCCTCAGTTATGGCTTGTTTGTTTCTCTGCTTTGTTGGGAGAGAAACAAACTAGATAAGTGATTGTTTCTGGACAAACGATAAACCATGGAGTAAACCCATTGCGCCTGCAAGTGGAAGTGATTGGGCAACATATATTGATTGGGCAACATATATTGGTTGTTGTTGTTTTTGTGTGCTTTCAAGTTATTTCCAGTTTATGGTGATCCTTTCACAGGGTTCTTAGCAAGATTTGTTGACTGTTGTGTTTGTCTTTGCCGCCCTCTGAGGCTGAGAGAATATTTCTGCCTAAGGTCACCCAGTGACTGAGTGGGGATTCAAACCTGGTCTCCAGCATCATAGTGTAATGGTCAAACTACTACACCATGCTGGATCTCAGCATATATTGGTACTCTGTTTGCAAATGAAAAGCCATGGAACATGTGAATCCCTGGTTCAAATGTGTTATTAGTGGCCCAGTGTGTCCTTTTAACTATTGTTTCCAATAATAGTCTTTTTTTGTAATGAACTAATTTTGCTCTCCACAAGAGGTGATTTGTGGGATTTTTTGTTTTGTTCTTTTAGAAAGCTTACCTATTTATTGACAGTAATTTTAAATCTGATTTTATTAAGCACTTTTGAGTAAAGCTAACTGAAGTATTTTTCTCCAGTTCTAGTGGATATTTTGGCTGGTACTTGGCAACTTTTTGGATCATTCAGTTTGGGGGGGGAGCTTTTTAAACAGAGCTTTTTGCATGAGCTGGCTAGTAAGTACTTGTTATCTTGTTTTAAAGCTTAGCAATTACGTAAATAGGTAATGTTAAAATTGGAAGGTAGGCAAAGAAGGGAGATGTCTGTGGCAGGTTTTGGAGCCTGAATGTTTAAACAGGTCTAGGAAGATATATCTTTATATTATGCTTCCAACAGCAACTGTAGGACCATTGCATTATATTCCCATACAAACAAAAATAGGCTCAAAATTCTTCAACATGGATTCCAATCATATATGGAGAGAGAAATCTCAGAGGTGAGAGCAGGGTTCAGAACAGGAAGTGGCATTAGGGACCACATTGCAAACATACGATGGCTAATGGGGTGCACAAAGGAATTCCAGAAGAAAATTAATATTTACTTTACTGATTATAGCAAAACATTTGACTGCATAGATAATGAAAAGATATGGATTGCTCCTAAAGACATGTGAGAGCCACTACAGTTGATAGTCCTGATGAGAAATCTGTACTTAGTATAAGACGCTACTGTTGGAACAGAATACAGAGGAACACAGTGGTTCCTAATTGGCAAGGAGGTCAGTCAAGGCTGCATTCTATCAATGTACTTGTTGAACATGTATGTCGAAAATATCATACAAATATCAGGTTTAGACTTAGAAGAAGGCGGAGTGAAGATAGGTAGAAGGAACATCAGCGATCTAAGATATGCGGACTTTTGTCCTAAGTACAGATTTCTCATCAGGACTATCAAATTTTTAGTGATCTATGCAGTCAAATGCTTTTCTATAGTCTATAAAGCATATGGTGATTTTATTCTGGAATTCTTTGGAATTCTCCATTATCCATTATATGTTTGTGATGTGATCCCTAGTGCCACTTCCTTTTCTGAACCCTGCTTTCACTTCTGGGATTTCTTTCTCCATATATAATTGGAGTCTATGCTGCAGAATTTTGAGCATAATTTTGTTTGTATGGGAAATTAATTCTATAATCCTATAATTACTGCAGTCTTTTGTATCTACTTTTTTGTGAATGGGGATGTACTGTATATACTCATGTATAAGTCTAGAAGTTTTAGTCAAAAAATTGACTCCAAAAACCAGAGTTGACTTATCCATGGGTCAATGTATGTATTGCATTGTACTTTAATTCTTATTTTTAAAAAATGAGCCTTCCCTTTGTGAAAAGCAAGTGTGTAATCTGTTCTGGAAGCACTCACACCCCCTTTATATTTTCTCATCTATGAAGCCTTTAGTATGCTGGAATTTTGTATATTTTCTGGCACTGTTTTTCTTTGCTTCATCTTTGCATCCTTTTTTATACACTCCTAAGTTTTGCCCTTGACTTCTTCATGAGTCATAGCAAAATCCATAAATTTGGCCCCCAAACCTGCCCTCAACTTATACATGAGGTCAACTAATACTTGACTATATACGGTATATTGATAGTTTCCAGTCTGTTGGCCATAATTCTGTTTTTCATATTTCTGTTAACACTTTTTTAAAAAAAATAATTTTTATTACATAATACATATCACAATTTTACAATCATTTCATATTGATGTTTTCTCCCTTCACACCCCCCCCCCCCCACAAACAGCATAGACGGACATACATTTTGAAACAAATTAACAGTTGTTGTTGGAGATGTGGAAAATATTGTTGATCATATTTTTAATTTCTTCATACCCCATTGTATCTTCCAATTTATTAATCACAATTTCCCATTTACCTTTCCATGATTCTTTATTGCTTTCATCAGTATATTTCAGTCTTCTTTCCCTAAGGATATCAAATAACATATATTCTTTTATATATTTAAATAAACAAATCTTATTCCAGATTGCTTTATCTTTCCAACCATAGGCAATCACTGCATGGGCCGCCCTTAAAAATTGTTTTATTACATAACTTTGATTGCTGCTCAATCTTAATTCCTCTAAATTGAGCATTAGACAATTTTCTTTGCTTAATATGTATTATGTCTGTCGGGGATGCTTTGACTGGAGTTCCTGCATGGCAGGGAGTTGGACTGGATGACCCTTGTGGTCTCTTCCAACTCTATGATTCTATGATTCTAATAGTATCTCTATCCCTATTATTATATTTATCTGTTTCTTAACCTCAATCCAAAATTCTTGAACAAAAGGACCTTCCCACCACATGTGTATATAAATTCCTTGCTCTTTAATTTTTTCAGTATCTTTCCAAGATCTTCATTGTTATTTTTATTTAAATATTCAATTGGTAGCCATTTCCAGCTTCTTATACCCAACTTTTTACTCAACTTCTCCCATATTTTGTAATTCACCAACATTGGACCAGTTATTTTCTCTTTTGCTTTCTTTCCCCGTGGTGTTCCCTGAAAGATAGAGACATACTCCATTTGATTACTCTGTCTTTCTAATTTAACCCACTTTGTTTTAACAGTTGAATCGCCTCATAATATAGTTCAAGTGATGGAACTCCCCGTTCTCCATCATTTTGATGTCCATATAGTAATGTCTTAGGTAATCTGGCATTTTTATTTCCTGATATCCATTTTAATACTGATTTGTCCCATTTCTTCAAAACTTGACTAGGAATAATTTCTGGGATAGTTTGAAATAGATATAAAAGCTTTGGCAATATCATCATTTTAAACATCCTAATTTTTGTTAACATTTTCCAATTTTTACTAGCCCATTTGGAGATTTTGGTTATTAATTTTTTTCCATAATTGATTATAGTTACCCTGTACAATATTATCTAGCTTAATTAGTAAATTTACACCTAAATATCTTATATTTTTCCTCCCCAATTTCAACCCTGATATAATTTGAATTTTTTTGTTCCCGCCAATCTGTGTTCACAAACATTATCTTTGATTTATCAATGTTAAATTTAAGCCCAGACATATTTTCAAATTTCTGAAATATTTCCAATAATTTGATTACTGCTTGGCATGGTTTCTGTGTTATTATCATAGCATCATTTGCAAATAAATTCAACTTTATTTATTATAAATAATTTATTATAAATAATTATTTTATTATCCAATATTTTGTTGTAAATTTGAGTCATATGCTCACTCAGGTCATTTTTAAAAGTTTTATAAAATATAAATGTAAAGCCATCTGGGCCAGGAGATTTAATCCCTTTTAAACCTTGTATTACTCTTTCTACCTCCTGTTTAGTTATTGGAGAGTTTATGTAATTTCTCTGTATCTCAGTTAATATAATTTTTGTGTTTGTTTTCTGATCTTCCACTTTCTTCCCTTCATACAGACTTTCATAAAATTTGACTAAAACTTCTCTTATTTTCTCATCTTTGGTTATTATTTCACCTTTGTCCCCTTTTATTTTACTGATCACCTCCCCCCCCCCCCCCCTTTTAAAGGATTTTGGCCTAACTCTTCATACTTCTAGTATCCCATGCCTTAAATTCATTCCTAGTATACATTTGATTTCTTAATATAATTGTTTGGTCCAATTCTTTAATTTCTTCTCTTTTTTAATCCCACTGTTCTTTTATCACTTTGTTCTTAGATTTATTATATTCTTTTTGTAGCATTTCCACTTCTTCTATCAATTTCTTTCTATATAAAATTTTCTTTTTTTTTAAATTCTTATTTCCATACTTCGGCATTTCCCCCTAATCACTGCTTTAAATGCATCCCATAATATATGTTTTGGAATATTTTCCATGTCATTTAAATCAAAGTAATTTTTCATTGCTTCACTGATTTGTTGTTTGTTTTCCTCCTTCAAGATAACCATAGGGTCGAAATTCTATTTTTTACATTTCTTAATATTTGTTCCCTCAATCTTTATATATAATGGTGTATGGTCTGATAGCCAGGCACCCCCAGCATTAATTTCTTTTATTTTCAAACAGTTATCTTTTTTAACTAGGAAATAATCTATACGACTAATTAGCTGAATAGTATGTATTTTCATAATTATTATTACCCATGTTTTCATAACGCATCAATAATATTCCATTTCTCCAAGTTGATTCTGAGATTTTCATTTTTATTCTTTTTTCCCCTAATCTTCCCCTTATATTTCCCTTATATCTTAACATATCAAGGTTAAAGTCCCCTCCCAGAAATAGATCCCCTTCATAGAAATCTTCTAATAATGTTAGCACCTTATTTATAATTTCGACTTGTTTCTTATTTGGGGCATAAATACAGGCAAATGTTACTTTTATTTTCTTTATGTTTCCTTTAACAAAAATATATCTCCCTTTATTATCTTTTTTAATCTTATCTACTTGAAAGTTCATTCCATCTTTCATGAATGTTGCCACTCCTCTTACTTTGTTTGTTCCCCTTGATTCAAACTGTAAATCCCATCCATTGTAATTAAACAGCTTAGCTCTGTTTCTTGATGGTGAGGGGTCTGGAAACCATGCCCTATGAGGACCGCCTTAGGGAACTGGGGATGTTTACCCTGGAGAAGAAAAGGTTAAGAGGTGATATGATAGCCCTGTTCAAATATTTGAAGAGATGTCATACTGAGGAGGGAGCAAACTTGTTTTCTGCTGCTGCAGAGGCTAGAACGCAGAACAATGGATGCAAGCTGCAGGAAAAGAGATTCCACCTCAACATTAGGAGGAACTTCCTGACAGTAAGGGCTGTTCAACAGTGGAACACACTCCATCGGAGTGTAGTTGAGTCTCCTTCCTTGGAGGTCTTTAAGCAGAGACTGGATGGCCATCTGTCGGGGATGCTTTGACTGAGAGTTCCTGCATGGCAGGGGGTTGGACTGGATGGCCCTTGTGGTCTCTTCCAACTTTATGATTCTATGATTCTTTGATTGATGTGACTCCTGAAGCGTCACTATTTGGATTTGTTTATCTTTTAACATCTTATTCAATCTGTATCTTTTCATAGGGGTATGCAGTCTATTAACATTTAATGACATAATATTCATATCAACCATTCAGTCTATTCCTTTTTCCCTCCTTGTTCTTCCACTCTCCTTTCTTGCCTTCAGATCTGCTGTTTCCCCCCTCTCCCTTCCCTCCCTCCTTTCCCTTTCCTTCTACCTCCCCCTCCCTCTTCTGAACTCTGGTTCTCCCTCCCATTTGGAAGAGACGCAAGATCTACCCGACTTGCAACCCATGTCAGATTACCTTCCCTTTGGAGATGTGGTCTTCACTTTCCCTCCACCCTTCTATTTATTTTAACCTTTATTACCCCATATTTAATATCATTCAAGTCTCTTTTAACTTTTCCTGATACAATATCACCCCTATAGAGTCTTTCTTACAGCTTTCCCAGAAATATTCACATTGTGTTTCCCCTTTCTTTAGTGGATCTCAATTACCTATCACATTATTCTCTTCTATGGGGCTTTTCTTCTGTGTTCCTTCTCCTGAAGTCTTCTACAGTACTTGTTTGGCCAGTGTGGCTGTACTTTCCTCTTCATCCTCCTCATCAAGTCTGAGCTGTTTCAACATCTGCTGACCCTCCTCCACATTAGTTGCCTTCAACAAAGTTCCGTCCTTGAAAACTAAGATAGCTGTTGGAAAGCCCCAGGTGTATTTTATTCCTTCTTTCCTGAGACAGCTGGTTATATCCCATAGGAGATTTCTTTGTTTAATAGTCTCTAATGCCAAATCTTGATAAATTTGAATTTTTTGTCCACCATATTCCAGATTTTGCACACATCTCAATCTTTTAAAGACCAAGTCTTTCATGCTTTCTCTTCCAAAAGCCACTACCATGTCCTTTCTCTTGGTTCCCTTTGCTCCAATACTCCAATGGGCTCTTTCTAAATTGTCTGGAGAAATTTCTAAATCATAGCTTTTCCATCATGATATCAACATAGTGATCAGATCACTGGATTTGGCTTGTTCTGGAAAGTTTCTTATTCTTAAATTTCTCCTCCTTTGTCTATTTTCAGCATTTATAATTCTTTCCCGAAGTACTTCAACTTCCTTCCTCAGGGAGTGTATTTGCTATTCATTATTTACAACCGTTTCTTTTGCTTCCTCGGCTGTCCTTTTAATTCCACTTATCTGCTCTGTGAGAGTTTTAATTGTGCTGTCAATGCTTCGGAAAGCATCAGAAAGCTTGTCTAATTCATTATCCAGGACTCCCAGCGTAATTTCTGTTGGGGAACTCACCATGTTTGTCTTCTCCATATCAATTATGGTGCAACCGGCTTTTCCTCTCCCACTGCTTTTCTCCTTTTTGGAGCGGTTTTGCTATTCCTGGATCTTAATTTATAATGTCCAAATTAAGTGCCTTGCACTTTTTATCAACTTTATTCCTTGAACGGAGCAATAATAAATCTAATTAATATCTTTTAGGAGGGAGAGGATCTGAAGGCGTCTATCCTCTTTCCTTGCGCATGCACATCCCCCATATTTCAGTTAACAATTGAGTTGATTCTGTCAGTGTGGATTGTAGCAGTTAAATTGGATTATCATCTGTTCCTGGTGATTTATTCTTCCCACCTAATTTCTCTTAGTGAAACTTCCAACTTGCTTTTCAAATTTGGGCTTCATCCTCATATGGTTCCTCCTTCCATGTGTCATCATTTTATCAATTTTTTAATATAGCTATTTTGTTTATTGCTTCCACTGCCTTTTTATATCTTCGTGGTTGTGTAGTATGTTCTTATGGTCTTAGAGCATCCCTGCTCTAGGTCTGAACTTCTCTTTGAGTTCCTGAATCGTGTGGAAGAGATCTCTCCTTCCTTTGTTGTTGTTGTCACTCATTTTTGCAGTGATCATTATATTAGTTCTCCTTATCTTTGCGCAGTAGTTGTTAGGCAGTTGCATTCACGGTTCTAATTTTGTTCCTGTCTCCCTTTTCTTTTGCTTCTCCTCTTTATTTCTGAAATCATTCTGTCTGATATCCATTGTCTCTTCCTTTTCTCTTTAGTCACTGATAGGGTTTTTCTGCATTTTCTTTGGCTTCAGACCATAAATAACTACTTCTCAAATAACTCGCATAGCTACTTTTGGATTAAAAGATATCTAAAAATGAACTTGCTCTTATTAGAGTTGTGTACAATTGGATTTTTATATTATAAATAATTTATTGACTATTTAAAACCAGAACATTTGTTATTTTGGCAATGTGGAATAACCATGAAGAATTTTTTATTTTTTATTTTTGTATTAAAAGGTGCTCCTATGTCAGTAAGATGCAGTTCCACAAGGGGTAGTACCTGACTCTCTCTCTCTCTCTCTCTCTCTCTCTCTCTCACACACACACACACACACAGAGCTTCTCCAGCAATGTTGCTACCACCACCATGACCAGGACATTGTATGCTGTTCTGGGTAGTTCCCAAACCCTTTGTGCATCTTTGGGGGAAGGTGGGAAAGCTCCGTTCTGTAAGCACAACCTGTCTGATTAATATTAGGCATATTGGTGACGTGTACTTACAGTAGCTTGAAGCAGTACCATTCAACATATAGACTACAGTAGCTTCACCCAAACACATGCTCTCCAGATGTGTCAGACTGATCATAGAATCATAGAGTTGGAAAAGACCACAAGGGCCATCTAGTCCAACCCACTGCCATGCAGGAACTCACAATCAAACTATAAATGATATTCCTATTAATCCTAACTAGCATGACCCATGCCAGCTCAGGATACTGGAAGTTGTACTCCTGCATATATGAAAGGTCCTAGATTGACAAATACTATTACAATCTTATTTTCTTCACATTTGGTGGGGCAGGGAGGTCTCTGTGTGTTGGACTGGCAACTAGAGATAGATACTCATTTATGGACATTAGAATGAGCTAAGTGACAGCTTTTTGATTCACATGAATTGTTCTCTGTACTAGAAAGGTTTCCCAAAGTGCTTGTTGTTGAGTTCCTTCAAGTTGATTTTGACTTATGGCGACGACCCTAAGGAATTTTCCTGGCAAGATTTGTTCAAAAGAGGTTTACCATTGCCTTCTCCTGAGGTTTGTACAAGGTCACCCAGTGGGCTCCAGAGGTGAGCAGAGGATAGAACCCTGATCTCCAGAGTCGCAGAAAGGCTTCCCAAGGTGTGCTCAATTAATATTAGGTTTTGTTCAGAGGAGCTAGCAGCCAATAGCTTTCCTATACAGCTGCAGACTCAGGCTCTGGAGCTTGGTGAAGAGGCTTGAAAAACAAGAGTGTTTTACATGGGTGTGAAGGAAGAGACAGCAGAAGGTGAATTTGAGGGGTTAAACCTCCTCAGTCCCAGAGAGTCTTTTGGGAGAGTTTGTTGGGTCAAGAGTGAGGGTCAGTTGGGGGAAGGCTGGGTGATTTCTTTGGAGCCTAGTAGAAGCTTGATTGTATTAGCAGTAGTGTCTCTTGTTCTACAGTAATTTGGTGATATTTTGTCTGTTGTGTCAAGGCTGGTTGTTTGTGTGAGCTGAATGGAGGTGTGCTTGTGTGCTTGTTAGCACTCTATTGTTTTATTGAGTGTAGCCTGTTCCAGACCACCTGATCCCAGAGAGGCAAGGCTTTTGCTCAGAGGAAGAGAATCAGAGACTTGGCTGGTGGGCTGGGGGGAGGAATTAGCAGCCAGCAGCTTTCCTATACAGCTCCAGTCTCAGGCACTGGAGCTTGGCGAACAGGCTTGGAAAACTAAAAACAGGTGTTTAGTGTGGGAGTTTGAGGGCGAAGCCAGGAGTCCTCTTTCACTGCCTACATATGAGTATTGAATATGGACATTGAAGGAGCTGCTGCAGTCACCTGTAACAGTTGTGACATATTTGTGTTATTGCCAATGGATGTGGATAACTTCTCTTTCACCAAGTTCAAGCTGGTAGCCTTGGTGGAAGAGAATTTTTTAAATAATCTTTTTAAAAAAGAGAAATAGGTCAAACAGGAAAGCAGGTAGGGTAGCATTATATGTCATGGATGTTTATACCTGTGAAGAGTTCCAGGACTTAAATCCTGGAAGCCATTTGGATAAAAATTAAAGGGGAAAGAAACAATAGGAAGTCTACTACAGATTCCCAAGTCAGGCTGACAAATTGGATAATGTCATTCTAGAACTGATGACCACACACTCAGAAGGGAGAGATGTAGTAGTGATGGGTGACTTCAGCTATACTGATACTTTATGGAAGCCAAACTCAACCATGAGTTTAAGGTCCAGTAAATTCCTCACTTGCCTGGCAGGCAATTTCATTGGCCAAAAGGTGGAAGAGGCAATGAAAGGATCAACTATTCTAGATCTGACCCTAACCAACAGGGATGACCTGGTTAATGGGGTGGAAGTGGCAGGATCCTTAAGTGAGAGTGATCACATTCTCCTGGGGACTGGCAGAGACTCAGGAGGGAGAGTTCTGGGTGTGTCTCCACAGCCAGCCTGAGTTCTCATCATCCCCATTGTCTCCAGAGCAACGGAGAGAGAGAGTCCTGGGCAGGCACACCATCTTTTTTGGCGGTGAATTTATTTTACATTCCCTACCTCTTTAAATTTTTCTGCTTCTCCCTTCTGTGTTAAAAATATGTGTTGTTGTTTTTCAACTTGAGATACTAGTATAATTTTTATGCAGTTGACAGGGTAATTTTATCTAGTGATTCACTAGAAACGATTTAATATTTTATTAAATAATTTAACCCAGAGATAAATATTGAATTAAAACTTAAGGTTGTTTTACTGTTATACAGAGGCATTTCAGTTCTATTAGCATGCCTTGTAGGGAGGTCAAGGAGAAATATTAGATCATTTATAGCAAGAGAGGTGTGCTAAAACCCCAAGACAATTATAGTGACTAAAATGGTTAGAACTAGAAGTGATTATAAAAAGATGGAAACTTCCCCTCTTATAGAACTATTACCAAAGCCAAAAAGAGTGCAGACAAAGATCACCCAATATTATACATTATCACACAAGGAGGGCAAACAGGATTTAAACGAGAGTTAAACAGGAATTAAACAGGAAATGCCTTATGTTTAACATAGGACATTTCCTGTTTAATTCTTGTTTGCCCCCTAGTGTGATAAACCACAGAGGGACATAAAATAAAGCCCAAAACCATTGAGCATAAAGAATCAAACTCCATTATCAAAGACACAGTGCTAGACTGGACACTTGATTATAAAGGAACTTTGAAATCCACACCTATGAGCTCCTCCTTTCCAAATCTTGCCCTAGAGATTGCTAATGCAGAGTCGTTCAAAATACTTGATACCTCAAGAAATGAAATCCCGCTTTCTCTCAGTTCATCCAGTCTGACTATGCTTGGCTTCCCCTTTCCACTATATAACCAACTCCAGGAGAATGCACTCAGAACATTTTCAAGTGAAAAGGTGGGTTGTTCCAAATTAGGCTCAGAGGGTTGTTTAGTTACTGAGATCCCCAGAGCTTAATTTGGAACAACCCACATTTTCACTTGAAAATGTTCTGAGTGCATTCTCCTGGAGTTGGTTATATAGTGGAAAGGGGAAGCCAAGCATAGTCAGACACATATTCTAGACTTTAGGAAAGCTGATTTCAGTAAATGCAAGGAAATACTGAGTGTGATCCCAGGGTCAGGAATACTAATAGATAAGGAAGTTCAGGATGGATGGGAGTTTCTCAAAAGGGAAATATTGAAGGCATAAATTCAGACAGTTCCAATGAGGAAGAAAAATGGGAGGTGCCTCAAGAAACCAGGGTGGATGACTAAAGAACTTGTAAACAGAGCTGTTTTAAAAAGGACATGTATAAGAAATGGAAAAAGAGAGAAATCACCAAAGTAGAATTCAAACAAATAGCTAGCACATGTAGGGGGAAAGTCAGGAAAGCTAAAGCGCAGAATGAGTTCAGGCTTGGTAGTGAGGTTAAAGACAATAAAAAGGGTTGGGGGTGGGTATGTCTGTAGCAAAAGGAAGAAGGAAATGGTAGGGCCATTGCATGGTGAAGATGGCGAAATGCTAACGGGACAGAGGAACCAGGATTATTGTCAGCCAGTCATAATTTTAACTATAGGGCTTTCTAGATTGGCAAAAAGAAGTGTGTTCATGGCTGCATGAAACTCTAGCCTTTAGATGAGAAAAAGGGAAAGTGTGCCATGAAAACGCTTTTTTTGCGTTTTAGAGGAGAAGAAGCGTCTTTAAAAAGGTGCTGGTTTTCCCAGCTTCTTTTTAAAAAACTGCGGAACAGCGCAGCTCCATCTAAAGGCTGTGGTGCAGCTGCTAAGCATTAAGGAAAAGGCAACTTAATGTTACACTTTCCTGCCGATCTAGAAATCCCCATTATGTGTCTCTATTTAGCAAGGTTTCAGGCTTAAGATCTCTGGTTAATAGCGAACCTTGATTAAGGGACTGAGATGATACAGGTTATGCAAACCCACGTTCTCAAACATGAAAACAGCCCTCCATCATGCCTTCAATCATGGTCAATTAATGGCTGCAGTAATTTTCTTTTTAACAACCTGGAAATTGTATGGCATTTTTAGAACAGTTACATTCTAGAGAAAGGTGCCCTTTGAATCAGGAGAACTCCTTACTTCAGAAGGGAAAAAATGCCTGATGGGGCAGAGTGCATAATGATGTCCTGGGGGGAGCCTTAGAGATGGCTATCTAGAAGCTCCTCCAAAGTAAAAAATAAAATAAAATATTTCTAGGAGTTAATTAACATTTGTTTTGACGAAATTCCTTGCAGAATCATTTAGAGTATATTCTAGTAAAATAACTTGTAATCTCTATTTTATATATGTATATATAAGGGGGGGGGGGGAAGCAAGAAATTGTTAACAAACTATGTTATATGTGTGAACTCATTGTGCTATAATTTCCACCTCAGGTGCTCAGTTTCTAAAATGAGATTCATTGACTGTAAGTGATGATAGGAAGATAAAGAGGTTTACCTGTGGAATTTTTGCCTCCCAGCTATTGCTTTTGGAGTCCTCTGTAGGATAAGGTGTTACAGTCAGCTAAGCATGGGTTACAGCTTAGTCCCATGATCACCATGTGTTTGGTTAATAAAAATGTATCTTTTAAACGTTACAACTTCATGTAAATAGTGGAAATACGTGGGTTCATAAATAAATGCCTCAGTTGAGATCTGCTTTTCCAGATAGGTTTAGGATTTTTTCCAAAAAAGCACTGCAGGTGGAGCTGATATATACTGATTTTCTATATTAAATTTTGAACTAAGAGATTTAATAAACGAAAGGTGTCACGTGTGTAAGAGTGCTTTTTATTTGATAGTTTCTGATCTAGCTCTTATTGCTGGGAGTGGAATGTGCACCTGAGGTTCAGTTGGGGAAATTACTTTATGTCAGGAAAATATTGCATATATGAGATCTTTACATTCACAGCCTTACTTTGAAAGTGATAAATTGTTGTGAAACAATTGTTGTGTTGTGGTTAGCATGTTGATAAGTGGGCAGTGGTGTTACTGTGGTTGGTGTCACTTAGTGCCTTATCCCTCCATCTGCTCGGACTGCTACTGAGGAGTGCGGTGCTAAGGCCTCCACAGTGACCATTCAGGGCCCAGCATGTCTACTTGCTCTGCAACCACACCAGACTAAAGAGTCTTTCACTTTCCTCCAAAATAGTAAAAACTACACACACACAAAAAAACCAAGTGTGGGGCCAGGGTCATAGAGGAGAGGCATTCCTTTTACAGTGCTTTATAAATAAAAAGTGATAATAAAATTCCCAGTGGAGGAGCCAGGTATGGTTGAGAACCAGAGCATGAAAAAGTGAAGACACTGACAAAAGCGAATGATAGGACAAAAGGAGAGTGGGATGGAGTCTGCATGCTCAGGGAAGCAGTAGCAAGCACCAGCACAATGTGGTGCTACCAGCTGGGCAGCTGCCTCATCCAAGGCCACCTTCCCTCTCCCTCCTCCATGCTGTTGCCACCAAAATCATGTCCAACAATGCCCTATAAGGGGTAGCTTAGGGAATTGAGTATATTTAGCCTGGAGAAAAGAAGGTTAAGAAGTGACATGATAGCCATGATAAAATATTTGAAAAGATGTCATAGTGAGGATGTAGCAAGCTTGTTTTCTACTGCTCCAGAAACCAGGGCACAGAACAATGGATTCATAGAGTTGGAGAAGACCTCAAGGGTCATCCAGTCTAACCCCTGCCATACAGGAATACACAATCAAAACACCCGCAACATCCAGCCTCTGTTTAAAAACTTCCAAAGACTCTAACACACTCTGAGGGAGCATGATCCACTGTCAGGAAGTTCTTCCTAATGTTTAGGTGGAATGTCTTTTCCTGTAGGTTGCATCAGTTGCTCCGGGTCTTAAGTCTGTGAAGCAGCAAAAAAATAGCTTGCTCTGTTTTCAGTATGGCATCCCTCAACTATTTAAACAAGGCTATCATGTCACCTCTTAACTTTCTCTTATCCAGGCTAAACATACTCAGCTCCCTCATAGTACATTGTTTCCTGAACTTTCACCATTTTGGTTACCCTCCTCTGGATACCCTCCAGAGACTACTGGAAAAGCGATTTCACCTAAACATTAGGAAGAACTTTCTGACGGGAAGAAGTGTTTGACAGTGGAATATCCTGCCTCAAAGTCATAGTCAACATAGTCACCATTATTAATGTTATAGTCAACTAATTTTTGGGGGGTGGTGGGAAGAAATAGGGGCATCAACTTTAACAACCATACTCACAGGGCTGTTGCATTCTGTATTCAGAAGGACTGGTACTTCTGATATGGTACTACATGGCATCTTGTAGCCTTTATTGCAGGGCCAAAGATACAGTCAGGAGTTGCATAGACAACTTTCTTCTATAAATAATAATAAATGTTTATTTATATTCCGCCCTCTGGGGTCTATAAAATGTTGGGAATTAGGTTTGATACAGTAGAAGTGATACAGTTGTACCTCGGTATCCACAGGGAATACCTGACCCCTCCCCCCCATAGATATCACAAAATTGCAAAACTTCAAGTCCCATCGTCCCTAATAGTGGCACGATGTTTATGGCTGCGTGCACCCAATGCCATTAGAGACAACGGGGCTTGTCTTCCATGGATACTTAAATCTGTGGATGGCAGTCCTGCAGATAAAAAAGCTCTGCTGTATTGTTAAGTCATGGTGATCTCAGACAAGTACTGGACCAGAGCCTAGGATGTTCAAGGTTGTTTCTGTGAAAGAATCTGGTGGCAACAGGGTCCCACAGGGTTCCATCCTGGGCCCAGTGCTATTCAACATCTTTATTAATGACTTGGATGACAGAATTGGGGGCATACTTATCAAATTTGCAGATGACACCAAATTAGGAGGAGTTGCCAATACTCCAGAAGTCAGGATCAAAATTCAAAATGACCTGAATAGACTAGAAAGCTGGGCCAACGCTAACAAAGTGAAATTCAATGTTGAGAAATGTAAGGTATTGCATTTAGGCCGCAAAATGAAATGCACAGATATAGGATGGGGGACATCTGGCTGAATGAGACAACATGTGAAAGGAAACTAGGCGTCCGAGTAGAGTCAACATGAGTCAACAGTGCGATGCGGCAGTTAAAAAGGCCAATGCTATTTTAGGCTGCATCAATAGAAGTATAGTGTCTAGATCAAGGGAAGTAATAGTGCTGCTCTATTCTGCTTTGGTCAGGCCCCACCTGGAATACTGTGTCCAGTTCTGGGCACCACAATTCAAAAAAGATGTGGAGAAACTGGAGCATGTCCAAAGGAGGGCAACTAAGATGGTGAAGGGTCTGGAAACCATGCCCTATGAGGAACGCCTTAGGGAGCTGGGGATGTTTAGCCTGGAGAAGAGAAGGTTAAGAGGCGATATGATAGCCCTGTTCAAGAGGGAGCAAGCTTGTTTTCTGTTGCTGCAGAGACTAGAACGCGGAACAATGGATGCAAGCTGCAGGAAAAGATATTCCACCTCAACATTAGGAGGAACTTCCTGACAGTAAGGGCTGCTTGACAGTGGAACACACTCTGGATGGCCATCTGTCGGGGATGCTTTGACTGGGAGTTCCTGCATGGCAGGGGGTTGGACTGGATGGCCCTTGTGGTCTCTTTCAACTCTATGATTCTGTGATTCTAAGGGAGGTGGTATGTGAAAGAGACAAATGTATTTATTCATTGTAACAACTAAGAATTAATCTCACCTGAACTTTGACATTGTGTGTAGTTTAATTAGGCAATTCGCTGGTCCGTTCTGACAGTGAATGTCGCTGGACTGGATTTATCGTTTCTGAAATAAAGTTTGTGTGAGTTTTAACTATTGAAGCCTCATTTTCTGAACTTGATGTTTTCCTGGATTTGATAGATACCTATTTTGTGACAAATGTAGTTTCTCTTCCAGTAATCTCATTATCTTCTGTCTGTGGTAGAGAGCACGGAAGGCAGCAAGTAGGCTTGAGCCTCATTTCCTTGTATGTGTTCCTCAAAGGTTTCAGTGAGGACATAAGGAGGTAGGAAGTTATGTCTGAACTAAGCCTGCTTTGTGTTGCTGGTACAAAAGCCAAGTCTTTATCAGTGCTACTCAAAGTGGTGGTCCCTGACTGGTGCCAGTCCCTGTTCCTTGTCAGTAAATTATGTTAAGATATTGTTCAAATCATAGTTTGGTATGATGCTGATTTTGTTTTCTTCTTCAGTTTTACTCTTATTTTTGATATAAGTAGTTTGTGTTTGTAGCACAGTCAGCACCTGGTCTAGCCTTGGCCACTGGAATGCGGCTTTTCTAGCTTTTCCTTCTGATTATATACAGTGGTCCCCCGGGTTACGAAAGTAATCCGTTCCGGATTACTTTTCGTAACCCGGAAATTTTCGTAACCGAGGGACCGCTTTATTTGCCAGACCGTGCGGCAAATTTAAAGGGGCTGCGCGGTTTTTTTTTCCGGATCCCGGGGTTTTATTCATAAGCCGGGGCCGTTTTTGCGGCCCCGGCTCTTTCGTACCCCGGGGTTTTCGTACCCCGGGGTATTCGTAACCCGGGGGACCACTGTAATCTATTTTTGGGCTTTGTTTTGGAAGAGTTTATTCCTGACGTTTTGCCAACATCTGTGGCTGGAATCTTCAGAGAATGCTGGCATGAAAATGAGTGAATATTTTTATCTTAAAATATAAATAAATGTATACATACACACTGTGTGACACTTGGTTGAATTGAAGTGATTTACATGTTAATCTGCGTGTTGGTCTGTTGTTTAATGGCAAGGCTTTCATTGTTTTCAAATAGCATTTTATGCCCAGGTTGGTTTATAATGTGTTCTGCTACTACTGATTTTTCTGGCTGGCAAAACGTCAGGAATAAACTTTTCCAGAACCCAGCTACAGAGCCCAAGAAATCTACAAAAAACTATGGATGTTGGCCACGAAAGCCTTTGACTTCACAATCATCCCCATTCTTTTCCCCATTAACTATTTCTGACATTTTAATAGTAGTAGGTAACATGAGATCTTCTCCTATCGTGTAGGGCTTTTTAGTTTTTGTAATTAAATAAGTTTGGTAAGATGCTTGTCAATGATGGTAACAAATGACTCAAAACATTGTTTTTCTTTAATTGAAGATTCTACAAGTCATTCAAAATATTCCTTTGGTTCATTGCAGTACACTGCATGCTTGGTATTAAGATGCTACTTTAGTTTAGCTGGTTTCATGCCCTCTGCAGCCAAAATCTCATTACAAACGAAGCAAAGAGGTTTTTCCACACTATCATCATTATTAGAAGTAAATCCACATTGCAAAAATGATTCAATTTTTCTTCTTCGTGGTCTCTGTGCCTCACACAATAGGGTTTGCGCCTGCGCAGAAGCTCCATCCGGAATGCTGAAAAGCTGAGCAGATTGGCGGGAGCCCCGCCCCTCCCATTCCCATTCCCTGAGCATGCCCAATCCCGCCAATCTAGCTCCTCCTTCAGTTTTCTTTCGTCCGCCGCAAGAGTAACATCTCCTCCGGAGTGCTCTCCCTGCGACGAAAGCTGAGTAGACAGACTCTTGTTTTTTACTTAGTTTTACTTAGTTTTATTTTGTTTTTCCTTTTATCTTGTTTTTACTTGTTTTACTCCTATTTTTCCTTGAGCTGCCCCTTTTTGCTCGGAATTCGAGGGTTCTGGCCCGGACGAGCCCCTCGCGAACGGACCGGCCTCTTATGGCCGCCCCCTTCAAGAAATGTTCTGAGTGTGGCGGTAAAATCCCGGTTGTGGATCGACACTCGAAGTGCATTTTCTGCTTAGGCAGTTCCCACATCCCAGAGAAATGCAAGCATTGCAAGGCTTTTAACCCCGCCACGTTACGCCAAAGAGCGGATCGGCTCAAGGCCCACTTGTGGGAGAAGGCCCTCTCGGTATCCCGCAATTCGGAGTCATCCACGGACCCTTTGGGACGTCTTCCCATCTCGAAGTTCCCGAGGATTCAGAAGATTAAAAAACCGTCTTCGATGTCGACGACAACTTCGACGTCGACAGAGACCCCTACGACAGCGACCTCGACGTCATCAGCCATGTCTCGCCCGGAAGGGCAACCTAAGGAGCATAGGAAGCGGCCATCATCCATCGAGCTGAAAAAGCCGAAATTGAAGAAACATAAGCATAAGGAGGTCCTTGCTTTGGTTGTCTCGACTGCCGCCCAGGCGGACCTGGCCATGTCTTTTCTGAGACAGCCTTTGGCCATTGACCTCTCTGTCTTGGCCCCGGTCACTGTACTCGACTCGGCGCCGGAGACATTGGAACCCGCATTCCAGCCTGCACCTACCCAGGTCTTCGCCCCTACGGGGACGGTCTCGACCTCGGCCTCGACAGTTTTGCCTATTTCGGCACCGACTTCTCTGCCGCCAAAGGAGATTCTAGCCTCTTCGGAGTGCATTTACAGGCTGCGGTTCCCATCTCCTCCACCCCGGAAGTCTCCGGAGCCGTTCGAGGAGCACTATGACTTGCTCCACTCGTCGGCCTCCTTCCTGGCTTGACATCGGGCAGAATCTTATTGGAGAGAGCGCCATCCATCCTATCGCTCCTACTCTCCTTCATATCGGGACCGATACCATGTCCGCGACCTCCACATCGAGGACTTCTCATGATCTCGCTCGCGCTCCCGATTTCCTACTCGGTCCCAGGCCGAGTACAGGGCCCTATCACTACCGCCGGCCTCAACGGTTACGGTGTCGAGACCGCCCGAGTCGAGCGCCATCATGGCTGCTGCGGTGTCGACCATGGTTGCCACTTCGACGTCGATGCTCTCCGCTCCGATCAGCTATGCGGACGCCTCAACCTCGACATTTCTTACAGCACCGATGCAACCCTATGTGGAACCACATCAGGCAGCCTCCCAGTCGACGGAGGAATCCACTGGAGAAATGGACAACCGTCCTGAGTCTCCGCAACCTGCCATCTCCTCTCCTAATGAGGAAGTTGAGGACCAGACACCCGGCTCACCTGTGGAGGACCTCCACCTGTTCACAGGAATCGTCGACAGGATGGCGAGAGCAGTAGGCCTGCAGACCGCACAGACGGTCCAGCCCCCTAGGGACCCCATCGATGGCCTCGTGGTTTGTCCCCGGCAACCCGCCGTTATCCCGTTCTTGCCTTCCTTCTCAGATATCATGATGGCTTCCTGGAACAAGCCTGCCTCAACACCACCCGCTTCGAAGAAGCTCGACTCTCTATACCGAGTGCAGTCTGAAACGGCTCCTTTTCTGTTTACACACCCAGCTCCTAATTCCCTGGTGGTGGAATCTACCTGCAAATCCACTGGCAAGTCCCATTCCGCCCCTGTGGATAAGGACAGTAGGAGAATGGACATCTTTGGCCGTCGCTTGTACTCCTCTGCAGCCTTGGCTGCAAAAGTGGCCAACATGCAAGGATGCATGGCTGGTTACCAGAGGTTCCTGTGGGATCGCATGGCAGCTTTCATCCCATATATGCCCCAGGCACAACAAGAAGCGGCTCAAGAGTTTTATGCTGAGGCACTCTCCCTCATTGCGCAAGAGGTGCACTCAGCTAGACATGTTGTAGACTGCTCAGCAAAGGTCATGGCTGGTGCGGTGGCACTCCGTCATTTTGCTTGGCTGAGGTCGACTTCCCTATCTGAAGAGGCTAAGTCTAAAATAGAAGACCTCCCCTTCGATGGTGAGGGTCTGTTTGCCGCTAAGACTGACGAATCCCTCGACACCATGGCCAAGGCTCGTCTTAACGGGAAGAGACTTGGGCTGACGCCTAGTAAGCCCCCATCTGGTCGCACTTGTCGCCAAGGGCCATATGACCCTGGTTTCACTCGTTCTTGCTCTGCTCCGTCTTGCACCTATAGGACCCAGTCCTATGCTAGAAGGCCTTACAGGCAACCACAGCAACAACAACAACAGCAACAGCAGAGGCAAGGCCAGCAACGTCAACAGCAACAGCCTTCTAGGAAACCACCCTCCAAGTCTCACTTTTGACGGGCCTTTGGAGGCGGCACCCAACTTTCTACTGCCGGTCACCGTTTCTTCAGTCTCCAGACTTCGCCATTTCTACGAGAACTGGTCCAAGATCACCACGGACTCCTGGGTGCTTACCATCATTCGCCTGGGATACGCCATAGAGTTCTCAAGTATTCCACCAAATGGCGTTTTCTGTTCCACTCCCTCCTCTCCTCCTCTTCTGGAGGAGATTTCCTCCCTTCTCGACAAAGGAGCCATTCAACGTGTTCCACCGTGCTACAAACACCAAGGCTTCTACTCCAGGTACTTCACAGTTCCGAAGAGAGGAGGAGGTCTCCGCCCTATCTTGGACCTGAGAGGCGTCAACTCATTCGTCACGCCTCGCAAGTTCAAGATGGTGACCCTGCAATCCATTCTGCCATTTTTGCATCGAGGAGACTGGTTTGCATTCTTAGACCTAAAGGATGCTTACTTCCACATCAGTATCAGGCCGCAACATTGGAAGTATCTCCGCTTCGCCGTAGATGGAGATCTCTATCAATATACAGTTCTTCCTTTCGGCCTCTCCACCGCTCCTCGAGTATTCACAAAGTACATGGCAGTGGTCATCTCTTACCTTTGTCTTAAAGGAATAAAGATCTTCCCTTACCTCGACAACTGGCTCCTGATGTTGTCCTCCAAGGCACAACTTTACAAAGACATTCAATACACTTTGGATCTTTTGGCTGACTTGGGACTCAAGGTCAGCCTACCCAAATCCGTTCTTCACCCTGTGAGGGTGATAGATTATATAGGAACGTCCCTGGACTCTGTAATGGGCCAGGCCTACCTTCCTACCAGATGGGCAGAAGCCCTCTGGGAACAACTGCGACTCGTCCTCAACACTCATTGCCCGTCTGCAAAAGACATCCAGAGACTGCTGGGCCACCTAGCCTCAACCACGGCAGTGACCTACCTTGCTCGCCTCAGACTCAGGCCTCTCCAAGCTTGGTTCCTGGCTTCCTTCGATCACCTGAGGGACAATCCGTCCAAGAGACTCTCGTTACCTCCTCATACCAGAGACTCTCTCAAGTGGTGGATGTCCCCCTGCAACATCCTCAAGGGGATGCCCTTCCAGGATGGGGCGCACATCTCAACGGCTTGTGTGTACAGGGACAGTGGTCTGCACAGGAAGCAGAACTGCACATAAATGCCTTGGAACTGTTGGCAGTCATCAAAACCTTCAGGGCATTCGAAAACCATCTCCTCCACAGAGTTATGCAGGTAGTATCAGACAACACAACCACTGTCTGGTACATCAACAAGCAAGGAGGAACTCACTCTCCAGTCCTCTTGCGTCTCTCCCAGCAACTGTGGACGTGGTGTCATCATCGCTCCATTCATCCAGTAGCTATTCACTTGGCTGGAAAGGACAATGTGCTAGCACACTCCCTCAGCAGGGACAAGGTGCTGCAGCACGAATGGACTCTGTCGAGTTCGGCCTTCATTCTTCTGACGTCTCGATGGGGATCTCCCTCGGTAGACCTGTTTGCCACCCCGGAGAATGCCCAATGCTGGATATTCTACACCAGAGCGGGCAAAGGACGAGGATCCATGGGGGACGCCTTCCTTTGCAGTTGGAGTCGGAATCTCCTGTACGCCTTCCCGCCCTTTCCTTTGATCTCCAGGACGGTGGCCAAGATGGCCAGGGATGGGTCCAACGCCATACTGCTGACTCCATTCTGGCCGAGACAACCTTGGTTCACTCCTCTTCTTCACCTGGCCAAAGGTCAATACTTCCACCTGCCGAAGTGGCCCGACCTTTTGTCTCACTCCAATGGAGCGGTCCTACACCCGGACCTAGTCAACCTATGGATGACGGCGTGGAGGATCCAGCCATAGCGTCTCCTGACCTGCTTAGGGTCCTGTCTGCCTTGAGAAAGGACTCCACCAAGAGATCCTATGCATATAAATGGAAGCGCTTCTGTGCCTTCACGGAGGCTAGATCCGAACCTTCCTCACCTGTGAGCCTTAGTACAGTCTTGCATTTTCTACTACACCTCAGGGATCAAGGCCTAGCCTTCTCCACCCTCAAGGTCTACCTGTCGGCTATCGTAGCCAACCAGCCACCTGGCTCAAGGTCATCTCGCCTCTTCACGTCGCCCACGTTAAAGAGGTTCTTCAAAGGACTACATCACCTTTATCCACCGCTGCCACCATTGGCCCCGGCCTGGTCTCTCTCTTTAGTGCTTACGCAGCTCACGAGACCTCCCTTTGAGGCCTTGGGCTCTGCTTCTTTGAGATTCCCGACACTCAAACTGTCTTTTCTTGTGGCCATAACTTCAGCCAGACGTGCTTCTGAGCTGACAGCCCTGCGCTCGGACGAGCCTTACTTGACTTTTCATAGGGACAAGGTGGTCCTCAGACCGGACATTTCCTCCCTCCCTAAAGTGGTTTCTCCATTTCATCTCTCCCAGGAGATTGTGCTCCCTAATTTTTACCCAGATCCTTCCTCGCCTCTGGAAAAGACTATGCACACCCTTAATGTTTGCAGTGCTTTGGCATTTTATGTTCAGCGTTCTGCAGAGTTCAGATTGTCCAATAAGTTGTTTATTTGTTATGGTGGTGCCAGGAAAGGCAACCGAGTTTCTTCACAGAGGTTTGCAAAGTGGATTGCCCAGACCATTGCCTTGGCCTATGAACTAGCTAAACGCCCTCTTCCGGTTGGTGTCCATGCTCACTCAACCAGGGCTACTACTTCATCTGCTGCCTTCCTCAGAGGTGTTCCCCTGCCAGAAGTCTGCAAGGCGACTACATGGTCACAGCCATCCACGTTTGTTCGGCATTACCAGCTGGATTCCAGATCCCGGAGCGATGCCAGTTTTGGTCGTGCTGTTCTGTCTTCTATTCTGCAGTGACCTTCCCGCCTCCACAGGTAAGCTTTTCAGTCACCCTATTGTGTGAGGCACAGAGACCATGAAGAAGAAGTACAGGTTGCTTACCTGTAACTGTGTTTCTTTGAGTGGTCATCTGTGCCCTCACACAAATCCCGCCCTACCTCCCCTTGGTCCGGTCCCTGCTCTTTTGCAGCGGACTTGAACTGAAGGAGGAGCTAGATTGGCGGGATTGGGCATGCTCAGGGAATGGGAGGGGAGGGGCTCCCGCCAATCTGCTCAGCTTTTCAGCATTCCGGATGGAGCTTCTGCGCAGACGCAAACCATATTGTGTGAGGGCACAGATGACCACTCAAAGAAACAGAGTTACAGGTAAGCAACCTGTACTTCCCCTTTCTGTTGCCCATTTAGGTGGACTACAACCTCTTAGCAAAGACTTTGCCAAATTGGCATCAGTATTTTTAACCTGTTCTCTCTAAATGTAGCCACTTATACATAATAAAAAAATTATCCTAAAATATAAATAAATATTAATTTATCAAATAAGTACTAGCTTTAGTTTCTGAAATTACATTTGCTTGTATTTAATTTAAAAAATTGATGTTCATATCTACATACACATATGGTGATGGTGATGGAGAAATATTATTAAAAGGCTTTTGCCTTTACCTGCTGCAATTAAACACTTATGTTTCTGTAAAAGACAATAATGGCAATTTTTAAAATCAAACATTCTAACCAATCCAATTCAAAGTTATACTGATTTGATACATAAAATGCTGAGGAATGACAGTAGGAAAATATTTAAAGTCTTTATTTTCTGTAATTAAACTATTATGTTTCTGTGAAAGCAGAAAACTTTGTATGTACAGTAAAAACACTGCAATTCATAACATACAGTAGTCTTGAATCTGAGCTGAGGATGTTTCTGACAGCGTTCATTGCCACTGCATGGTGAGATGGCACTTGAAATATGTATGTTGTGTTTTCAGAATCAAGGCTGTAGTGAAGTTGAGGTATGCAACATGGGCAAAGCCTTCCAGATTCATTATGTGTTTGATTTTGAATTAATTTTTGGTTGTTTATGTTCAGAAATCTTTTAGTGTTGCCAAATTTTCATGACCCCCACATTGAGTTCTGCAATCCTACATGTGGTTGCAACCCACTGTTTAAGACGCTTTGGTCTAGACAGTGGTCATGTTTCTGTTTCAGTCTGTGGCTTTTCTTTTCCTGAGAGCACAGCTTTCCGGTCACAGGAGCAGTGAGGACAAAAGGTAATAAAGAGCAACACTTGAATCACTCATACTGGTTGCACGAGCCCCATAGAACTCAATCAGATTTATGCCTGAGTAAATTGTATAGGATTTCAGTGAATTCAAGAGAGACACACAGAGAGAAACAATGCTTTCCCAAGTGTTACCTATTATTTTTCTTTGTCTTTGTATAAGATGTAATTTAAGTATTAAAAACCTATTTCTAATACTTCTCCTGTTACTGCTATTGCTGTTGCTTTCCTAGATGTGTATTTTAATGCATGGCTAGGTGTCAAGAACGGCCATCTCCCTTTGGTTCAGTAAACTAGTATTTTGTATTTTAACAGCAAGCTTTATTTTGACAATCAAAAAAGTTAACAATATGGCTTCTGTAGAGAAAACTACCATAATCACCAGATACCCTCATAGAGTTTGCAATGCACCTATCCCATACATCTGTAGGCATTCCCCCGTCCATTCACAAACCAAAACATTTCTTGCCAGTGTTAATCATGTCCTGTCCTTTCCCCACACATCTCTTCCAAGCTCTTTCAAGCTGTTCACATGGCTGGCCTTAATGAATACTGGTAGCATCATCTTCTTCAACACATCTGTTCACAGTGGTTAAATGCCTGTACTGCAGAAACTCAAAACCATAAGGTTGCGAGTTCAAGACCAGCAAAAGGGCTGAAGCTCGACTCAGGCTTGCATCCTTCCGAGGTCGCTAAAATGAGTACAGTACCCAGATTGTTGGAGGAAGTAGCTTACAGTTGTAAACCGCTTAGACACTCCTTAGGCGGTATGAAGCGGTATATAAATGAAGCTGTTTGTTTGTTTTATTATCTAGCTCAGCAGTTATTTTAATTTGCACAGGCACTGCAAAACCCATTCACTTTACCAGCAAACACCTCATAAGGCATGAGCAATAGCAGTACACACACTAATAAAAAAGCAAACAAATAAACCAGCAAACAACTTTGCACATCAACCATTTCCATGTCAGATGGATTCCTGACAATAGACAATCAAAATATTCAAAATGTTCAAAATATTCCTTTGGTTCATTGCAGTACACTGCGTGCTTGGTATTAAGATGCTACTTTAGTTTAGCTGGTTTCATGCCCTCTGCAGCCAAAATCTCATTACAAACGAAGCAAAGAGGTTTTTCCACACCATCATCATTATTAGAAGTAAATCCACATTGCAAAAATGATTCAATTTTCCCCCTTTTTGTTGCCCATTTAGGTGGACTACAACCTCTTAGACTCTGCCGAATTGGCATCAATATTTTTACCTCTTCTTTCTAAATTTAGCCACTTCTCCATAACCAAAAATATTTTTATCCTAAAATATAAATAAATATTAATTTATCAAATAAGCACTAGCTTTAGTTTATGAAATTACATTTGTTTGTGCTTAATTTTAAAAATTGATGCTGCAATTTTTTTGATGCTGCAGCATGACAATCCATGCTGCAGAAATAATCCAGTTTGATACCGGTTTAGCTGCCATAGCTCGATGCTATGGAATTCTGGGAACTTTGTTTGTCCTGGCATCAGAGCTCTTTGACAGAGAAGAATATCTCACAAAACTACAATTCCCAGAATTCCATAGCATCGAGCCATTGCAGTTAAAGTGGTGTTAGACTGGATTATTTCTGCAGTTTGGATGCAGCCAGGTGTATAATAATGTACAGAAGCAACTTCTGCTGTCCAACAGTGCTTGGAATTATGAGGTGACAACGGAAATGCAGTATATGCTACTGGATAATCCCCATCATTTAAGGGATGGGGTTCTTTATCTGGTCAGATAAAGAAACAGAAGAAAGCCTCTGGGCAAGGGGCCTGTTAAGTAAAAGCTAATCTCTTCAGGATGTGGTTAATCTTCTGAGTGGGATACAAGACAAATACTACTACCAGAATTGATCAGGCTGATCAAAATCACCCTTACAATACCAGTTTCATTATGTTCAACTGACAAGTCATTCTCATCCTAGAATAAAGACCTTTATGCAGTCAAGTGTGAGGCAAGCCACGCTCAATCACATGGCTGTTCTATATGGACAGAAAGAGATCAGTTTGGAGATGGATCTGAAGAAGCTAATGGATCCATCAAGGCAGCACCAATCAAAAGAAGAACGTTAGTGTGGAAGAATCCTAGAAGTATATATTCTGAATGTTTTTCATTTGCTTTGGGCATTTTTCCTTTATCTACTCTTCAGTGCCTTTTCTGGTTAGTTATACATTTATTCAAGTCCATAAACAGAGTTTGTTGATTTTTATCTTGGGCTTCAACTTGGATGGTATATTGCAGGGGCCTTTGGATGGTGGAGTGGTATGTAAAGTATCAAAATTTTATAATTAGAATGTAGTGGTTTGTTGAGTACTTGTCATTTATAAAGTGGCTTTGCACACTCTATGATCTCTTGATCAAGGATGGTTTCTAGGAACAGAACTAGAACTAGAAATATACACACACACAAATGTAAACAAATAAGCACAGCCACCTCCCCAGTTTCATTCCTGCCCCTGGTGTCACCTGGTGTGGGGGGCAGGGCTTCCGGGGGGTCAGGGCTTTTGGTACAGGAGTGGAGCTGCTGGAGGTAGTGTGTTTATTCTCATCATGAGGAGAACGGGACTGCGGCACCAAGGTGTGTGTGTGTGGGGGTGTGTGTGTGACCAGGTGTCATCCCTCTTCTGGAGTGTCATTCGGTGTGGGTCATACCCCCTGCACTCCCTAGTGATGCCACTGCCCCTTGCCCAGGTTTAGCTCCTTGTCTCCCACCTCTGGAAATTGAGAAATCTACATCCCTGCTTGGGCACAAAGGAAAATGACCTCCTCAGAGATGCAAGTTTCCCTTGTGTCCAAGGGATTTGCTCCCAGAATTTACCTTTGAATTTATCATAGAATCATAGAATCATAGAATCATAGAGTTGGAAGAGACCACAAGGGCCATCCAGTCCAACCCCCTGCCATGCAGGAACTCCAAGTCAAAGCATCCCTGACAGATGGCCATCCAGCCTCTGCTTAAAGACCCCTAAGGAAGGAGACTCCACCACACTCCGAGGGAGTGTGTTCCACTGTCGAACAGCCCTTACTGTCAGGAAGTTCCTCCTAATGTTGAGGTGGAATCTCTTTTCCTGCAGTTTGCATCCATTGTTCCGCGTTCTAGTCTCTGCAGCAGCAGAAAACAAGCTTGCTCCCTCCTCAATATGACATCCCTTCAAATATTTAAACAGGGCTATCATATCACCTCTTAACCTTCTCTTCTCCAGGCTAAACATCCCCAGCTCCCTAAGGCGTTCTTCATAGGGCAAGGTTTCCAGACCCTTCACCATCTTAGTTGCCCTCCTTTGGACATGCTCCAGTTTCTCCACATCCTTTTTGAATTGTGGTGCCCAGAACTGGACACAGTATTCCAGGTGGGGCCTGACCAAAGCAGAATAGAGTGGCACTATAACTTCCCTTGATCTAGAAACTATACTTCTATTGATGCAGCCTAAAATTGCATTGGCTTTTTTAGCTGCCGCATCACACTGTTGACTCATGTTCAGCTTATGGTCTACTTGGACTCCTAGATCCCTTTCACATGTGGTCTCGTTCAGCCAGGTGTCCCCCATCCTATATCTGTGCATTTCATTTTTCCGCCCTAAGTGCAGAACCTTACATTTCTCCGTATTGAATTTCATTTTGTTAGCACTGGCCCAGCTTTCTAGTCTATTCAGGTCATTTTGAATTTTGATCCTATCCTCTGGGGTATTAGCTACTCCTCCCAGTTTAGTGTCATCTGCAAATTTGATAAGTATGCCCCCAGTTCTGTCATCCAAATCGTTAATAAAGATGTTGAATAGCACTGGGCCCAGGACAGAACCCTGTGGCACCCCACTGGTCACTTCTCTCCAGGATGAAAAGGAGCCATTGTTGAGCACCCTTTGAGTTCGGCCACTCAACCAATTACAAATCCATGTAACAGTTAACTTGTCTATCCCACATTTTGCAAGCTTGTTTGCAAGAATGTCATGGGGAACCTTGTCAAAGGCCTTATGGGGAATCAGATATGAAACCCTAAATTTACACTTAAGCAATGTACATGATAGTGCAATAACATTCTTTGTACAGTCCTTCCAATAAACTGCCATGTGAGACATTTAGTCATGTGTGGATTCATTCCATAGCATCATAGTAGTAAGCTGTGGTAGAGTGGTCCATGATAAACTGGTTACTCAAATGTGAGTGTTACTGAAAGGAAAGGGGGATATGTAGGAGTAGTCTCAGCTCAATGCTTTTGGACAACACTCGAACATTGCATCCTCATTTGAATTGTGCTGATGTGTGAGTGGAATTCCAAAAGATAAACCATGTATAGTGAATCTGCAGTTCTTCTTCGTAGTCTCTGTGCCTCACACAGTAGGGTATTGTGCCTGCACAGAGACTCCATTTGGAAGCTGAAAAGCTGAACAGATTGGCGGAAGCCCCTCCCCTCCTATACACTGAACATGCCCAATCCTGCCTCCTTCAGTTGTCTTTCGTCCGCCGCAAGAGAAGCATCTCCTTTGGGTTGCTGAATACTTTTGGCTGAGTAGATTCTCCATTGGAGATTTTTGGTTTTATCTTATTTTCATTTGTTTCTTCTCCCTTTTGAGCTTTGCCCGTTTTGTTTGGAGTGGCAGCGGACCTTGTTAGCCCAGACGGGCTATTCGCTGCCAGGCCTCTAATGGCCTCTACCTCCTTATTCAAAAAATGTTCTGACTGTGTGAATAAGCTTGACCTCAATGACAGACACACCAAATACTTGTTCTGTCTCGGTGAAGCTTATGTACCGGATAGATGCCATCATTGCAAAGCCTTCACCCCAGTGACTCTTCACAATAGGGCCCAGAAGTTGAAATCTTTTCTTTGGGAACGCGCTCTTATTGTCGCCCAAAAATCAACTGTTCAAAAGGATCCGCTGGGCAGAATTCCTATCTCTCAGCTTCCTAGGATTCCGAAGATCTCCCAATGAACCTTGACGTTGACTTCGACGGCATCGACATCAGCTATCCCTTTGCCTTCATCGCCTAAGACATCAACTCCGATGTCCCAGTCAACGTCTAGTCAGTCCACTCAGGAAGTGCCCTCCATATCTCAAAAGTCTAAGAAGAGACACTCCCATCGTGACGTCAGATCTAACAAGAGGCACAAGCCTAAAACTTCTGACACCGCTCTGCTACTGAAGCCTGTCACCTCAGTGGTCTCCGAGGCTATGGCCCAGATCGACGCTGCATTGGCCTTCCTACTGTTGACTTCAACGTGAGCTTATGATCCTTTTACCCCAATCCTGGTCATTGTTTTAGACTCGGCATCGGTGGTCTTAGACCAGGGACCCAATGCAGGCACCACTGTCCGTGACGGCCAAGGTTGTGATGTTCCCTACGTAGACAGTCTCTCCGTTACCACCTCCATCTGTGTTAGTCCCAAGAGAGATTTTGGCTACACCACTGAGAGCATATTGACTGAAGTTCTCGCCTCCTCCGCTGGCTCCCCGGCAAACTTCTTCTCACTCACAGAGGTCTCTGAAGCCGACCTCTTTCTTCTCATCAGCATCATATATAGTTTGACATCGAGCAGAAGACTATTGGAGAGAGAGACATCCATCCTATCGATCTTACTCTCCGTCCTACAGAGACCGATTCTATTACATGGAACTCGACTTCAAACCATTCTATCAACGTTGATCTCATTCCCGTTCACCTGTGAGGATGCCAAGTGACTACAGAACTCCCTCACCGCCACCTCTGACCACAGCTACGATGTCGAGGCCTCCGGATCTCCCAGTGACGGTGTTGATGTCGACCTCAACTCCGACACCAACATTGACCTCAATACCAATGCTGATTTCATCAACCATCCCAATTGTGCCTTCAGCGTCGATGGTCCCGATGGTGCCTCTATACTCACTGATCTGGGTCTATCCATCAATCCCTCCAAGTCTATTCTTCAACCAGTTAAGGTAATAGAATACATAGGCACATCCTTGGACTCGGTCATGGGCCGTGCCTACTTATCTACCAGAAGGGCGGAAGCCTTCGGGGAGCACCTCTGCTATGTTTTCACTGTTCCTCACCCAATGGCAAGAAACATCCAATGCCTTCTCAGTTATCTGGCCTCTACAACAGCGGTCACCTATTTTACCTGTCTGAGATTCAGGCCTCTCCAGGAGTGGTTCCTCTCTGTGTTCGACCACCTCCGTGACAACCAGTCCAAGAGACTCTCCATCCCTCTACATGTTTGGGACTCTCTCAAATGGTGGCTGGTACAATCCAACATTCTCAAAGGGATGCCCTTTCAAGCCCTGGAGCCCTCCAGGTTGGTTACCACTGACGCGTCCCTGACAGAATGGGGCACCCGCTACAAGGACCTTTGTGTTCAGGGACAATGGTCCCCAGAGCTACATATCGATGCTTTGGAGCTCTTCACAGTTATGAGTCTTCTGAGTCTTTGAACATCATCATCTCCACAGAGTGGTCCAGGGGGTAACAGACAACACAACCACTGTTTGTTACATCAACAAACAAGGAGGAACACACTCACACTCAATTCAGCCAGTGGCAGTGCACCTCACAGGCAAGGACAATATGTTGGCAGATTCCCTCAGCAGGGACAAGGTCCTTCAACACAAATGGACTCTATCAGCTGTTTGCCACTCCAGAGAACGCTCAATGCCAGCTCTTTTACACCAGACCACGCAGAGATGCATTCCTATTCAGCTGGAGCCAGGATTTCCTGTATGCCTCCCCCCCCCCCCCCTTGATCTCCAGGGTGTAGCCAAGATGACCAGATGCAATTCTCCTGACTCCCTTCTGGCTGAGACAGCCATGGTTCACCCTGCTCCTTCACCTGTGCAAGGGCCAATACTTCCATCTCCCAGATTGGCCAGACCTTCTGTCCCACTCCAACAGATCAGTCTTGCACCTGGACCTTCACAGTCTATGCATGACAGCTTGGAGGATTAGGCCTTGACCTCTCCTGAACTGCTTAAGGTCTTGTCAGCCTCAAGGAAAGATTCCATAAAACAATCCTATGCCTACAAATGGAAGCGCTTCTGTGCCTTTGCAGAGGCTTGGGCCAAACTTTCCTCTCCGGTCCTTTTGTCTACAGTACTACAGTTTCTGCTTCACCTTCGAGATCAGTGCCTAGCTTTCTCTTCCCTGAAGGTATACCTTTCTGCCATTGTTGCTAATCAACCTCCTGGCTCTGCATTGGCCCATCTCTTCACTTCACCAACCCTTAAAAGATATTTCAAAGGCCTTCATCATTTATATCCACCGTTGTTTCCCTTGGCCCCGACTTGGTCTCTCTCCTTGGTGCTCACGCAGTTAACAAGACCTCCATTTGAGCCCCTAGGCTCGGCCTCCTTTAGGCTGCTGACACTCAAAGTGTCTTTCTTTGTGGTCATCACTTCAGCCAGATGTGCCTCTGAACTGACAGCCCTGTACTCAGATGAGCCCTTCCTTGTCTTTCGCAAAGATAAAGTAGGCCTCAGACTGGACATCTCCTTTCTTCCTAAGGTGGTTTCACCGTTCCACCTTTCTCAAGTGATTGTGCTGCCAAATTTATATCCAGACCCTACCTTGCCTCTGGAAAGGACTATGGACACTCTTGATGTTCTCTGAGCTTTTATATTCAACGTTCTGCCGAGTTCAGGTTGTCCACCAAGTTGTTTATTTGTTATGGTGGACCCAAAAAGGGCAACCCAGTTTCCTCTCAAAGATCTTCTAAATGGATTGCCCAGACTATTGTTCTGGTCTATGAACAGGCCAAGCACCCTTTACCGGCTGGTGTCCGTTCTCACTCAACCAAGGCCATTGCTTCATCTGCCGCCTTCCTCCAAGGTGTTCCCCTGCCAGAGGTCTGCAAGGCGGCGACGTGGTCACAGTCTTCCATGTTTGTTTGGCATTACCGGCTGGATTCCAGGTCCCGAAGTGATGCCAGTTTTGGTTGTGCTGTTTTGCCTTCTATTCTGCAGTGGCCTTCCCACCTCCACAGGTAAGCTTTTTAGCTATTGTGTGAGGCACAGAGACCGCAAAGAAGTAGTACAGGTTGCTTACCTGTAACTATGTTTCTTTGAGTGGTCATCTATGCTTTCACGGCGGACTTGAACTGAAGGAGGAGCTACATTGGTGGGATTGGGCATGCTCAGGGAGTGGAAGGGAAGGGGCTACCGCCAATCTGTTCAACTTTTCAGCTTTCTGAATGGAGTCTTTGCACAGGCGCAGTACCCTATTGCGTGAGGGCACGGATGACCACTCGAAGAAACAGTCACAGGTAAGCAACCTGTACTTACAGTTTTTAGCATACAACTTGTTGCTTCATTAACAACCAAATACTACCTCGTTAACAACCAAATAAGATTTTCTGTTGTGTTGTGTATTAATATTTGTTGTGTATTGATATCCTTAGTTAGCTTACTATTTTATGGCAGATTTTATATTATTTGTATTATAGTTAGAGAATAAAATATGTCTTGAGAGAGAAACCTCCTTGAACTATTCATTTGATTGAAATGTGGTAATAGAATGGTCCTTGTAAAGAAAAGTTAATTTATTTTAAGATCTGATCTCATCGTGTACTTTAGCAGCAGTGTGTTGTTATAACCTGTCATCTGCAAAACCTTAAATTAAAGTAAAATCGGTGGTATAAGATTGATCCACCAAGGAGACTTGCTAGTAGTTGTTCAACATGAATTTCTGCAGAGGAAAGATAAGATGGACATTATATCCTGAGCAGGTATTTTATTAAAAAAAAAACATTTTATTAGTTTTATTGTTTTAAATCTTATTGCTTAATACAGCATAAATTTATGGTGCATAGAACATCTGAAAAAAGTAAAGTACATAGTCTCTAATTCTTAGAGGTTTTTATTTTTAAAACAAATTAACTTTGTTAATTTTTCTTTTGAGATAAAAGAATAGAAGAACATCTTGTATTTTGCCATATATGGTATTTTATTTTACATTTCATACTGAATGATAGATTTATAGAGTATAATTTCTCAGACATATCAGATTAACTATTTTGGAAGACTGGTATGAACTTTCAGTCTAGAAGCTGATCTTTTAAATGATTCTTTTATCTCTTACATTACATGTACTGTAAGATGATCAAGTTCATTTTGCATTTACATGTTTGTCTTCCATCTCAAAATTTTAAGTTGCCTCATTGCAGCATAGTTTGGGGATACATTAGAAGAAATCTTGTTGTTATGTGCCTTCAGGTTGTTTCATAACAACCCTAATAGGAATCTATCACAGGGTTTTCTTGGCAAAAGATTTGTTCAGAGGTGGTCTGGCTTTGCCTTCTGAGGCTGAGAGAGTGTGACCTGCTATCAAAACTGAGAACACAGCAAGTTACAAAACCAACTCTTTTGCAATCTTAGTTAAACATAGTTAAAATTTGCATCATGTGTAGTAAGGTACTTACTTACTAAGGTAATAAACTAATGAACAAATTTCTCAGCTATTCTTTAGGGAAAGTTTGATGGAAGAGGAGTTAACTTTTCCACAATAGGTATCAAAAAAGAAAGTCTGTTAATCAGTGTCATTTCCCAAGAACAAATGGAAGCATAGAGCCTATAAGCAAAACTCAATTTTGTGTTATCAGACTGATATTTGCTCTTAGCTTGCGCTAGCCTTAACTAGTCCACTTGAACAGTTGTGGAATTGACACTAGTTAGCTCCAGTGAAAGGGAGGTGTCTGAGTTAAATTTTGTGAGAATAAAATACAGTACCTTTCTGTATATCGTGTTGATCACTGATGTGAGAAATAAAATAAGATCCTTAATAAGAAACTAAACGTGCTATAGGTTAGATCAAAATATATTCATGGTAGTGTTTTGTTTTTGTATTAGATTATTGTGTGAGAAATGTGAAACTGAGTCCAAATATTCATTCTGCTTCTGAAAGAGGTTTTATAAGCAAAAGCATGAGAACTGTTATAGAATCTATTCATTGCATAAACTTTTGGTCAAATATTTACAGAACAGTCTAAAGTCTCTAAAGGCACCAAATCCTGTCTGATCTTGGAAGTTAAGCAGGGTTGGTCAGTGAATATCATTAGGTGCTGTAGGCTGCATTTCAGACCTTTGAGCATTCCTTTCCTTTAAAAATTCTATAAAATTCATGAGATCACCATAAGTTGACAGGCAACTTGAAGGCACATACACACAAACATGCACTGCTGTTTTCTTTCTCTTACCATTTTTTACATCCAGCACTTTTCTCCCTCCACACCACACCTTGTTGGCATGCAACTGTTCATTAAGTGATTGCCTTCAATTCGAGGCTTTGATTTTCAGGGCTATTGTTATCCATCCTGAGATGGATACATTCAAAGTACTTTACTAAATCTAATCTCAGATGACTTAAAATATGGACTGGCATCCACATGTTTTCTTGTAATCTTAAGTGGTCGTATTTGTATGAGCCTCTGACCAGGCTCCAATAGTCTGTTTCTGCTAGAACTGCCAAGGTGGTACATGCCTTGGTTATGTCCCATTTGGATTACTCTAATGAGCTCTATGTGGGGCTGCCTTTGAAAAGTGCTCAGCAACTTTAGTTGGTGGAAAGAGCTGCCACCAGGCTTAACTGGAGCTGTCTCCTTTGTTGCAACAGCTCCATTGGCTGCTAGTCCATTTCCGGGCACAATTCAAAGTGCTGGTTTTGACCTATAAAGCCCTATACCTATAAAGCCAGACTATTTGAAAGACTGTATCTCCCTATATGAGCCCCCCAGAATATTAAGGTCATTGGGAGAGTCCCTTCTCTCTGTCTCACTACCCTCTCAGGCGAATTTGGTGGAAGTAAGAGAAAGGGCCTTTTCAGTGGTTGCTCCCAAGCTCTGGGACTCCCTCCCCAGGGAGGCCTCGATGACTCCAGTCCTGCTGTCCTTCCAACAACAGTTAAAGATGTTTTTATTCTGCCAGGCTTTCGCATGATATGGATGCTGTTTTTTTTTTTTTTTAAAGAGTTTTAAACTATAAAGTTTAGTAATGTTTTTAATTGTTCGAATTGTTTAATTGTTTTTTAAACATGTATTTTGCATGTTTTATAGTGTTTTAACTTGAGCTGTTTTAGATTTGTTAGCCTCTTTAAGTCCCTGTACTGGGAGGAAGGTGAGATATAAACAAACAAACAAATAAATATAGAACTGATAATTTCTTCTTCCTCCTGCATTCCCCTGTACATGATAAAAAGCAACTCTGGGCAGTTAGGAAACCCTCTGGAGCAGGATTTGGATGCCACCGAGGGCTGCACTGCAGAGTGGGGTGGGCAAAGGGAAAAAGGCCCACTTCCACCAATACTTTGCCTCTTTTTAATTATGTACCCAAATAATAATAATAATAATAATAATAATAATAAAATTTATTTCTATGTCCCACCTTTCCATCAGATCAAGGCGGGATTACAGCAATGAAACACAATACAATTGATAGAATAATAAAAATAAAAACCTAATACATTAACATGTGCACACAATACAATATCAATAAATAGTTCACAGTATCACCTACGCATAACATCAATTTAACTCATGCAATACAATATCAGTGGGCAATCCACAATATAAACATAGTCAATTACAGTTACAATACAATTAGAGTAAGCATAGGTCAATCAGTTAGCAATCCTCAAGTCCTCTGCGGGAAAGGTGTTCCGGCGCTGGCACTGTTGGGGGGGGGGAGTCTGGCAAGCCGGCATTTATGGAGCGCCTCTCCCACTGGTGCTCCGCCCCTCCCAAAGTCCTACGCAGGTGGCAAAAGGTGTTCTGGTGCTGTTGGGGGGGGGGGGAGTCCGGCAGGCTGGCATTTTATGGAGCGCCGCTCCCACCAGCGCTCCACCCCTCCCACAGTCCTCCGCGCGCGGCAAAAGGTGTTCTGGCGCTGTTGGGGCGGGGGAGTCCGGCAGGCCGGCATTTTATGGAGGGCCGCTCCCACCGATGCTCCGCCCCTCCCAACGTCCTCCAGGGGCAGCAAAAGGTGTTCCGGCGCTGGCACTGTTGGGGAGTCCGGCAGGCCGGCATTTTATGGAGCGCCGCTCCCACCGGCGCTCTGCCCCTACCAAAGTCCTCCGCGGGTGGCAACAGGTGTTCTGGCGCTCGCGCTGTTGGGGGGGAGTCCGGCAGGCCGGCATTTTATGGAGTGCCGCTCCCACTGGCGCTCCGCCCCTACCAAAGTCCTCCGCAGGTAGGAAAATGTGTTCTGGCTCTGTACTAAATGCAGTAACTAAACATAGTAAGATGCTTTGAAGGTCCAAAACACTGCAGAAACAATCCAGTTCAAGACCACTTTAACTGCCCTGGCTCAAGAGTCTAGAGTCACCAAATGAAAAACTCTTTGAAAAAAATTATCCCCCCCTTAGCCAAATTTATAGAAATCTCAGAAGATTATTTGAATTCACAGATTGAAAAAAATGTTCAGAATAAACTCAAAATTAGCGAAAGAAAAAACCTACCAAGAGACATTATGATTTGTTTTATAAATGTGAGAGTGAAAGAGGAACTGTTGCAACAAAACTATAAAGAAAAACTAATTATAGAAGGTACTGTAATATAATAGAGGTGTACAAGGATTTACCAACACAAATATTTAAAAAGAGATAAGAATACAAATTTTTCACTAGTGAACTCCAAAGAAGAAATATATTTTATAAATGGGAAAAGACGGAAGGAATCATAGTGACCCACAAACAAAGGAGATATATTGTTAATTCAATGGAGAAAGCCAGAGATTTCCTTAGGAAATTAAAATCAGGAGTCAACAATAACAACAACAATAGTGACAAAATAGATATTTTGCCAAGAAGAGAATAGAACAAAAACTCTAATTCATGATGTCTGTAAAAGTAGGTTCCTGGAATGTTAAAGTCTTAAATTTAGAAAGAAAAAGGAAACAGATATTTCATTATTTAGAAAAAAAAACCAATTTTGATATCATTTGTTTACAGGAGAACAATATTAGAGATAAAGACTTCAAATATTTTTTTAAAAAACCTCAATTAGGGAATGCATTCCACTCTAGTATAAATAAAAAAGAGAGAGAGGAGTTGTGACATTTGTGAATAATATGTATGAAAAAAGCAGATATACTCAGATGTGGAGGGGAGAACGGTAACTGTGGAAGCTACAATACGGGGGGGGGGGGGAATAATGGTAGCATAATAATAATAATAATAAGAAGAAGAAGAAGAAGAAGAAGAAGGAGGTAATCGTGACTGGTGACTTTAATCATGTATTTAAGCCACAAAGGGACAGAAAATCAATCAAAAACACAAAAATTAATCAGGGAAAATTGCCAATAAGTTGTACAGAAATGATAGAGGAACAAGACCTTACAGATGTTTGGCCAAAACTGTATGGCAACAAAAATTATTTTACCTTCTTCTCAGATAGTCACAAGTCACATTCTAGAATAGAATTATTCTTGGTCTCCAGAGAATTAATAACAAGAATTAACAAAATGGAAATTGCCCCCAGAACCTTCTCGGACCATAACTTAATAGAGTTGTATGGTCAAAAAAATATATTAGCTATGAATGGAAATTGAAAGACGAATTACTCAGGGATGAATCCTTTGTTAATAAAATCAGAAACGAATTGATTTTATTTATTTATTTATTTTGCTGAAAACTACACTCTAGGTATTAGTATGGGACACATACAAAGTGGTCTTTAGGGGGTTACTCCTGCAAAGGGCAAGTGACATCAAGGTGTCCAAACAAAGAAAACGAGATCAGATAAGAAAAGATCTAAGAAATTAAACAACATAGCCCTGTTTAAATATCTGAAGGGATGTCACAAGCCCCAGGAAAAGAGATTTCACCTCAACATTAGGAGGAACTTCCTGAAAGCAAGGGCTGTTCAGCAGTGGAACAGACTCTCTCAGAGATTGTGGTGGAGTCACCTTCTTTGGAGGTCTTTGGAGGCCATCTGTCGGGGATGCTTTGATTGGGAGTTCCTGCATGGCAGAATGGGGTTGGACTGGATGGCCCTTGTGGTCTCTTCCAACTCTATGATTCTATGAACATCCTCGGAACAGAAAGATTTCAAACAAAATTAAGCTTTTACAAAAACAATTACAAACATAACAGAAGAGGTAGCAAGAGAACTAAAAAAAAAAAAAAAAAAAAGCAAAGATATTTTGAGAATGTAAGCAAAGTGAGTCATTTATTGCCCAGTAAAGTTAAGAAGGAAAAGGAAAAGAAAACAATCAGCGAAATTAGATACAGAGGGAAAATAACCAACAACTTGGATAATATTAAAAAAGCATTTAAAGAATTCTATATGGATTTATATAAAGATACAATAAATCAGCCAGACTTGGAAAACCCCCCACATAGAATTATTTCTTGACAGACATAAAATAGAAACAATAACAAAAGAACAAAGGACTCTTTTAAATGTTCCATTTAATCAGGAAGAAATTCTCAAAGCCATACAAAACCTCAAGATAAGGAAAGCTCCAGGGCTTCACGACTAGCTTTTATAAAACATTTAAAAAGGAATTTGTAGAGTCACTATGCAAAACTCTAAATCTAATAACAACACAGGTGAAACCTACAACTTTGGAAAAAGCCACAATTGTATTAATTCCAAGAGAAGGCAAAGATCCTTTAGAAGTAGCCAACTACAGATCTATCTTGCTAGTGAACGTAGACTACAAAATATACGCAACAGTTTTAGCCAACAGAATGAAGGGAATCCTAAACAAAATAATAAAAACAGACCAAAATGGATTTCTTCCTGGAAGACATTTAAAGACTAAGATAAGAACAATAATCAATATCATAGAATATTATAAATTGAATAAGTAAAAAAATCTGGCCTTAATGTTTATTGATGCCGAGAAGGCATTCGACAATATCAGGTGGGACTTCATGATAAAAATATTACAGAGAATGGAAATGAGAGAGGCATTCATTAACAATATCAAACAAATCTATAAACATCAATCTGCTGAAATCAAAATTAATGGAAGTAAGGCTAAGGAATTTAACATCTACAGAGGAACAAGACAAGGCTGCCCCTTGTCACCGTTATTATTTATTACAGTTGCGGCAACACTACTAAATGCTATAAGAAATAACCAGTCAATAAGGGGCAACAGAATAAAAAGACATGAGAAGAAATTACTGGACTTCTCAGATGATCTAGTGGCAATATTAGAAGACCCTTCAGCAGGAGTGGAACACTTAATGAAAGAACTTAAAGAATTTGGGGACTATGCAGGTTTCAAAATAAATATAGACAAAACATGGATACTAACTAATTTTTTTTAAAAAAATTCATTTAGAATTATGCAACAAATTTTTGTTAGTTGGTCTTCTAGAGATTATTATGAAAAACAGCTGATTGGTATCTTGCTTATAATTCTGGTTGTAGCTGTCATGACTAATTTTGATTGGTGTAATAGGTGGTTTTTATTTATGGAATGTGAATTCAGCATATGCTTAATATTCATTTATAAATGAATTATTTTTCAAGGTTGTTAAGTATAGGAAATGCAGAGATTATGAAACTTTTATGTTATAGAGTGTTTGAAAGCAAGTTAGTAATATTAGAATACAGGCATATAACTGTGTTGAAATTTCTAAATGATCTTCATAGCAATCTTTGGGCTAAGTTGTGAACAGGGAACATAGTTAATAGTTTGATATGTTCTACCCTGTTATGTTTGTTGTCCTAATGTAGTAATATAATATTTAAAAGTTTGAATTTTAAATTCAGATTGAACAGTATTTAAACTATTCTTAATTAAATAAACTTGTTGAGAGCTATTCAATTGTATTTTCTCTTTTCTATGACAAAATCCTAGTGATTGCACTATATCATATAGCTGTAACTACAGTATTGATTGTTATTTTCCTTACTAACCAAAACTTCAGACCTTTGTAGGAATATTAGTACACTGATATAGGAAACAAATTAATCCTTTAAATCTTTTAAAACTTGGCATCACAGTGAACTGACTGGTCAAACTGCTGTTTAAAAATGAATGTTTAAAATTAAAAATAACTTGTTGTAAATCAGATCCAGCTAACTCAGAGTAAATAGCTACAAGAAGCAAGTAAAGGTCAATATGATGGGTACTGCATTTGTATATTTGAAAGTTTTCTTGAGGGTAAAGGAGGAATGAAAGGTTTTATTAACAAGTTATTGTAAATATGGATGATTGATCCCAGGAGAAATAATTCTTTGCAGTGCTATACTAACATCTCTGTCTTTTTTAAATGACTATGAACATATCTTATTTTACAGTCCCAGAAATCTTGGATAGAAAATACTTTCACCAAACGGGAATGTGTGAACATTATACCAAGTTCAAAGGATCCGCACAGGTAAAATCAAAGGGATACTGCATTTCTGCCTTTTGAGCAAAGAGTTTGCAGCACCAACAGTAGAAATGGGAATTCCCTGACCCTTTTGCTAGTAAAGAGCCCTTACACCTCCCAACCATTTTCTGAAGGTTGGATAGGACTGATATGTAGGCTAGGGGTCTGGAAGGGTTGTGGAGAGTTAGTGGGGTAGCTTGTGCAAACAGGCAAGAGCTGGAATGTGGATCAATCGGGATGCCATGGGAAGAGTAAAATGGGGTAGGGAATATGTACAGTGGTCCCCCGGGATACGAATCCCTCGGGATACGAAATCCCCGGGACCCGAAACCGCCGGGGCCGGAAAAACGGCCCCGGCCAACGGAAAAAACCCGGGTTGCGAAAAAAATTCGCAACCCGGACGCTTTAAAACAGCGCGCTTCCGGCGCGCTGTGCATTAGTTAAAGCGGTCCCCCGGGTTACGAACGACTTCCGGGTTACGAAGGTAATCCCGGAACGGATTACCTTCATAACCCGGGGGACCACTGTAGAGGTCTGGATAAGGTTTTCAGAGTGTGCAGAGGAATGAAAATATTCACTTTTACCCAGAATTTACCAGTTATTTCTTTAGCTGTTCTTCCCAAATATGGACTTATCCAATGTGATGGAAACTCAAGGACAATTCGAAACTCTTCTTCTCCATTTTCTTTTCAAAGGTTTGTTATGGTTGAACAGAAGGCAGTCAGCAGTTGCTTTAATTTGTGAAATATGCTTTATTTGAAGTCATTAAATTCTGAAAAAGTTTTGCTATGCTCAGGTTGATATTCCTGGAAAATTTGCAAATATGAATGAGATAAATTGGGAATTGTTAATTGAAACCCATTGACATGTTTTGTATTCATTTATCTACTCATGTGCACGTGCGCGCGCGCACACACACAGTATACATAGGGACTATCTCAGTGTCATAAAGAAGTCCTTGGGTTGAACCCAAGTTTTCTAAAAATGTATTTCAAAATATTAATGTGAAATGTTTATCTGTCTCAGGCTGTATCCACACTGCAGAAATAATCCAATTTGATACCACTTTAACTGTCATGGCTCAGTGCTATGGAAATCTCAGATTTGTAGTTTTGTGAGATATTTAGCCTTCACTGTCAGAGACCTCTGGTGCCTCAACAAACTATAGTTTCCAGAATTCCATAGCACTGAGCTATGGCAGTTAAAGTGGTGCCAAAGTGGATTATTTCTGCAGTAAGGATATAGCCTCAGTCAGTCAAATTAAGTCATAATTTATTGCATTTGACTATAAGATACCAAATTATATTCTTATTTTTATTAATTGTAGATGCCTTCCAGGATGTCAAATTTGTCAGCAACTTGTCAGGTAGGTAGATGTTTTTCCAAATGAAGCAACTACCAGTCTTTTAAAAAAAGATTAAATGATTAAATATCTTGCATAAAAAGAAGATACTGAGTTCTGTAATGTATTTCAAAATAATCTGGAAGTAAGTGAAAATATTTTACAGGATTTGATTAATATGTGGATGCTTGCATGAAGTGAGAAAGTTGGACTTAAGTAGACCTTTAGCATCATGTATAGTTTAAAAAAACGTGTTAACCCCATTTGTTTGCCCCCATTACAGCATTCTAGACCTTAGGCACAATCGTTCTCCAGATGTACATGTGTCATCTGACTTTGCTTTATGTGGCAGTTGAAATGAGAGCTACTATGTTAGAACCCACCACAGTATGAGACTGCAGTTCCTCTACCATAATTAAATGATGTATTTCCAGTAATATGAGAATGATCTGAGGCTTGTGCTATTATTACTGTACATCTTCATTATTTCCTGAATTGTGATAATTATCTGCAGGTGTTGTTGTGGTCGATTGGTTCGGCAACATGCTTGCTTTACTGCAAGTCTTGCAATGAAATATTCAGATGTGAAACTGGGTGAAAATTTTAATCAAGAAATAGAAGAATGGTCAGTAGAAAAACATACCGAGCAGAGTTCAACAGATGCTTATGGTATCATTAACTTTCAAGGAGGTTCTCATTCCTACCGAGCCAAGGTATGTATCAAGAGAGCCATTTGCCAACTAAGAGTACAGCTGAGGAGTGCTTTTCGAATAAAATTCAAATTAAATACTAAAATGAAGGTGAAAATGGAATTACTTGTCTTCAAATGTGGAGATAATAGCACTCAGAGAAAGAGATGTAAGTGAGGCCAAAATTTCATATGTCTGACTTTCCTTACTCCAGGCTGAAGACATGAAGCATTTTATTATACAGAGTGCCTCTGCTCAGATAATTTTTATTTTGGGTCATGAATAAATTACTAATCATGTTTCGTTTCATAAGTGTGCTTTAATATCTGTCCTTGTTAAAAAGTGATAATGTTGCATAATTGAAGGAAATGTCCTTTCTGCAATGTTTCTCACTCCATATTGTTACTCCTAAAACTGCTTATTAGAAGGTTACAATATATGAGATCAGTTAGTATTTGTTGTGATGTGGGCATCTGTTCCTTAGCTCACTGGATTAAATTAAACCTAACCCATGCTCAGCACTTTTTAATCTCAATGATAAATTATATTTTCCAATAGTGATTTGTTGTCCTAGGTTTTCTGTCAAATGATAATAACTTTGTTTGCATTTTTTGTTGTAGGAAAAAGGAATTGGTGGGCAGTAATTCATTTTAGAGAGCATACCCAAACCTTAGTTTGTCTGTTGGAATATACAGAATATACAGAACATGGAAAAGTAACTTTTCCAAGATTTTGAAATGTACTATGGGCTTATGTAGTGTCCTCTCCTTGAAAGCACCTATTTCCTAGCCTGCTTTCTGGCTTCTGGTAACCATAATTTTGTGTAATATCCAAATTAGGCAATCTCTGATTGCTGTTAATAATAGTTTTTCTTCATACTAGAATTAAAAAAAGAAATATCCAGTGAATATCTAATTATAGTTGGGGTGACCTATGCTATTTGTAATCATGGATTGCCTCTGATAGCCATAGGTCACAGCAAAATATAATTTTTGAAAATCAGGAAGTTGGAGAGAGAACAGGTAACACACAACAAGATCCTGGTAGCAGTGACCTCTGAATTGGGTCTGGAAGAGCGCTAAGCATTGGTTTCATTTTAATTATATACTGGATCTTCTGTGTCTGGAACACAAATAAAATGAAGTGTGTAACACATAACCAGGGTGAAAAAGTGACCTCTGAATTGGGTCTGGTAGCAGTGACCTCTGAATTGGGTCTGGAAGAGCTCTAAGCATTGATTTCATTTTAATTATATACTGGATCTTCTGTGTCTGGAACATAAATAAAATGAAGTGTGTAACACATAACCAGGGTGAAAAAGACATTGGCGCATTCAAAATCCTATGGCTGTACCTAATTCTCATTATAAATTATAGTAGGTTCAGAATCAATATTGAAAATGTGTATTTATAGTAGATATGAATTGGATTTTTTTCCCATATGTGGGATGTTCTGTATTTCTTCTACGTGCTCTGCGAATCATACAAATGGGTCCTTCTGCGCATGCACAGTCGAATTCGGAACTTTCTGGAATAGTAGGCAAAGTAGAGCTTGCAACTTTTCTTTGCAACTTTTCTTTGCAACTTTTTGGTGGTAGCTCCGCCCCTGCTCTATATAAGCCCGGTTCCCGCTCTTTTCCCCGCGTAGGCTACTCGAAAGGAACAGGGTTGGAATCACTCATAGAATGATAGAATCATAGAATCATAGAGTTGGAAGAGACCACAAGGGCCATCAAGTCCAACCCCCTGCCATGCAGGAACTCGCAGTCAAAGCATCCCCGACAGATGGCCATCCAGCCTCTGCTTAAAGACCTCCAAGGACGGAGACTCCACTACACTCCGAGGGAGTGTTTTCCACTGTCGAACAGCCCTTACTATCAGAAAGTTTCTCCTAATGTTGAGGTGGAATCTCTTTTCCTGCAGATTGCATCCATTGTTCCGTGTTCTGGTCTCTGCAGCAGCAGAAAAGAAGCTTGCTCCCTCCTCAATATGACATCCCTTTAAATATTTAAACAGGGCTATCATATCACCTCTTAACCTTCTCTTCTCGAGGCTAAACATCCCCAGTTCCCTAAGGCTTTCCTCATAGGGCATGGTTTCCAGACCCTTCACCATCTTAATTGCCCTCCTTTGGACACGCTCCAGTTTCTCCACATCCTTTTTGAATTGTGGTGCCCAGAACTGGACACAGTATTCCAGACCAAAGCAGAATAGAGTGGCACTATTACTTCCCTTGATCTAGACGCTATACTTCTATTGATGCAGCCTAAAATAGCATTGACCTTTATAGGTGCCGCATCGCACTGCTGACTCATATTCATCTTATGGTCTACTTGGACTCCTAGATCCCTTTCACACGTAGTTTAATTCAGCCAGGTGTCCCCCATCCTATCTTTGTGCATTTCATTTTTGCGCCCTAAGTGCAGTACCTTATATTTTTCCGCATTGAATTTCATTTAGTTAGCGTTGGCCCAGCTTTCTAGTCTATTCAGGTCATTTTGAATTTTGATCCTGTCTTCTGGAGTATTGGCTACTCCTCCTAATTTGGTATCATCTGCAAATTGATAAGTATGCCCCCAATTCTGTCATGCAAGTCATTAGTAAAGATGTTGAATGGCACTGGGCCCTAGGGAAGAACCCTGTGGGACCCCACTGGTCATTTCTTTCCAGGTTGAAGAGGAGCCATTGTTGAGCACCCTTTGGGTGCGGCCAGTGAACTAATTACAAATCCCTGTAACAGTTACCTTGTCTAGCTCACATTTTACAAGCTTGTTTGCAAGAATGTCATGGGGAACCTTATCAAAGGCCTTACTGAAACCAAGATATAATATATCCACATCATTCCCTTCATCTACCAAACTGGTAATTTTATCAAAAAAAGAGATCAGATTTGTCTGGCATGACCTGTTTCTCTGAAACTCATGTTGGCTTGTTGTGATTATGGAATTGCCTTCTAAATGTTCACAGACTCTCTGCTTAATTATCTTTCTCCAGAATCTTTCCTGGTATTAATGTCAGACTAACTGGACGATAACTGGGATCCTCTTTTTTTCCCTTTTTGAAGATGGGGACAACGTTTGCCCTTCTCCAGTCTGCTGGGACTTCTCCTGTTCTCCAGGAGATCTGAAAGATTATTGCCAATGGTTCCGATATTACATTTGCCAGTTCTTTTAATACCCTTGGATGTAGTTCATCTGGCCCTGGAGACTTATATTCATTTAGGTTAACCAAGTATTCCTGTTCTATCTCTTTACTTATTCTGTGCTGAAATTCCCCTATTCTGTCTTCTTCCCCGTTATCCTTCGGTTGAGCACCTTTTGCCTTTTCTGAGAAGACTGAAGCAAAGAAGGTATTGAGTAATTCTGCCTTTTCTCAGTCTCCTGTGAGCATTTTGCCATCTTCTGCACGCAGTGGCCCTACCGTTTCCTTCTTCTTCCTTTTGCTTCGGACATACCAAAAAAGCCCTCTTTATTGTTCTTAACCTCTCTAGCAAGCCTGAGTTCATTCTGCGCTTTAGCTTTTCTGACTTTTCCCCTGCATGTGCTGGCTATTTGTTTGAATTCCTCTTTGGTGATTTCCCCATTTTTCAATTTCTTATACATGTTCTGTTTAAGGCTTATCTCAGTTGAAAGTTCCTTAGTCATCCATCCTGGCTTATTGAGACACCTCCCAATTTTTTTCCTCATTGAAACCGTTTGAAATTGCGCCTTCAGTATCTCCCTTTTGAGAAACTCCCATCCATCTTGAACTCCCTTCTCTTTTAGTTTTCCTGACCATGGGATCACCCCCAGTATTTCTCTAAGTTTATTGAAATCAGCTCTCCTAAAGTCTAGAATGCATGTCTGACTATGCCTGGTTTCCCCTTTTTGCTGTATAACAAACTCCAGGAGAACATGGTCACATGGTCCAACCACTTGCACTCCATTGACTAGGTCATCCCTTGTTGGTTAAGATCAGATCTAAAATAGCTGATCCCCTTGTTGCCTCTTCCACCTTTTGGACAATGAAACTGTTTTCCAGGCAAGTGAGGAATTTGCTTGACCTTGAGGATTTGGCTGAGTTTGACTTCCAGCAAATATCTGGATAGTTGAAATCCCCCATCACTACTACATCTCTCCTTTCTGAGTGTGTGGTCATCTGTCCTAGAAAGGCATCATCCAATTCCTCCGTCTGACTTGGGGGTCTGTAGTAGACTCCCACAGTAACATCCCTGTTGTTTCCCTGTCCTTTAATTTTTATCCAGATGCTCTCCACTTGCCCTCCAGTACTGATGTCCTGGATCTCTTCACTGGTGTAACTATCCCTGACATATAGTGCTATTCCTCCTCCTTTCCTGTTTGGCCTTTTTCTCTTAAAAAGGTTATACCCCTTTATTTCTACATTCCAGTCATTAAACTCGTCCCACCAGGTTTCAGTGATGCCTGTTATATCATATTTACTTTGTTGTGCTAGGAGTTCAAGTTCATCCTGTTTATTTCCCATACTCTGCGCATTAGTGTAGAGACATCTAAGAACATGTGTTCCCTTTACTTGCTGCCTGTGCAAATTTTTTTTGCTTCCCACTGTTGGGTCCTTGCACTGTTTGCCTTGTTCCCTCTATGTCAGTTTGACTATTTCCTCCAGCCCTTTTGCCTTCCAGAATAATGTCTCCCTCCCCCATATAACTCAGTTTAAAGCCCTCCTGATCAGATTTTTGAGACTATTGGCAAAAACGTTTTTTGCCAACTGGCGTGAGATGCAGTCCATCTTTGCCAGAAGTCCCTCCTCATGGGACCGCAGCCCATGATCCAAGAATCCAAACCGTTCTTGGCGGCACCATGCTGTGCTACTTGGTGAAGAGATGAGATGACAACCTGTGGATCCATCTCTTTCAGCTTCCTCCCCAGATCGTCGTAATCCCTTATGATATTCTGAAAGCTGTGCCTTGCAATATCATTGGTTCCCACATGAACCAAAAGAAAGGGGTATTGATCAGTAGTCTTGACAAGTCTTGTCAGCCTCCCTGTCACATCACGGATCTTTGCCCCAGGGAGACAGCACACCTCCCAAGACATCTTGTCAGGCCCACAAACCACTGCTTCTGTACCCCTCAGTAAGGAGTCCCCCACCACCCCCACATGTCTCCTCCGAGGCTTAGCAGCGGCTGTTCCCTTTGGTGCTATTCTCAGGGTACCCTGCTCTGTCCCTAATGTCTGTCTCTACTGCTTTTCCTCATCATCTCTGATAACAGATTCAAAGTGATTCTGTAGCTGCAAGCTCACAGAACGAACCATGGTTTCCCTACTTCTGTGTGTGACATTCCTCCAACCATCTACTTCTGTTGTGTGTGAAGTGACCTTTTCTTCCCCAGCAACTTTCTCTGTGTGTTTCCTGTCCAAAATGATCCGGTCCGTTCTATTCAGGAGAACCTCTTGCTCTCTCTGATGCTGAAATGTAGATACCTGGGCCTCCAGCTTCTGAACTCTCTCTTCTAAGACGGCTACCAACTTGCACTTGGTGCAGGTGAGGTTCCCCACATCTGTAGGCAAGAAGACAAGTGTTACAGGTGACTGCAGCAGGTCCCTAAGTGTCCATAGTGAGAAGTCTTAAGGAGGCACTGAAACAAGACTGTGAGCTTCTCCTGTTAAACACCAGTGTAAAAAATCCCTGTGTGGCTGTTAGTGAGCTCAATTAACTGGGTCTATAGTTCTCTAGAGAACTCCTGGCTGCTAGCTCCTTCCAGAGGCACTTCCTCTGAATATCCACAACCCCTGAAGGGGAAAGTGAACAGACAATTGTTAAAGTTGAATAAATTGCCTTCTAACTCTGTGCCTAGGTTACTTTCACCTCTGTATCCACACCTCTCCTTAACTACAAAAAGTAAAAATGAATTAGAAAAGAAAAATTCAGTGCGCGCCTCTGCAAGCAGTTGTATAGAATGAGGCTTTCTACTTCCTCCTCCCAGTGAGCCAAAGGAAATGGCTCCCACTTTTAAATTTTAAGCTCTTACGCAATCCAAATGGACACAAGGAATCACCAGGCTTCCCTTGGCAAGGGATGTCCCAGAATGAGTCTTACTTCAGTATTGGATCTTCGGCTTGCTTTTGACCATTCTCTCTTGTTTTTAACTTGGCTCCTGTTCTGACCTCTCGGCTTGTTGACCTCGATTTTGGACTATGTTTCGAACTTGATGTCTCCTGCTCCATTCAAGCACTGCGCTGTTTGTGGGGCCAAGGTACCTCACACGGACCCCCACTCCAAGTGCCTGATCTGCTTGGGCGAAGCTCACGACACCCAGAGCTGTGCCCTTTGCAGGTCCCTGACTCCGCAGGCGAGGAAGAACCGGGCCTCCCGCTTGAAGTCCTATCTCCTGGATCAGGCTTTGGCCTCGCAGGAGATCCTTCCATCGACCTCCTCTCCGGTCTCATCCTCCAAGACTCCGATTCCATCCTCCAAGATGTCTGTGGAGAAGGCGGCTTTTAGTTCCCCTGCTGGTCCTGCCTCCAAGTCCCCCCGGGAGACAGAGGCTCACCCTGCCGAGAAATTGGCCAAGAAGACGAGTGACAAGTCCAAGTCCTCCAGGAAGGAGGGAAAGGAGAAGCCCAAATCAGGGAAGCACCGCAGGGTGAGAATCGGAGTAAGAAGGCTAAAGTTCCTTCTCAGGGCTCGGCAGATGGTTCTTCCTCCATTAAGGAGACCAGCTCCAAAGCCTCTGCTAAGAGGAAGCATCCCTCCAAGGGTGAGTCCCTCAGGAAAAAGCAAGCCTATGAGGGCGATTCCCTCCGTAAAAAAGCCCACTCCGACTCCGACGTGGGATCTGAGCTGCCACGTGCTTCGACACCGAAGCAGATTCCCTCCACAGGGAGATCGGCCTCTGTACTGACAGCCTCCACAGCAAGGAAGGTGTCGCCTCAGGCCCAGCCGCTTCAAGTCCCACCTTGCCGCGAGGGTCCGACCCTGCCAGCCTCATGCCGGCCCAGCGCTCCCCCCAACAGAGCCAGAGATCCCAGAGATCCCAGAGCCCGATGGCAGACTCTGATGACGAGGAGAGGGAGTACTACTATGACAGTGACAGTGGGAGATACTTTGTGGCTGTCGACCCATCCACCCTCGGCAGACCTGGTGCCCTTTGGATGTCTCCGTCACTATCTCCAAGGAGGTGAGAGCAACCTCTCCAGCCCAAGAGGAGGAGGCGCCGAAAGGGGACACGGCTACCCAGACGGCTTACTCCCCTTCCAACTCGGTGTTGTGTCTGGAGGCCAGCTCAGACTCTGAGGAAGAGGCCCTGGAGGAAGAAGGCTCGGTATTGTCGCCACTCGATACCGATAGCAAGCAGGAGAGACCCCGTCCTATCCACAGGTTCTACAAGCCTGGCTCGGTCTCCCCTATGGACAATATTGTTAACTTTGGGGAGGACCTCATCAAAATGGCCAATGCCCTTGAGCTCCGGGTCACCCATTCTGAGCAGGAAGCTCTGGATGAGGTGAAGAGGTGTGTACAGGGATCAGCCCCCTCCTTGGCGGACATTCCGTTTCTGCCGTCCATGGAGAAGATTGCCAAGAGATCATAGCAGAACACGGCGTCGGTCCCGTCGACTTCGAGGAAGATTGACGCCCTGTACCGCATTGGTTCTTCTTCTGCTGAGTGGCTCCATTCGCATCCACCTCAGAACTCGGCCATAGTTGACGGGTCCCAGAAGTCCTTCACCCCGAAGACTTCTCCTTTGCCCTCTGATCGTGAGTCCAAGAAGGTGGATGGACTGGCCAAAAAGACTTTTGAGGCGTCGGCTTTGGTTCTCTGCGTGTCAAACTACAACGCCTTCATGGGGGCCTACATCCAGTATCTAATGGAACGGCTGTCCCCTTTGCTCTCTGACCTTCCCCAGGACAAGAGCCTGGCGGCCCTCCAGCTGAGAGACGAGGCCCATGCGGTGGCTAAGAAGCATGGCATGTCCACCGTCGGGCAGAGCCAAAGACCCTTTGGCCAGGAGAGGCAGTACCGACGCCAGGACACCAGGCAGAGGTTCTCCTCTCCATCATCTTCCTCCTCGGGCAGGCGGATGCAGTCTCGGTACCGGAGGCCCTTCTCCAAGAATAGGGTAAGAAGGGGCAATGAAGTGTTCCCGCATACTCCGTTGCCTCCGTAGCTAGCTTTTTGAGCTTGCTGAGACCCTTTCATGACATCTGGGCCCAAATCACCACCGACTCCTGGGTTTTGTCCATCATATCCAGGGGTTATGCCCTTGAGTTTGAAGATCTTCCGCCTACTGGAGCTCTTGTTTCCAACCCCCATCACCCATCCTCCTCGATGAAGTACACGCTCTCCTACAGAAAGGGGCGATTTCCCCACTGGACTCTTCCCAGGCATACCAGGCCTTCTTTTCCTGGTACTTCACGGTACCGAAGCCGGATGGAGGACTGCGTCCCATCCTAGACCTTTGGGACTTGAACTCTTTCCTGATCTACAAGAAGTTTTGGGTGGTAACTCTTGCCTGCATTTTGCCCCTTTTACACCAAGGCCTGCGGTTTGCCACGATAGACCTGAAGGATGCTTACTTCCAGGTCACCATTCGGGAGAAGAACCAAAGGTTCCTCTCCTTCGCTGTCGGACCGGACATGTTTCATTACAATGTCCTCCCTTTCGGTCTCGCCATGGCACCGAGGGTCTTCACCAATTTCATGGCTCCGGTGGTCACCTATCTCCATCAGCGAGGGTCAAGAGTCTTCCCTTACCTAGACAACTGGCTCTTCATGGCTGACTCCAAAGAGGCCCTATACCAAGACGTCTCCTTCACTCTTGGCCTCCTACAGTCTCTCGGACTGGTGTTAAACCTAGAGAAGTCCCACTTGACCCTGGTCACTAGGATCATAGAATCATAGAATCATAGAATCATAGAGTTGGAAGAGACCACAAGGGCCATCCAGTCCAACCCCCTGCCATGCAGGAACTCCAAGTCAAAGCATCCCTGACAGATGGCCATCCAGCCTCTGCTTAAAGACCCCTAAGGAAGGAGACTCCACCACACTCCGAGGGAGTGTGTTCCACTGTCGAACAGCCCTTACTGTCAGGAAGTTCCTCCTAATGTTGAGGTGGAATCTCTTTTCCTGCAGTTTGCATCCATTGTTCCGCGTTCTAGTCTCTGCAGCAGCAGAAAACAAGCTTGCTCCCTCCTCAATATGACATCCCTTCAAATATTTAAACAGGGCTATCATATCACCTCTTAACCTTCTCTTCTCCAGGCTAAACATCCCCAGCTCCCTAAGGCGTTCTTCATAGGGCAAGGTTTCCAGACCCTTCACCATCTTAGTTGCCCTCCTTTGGACATGCTCCAGTTTCTCCACATCCTTTTTGAATTGTGGTGCCCAGAACTGGACACAGTATTCCAGGTGGGGCCTGACCAAAGCAGAATAGAGTGGCACTATAACTTCCCTTGATCTAGAAACTATACTTCTATTGATGCAGCCTAAAATTGCATTGGCTTTTTTAGCTGCCGCATCACACTGTTGACTCATGTTCAGCTTATGGTCTACTTGGACTCCTAGATCCCTTTCACATGTGGTCTCGTTCAGCCAGGTGTCCCCCATCCTATATCTGTGCATTTCATTTTTCCGCCCTAAGTGCAGAACCTTACATTTCTCCGTATTGAATTTCATTTTGTTAGCACTGGCCCAGCTTTCTAGTCTATTCAGGTCATTTTGAATTTTGATCCTATCCTCTGGGGTATTAGCTACTCCTCCCAGTTTAGTGTCATCTGCAAATTTGATAAGTATGCCCCCAATTCTGTCATCCAAATCGTTAATAAAGATGTTGAATAGCACTGGGCCCAGGACAGAACCCTGTGGGACCCCACTGGTCACTTCTCTCCAGGATGAAAAGGAGCCATTGTTGAGCACCCTTTGAGTTCGGCCAGTCAACCAATTACAAATCCATGTAACAGTTAACTTGTCTATCCCACATTTTCCAAGCTTGTTTGCAAGAATGTCATGGGGAACCTTGTCAAAGGCCTTACTGAAATCGAGGTATACTATATCCACAGCATTCCCTTCATCTACCAAGCTGGTAATTTTATCAAAAAAAGAGATCAGGTTCGTTTGGCATGACTTCTTTTTCTGAAACCCATGTTGGCTTTTTGTGATTATGGCATTGGCTTCTAAATGTTCGCAGACTCTCTGCTTAATGATCTGCTCTAGCATCTTTCCTGGAATTGATGTCAGACTAACTGGACGATAATTGTTGGGATCCTCTTTTTTTTCCCTTTTTGAAGATGGGGACAACGTTTGCCCTCCTCCAGTCTTCTGGGACTTCTCCTGTTCTCCAGGAGTTCTCAAAGATTATTGCCAATGGCTCTGATATTACATTTGCTAGTTCTTTTAATACTCTAGGATGTAGTTCATCTGGTCCTGGAGATTTATATTCATTTAGGTTAACCAAGTATTCCTGTACTATCTCTTTACTTATTCTGTGCTGAAATTCCCCTATTCTGTCTTCTGCTCCATTATCCTTCGGTTGAGCACCTTTTGCCTTTTCTGAGAAGACTGAAGCAAAGAAGGTGTTGAGTAATTCTGCCTTTTCTCTGTCCCCTGTTAGCATTTTGCCATCTTCTGCACGCAGTGGCCCTACTGTTTCCTTCTTCTTCCTTTTGCTGCGGACATATCCAAAAAAGCCCTTTTTATTGTTCTTAACCTCTCTAGCAAGCCTGAGTTCATTCTGCGCTTTAGCTTTTCTGACTTTACCCCTACATGTGCTGGCTATTTGTTTAAATTCCTCTTTCGTGATTTCTCCATTTTTCCATTTCTTATACATGTTCCGTTTAAAACTTAGCTCAGTTGAAAGTTCCTTAGTCATCCATCCTGGCTTCTTGAGACATCTACCATTTTTCTTCCTCATTGGAACTGTTTGAAATTGTGCCTTCAATATCTCCCTTTTGAGAAACTCCCATCCGTCTTGAACTCCCTTTTCTTTTAGTATTCCTGACCATGGGATCACTCCCAATTTCAATTTCATCCGGACCATCCTTGACTCCGACGCTTGCGTCGCGTACCTGCCAGAGGACTGTTTCCAGTCCCTCTCAAAGGCCGTTCTGCACTGCAGTTCCACCAGACGAGTCTGGGCCCGATACATCCAGGTGGTGCTCGGGCACATGGCTTCGACTACCTTTGTAACCCCCTGGTCAAGACTTCGGTTTCGACCCCTGCAGTCTTGGTTCCTGTCGGTCTTCGACCCACTCACCGACCCCCCAAACAAATGGCTCACGGTACTGAGGCCTGTCGCCTGATCCCTTGCCTGGTGGCTAGACTCCCGAAATGTCTGCACCAGTATGCCGTTTGTGCTCCGAGACCTGCAGGTCGTGCTCACCACGGATGCATCGCTGGACAGCTGGGGAGCCCTCACAATGGGCCTCACCATAAAGGACAAGTGGCACCATTGTCACCAGGACTTCCATATCAATGCCCTGGAGATGCTGGCGGTGGAGAAAGCCCTGAAGGCCTTGGCAAGGCAGTACAATTGCTGACGGACAACACCACTGTCATGTACTACATCAACAAGCAGGGGGGCACCAGGTCTCCAACCTTGCTGGAGATAACTCTTTGCATCTGGCTCTGGTGCATACCGAGGGACATCATCCTCCAGGCAGTTCATCTCCCCGGAGAAGAAAACATCCTGGCTGACCAGCTCAGCAGGTCAGATTCGCAGTGCCATGAGTGGACTCTGCACCGGGAGATGGTGGCGGACCTGTTCCTCAGGTGGGGCACCCCTCGGATCGACCTGTTTGCGTCGGAGACCAACTCCCACTGAATCCAGTTCTTCTCCCAGGATCGGTCTCGACGCTCTCTGGGGGATGCCTTCCTCCACAGCTGGACGGGGGAATTACTCTACACCTTCCCTCTGTTCCCACTCATTATGAGGGTCGTCTCCAAGATGTCGAGGGACCAAGTGGACGCCATCCTGATCACCCCTTGGTGGCCCAGACAACCGTGGTTCCCGTCCCTGCTTCACCTGTCTTGGAACTGGTTCCTGAGGATTGAGCCGAAGACCAATCTGCTCACTCTTCAGGAAGGTCGAGTTCGACATCCGGACATCGAGGACCTTCCTCTGGTGGCGTGGAGACTCCGGCCTTAGCGGACCTCCCAGAGGCAGTGCAGCAAGTGATCCTGGCACCCACAAGCTGGCAACCAAGAGGTCATACCCCTGCAAGTCACAGAGGTTTCTCCGTTTCCTGGCTTCGAGAGGTCTTTCTCCATCCAGGGTGTCGACACCGACGGTGCTGAAGTTGCTGATGACACTGGTGGAATCGGGGCTGTGCCTTAATTCCATCAACTGTTATTTGTCTGCCATTTGTTCCCATTTTCAGTTTGTTGGGAAACCTTCCTTTTTCAAGGACCCTCTGGTGAAGGGGTTCTTGAAGAGCTTGAACAACCTCCACCTGCCGGTCTCGGTACCGGCACTGGTTGGAGCCTTGAGGTTGTTTTGTCTTGTCTTGGTGCCAAGCCCTTTGAACCCATGGCTACCGCTGACCTGAGGCTGGTAACTTGGAAAACAGCCTTTCTTATAGCCATCACTTCTGCCCGCCGTGCAGGTGAGCTTTGTGCCTTACAGAGGGACCAGCCTTTCCTTAGGTTCCACAGGGTTAAGGTTGTCCTCCGTACCAACATTACCTTTTTGCCTAAGGTAGTGTCTGCTTTCCACATGTGCCAAGATATTGTGCTCCTGACCCTGGCCCCGAACCCAGCCACTGATACCGAACGTTGTTTACACTCTTTGGACGTTCGGAGGGCTTTGACCTTCTACCTGGACAGAACTTCGGGTTCGAGCTGTTCTGATAGTTCCAGTTTTATTCAGAGCCGAAGAAGGAACTACCTTTGACTCCTCAGAGGTTTTCCAAATGGGTGGCTGGTACCATCCACCTTTGTTATGAACTGTCGGGTAGAACTCTCCCTGCCAGGGTCAGGGCACATGCAACTAGGGCGGGTAGCGACATCCTCCGCTTTTTTGACTGGGGTCCTGCTGGAGGATGTCTGTAAGGCTGCTGTCTGGTCCCAACCAATGACTTTCATAAAACATTATCGGTTGGACACGAAAGCAAGGACTGATGCAGCCTTTGGCAGGGCAGTTTTACTGTCTGCTTTACACTGATGTCATATTTTACCATGTCATGTACCAATGTGACCTGTTGTATTTATTGTGTGCATTGACTATACTGCACTGTTATGCTTCTGCTTGTATCATTTGATTTTGCCTTGAATCCTGGCCTGGGTGCATGCTAGTATGTCCACTGTTGCATATTATGCACAAGGACTATGGTTTACTCCTTGAGTAATTGGGTTATGTTCTGCTCCGTTGAGCAGCTGTTTCACTATTGTTGTTTATTTCTAGGTTTTAAATTGAAAAAAGCATACAAAGTTGAGTTCACTTTGACAATTTTTATTGTGGACCAATAAATGTTCTTTGGTTCAACTTATACATGTTGTCATGACACTTCCTCTGCTGCTTACCTTAGCTTGCTAGTCTAACCCATTTGTATGATTCACAGAGACCACAAAGAAGAAGGACAGGTTGCTTACCTGTAACAGTATTTCTTCGAGTGGTCATCTGTGAATACATACAGATCCCGCCCTTCCTCCCCTCAGTGTCCTGTTCATGATTGGTTCTGCTCCTCCGTCGCTTTGCGGCGGAAAAATTCGGAACTGGGGAAAAGAGTGGGAACTGGGCTTATATAGGGGAGAGGCGGAGCTACCACCAAAAAGTTGCAAAGAAAAGTTGCAAGCTCTACTTTGCCTAGTGATTCCAGAAAGTTCCGACCGCGCAGACGCAGAAGAACCCATTTGTACGTATTCGCAGATGACCACTCGAAGAAATACCGTTACACGTAAGCAACCTGTCCTTACCTGACTGCATTATTGTTTAAAAAATGTTAGTTCTTTCTAACTTTTTCTTGTTAGTATGTACGATTGTCATATGACACCAAACCTGAAGCCATCCTACAACTGATGCTTAAAGAATGGCAGATGGAATTGCCCAAACTTGTTGTTTCTGTTCATGGAGGAATGCAGAAATTTGAGCTTCATCCACGAATCAAACAGTTGCTTGGTAAAGGACTTATTAAAGCTGCAGTGACAACAGGAGCCTGGATTATAACTGGAGGAGTGAATACAGGTGAATCCTCAGCTTTAATTGTATTTTCCAATTTACAAGCACTTGAGAAAGTTGTGTCTTTTCACAGTGTGATTATTTGATGTTGAAATGGCATATATACAATTACATTCAACAGGGGATATGGAGACAGCAGATTTGAAATCCCTAGATGTTATGAGAGGGACACTGGGGCTGGAGATACAAAACAACCCACAATCTCAGAAACTATGCCATGTCTACTCAAATTAGAGTGGTAGGTTTAGAACATCCTGAAATATCTTAGATTAATCCTAACAGATTTGCTTTATATCTGAAAGTCACAAGTTTATTCTTGGAGTGTCTAAATAAGACCTAAGAAAGACCTATCTGCTACTATGGAGAGCTGTTGCCAGATAGTATAAACAATACTGAGTTAGATACATAGATCCAAAACACACTGCAGAAATAATCTAGTTTGTAACCATATTAACTGCCCTAACTCAGTGCTGGGGAATTCTGGGAACTATAATTTTATGCAACATTTAGCATTCTCTGTCAGAGAGCTTAGGTGCCACAATAAACTACAGTTCCCATGATTCCCTGAGACAGTTAAAGCGTTGTCAAACTGGATTATTTCTGCAGTGTGTTTTAGACTTTACACACACCGGAAAGTACTCTTTAGTATCCCCAAGCTATACTTTAATATAGGATATTCCATCTTGAAATTGTAAGTGCTCAGAAAATTCCCTTCATGAAAACTGATCCAAGAAAGAATTGCTGATAATTAAACTATTCTGTAATAAGCCTATGTGAATCTGCTTTGATTTTCCATCAGTAAAATGAGAACATTTCAGATTTCCTAACAGAGGGCTGGAGCAGAAGGGTAGGATAGCACAGGCTGAGAGCAGGCTGTCCTGCCCCCAGTGCTCACCTGGTTTGGTTTCTGGGTCAGCATGGGGTCCAAACAGCTGCTGATCAGGGACTGCACTGACCTGGGACCTGGGACAAGTGTGCTACTCCTTACCTTAACACCCAGTGAACTATCTGAGAAGAACCCCAGTTTCCCTATCAGATGTGAAAACAGGGTGCTTGACTGCAAGCACCCTGTTTCTGTCAGGCAGGGAGATGGGTGGCTTCTCAGATGGATCACTGGGCAGAGGCTGTTAGAAAAGCCTGGTTTTGCCATGGACTTTCTTAGAAATTCTATGCAGAACCAGCACTGTTTTCTCCCAGGGCAAGGGCTATTAGATCTGCATCTGTACTGGCGGGAATGGGCTCAATCCTGCCATGGGGGTTTTGGCCTGCATCATCTAAACTAGATGTCAGAACTAATTGAACCCAGACACAGTAAATCAGGCTTCTATGGATGAGCAACAAAATTTATTTTTAAAATCATGGAGATGAAGCTAGAAAGTCATCTTAGGCACAACTGAAACCTAACCACAACCTAAGCATTAACATAAGCCTACGAAAAGCATTGGGCCCACCTTACAAAATTGGCGGGTTCAATCATTTTATTGTTCTCAAAACAGTTGGCTCTTCTTTAGTTGTTTCCTCTTCTTTCCCAGGTCATCTTTGCCTAGTTGTTTTAACTGCCACAGAAGTTGATAATATTGGCTTTAACAAGCCGAAACGGGCGGGGGGCTGTATGCATTCCTTTGCCAAGCATGCAGCAAAGGCCAATGATTTTCTAAGCTCTCTATCTTAGGCCAACATTGACTATGTAGTTAATGTATTTTAAATATATAAACATACCTAAAATATATAAAATAATTGCACATTAGCCAGATGTATAACCGTATATTTGCCAGCAGCTGACAACATATCTGCTTGTTTAACATATGTAACAATTCTGCATTTCCCCCTCCCAAGATAATGCCAACCAGTTTCCCCACACAATTTCAACTAGTAGAAACAATGCATCATATCATCATGAATCTATAGCTATGTGTAACTCTATATATCAAAAGTATGCACATGTCAACAGTTCTACACAAAGCATCAGGTGACCAGGTTTGTGTTAAATGCGTATCAGCATATCAGTTAATACCCATGATGTAAACACTTCCTTATACTCTTGTCATCCTACAGTACATTCCAAAACATCCATCCATCCATCCATCCAAAACTTTCCAGTTGAAACCATACAAAGTATAATACTATACACCATCATACATCACAGTTGGATCATACACATGATATATAAAGTAAAAGGATCTCCCAGCACAATAATCATGGCACGATTAGCCCAATCCTAATCCAATATAGGGAGAGGTGGGATGCTAATTATTATTATTATTATTATTATTATTATTATTATTATTATTTAGACAATGTGGGGCCGGGGTGGGGGGAGCTGGGCCATTTGGCCTAGATGGACAACGCCTCTGGTAGTGTTAATCACATGAAATGTTTTCTTTCTTCCAGACTGTAGTTGCTGAAGCACTCCAACTGCATAGATTTATCTCCTAAATATACATTTTTAGTCTTAAATTAGAGATTACATTTTATCTCTTTGAGAATTATTTGCAACTTCAAAGCTTTTAAATCTATAACACATTTGTGGATATATCAAAGGTTGATTCAAATGTATTGCATGGAGCTACATCCAATGTTGCACTGAAAGTCACAATGCACTTCCAGTCTTACCAATACCAGTATTTAGTCTTTTAAAATGTGCAGATAATGTTTTGCCTTTCTTTATTTATTGTGAGCTAATGCACAATGTATTGTAAACTATTTAGTAGAGAATTCTGTTGTATTTCTTACTAAGGACATTACCTAATGTTTCCATTATATAGTGACATGAATTTCCTGTTGAACTCTAGGAAGGGCTTCTTCAAAAGAAGCTGAGTCTGTATGGTATACTTGTCCACCCACATTCGCTGGGGTTAGGGGCACAGGACCCTGTGAATGTGGTAACAAAAACACTATGTAACAAAAACACTATGTTTTTACCTGAGAGAACACCTCTCTAGGAATCTCTAGGTTCTCCAGTGCAACTCAATGGTGAACATCTGCTAGACATTGGAGTTGCACTGGAGGAGCTACAAATGCCTAGTGGAATGTTCTCTCTAGGAATCTCTAGGTCTGTCAGTGTGACTTTTGGTTAACGTTGGCCATAGTTACCCTGGAGGACCTAGATATTCCTAGAGAGAACATATTAATAAAATCCTTGAATAATCAAATCTTCAAAAGTCAAAGCCATAAATGTGGAGGGATGAGTGTATATGATAAAGCAGGGGAATGAAGGCTGACATATTTTCAAGCATCTTAAGATAGTAGGAAAAGAGAAAACACTGGTGTGTAATTGAGAATCATAGAATCATAGAATCATAGAGTTGGAAGAGACCACAAGGGCCAACCAGTCCAACCCCCTGCCATGCAGGAACTCCAAATCAAAGCATCCCTGACAGATGGCCATCCAGCCTCTGCTTAAAGACCCCTAAGGAAGGAGACTCCACCACACTCCGAGGGAGTGTGTTCCACTGTCGAACAGCCCTTACTGTCAGAAAGTTCCTCCTAATGTTGAAGTGGAATCTCTTTTCCTGCAGTTTGCATCCATTGTTCCGCGTTCTAGTCTCTGCAGCAGCAGAAAACAAGCTTGCTCCCCCCTCAATATGACATCCCTTCAAGTATTTAAACAGGGTGATCATATCACCTCTTAACCTTCTCTTCTCGAGGCTAAACATCCCCAGTTCCCTAAGGCGTTCCTCATAGGGCATGGTTTCCAGACCCTTCACCATGTTAGTTGCCCTCCTTTGGACCCGCTCCAGTTTCTCCACATCCTTTTTGAATTGTGGTGCCCAGAACTGGACACAGTATTCCAGGTGGGGCCTGACTAAAGCAGAATAGAGTGGCACTATAACTTCCCTTGATCTAGAAACTATACCTCTATTGATGCAGCCTAAAATTGCATCATTTATAGTGAGGATAGGACAGGAAGCAATGGAATTCTGGAATTCTGCATGGTAGTGGATAGGAGTGGATGACCCTTGTGGTGTCTTTCAGCTCTATGATTCTAAATTATAGAAAAACTACTAAAAGGAAATTCAGCCAAGAACAAAGTGTTCAGAAGGAGACTGTATAGCCTTAGTCTTTCGCAGATAATTTAAATGCTTTTCTGAGGAAGGAGAGATTGATGTCTATTACCTATCTCTCCTTCCATTCACCCTGTTACCCCAATAGAGCCAGAGTCACTCCAGACCAACCACGAAACCTTACTCTGCTCTTGTGCAATCCCAGGTCAGTCAAAAATAAGTCTCATATAATTCACAATCTCTTAGAGAATGAAAAGGCTGACCTGGCGAGACTTGGCTGGGTGATGATAGCTCAGCCACCTGAGCTCGGACTTTACCAGCTGGGTACTCTGTCAGAGAGCAGGTAAGGCAACGTGGGTTGGGGGGGGGGGGAGTAGCCTTGGTCACAAAGACAATCTTGCCTTCACCAGGATACCTCTCCGTGCGACGACCTACATCAAGTGTATTTACCTTGGCCTTCTGCAGTTGACCCAGTGTTCTTTTTCATCAGCTGCTCCTAGACTCTGGAACGACCTGCCAGATGAGATCGTCAAATTACCAACCTGGAAACCTTTAACAAGGCTATTAAGATGGATCTCTTCCAGCCGGCCTTTCCAGACTAATTGAACATCCTTGTTTACCTTCCTCCTCACCCCCCTCCTTTTCTCTCATTATCCTTTACCTTTCCTTAATCCACCCAGACTCTGCCTAAATTTTTACATCATTTCAATGTTTTTGTTATATATTAACATTTTAATTATTCTTCGGTTTATTATTTATTTATTTATTTATATACCGCTGTAAATTTACACAGTGCTGTTTAATCCTTTTTTGATGTTCAATTATGTTTTTATGTCGGGGGAGGGTTGGGGACTTTGGAATTTTAATGTAATTATCTTTTAATCTGTATCCTATTTTTACTGTTGTAATCCGCTTGGATTCCCTGAGATTAAACGGAATAGAAATAATAATAATAATAATAATAATAATAATAATAATAATAATACCTTTATTTATATAGCGCTGTAGGTTTACACAGTGCTGTACATATGTACTTATAATTATACGGTTCCCTGCCTCAGGCTTAAAAGACACGACACAAAAGGAGAAGGGAAAGGTGATGGGGAAGTATATCAGGTCCGGTGGTTCTTCTCTCCCTCTGAGGCCTGGACCAAGGCAGATGGAATAGAGGGAGGGCTCAGCTTCATAATGCACAGTTAAAACAGGCCAGACAAAGTCACACATCTGGGAACGCTTCTCTAAACAATATAGTCTGTAACTCAGTTTTGAAAGTGGTTAGAGAAGTGATGAGGCACGCATGTAGAGGAAGAAGGTTCCAGAAGTGAGGGGCAGCAAGTGAGAGAGAACGAATCCGGGACAGGGCAGTGGAAATCCTAGGCTGGGACAGGAGACCTTGACTACCAGAACGGAGGGGAAGAGAAGGAGTGTGAGGAGAAAGAAGTTCAGACAAGTAAGGAGGGGCCAGTCCGTGGAGGGCTTTGAAAGTCAACAGCAGAAGCTTGTACTGGATGCGGAAGGGGAAGGGGAGCCAGTGAAGGGAGGATAAGAGAGGAGAAACATGGTCATAGCGGCGAGCGGATGTGATGATACGTGCAGCTGAGTTCTGAACAAAGATTAAAGGATGGAGGTGAGAGAGAGGAAGCCCTGTCAGAAGAAGGTTACAATAATCAAGTCGTGAGACCACCAGGGCATGGACCAGAGTCTTGGCAGTGGAGGCTGAGAGGAATGGACGGATTTTAGCAATGTTGTAAACGGAGAATCTACAGGTCTTGGCGGTGGCCTGAATCTGGGGGATAAATGACAGAGAGGAATCAAAGATGAAACCAAAACTGTGGGCTTGCTGAACCAGTAGAAGAAGTGGCATCAACAGAAACAGAAAAGGAGTATTGAAGGGTGGGCTTAGGTGGGAAGACAAGAAGACATGTCTGTCTTAGACATATTGAGCTTCAAGCGCTGATGCCACATCCACTGAGAGATAGCAGCCAGACAAGATGAAACTTGCTGTTCAAGCCCTGGCGAAAGGTCAGGGGTTGAGAGATACAGCTGAGTGTCATCGGCATACAGATGATAGGAGAAACAAAAAGAACTAATGAGTTTACCAAGGGACAGTGTGTATAGAGAGAACAGAAGGGGACCCAAGACAGAGCCCTGAGGAACTCCAACAGAGTTATTATTATTTTAAGATAGCAATATAATAGTGACATATGGGCCCAGATCAGAAATAATGTTGAAGTAATGGTGCTGTATCTGTTGTATACACTAAATAATTAATTCAGGCTGGTCCTGTATTTCACCATCAAAACAGACTCAGTTGGAGGGAATGTAAAACAGGATTTTCCATGCTTTAGTGTACAGGTTATTGAGTTCCCAACTCAAGGAGGTGAGAATAATGGTATTTAGATGGGTAGTAAGAGGATTTGTCCTGCCATAATGTAGTGATGTAGAGATATCTAGGGGTAGCCATGTTGGCCATATAGCAAATTCAATAGCATCCAAACAATTATACCTTTATTGGGCCAACCAAAATGCACAATTACATGTTGCTAGCTTTTGTTTTTTGTTTTTTTATTAGTATTTTTGAAATTTTACAATAACATAAAAAACAAATTATAACATTTTTTCATACTTATATACTTTAACATTTTGCTTGTTTTTTTTTTTTTCTTTTCCTTTTTTTCCTCTCCCCCCCCCCCCCCTATATATCACCTTAGTGCCCCCCTCCCCCGGAGTCATTCCCATCTTTATTTTCCATCCAAAATTTTAATTCATCCCACGGAGGTAATTTCCCATCTTCTTTTGCTAGAACATTTCCAGTAATTTTTTTCCAAATTTCATCAAAATCATTTCTTTTCCATATTCCCTTCTTTACCCTCAACTTACATGTTAATTTATCATTAATTGCTAATTTCCAAACTTCTTTATACCAATCTTCCAATTCTACATTCATTTTTGTTTTCCAATTTCTTGCTATAACTAATCTCGCAGCCGTAAGTAAATTTGTTATAAGGTTTTTCTTTTCTTTTTTCCATTCTACTTCATTATATAATGATAATAATACTATATTTGGTTTTCTATCTATTTTTATATTTAAAATATTTACTATTTCTTCTTCGTGGTCTCTGCGAATCAAACAAATGGGTTTTCTGCGCCTGCGCAGTCGAATTCGGAACTCTCTGGAATCACTGGGCAGAAAAGCGGCTTGCAACTTTTTGCAACTTTTTGGCGGTAGCCCCGCCCCTCCTCTATATAAGTCCTGTTCCCGCTCTTTTCCCCAGTTCCTTTTTTCCCCGCCGCGTAGGCTACTCGAAAGGAACAGTGTTGGAATCGCTTGACTTGTCTCTCTTGGTATTTCGATCTTCGGCTTGTTGTTTGACTACTCTCCCTCGTCTGTGACTCGGCTATTGTTCTGACCTCTCGGCTTGCTCGACCTCGATTTTGGATTCCGATTTGGACTTGATGTCTCCGGCTCCATTTAAGCACTGTGCTGTTTGTGGGGCCAAGGTCCCTCACACGGACCCCCACTCCAAGTGTTTGATCTGCCTGGGCGAGGCCCACGACACCCAGAGCTGTGCCCTGTGCAGATCATTGACTCCGCAGGCGAGGAAGAACCGTGCCTCTCGGCTGAAGTCTTATCTTCTCGACCGTGCTTTGGCCCCTCAGGAGATCCTGCCTTCGACTTCGGCTCCAGCTTCGCTCTCTAAGGCACCCGTTCCGGCTTCCAAGATGTCCCAGGAGAAGGTGACTGTCATTTCCCCTGTTGGTCCCTCCAAGTCCCCCCGGGAGTCAAGAGGAAGCACTCCTCCAAGGAGGAATCCCTCCGGAAAAAGCGCTCCTCCGAGGGCGAGACCCTCCGGAAGAAAGCCCGCTCCGACTCTGACGTGGGAACCGAGCTGCCACGTGCATCGACACCGAGGGATGTTCCCGCCACGGAAATTCCCGCTGTCGAAAGGCCCGCCTCCATACCGACCGCCTTCGTCGGGAGACATCAGTGCCGCGCAGCCTGACTCCCGCCCAGCGCTCCCCCCAGCTGAGCCAGAGGTCTCACAGGTCTCTGACTCCGATGGCCAAGGACGAGCCGGAATACTATTATGATAGCGAATCCGGCAGGTACTTTGTGGCGGTCGACCCGTCTACTCTGGACAGACCGCGAGGCAAGCGCTGGCGCCCACTTGATTTGTCGGCGAGAGTCGGCGAGGAGGCTTCGGCATCACGCCCCATCAGGCGGGAGGGCACCGATCGTGGAGAGGCAGCAACCCAGACGGCCTACTCCCCGTCCAGCGCGGTGTTGTGTGTGGAGCCCAGCTCGGATTCAGACGTGGACTTAGAAACTGAAGGCTCGATCCCCTCTCCCGTCGATACCGACACCGAGGAAAAGGGGCCAGTTCGGAAGGCCTTTTACCAGCCGGGCCCGGTGTCCCCTACCGATAATGTGCACACCTTTGGAGAGCACGTTATCAAGATGGCAAATGCCTTGGAGCTCCAAGCGTCTCGATCCGAGGAGGAGGCCCTCAACCCTGTGGAGAGACGAGTTCAGGGATCTGCACCAACGTTGGCAGTGATCCCGTTCCTGCCGTCCTTGGAGAAGATCACTAAGAGGTCGTGGCAGATCCGGCATCCATCCCGTCGACCTCAAGGAAGATCGACTCCATTTACAAGATCCCTCCATCATCAGCAGAGTGGCTCCATTCGCACCCGCCTCAGAATTCGGCGATTGTCGAGGGGTCTCAAAAGGTCTTCACCCCGAAGACTTCCCCATCTCCTTTGACCGAGAGGGCAAGAAGATAGACGGGATCTCTAAGAAGATCTTCGAGGCCTCAGCTCTGGGACTGCGGGTGTCGAATTACAATGCCTGCATGGGGGCCTACATCCAGTAGCTCATGGAGAGGATGTCCCCCTTGCTGGCTGACCTCCCTCAAGAGAAGGCCCCGGCTGCGAACCAGCTCAGGGAGGAGGCGCATTCGGTTGCTGGCCTTCTTATCACCTCGGCCAGACACACGGCGGACTGTTTGGCCAAGTCCATGGCTTCCAGTGTGGCCCTCCGGAGACACGCCTGGCTTCGGGCTTCGGATCTGACCCCGCAGGCGAAGGCTGCCATAGAGGACATGCCATTTGATGGCGAAGGGCTCTTTGCCAAAGACACCGACGAGCGACTGAACTTTAAGTATCGCATGAAGTCAGCCGCCAAGAAGCACGGCATGTCCGCTTCCCAACAGACCTTCTCCAGGACGCGCTTCGGGGCCCAGAGACCATCCTTCGGCCAGTGTCACAGGCCGTTTGAGCAGAAGAGGCAGTACCATCGCCAAGACACCAGGCAGAGGTTCTCCTCTCCTTCATCATCTTCATCCGGCAGGCGCCTTCAGTCCCAATACCGGAGGCTGCTCCCGAGGAAGCCCGGCCCTGACTCGGGTAAGAAGGGACAATGAAGGTCTCCAGCGTGCTTCGTTGCCCCCCCTTCTCGTCCCTTCTTTTTGTACTTATTGAGGCCCTTCTATAACATCTGGGCCCAAATCACCACTGACTCCTGGGCTCTGACTATTATATCCAGAGGATATGCTCTCGAGTTCGAAGAGCTTCCGCCTACTGGAGCTCTTCTTTCTACGAACCTCTCACCCTCCCTCCTCGAAAAAGTACGCACTCTGTTGGACAGGGGGGCCATCTCCCCTTTGGACCCTGACCAGGTTCACCGGGCGTTCTTTTCTAGGTACTTCACGGTACCGAAACCGGATGGAGGCCTCCGTCCCATACTGGACCTTCGGGACCTGAACAGTTTTTTGGTTTACAAGAAGTACCGGATGGTAACTCTTGCTTCCATTTTGCCATTGTTGTTGCAGGAACTTTGGTTTGCGACGTTGGACCTCAAGGACGCCTACTTCCAGATTGCCATTTGAGAGGGACACAGGCGGTTCCTCTCCTTTGCCATCGGGACGGAGATGTACCATTACAACGTCCTGCCCTTCGGCCTGGCCACGACACCGAGAGTCTTCACCAAGTGCATGGCTCCGGTAGTCGCATATCTGCACCAGCGAGGGTCAAGAGTCTTCCCCTACCTAGACGATTGGCTCTTCACGGCAGACTCCAAAGAGGACCTCTGCCAAGACATTTCCTTCACCGTCTCCCTGCTCCAGTCTCTCGGCCTGGTACTAAACCTCGAGAAGTCTCACTTGACCCTGGTCACCAGGATCAAGTTCATTGGGGCTATCCTCAACTCAGAAAGTTGCACCGCGTCCCTGCCAGAGGACCACTTCCAGTCCCTCTCCAAGGCCGTCCGGCACTGCAGCGCCAACAGACGGGTTCGGGCCCGAGAAGTCCAGGTAGCACTGGGTCACATGGCCTCGACCACCTTCGTCACCCCGTGGTCCAGGCTTCGCTTCCTGTCCCTACAGTCATGGTTCCTCTCCGTCTTCGACCCTTTGGTCGACCCTCCAAGCAAGTGGCTCACGGTACCGAGGCCTGTCGCTCGATCCCTGTCTTGGTGGCTGGACTCCCGGAACGTCTGCGCCGGCATGCCGTTCGTCTCGCTGGACCCACAGGTGGTCCTCACCACGGACGCATCCATGGACGGTTGGGGAGCCCACACTATGGGCTTCACCATAAGGGACAAGTGGCAGGCGTGTCACCAAGATCTCCACATCAATGCCCTGGAGATGCTGGCCGTCGAGAAGGCCCTGAAGGCCTTCGAATCCGAGCTCCATGGAGGGGTAGTGCAGCTCCTGACGGACAACACCACCGTCATGTACTACCTGAACAAGCAGGGCGGGACCAGATCTCCAACCTTGCTGGAAATAACTCTTTGGATTTGGCACTGGTGCATCCCGAGAAACATCTTCCTTCAGGCAGTGCATCTTCCCGGGGAAGAGAACGTCTTGGCAGACCAGCTCAGCAGGTCAGATTCGCAGTGCCACGAGTGGACTCTCCACCCCAAGGCGGTCGCGGACCTCTTCTCCAGATGGGGCACCCCGCAGATAGACCTCTTCGCGTCGGAGACCAACTCACACTGCAGCCAGTCTTGCTCCCGGGATCAGTCCCGGCGCTCGCTGGGGGATGCCTTTCTCCACAGCTGGACGGGGGAATTCCTGTATGCCTTCCCTCCGTTCCCACTCATCATGAGGGTTGTCTCCAAGATGTCGAGAGACCGGACGGATGCCATCCTGATCACCCCCTGGTGGCCCAGGCAGCCATGGTTCCCGTCTCTTCTTCACCTGTCTCGGAACCGATTCCTCAGGATCGAACCGAGGCCAGACCTGCTCACTCTACAGGAGGGTCGAGTTCGGCATCCGGATATCGAGGACCTTCCTCTCGTGGCGTGGCGACTCCGGCCTTAGCGGACCTTCCGGCGGCAGTGAGGCGTGTGATCATGGCGGCCCACAAACCCGCAACCAAGAGGTTCTACTCCTGCAAGTGGCAGATATTCCTCCACTTCCTGGATTCGAGAGGCCTATCTCCATCCAGGGTGTCGACACTGACGGTGCTGGATTTCCTGATGACACTGGTGGAGTCGGGGCTGTGCCTTAACTCCATCAAGTGTTATTTGCCTGCTATTTGTTCCCATTTCCAATTTGATGGGAAACCTTCCTTTTTCAAGGACCCCTTGGTGAAGGGGTTTTTGAAGGGCTTTAACAACCTCCATCCGCCGGCCTCGGTACCGGCACTGACATGGAGCCTCGAGGTTGTTTTGTCTCGTCTTGGTACCAAGCCCTTTGAACCCATGGCTACTACTGACCTGAGGCTGCTGACTTGGAAGACAGCCTTTTTGGTAGCCATTACCTCTGCCCGCCGTGCTGTCGAGCTTTGTGCCTTGTGGAGGGACCAACCTTTCCTTTGGTTCCACAAGGACAAGGTTGTCCTCCGTACCAACATTACCTTTTTGCCTAAGGTAGTGTCTTCTTTCCACATGTGCCAAGACATTGTGCTCCCGACCCTGGCCCCAAACCTGACCACCAACACCGAACGCCGTTTGCACGCCTTGGACGTTCGGAGGGCTTTGGCCTTCTGTTTGGACAGCACTTCGGGTTCGAGCCGCTCTGACAGACTGTTCCAGTGCTACTCAGAGCCCAAGAAGGGACTACCCGTGACTGCTCAGAGGTTTTCTAAATGGGTGGCTGGTACCATCCACGTCTGTTATGAACTGTCGGGTAGAACTCTCCCTGCCAGGGTCAGGGCACATGCAACTAGGGCGGTAGCGACATCCTCCGCTTTTTTGACTGGGGTCCCGCTGGAAGATATCTGTAAGGCTGCTGTCTGGTCCCAACCTATGACTTTTATAAAACATTACCGGTTGGACACCAGGGCAAGGACCGATGCAGCCTTTGGCAGAGCAGTACTACTGTCTGGGTTACACTAATGCCAAGTTCTGTACTGTGTCATGTTGTGTACTATGCCATGTTCATGATACATTGCATTGTTGTTGCATATAGCACATTGCATTAATTGTTGCACTGTTTGCCTTTTTACTTGACCTTGCTTGCATCCAGGATTGGGTGTTCTGGTGTATTTCTGATTGCATTCATACACCATGTAGATAGTTTACTCTTTGAGTACTTGGTTTATGTGTCTGCTCCGTGAGCAGCATTGCACTATTGTTGTTATGTTCTATGCTTGATACAAGAACCACACAAGGGTTAGTTCAATTTGACAATTTTTATTGTGGACCAATAAAGGTTTTTTGGTTCATCTCACAACTGTTGTCATGACACTCCCTCCACCGCTTACCTAAGCTTGCTAGTCTAACTCATTTGTATGATTCGCAGAGACCACGAAGAAGGACAGGTTGCTTACCTGTAACAGTATTTCTTCAAGTGGTCATCTGCGAATACATACAAATCCCGCCCTTCCTCCCCTCAGTGTCCTGCTCAACAGTGTTCTGCTCCTCCGTCGCTTGCGGTGGAAAAATTTCGGAACTGGGGAAAAGAGCAGGAACAGGGCTTATATAGAGAAGGGGCGGGGCTACCGCCAAAAAGTTGCAAAAAGTTGCAAGCTGCTTTTCTGCCCAGTGATTCCAGAAAGTTCCGAATTCGACTGCGCAGGCGCAGAAAACCCATTTGTATGTATTCGCAGATGACCACTCGAAGAAATACTGTTACAGGTAAGCAACCTGTCCTTCCCAAAATTTTTGAACATATTTACATTGCCACCACATATGTATATATGATTCTGCGTCATTACAGCCTCTCCAACAATATTTTGAATTATTCTTATTTATATTATGTAATCTTAATGGTGTTAAATACCATTTCCAAACCAGTTTATAATGATTTTCTTTAATTGCTGGCTTTTGAAGTCACACAGATTGTCAGAACTCTTCTTCTGCTGATCAGTTGATGCACAGTGCATTCTCTGGAAGACAGCCAAATTACAAATTCAGAATTGACAATCTGGCCTCACAACTGGCAGCGGGCAACAACAACACAGCCACAAGTTTGGTGGCTGCAGGAATGGACTTTGAAAATGGGCCATGGCAATGACTGGCGGCCTTGGGGGTCCAACCCAGAGCAGGTCCTTGAGGAGGTCCTTGGGCAATGGTCTCCCCTTCAATGGAAGAACTTCCACCATGGTACTACAGAACACCCGCTAAGCAAAGGGAATGCTGGAGAATGGAACACTGGTCCAATTGGGATGCTTAATATGGTGTGGCTGGTAGTGGCATCACCACCCCCAATTTTGGTGTAAGCCAGACATGTCCACCACAAGCTGGGTGCTGCAACTAGCAGCACTACTGCAGCCACAAATGCCTGGAATGCTGCCTGCATTTGGAAACTGACAGCTGGAAATGACTTTCAGTTAATGCTAAATAACCTCGACTGAACTAAAGTGAGAGGGGTTTGAAGGTTGTTGTATTGCTGTTTTTTCCTCTTGTGGAGATGTTTTTTTTAAAATTTTTATTACATAATACATATCACAATTTTACAATCATCATTTCATAATAAACTTTTCTCCCTCCACCCCCCTCGCAGAAACAGCATAGACAGACATACATTTTGAACAAATTAACAGTCGTTATCGGAGATGTGGAAAATATTGTTGATCATATTTTTAATTTCTTCATACCCCATTATATCTTCCACTTTCTTAATCACAATTTCCCATTTATCTTTCCATGATTCTTTATTGCTTTCACCAGTAAAGTATATTTAAGTCTTCTTTCCCTTTTTTGTGTTTGTTTTCTGATCTTCCACTTTCTTCCCTTCATACAGACTTTCATAAAATTTAACTAAAACTTCTCTTATTTTCTCATCTTCGGTTATTATTTCACCTTTGTCCCCTTTTATTTTACTGATCACATTCCCCCCCCCTTTTTTTTGTAGAAAGGATTTTGACCTAACTCTTCATACTTTTAGTATCCCATGCCTTAAATTCATTCATAGTATACATTTGATTTCTTAATATAATTGTTTGGTCCAATTCTTTAATTTCTTCTCTTTTTTTATCCCACTGTTCTTTTATCACTTTATTCTCAGATTTATTATATTCTTTTTGTAGCATTTCCACTTCTTCTATCAATTTCTTTCTATATAAATTTTCTTTTTTTTAAATTCCTATTTCCATACTTAGGCATTTCCCCCTAATCACTGTTTTAAATATATGTTTTGGAATATTTTCCTTGTCATTTAAATCAAAGTAATTTTTAATTGCTTGACTGATTTGTTGTTTATTTTCCTCCTTCAAGTGTGTAAGTACCGAGGAAGCAGACAAGCTGCTTGGATCTGTTAGGAGGACAACATGCCCCCTCGATCCCTGCCCTTCTTGGATGACCATGCAGGGAGGAGATGTAGTGGTGACACTACTTCAACGGGTCATCAACACGTCTCTCGGGGAGGGGAAATTTCCACTCCAACTCAAGCAGGTTGTGGTTAAGCTTCTATTGAAGAAACCCTCCCTAGATCCCCCGCTAAGAGGCAACTACAGACCGGTCTCCCTATTACCATTCTTGGGCAAGGTGATCGAGAAGGCAGTTTCCCACCAATTCCAGACAGTCTTGGAAGAAGCCGATTATCTGGACCCATTTCAAACCGGGTTCAGGACGGGCTACGGAGTTGAGACAGCCATGGCCACCTTAGTCGATGACCTCCGTCTGGGCATGGACAGGGGAAGTGTGACCCTATTAGTGCTCTTGGACATCTCAGCGGCTTTCGATACCATCGACCATGGTATCTTTCTGGAATGCCTGAGGAGGTTAGGTATCGGAGGCACTGTTCTTCGATGGTTCCGGTCCTATCTCTCGGGCAGATTCCAAATGGTGAAGCTGGGAGACAGCTGCTCTCAAAAAAGAGAGCTGACATCCGGCGTCCCTCAAGGCGCCATCCTGTCTCCCATGCTATTTAACATTTACACGAAACCGCTGGGAAAGGTCATCTGGAGACATGGAGCTCGGTGTTATCAGTACGCTGATGACACCCAAATCTACTTCTCTATGTCTCCAACTGATGCAGTGACTGGGGATGGCATCTCTCCTCTGAATGCCTGCCTTGACTTGGTAATGGGCTGGATGAGGAAAAATAAACTCATACTGAATCCAGAGAAAACGGAGGTACTTGCAATAGGCTCTCCAGGCCCGGGGATGGAGATTCATCAACTAGTCCTGGACGGGGTCACACTTCCCCTAAGGGACAAGGTTCGTAGCTTGGGGGTGCTCCTGGACTCATTTCTACAATAGACATCTCAGTGGAGGCGATTGCCAGGAGTGCCTGGTATCAGCTTTGGCTGATACGCCAGCTGCGTCCCTACTTGGGCAGGGAGGACCTAGAAACAGTAGTACATGCACTGATAACCTCTCGTTTAGATTTCTGTAATGCACTCTACATGGGGCTACCTTTGTACCAAGTTCGGAAGCTTCAATTGATTCAAAATGCAGAAGCCAGATTAGTGATGGGGGCTTCAAGGATGGAACATATCACCCCCATTTTGAAATCTCTGCACTGGCTGCCAATTCGCTTCCGGACGCAATACAAAGTGTTGGTTATCACCTTTAAAGCCCTATATGGCTTGGGCCCAGGTTACTTGAGAGAACGCCTCTCCCTACATAATCCGCCCCGCACCCTAAGAACGACTGACAAGAAACTGTTAAATTATCAACATACAAGACTAACATCTACGTCTCGCCTAGCATTCTCAGCTGTGGCTCCAAAGCTGTGGAAAGACTTACTGGAGGAGATCTTTGTGATACCTACATAAGAGGCGTTCAAAAAAGCGCTGAAGATGGATCTCTTCCGGCGGGCATACCCACCCGACCTTATTTAATTCCCTCTGTACTAGAACTACCCCGGAAGTTGTAGGCTTTATGATGTAATATGTTTTAATTGTGATATTGTTTTTAATTGTGATAATGTTACATTGATTTTATTGTATTGTATTTTATCATGTTGTAAGCCCGCCTCGATCCGTAGGGAGAGGCGGGAGATATAAATAAGTTTTATTATTATTTTTATTATTATTAAGATAACCACAAGGTCAAAAGTCCATTTTTTACATTTCTTAATACTTGTTCCCTCAATCTTTATATATAATAGTGCGTGATCTGATAGCCAGACACCCCCTGCATTAATTTCTTTTATTTTCAAACAATTATCTTTTTTAACTAGGAAATAATCTATATGACTAAATTTTTTGTGTCTAGCCTGAATAGTATGTATTTTCATAATTATTGTTACCCATGTTTTCATAACCATCAATAATATTCCATTTCTCCAAGTAGATTCTGAGATTTTCATTTTTATTCTTTTTCTTTCCTAATCTTCTCCTTATATTCCCCTTATATCTTAATATATCAAGATTAAAGTCCCCTCCCAGAAATAGATCCCCTTCATAGAAATCCTCTAATAATAATGTTAACACCTTATTTATAATTTCGACTTATTTCTTATTTGGGGCATAAATACAGGCAAATGTTACTTTTATTTTCTTTGTTTCCTTTAACAAAAATATATCTCCCGTCATTATCTTTTTAAATCTTATCAACTTGAACGTTCATTCCATCTTTCATGAATATTGTCACTCCTCTTGCTTTGTTTGTTCCCCTTGATTCAAACTGTAAATCCTATCCATTGTAATTAAACAGCTTAGCTCTGTTTCTTTTTGATTCATGTGACTCCTGAAGCATCACTATTTGGATCTCAATTACCTATCACATTATTCTCTTCTATTGAATCTTTCCTCCTTGTTCCTCCTCCTGATGTCACTTGCTTGTTTGGCCAGTGTGGCTGTACTTTCCTCTTCATCCTCCTCACCAAGTCTGAGCTGTTTCAACATCTGCTAACCCTCCTCCACATTAGTTGCCTTCAACAAAGTTCCGTCCTTGAAAACTAAGATAGCTGTTGGAAAGCCCCAGGTGTATTTTATTCCTTCTTTCCTGAGACACCTGGTTATATCCCAGAGGAGATTTCTTTGTTTAATAGTCTCTGATGTCAAATCTTGATAAATCTGAATTTTTTGTCCACCAAATTCCAAATTTTGCACTCATCTCAATTTTTTAAAGACCAAGTCTTTCATTCTTTCCCTTCCAAAAGCCACCACCCATGTCCTTTCTCCTGGTTCCCTTCACTCCAACACTCCAGTGGGCTCTTTCTAGATCCTCTGAAGAAACTTTTAAATCATAGCTTTTCCATCATGATATCAACATAGTGATAAGATCACTAGATTTGGCTTGTTCTGGAAAGTTTCTTATTCTTAAATTTCACATTCTTTGTCTATTTTCAGCATTTATAAGTCTCTCCCAAAGTACTTCAACTTCCATTCTCAGGGTGTGTATTTGCTGTTCATTATTTACTGCCTTCTCCTTAGCTTCCTCGACTGTCTTTTTTATTCCACTTATCTGCTCTGTGAGAGTTTTAATTGTGCTGTCAATGCTTCAGAAAGCATCAGAAAGCTTGTCTAATTTATGATCCAGGACTCCCAGCGTAATTTCCGTGGGGTTTCCGTGGGGGTACTCACCGTACAGTTCGTCTTCTCCATATTGAAGTTAATTATGTTAGAAACCGTTTTTCCTCTCCCACTGATGTTCTCTTTTTCGGACCGATCTTGCTTGTCATGGATCTTAATTTGTAATGTCCAAATTAAGTGCTTTGCATTTCTTATCAACTTTATTCCTTGAACGGAGCAATAATAAATCTAATTAATATCTTTTAGGAGGGAGAGGTTCTGAAGGCGTCTATCCTCTTTCTTTGCGCATGCGCATCCCCCCCTCTTGTGGAGATGTTTGTTTTTGGGAGGCCGAATTTCAGGAGTTATATATGCTTTTGTCCTGCTATAATATAGTGATGGGATATGTAACAGTTATACTATGATTTAGAAATATTTTAGAACTGTGAGCTCAAGTGCTGAGATAGCCAGGAAAGTACGGTAGGTGAATTCACTCACGGTCATTTGTAAGAAAGTGTCTGGCTAGAACAACAAAGAGAAAGGGACAATGTAGGAAAGGAAAGGTATTTTGTCCTTCTCAAAATACTCTGGGGCTTTTTACATTGGCAAGAAAGTGTGACATGAAGTTGCACTTTCCTTAATGCTTAGCAGCTAGACAGCAAGCCCCAGGTGTGCATTTAAAAAGTACAGGGCAGCTAGACTGAGGTTTTTTCTGTGGCTCAGCAACTACATGGGAAGCTGTCAAAACGCTACAAACACAGGTGGAGCAGCTACATGGGCGGCAAGGAACGTGGCTTTTAGCCGCGCTTTAAACATTTTTTTCCCTTGCTGGCTGCGAATTGCGCAATTGTGCAGGTACACCATACAGTCGGAGCTTATCACATGGGGGAGTACAGGACCATTCCGAAAGAGGGAGAAAGTGAGGTCAGTTCGGAAATGCACATGATTCATAGAATCATAGAATCATAGAATCATAGAATCATAGAGTTGGAAGAGACCACAAGGGCCATCCAGTCCAACCCCCTGCCATGCAGGAACTCCAAGTCAAAGCATCCCTGACAGATGGCCATCCAGCCTCTGCTTAAAGACCCCTAAGGAAGGAGACTCCACTACACTCCGAGGGAGTGCGTTCCACTGTCGAACAGCCCTTACTGTCAGGAAGTTCCTCCTAATGTTGAGGTGGAATCTCTTTTCCTGCAGTTTGCATCCATTGTTCCGCGTTCTAGTCTCTGCAGCAGCAGAAAACAAGCTTGCTCCCTCCTCAATATGACATCCCTTCAAATATTTAAACAGGGCTATCATATCACCTCTTAACCTTCTCTTCTCCAGGCTAAACATCCCCAGCTCCCTAAGGCGTTCTTCATAGGGCAAGGTTTCCAGACCCTTCACCATCTTAGTTGCCCTCCTTTGGACATGCTCCAGTTTCTCCACATCTTTTTTGAATTGTGGTGCCCAGAACTGGACACAGTATTCCAGGTGGGGCCTGACCAAAGCAGAATAGAGTGGCACTATAACTTCCCTTGATCTAGAAACTATACTTCTATTGATGCAGCCTAAAATTGCATTGGCTTTTTTAGCTGCCGCATCACACTGTTGACTCATGATTACGCACAAGCTCATCACACACAAAACAAGAGAGCATCTACACAAAAAGAAAATGCAGAGTCAATACGAAAGAATTCATCACATGTGAACATACTGGTCGGCTTTCTGTTGCAAATTAAGGCATCTTGGGAAATGGTAGCAAAGGCTCATGGGAGTTGTAGTCTGTGTTCTGTCAGAGCATTATATTGAGTTGTCTTGAGGTTTCAGCCCTCTGTCCAGGAGGGATTCCCATATGTCCTCCATTCTTGAGCAGAGGCCCCCCTTTTCCAAGTTGACCAGGCACGTCCTCCTTTGCCAGGACACGTCCTACTTTTCCAGCCTTCTTTTTGAAGAGGAAGCAGGAGGGCCAGGCGTGCTCTGGCCAGGCTCTGGGGGTCTCTTCCTGGCTCCTTCCCTCCCTCCCTCCTTCCCCGCTGCCTTCCTCCTCCCTTTGGCTGAGAGAGTGTGACTTGCAGGGAGGAAGGGCAGCGGTGGTGCTCCAGGTCCTCCTGATGCTGGGCCAGGGCAAGCTGGAAACAGGAGGAGGAGGAGGAGGAGGAGAGGGACATGGGGCCCCTCTGCTGCCCTGCCTCCCTGCAAGTCACACTCTCTCAGCCAAAGGGAGGAGGAAGGCAGCCAGGAGAGAGCCATGGAGCCTGGCCAGAGTGTGCCTGGGCCTGCCTTCTCCTCCCCCCTTCGGCTGAGAGAGTGTGACTTGCAGGGAAGCAGGGCAGCGGAGGTGCTCCAGGTCCCTCCCCTTCTCCTCCTCCTCTTGCCAGCTTGCCCTGGTCTGGCTGAGCGCCTCCAGTGCCCTGCTGTCTCCCTAGAAGTCACACTCTCTCAACCAAAGGGAGGAGGTGAAGGAAGGTGCAGGCGCACTCTGGCCGGGCTCTGAAGGTCTCTTCTTGTCTTGGCACCTTCCCTCCCTCCGCACTTGTATCGCTGCCTTTAAATGGGCGCTTTAAAGATACAGAGCCCCATTTAACCGTTCAACTACACCTTAGCCTTTAGATGCAATAGGGGTGCTTTTTACATTGGCTAAAAGGGGCGGTCCAAACTCGCCCCTTCTAGCGGCGAGATGAGGCCTAGGCTGCCACACGGGCAGCCCCAGAGGCCTCATCCCGCCGCAACGACCCGCCGCAAAAAAGAGCTCCGGGATCGAGCTCTTTTTTTGCGGCGCGGGAAGGGCGCGATTGGCGCCCTCCCGCGCCGCCAGAGCGTCAAAACGTGCGCAGCGCGTCAAAACGCTGCGCACGTGATGATGCTTGTACGGCGCCACCGTGTAGACGCCGCCATCTTTAAATGGCGGCGTCCATGCGTTTTAGGCTTAGGGAGGGTGTAAAGGCTACGCCCTCCCTAACCCTAAATGCGGGCTTTTTAGCCCTAAAAGCGCCTTTTTTTGCCCGTGTAAAACGGGCCAGCAATGCTGCACCCTTTTTAAAAAAGTAGTGGGGAAATCAAACTACTTTTTAAAGGCACTTCTTCTCCCTTAAAACTCCAAAATAGTGTTTTCATGGCACACTTTCCATTTTTCTCATCTAAAGGCTGGGTTTTCATGCAGCCTTCAACACACCTCTTTTTGCCAATGTAAAATGGGCCAGCTCCTTTTTAAAGCACTTCTTCTCCCTTAAAACTCCAAAATAGTGTTTTCATGGCACACTTTCCCTTTTTCTCATCTAAAGGCTGGGCTTTCATACAGCCTTCAACACACCTCTTTTTGCCAATGTAAAACGGACCTCTGTAAATTTTCCACTGTATTTTTTCTGTGTTTACCTCTCTTTCTCTTTTTAAGCATCAAAATAAATAACTACTAAATTTCCCCACTATTCTTTTCATCTCAAGTTGACTTCTATCCAAGTATTAAGTGCTTCTTTTTTTGTTTTGTCTTCTAAAATACTTGTAAATATATCCATCTCTGTCCTATCAATAGGTTTAAGTAACCCTTCATCTTTGTCTGGGGTTTCTCTGCTTTTCCAGTTTTGTGCAAATGTTAAGCAAGCTGCTGTTTCCATATGTAAAATAATTATTCTATATTGGTTTTTAACCTGGGTGTCTAAAAAATCGAGCATGTTTAATAGATATAATTCAAGAACCAGCAAAAATACTAAATTTAACATTTTAGTAATTGGTGTATGCATCATTTTCTAGAGCTTTTTAGCTTTTTCACATTTCCACCATATATAGAAATATGTTTTTTAAAAACATTTCCAACAATTACTATTTGCATTTTTTTAACCTTTCCCCTAATTTTTCTGGTGTCAAGTGCCACCTTTAAATCATTTTGTAGACATTTTCCTTTAATTTGTGACTCCTGGGAAATTTTAGATTTTGATTCTAAGCTCATTCCCAGCTTTCCAGTTGTATTGTGTGGCTGCAATTTTGTGCCAATATAATTGTGTGTAGTTTAATTATGTGATCATAGAGTTTACTGGTCAGTTCTGACAATGAAACCCACCAGACCAGATCTGTAGTTTTTTAATATACAGATTTCTGAGTATTTACTTCTGAGCTTGACTTTCTGAACTTTGGTATCCTGCTAAATTTGATATTCACTTTCACTTATAGGCTAAGCACTAGTTGTCTGTGTTGCTTCAACCTGACTGCTCATTTTTGTGGCTATAGGCCACAAATAGGACATAATTTTAGTAACAAAATGATATTTCTTGTTCCTGAACAGGAGTGGCAAAACATGTTGGTGATGCTCTTAAGGAACATGCCTCTCGATCATCTCGAAAGATTTGCACTATTGGAATAGCTCCATGGGGAGTGATTGAAAACAGAAATGACCTTGTTGGGAGAGATGTAAGTTTGGCCAGTTTTGGACTTGTGCCCAAAGATAATTACTTTAAGACATTGATCTGACATCTGATGGTGGCATGAATGGAAGGACCTTCCTTCTGAAAGGATGTTTGTGTTGGATTCCTTCTCCCAGGTTGGCCCCACAGTTCTAACCCCTAAAAATCCTTCCATTCACCCTGCCATTGTTCCCCCAGTTCTCCCCTTTGCTGGATTGGGTTTCTGGGTGTCCACATGACCTCAGCGTGGACACATTTATATGTTAACTTCATGTTCTTTATGGCAAGTGTGACCACCCCTTGATTCAGGTTGAAAAAGATAGTCTGAGTCAGAGTTTACAAAAAATAACAAGATAATTCATGTGGTTTATTATATCCTGTAGAAAAGTAAATGTTTTAACAAGTTCCTGTACTTAGTTCCAACCATGTAATGATACTGAACCTGAATTATGTCAGACATTGCCCTTAAATCATTTACTCCTAACTATCTCAACCAAACTGTCAACTCTCAATCGTCAACCCTCTCTCTCTCCTCAAACACACGCACCTGCTTTTATACTTTCCTATCCCCTGCTTTGATAGGCTCTTTGAACTGGGATTGGCTGCCTTGAAGCCAGATCTGCCTAAGGTCTCCTTCAAAATGCTTGTTTCAAAATGTTTCAAAATGCTATGTGCTTTTCTAAAGAAAATATATTATCTGTATTGGCATGATACTTTCATTAGGCCAACTATACTTTGCATACTTTTAGGTACTTCAGAATTCTTCATCAGGCTAGATGATAAGCAAAGCAAAAGAGGAGAGGGGGTGAAAAAGTGACTGATGCTCAGGCGACAGGGGTCTATGTCTGATTACAGTGGTGAGATGGAAAGTGAAAGGGAGCCACAGTCATTCATATCAAACAGATATCAGGTACTATAATGATTTAAAAAAATATTTTTGTTAAAACATAAAATGAATCACAAACACATTTTATAATATGTATTTATTTCATTTATATTCTCCCTTTCTCCCAGAAAGGGACCCAAGACAGCTCACAGATAAAATCAGTTGAAAACTTTACAATAAAAATTAAAATCATAAACAATATCATCTTACTGAAATAATATAACCTTATATTAGAAACCTAAAAGTTAAATAACACAAAAAGACCCTGTATAAATTCCTCCCTGCACAGGTTATATATTAAACGCCTGCTTGAATAAAAAGGTCTTTTTCTGCAAGCAAAAGGAGAGCAGGGAGGGGATCAGCCCAGTGTTCCATGGAAAAGCATTCCAGAGGGTGGGGTCTATACCTACAACAAGTACAATCTAAAATATATATCTACAAATAGAAACAATAGTAACTAACACATAATAACTAAACAAACACAACTATTAAACAAAAATAAGCATATACTACTGATTGCCTCCCCCATCTGATGGATATATACCAATATTCTTCTACTTGCTTATATATAATAATATATTAAAGCCTCTACAATATACCAGTTCTGTTCATTTTGCAAAACCTAAAACTGCTTCATGTCACCAGTGTGACTGCAAGTATATAATGAACAAACCCCAATCTTTCTTAAAATTATTCAGAGGTTTTTCTTTGATCAACATTGTCAAGTCATCCATTTCTACAAGTGCAATCATCTTCATTAGCTAGTCCTTTTGTGTCATTATATAAGTGTCCTTCCAACTCTGGACATATATTATTCTCACTGCTGTAATCACATATTGCAATATCTTTTTATATTTCTTCTCTACTTGATCAATCAACATTTCAAGCCAAAAAGCCCCTCTGGTTTCATATGTATCTTTACATTACAAATGTCCTATAACAATGTAATATTTTGAGTGCAGTATTTTTGTGACTTATCACAGGTCTACCCTGTCAAAGATCCTGGCTTTGGGCCCATTCCCACTTGCGGAAAAACCCGCATTGGAACCGGGCAGTGCTCTGCTTATGAAAGCGATTCCAAAAGGCCCCTCATTCACACTATGAAAAGAGATCTTGTTTGGAACCGCTTTCTTAGCCGGGAATGCTTGTCGTTCCCACTGGAGCTGCCATGTAAGGTGACAGCCCTTAACGCCCCAACCCCTTCCCAGAGGGGATTCTTTTTTATTGGGGGGGGGGGTATTGATTGCAAAATCAATCTTGTGCATTTGCGATCTTGTGCATTTGCGATCTTGTGCATTTGTGTGTGTTTTTCTTTTTCTTCATTACACTGATCGCAAATGCACAAGATCACAAATGCACAAGATCGCAAATGCACAAGATTGATTTTGCAATCAATACCCCCCTCCAAAAAACCCCCCACTATTCTGACCAGCTTTCCCACTTACTGAAAACGCTTCAGAATCGTGTTTTCCGAAAAAGACCACTTTAAAGCTAGTGTTAGGAAAGCCCAGGCTATTTGCTTTTAACCCGGTCCTTTCCTCCACTAATTGATCCGATGAGGATTGGAAGTCGATTCGAGTGTGAACGAGGGTCATATAGCCCGCGTCACACTTCAAATCAAAATGTAGTGGGAATGGGGTCTTTGACTTCCATGTCCAATACTTGTTTGTACAATTCCTACACATTTTCAGTAATCTATCTGGTGTTAAATACCATGTATACATCATTTTATTTTTTTAAAAACCCTCTTAAATCATAACTCAAAGTAAATTTCAAACTCTTTTTTCACATTCTTCCCCAGTATTCCATTTGAATTAGGGAAACGACATTTTGGTCATATTTTACCATACAATCCTTCACCTGTTTAAAATCTCAACAATAGTTTGTATGTTTTAGCAATCACATATTCACCATCTGTACAAAATTGAATTTCAAACTCAGATTTAGACATTTCAAATATTTTGAGTTACTTATACATTATACATGGGCCAAATTTCACAAAATGAATTTCAACAGGGAGAAATGTAAGGTACTTCACTTAGGCAGAAACAAAAATGAAATGCATATACAGTGTATAGGATGAGGAACGCCTGGCTTAACCAGACTTACATGTGAAAGGAATCTAGGAGTCCTAGTAATAATAATAATATAATAATAATGTTTTATTTATAGCCCGCTCCTCTGTATCCAATCGGAGCGGGTTACATCAATTAAAAAATGCAAGATAAAATATACATGACCCATACCCAACCACCCGCCCCTTAAAATTAAATTAAACTGACATCAATTAAAATGACATAATAAAAATTTCAATTTAAAACGGCAACCCATTGCATAGAGATCAGGGTCAAGATGTTAAAATGCTAATGGGAGAGCTTAACCCAAACAGAGCCGGGAGGTTAAGAACTTTCTGGGAAGGCCTGCCGGAAGAGATGCGTCTTCAAGGCTTTTTTAAAGCAATCAGAAGATGTAATAAGACGCATCTCGTCTGGCAGGCCATTCCATAGCCTGGGAGCGACAGCCGAGAAGGCCCTCTGGGAGGTCTGCGTCAGTCTAGTCTTCATAGGCTGCAATAAGTTCCTCCCAGAAGACCGGAGTGTGCGGAGGGGTTCGTATGGGAGGAGGCGGTCCCTCAGATAAGATGGACCCAAGCCATGTAGGGCTTTAAAGGTTAAAACCAACACCTTGTACTGCGCTCGGAAACTAATCGGCAGCCAGTGGAGAGATTTGAGCACTGGTGTTATGTGCTCTCTCCTTGATGTTCCCGTGACAAGCCTGGCTGCCATATTCTGAACTAATTGAAGTTTCCGAGTTAGGCACAAGGGTAGCCCCATGTAGAGCGCATTACAGAAGTCCAATCGTGAGGTTACCAAAGCATGTACCACTGACTCCAGGTCCTTTGGCTCCAGGAAAGGGCGCAGCTGGCGGATCAGCCGAAGCTGATAACAGGCACTCCTGACCACCGCATTCACCTGACTAGTCATGTGAAGCGACGAATCAAGGAGTACCCCCAGACTGCGAACAGGGTCCTTCGAGGAGAGTGTGACCCCATCTAGGACCGGGAGGTGTATTCCCAATCCTGGCTTCGGTCCTGTGACAGTTAGCACCTCCGTTTTGTCCGGATTGAGCTTCAACCTGTTTTCCCTCATCCAATCCATTACTGCTGTAAGACAGTCATTGAGAGGAGAGACGCCATCTGAAGTCTGAGCCGACGATCTTGTCATGGAGAGGTAAATCTGAGTGTCGTCAGCGTACTGAAGACACTGAGCTCCATGCCTCCGAATGATCTCACCCAGCGGCTTCATGTAGATGTTAAACAGCATCGGGGACAGGATGGCGCCTTGAGGGACGCCACAATTAAGCTCTATCTTAGAAGAGCAACTGTCCCCGAGCCTCACCCTTTGGGATCTCCCGGAGAGAAAGGACCGGAACCACCGAAGTGCAGTGCCTCCGATCCCCAACTCTCTCAGTCGACCCAAAAGGATGGAATGATCTACCGTGTCAAAGGCCGCTGAGAGATCCAAGAGCACGAGCAGGGTCACACTACCCCTGTCAATGCTCAAGCGAAGGTCGTCGGCCAGAGCGACCATGGCAGTCTCAACTCCATGTCCTGTCCTGAAGCCCGTTTGAAATGGATTCAGATAATCAGTTTCATCCAAGACAGCTTGGAGTTGGGAGGCGACTGCTCTCTCGATGACCTTGCTCAAAAATGGGAGCAAGGAGACTGGCCTGTAATTGTTTTTATCCAAGGGATCAAGGGAGGGTTTCTTCAGGAGGGGTCTAACGGCCGCCTCCTTTAGACAAGATGGTAAAGAACCCTCCCTGAGGGACGCATTGATCACATCCCGAAGGAATGTTTTCACTGCGTCCCCTCCCTGGGCGACCAGCCAAGATGGACAAGGATCGAGAGGGCAAGTCGTCTTTCTCAAACTTCCAAGGAGCTTGTCCACGTCCTCGGTACTTGCAGGTTGAAATTCATCCAGTAAAGAAACAGCAACGGAGTTATCGGACACCTCACCTATGGGCTCTGACAAAACATTGACATTCAAGTCGGCCCTTATCCGAGAGATTTTGTCTGCAAAGAAGGTGTTAAACTCATCACAGCAGGCTGTTGTTGGGTCCAGTAGGGGATTTGGCGCAGGGGGCACCCGCGTCAGCTCCCCCACAACCCTAAACAGCTCTGCTGAGCGGGACTCTGCAGACGCGATGCGTGCAGAGCAGAAGGATCTCCGCGCTGCACGCAAAGCCTCCCGATAGGCGCGAAGATGCTGCCTATGGCGAGTTCTGTCGGAGAAGAGTCGAGTCTTCCGCCATTTGCGCTCTAGTCGTCGTAGGCAATGAGTTGAACATGCTATAACAGTGTGATGCAGCAACTAAAAAACAATGTGATTCTAGGCTGCATCAATAGATGTATAGTGTTTAGATCAAGGGAAGTCATAGTGCCACTCTATTCTACTTTGGTCAGGCCTCACCTGGAATACTGTGTTCAGTTCTGGGCACCACAATTCAAAAAGGATTTTGACAAGCTGTAGTATGTCCAGAAGAAGGTGACCAAAATGGTAAAAAGTCTGAAAATGATGTCCTATAAGGAGAGACTTAGGAAGCAGTGTATGTTTAACCTGGAGAAGAGAAAGTTAAGAGGTGACATGATAGCCCTGTTTAAATATTTGAAGGGGTAACATATTGAGGATAGAGCAACATTTTTTGCTGCAGCTCCAGAGAATAGGACCCGGAGCAATGGATTCAAACTACAGGAAAAGAGATTCCACCTCTACGTTAGGAGGAACTTCCTGACAGTAAGAGCTTTTTGACAGTAGAAAACAGTCCCTCAGAGTGTGGTGTAGTCTCCTTCTTTGGACGTTTTTAACCAGAAGCTGGATGACCATCTCTTGGGAGTGCATTGGTTGTGTCTTCCTGCATGGTGTGTCTTATGATTTTATGATTCTGTGATTTGGAATCTTTCACTTAATTGTCTATAAACAAACCAGTTAAAAACATGGCCCTCCAAGTCCAGTTCTTCCCTTAATTTCAGTCTACATTGATTGTTCTCTACAGCCAACAAATCTTTATATGTCAATTGTGGCTGCATCTGCACTGCAGAAATAATCCAATTTGATACCATTTTAACTGCCATGGATCAATGCTATGGAATTCTGGGAATGGGACGTTGGTGGGGCAGTATGGATGCACCCTATTTCTCTTTTGTATAAATTTCTCTCTTAAATAAAGCTTCTATAGGAGAGCACCAAAAAGGTAACTAGAAGTGCAACTTTGTTTTATATTTATTCCAAATCTTCAATAAAGTTAATCTCACATAATAATTTTTACAATCTGAATCTACCTTGACTTTTTCATAACACAAATAACCATGCAATATGGACTTCAAATATGAACTCTATAATTGCCACATCTTTCATTTGATAGAGTTATCCATTCTTTCAACAATACCAAGCAACCTGCACAATAATATGTTCCTAAATTCCAGAAGACCCAAAGCTCCTATTTTTTAAATCTTGTGTCTTAAATCTAATCCTTAGGGTTTTGTTTTTTTTTGCTTTGTCAGATGAAAGAAGACACATGCTTCTGCCATTGTTTTGCACATCATTTAGTAAAATAGAAACAGATAGGAACAAAAACATTTTAGACAAAACGTTCATATTAATTATAGATACCCTACTGAAAAATAACAAATTTAACTTTTTCCATTTCTGCATTGTATTTTTGGTTCAGTACCAAACTTTAGCATAGCTATCTTTGAACAATGATACATATACTCCTGAATATCTAGCCCTTTTTACAAGCTGAAACTCTAAATTGTCATGTAAAATCTTTTTTTGTAGTCACTGTTCCCAAACACACTGCAGAAATAATCCAATTTGAAAATGTTTTAATTACCCTGGGTTCAATGCTAGGGAATTCTGGGAACTATAGTTTTGTGAGACATTTAACCTACTCTGTCAGAGAGCTCTGGTGCCACAATAAACTACAATTCCCACAATAAACTGCAATTCCCAGAATTCCCTAGCACTGAGCCAGGGCACTTAAATTAGTCTCAAACTGGATTATTTCTGCACTGTGTTTTGGACCTTTGTCATATTTTCAGTTAAAATCAGTCTTGTCTTCGTTAATCTCAACTGGACCACTTCACATATTCTTGCAATACAAAATTAAAATAAGCAATTCTCTCTACAGGATTTTCTAAAAATATTACAGACATCTGCAAAAGCTTTGAGCTTAAAAGGATGTCTTTTTATATTCACACCTTGTATTTTATCATCTCCTCTTATTTTTCTATTTAGAACATTGTGAGATATAGTTTTGTAAGTACCAAAGTACCAAATCAAATTAATCAGGACAAAACAAGTGAAGCAGCTGTTTCCAATTTTATTAAATACAGTCTTGCAAGAAGGGGTGTCCCAAGCAAGTAGGCACACCTATCTGATGTTTCACACAATATTTATAGACCATTTTCCATTACAATATTTTATCTGAATTTTCATTGGATAATGTACTAACCCTAGAAACTCCCATTACATGTGTATTTTCCCCACCTACTTCATACAATGCGTGACCATGTAAATTAGTCATTATACATTCCTAGGTGTGTTCTCATATTCATAACCCCCTATTAGGCATGCGCAGAAAAGAACTTCTTCTTCGTGGTCTCTGTGCCTCACACAATAGGGTTTGCGCCTGCGCAGAAGCTCCATTCGGAATGCTGAAAAGCTGAGCAGATTGGCGGGAGCCCCGCCCCTCCCATTCCCTGAGCATGCCCAATCCCGCCAATCTAGCTCCTCCTTCAGTTCTCTTTCGTCCGCCGCAAGAGTAACATCTCCTTCGGAGTGCTCTTCATCGCGACGGAAGCTGAGTAGCTAGACTGTTTATTTTACTTTATTTTACTTTATTTTTGTTCTTTTTTCGTTTTCTTCCGTTTTTCCTTGAGCTGCCCCCTTTTTTGTCGGAACTCGAGGGTTTTGGCCCGGACGGGCCCCTCGCGACCGGATCGGCCTCTTATGGCCGCCCCGTTCAAGAAATGTTCCGACTGTGGCGGTAAAATCCCGGTTGTGGATGGACACTCGAAGTGCATTTTCTGCTTAGGCAGTTCCCACATTCCGGAGAAATGCAAGCATTGCAAGGCTTTTAATCCCGCCACACTCCGCTAACGAGCAGACCGGCTCAAGGCCCACTTGTGGGAGAAGGCCCTCTCAGTCTCCCACTCCTCGGACCCGTCCACGGACCCCTTAGGACGTCTTCCAATCTCTAAGTTCCCGAGGATCCCGAAAATCAAAACACCGACCTCGACGTCGACATCGACCTCGACCCCGATGGAACCCTCCTCGACACCGGCCTCGGCCACGACTACTATGCCTCGCCCCGAAGGGCAACACAGAGAGCACAAGAAGCGGCCTCCTCCCGTCGAGCTGGAGAAGCCGAAAGCAAAAAAACATAAGCATAAAGAGGTCCTCACTTCGGTTGCCTCGGCGGCTGCCCAGGCACACCTGGCCATGTCTTTCCTTAGACAGCCTTCGGCCATTGACCTCTCAGTCCCGGCCCCGGTCACTGTACTAGACTCGGCGCCGGAGACTCTGGAACCTGCATTTCAGCCTGCATCCACCCAGGTCCTCGCCCCTACGGGGACGGTCTCGACCTCGGCCTCTACTGTTTCGCCGATCTCGGCTCCGACCTCTGTGCCACCGAAGGAAATCCTAGCCTCTTCGGAGCGTATTTACAGGCTGCGGTTCCCATCTCCTCCACCCCGGAAGTCTCCGGAGCCATTTGAGGAGCATTACTTCGACTCGCCCCACTCGTCGGCCTCCTTTTTGGCGCGACATCGGGCTGAATCATATTGGAGAGAGCGCCATCCGTCCTACCGCTCCTACTCTCCTTCGTACCGGGATCGGTACCATGTTTGTGACCTCCACGTCGGAGACTTCTCACGATCTCGATCTCGATCTCGCTCGCCCTCTCGGTCCCGGACCGAATACAGAGCCATATCTCCTCCACCGGCCTCGACAGCTACGGTGTCGAAACCTCCGGAATCGAGCGCTATTATGACCGTCTCGGCCTCAGCTACCGCTACTACTTCGACGTCGATAGTCTCTGCTCCGATCAGCTACGCGGACGCCTCGACGTCGACCTTCCGTACGGCGCCGACACAGCCCTATGTGGATCCGCAGTTGCCACCTTCCCAGTCTACGGAGGAGTCTACGGGAGAGACGGACACCCGTCCTGAAAGGCAACCCAGTTTCATCACAACGGTTTGCAAAATGGATTGCTCAAACCATTTCTTTAGCTTATGAACTGGCTAAACGCCCTCTCCCGGTTGGTGTTCGTGCCCATTCCACCAGGGCTACGGCTTCATCTGCTGCCTTCCTCAGAGGTGTTCCACTGCCAGAGGTTTGCAAGGCGGCCACGTGGTCTCAACCATCCACGTTTGTGAAGCATTACCGGCTGGACTGCAGGTCCCGGAGAGATGCCAGTTTTGGTCGTGCTGTACTTTCATCGATCTTGCAGTGACCTTCCCACCTCCATAGGTAAGCTTTTCAGTCACCCTATTGTGTGAGGCACAGAGACCACGAAGAAGAAGTACAGGTTGCTTACCTGTAACTGTGTTTCTTCGAGTGGTCATCTGTGCCCTCACACAAATCCCGCCCTACCTCCCCTCGGTCAGGGCCCTGCCTTTTGCGGCGGACTTGAACTGAAGCTAGATTGGCGGGATTGGGCATGCTCAGGGAATGGGAGGGGCGGGGCTCCCGCCAATCTGCTCAGCTTTTCAGCATTCCGAATGGAGCTTCTGCGCAGGCGCAAACCCTATTGTGTGAGGGCACAGATGACCACTCGAAGAAACACAGTTACAGGTAAGCAACCTGTACATCTCTTGAACTTTTGTAACCCATGTAAAAAAATTGTGTTCTTGGCATTTAATAAGGATGGCACTCTCGTATCTTACTTTTTAGATACTAGTTTGACTCCCCTTGTCCTTGAATCCCAGGTGCAGATGAAGACAACAATTTTTTTATGACGCCTTAACTGCGTCATCTCCCTTTCGTCCTTGAATCCCAGGTGTGGATCAAGAGATTTTTATAAAGTTTATAATTTCAAAGAAATATTCTAGTTGTCTTAATATAGCCTGAAAAAGATATTGTTTAGTTTATGCTTTATAAAATCATCAAACGTATAAACCCCCCTTTATTCCTACAAAACAATATATTTAATAGATTCAAGTCCAATATATGTTTATAAAGTTAGCATGGTATCAAAAGTTTATCTCAAAACCCTTTTTACTAATTTTATAAAATCCCTTTTTAGTTACAGGGCCTTAGCCTTTGACCTATAATACTTCTATTAGATATATATTGATTAGAATACTATACATGTTCCTTTCTATCTATATGTATTATCTAATTAAGCATACAACTATATGGTTTTGCATGATCTCCACTCCATTTGTTTGTCTCCTCTATCAAACCTCATGTGTTTGATTCAAATCTATTTCTCTCAAACATCAATCACTATTAGAAACAGCAATGGAGATTAAGGGACAACATTGCCTTGTCACTTTTTGAACTCTGTAAGATTTGATCAAGTCTCCATTTATCACCGTCTTTGCTTCTTGTTTAGTCCATTAAATGGTTCCAAAGCCCATTTTTTTCCAGAACAACAAATAAAAATGGCCAACTGACATTATCAAACACTAAACAATATAAAATTATGATTAAAAACATACAAAAGTTAAAATACATAATCTAAAACACCTACCTCATATAAAAGCCGTCTTGTTGCGATTTTTTAAAAGCTTGCCTGAGTAAAAATGTGTTTACTTGTCTGCAAAAGGCCAACAGGGAGGGGGCCTTCTTAGCTTCCCATGGGTGGGCATTCTAGAGGGTGGGAACAGCCACTGTAATGTCTCTGTCTCATGTACTCACCAAGCGAGCCTGTGATGGTAGCCTTCTCCTGAAGATCTTAGGGCTCTAGCAGGTTCATCTGGGGAGATAGGGTGTCTCAAATAGTCTGGACCTAAGTTGCATAGCTTTATAGGTTATTACTAGCACTTTGAATTGTCCCCAGAAACAAACCAGTAGCCAGTGAAGGTGTTTCAACAACGGAGTTACATGGTCCCTATAAGTGGCCATGATCAGCATTCTGGCTGCGGTGTTTTGAACCCACTGAAGTTTCCGAACAGTTTCCAAAGGTAGCCCCACATAGAGTGTGTTTCAGTCCAAACAGGATGTAATCAAAGGAATGGGCGCAGCTGGTGCACTAGTTTTAACTGTGCGAATGCACTCCTCCCTACTGCTGAAACTTGGGCATTCAAGCTCAGAGTTGAGTCATGGTTTGTTAGAATATTCAAAATATTTCTGTTTTGAGAATTTCATCTTTCTCTCAATCTCATCCACCTAAATCATCAACAACTGTTTCTGTAATTTAATTTCCTGAATCAGCCTTTTGTTTCAGGGTTTCTTCCATTCTTCATTCTTAATAGAATCAGAGATGTTTTGTATATGTTCTTGTTTCTTGCTCCTAAAATAACCATTTAGTTGAATAAAAAAAAAGTCTTATAAAGGCCTTATGTGCATCCCACACTACATTCAACTTAGTTCTTTTATCTAAATTATTTTTGAAACCCTCTTTGAGATGTTTGTTGGCTGTTAATACTACTGATTCATTATATCTTGCAATGGAATAATCTCTTTCTGTTTAACATCAATGAAATTATATTATGGTCAGAGAGAAACTTTGGTAAAATATTAATTTTTCTTATGACTCCAAATATTTGAAATTAAAAATATATCAATTTTTGAAAATCATTTATGCCTTTCTGAAAAAAAGTGTAATCTCTAGAGTTTCCTTTTTTAAATCTCCAAACATCTTGAATTGCCAGATTTTCCATCAGGTCCTGTGATGGTTTTACATCACAACTGGGGTCCTCCCAAAAGTCCAAGAAGCAATTAAATGCTAGTAGATTTCCAGTTTTTGAAAATAAGAAATGTATCAGTATTCTAATGATAACTTCATCTTTAGGAAGTTGAAATCCAAATTGTATAGTTGTAGTTGGAGCTTGTAGTTGGAAGGGATGTACCCTTATAGGGGTGCATTTCCAGCTTCAGGTGATGTGAGTTTTTCTACAATCTATCAGATGCCTGTCTTAAAATTGGGTATCCAAGGGAATTCTTTAAAATAAGAACAACCATAATTTAAAAAAAAAATATTCCCATTGTTTGGGAATTAGTTTCATTGCTGCGTCTTACTTGAGATCTTACGGAAAATTCACATGCTGCTTCCTCCTTTTATTAGCATTTTTTTTGCAAGACTGAATCAGAGGTTTACATCTGGTTAAAACAGTTCATGAGTCAAATACAAGATTCCAGCTGATTTTGAAAAATAATTCTGATTTATATCCATCTGAAGAAGGTATTTTGTTTTGATCTGTGTTTAGGTGATTGCTCCATATCAAACCCTTCTAAATCCTTTAAGTAAACTAAATGTCTTGAATAATCTTCATTCCCATTTCATACTTGTGGACGATGGAACAGTTGGTAAATATGGAGCAGAAGTAAAGCTGAGACGAGAACTGGAAAAAACAATCAATTTGCAAAGGATCCATGCAAGTATGTATGAGCTATGATTCATAAATTATGTCGCCTTTAGACTTTTTATTTAGTAAAGGGGGGAAACTTTAAGATGCAGAATGCATGTTAAAGTGATAAAACTTTTTCTGACTTGTATGATTAAGAAAGGAAACTGGAATGGTAAGCTTCCCCAGTTAGAAAGCGCTCTCTCTCTCTCTCTCTCTCTCTCTCTCTCTCTCTCTCTCTGTGTGTGCCTACAAGTGGGCTGTCAACTTACAGGAACCTCATTAATTTCATAGGGTTTTCTTAAGCATACTCAGCAGTGATTTTTTCTAGGTTCTTCCTCTGAATTATAGCCTACAGCACCTGATATTTGTTGGCTTTCTCCCATCCAAATGCTCACTAGGGCTGACTGAGCTTACCTTCTAAGGGTCCAAAACATACTGCAAAAATAATTGTAGGTCCAAAACACACTGCAGAAATAATCCAGTTTGAGGGAAACCTGGGAATTGTAGTTTATTGTGGTGTCAGAGCTCACAAAACTACAAGTCCCATAATTCCCTACCATGTATACCTCTGGGCAGATGTGTTAGAGGAAAGATAAGTCTGTTTGAGCCTTGTAATCTGTTTACAGACTGTTCTTGGGTTGATCTTGTTATTGGGTTTTAAACTTGATCCTTTTATGTATATTTTTAAAATAAAAGATTTTTAAAAACTGAAATATTTCTGCAGTGTTTTGGACTTGAGGTCAGTTGAGATCTGGTGCCTTCACTGTCTTTATGCCTTAGACAGCTGTCCTGCCCCCCCCCACTGCCCGCCCCCAGGATTTACAGAATTGTTGATAATTAAGAGGAAACCTCTATGGAGCCATAAATCCAAGAAAAGTATTTCAACTTCAACTGAATATATTGTTTGTGGTGGTGGTGTTTTCATTATCATTTTTATTTATAATAGTACTGAGAAGAAGAGGAGAAAGATTTATATCCTGCCTTTAGTGTTACTCATCCTTGGGTTTTCTACATACATATAGAACAATAAAAATAAAACCAAAAGTAAATGAGCTGCAAAGCAGTGTAAATGCATAGCAGTAGGATTACATCCAAAGACCTAACATGTTATATGGTGCTGAAAAGTCTTAGGAATTCAAGACAATCAATCCAAAGGTAGAGACACCTAGAGAAAGGAAGTTTCTCTGTCTTTCAGATGTTTGGCTTTTAAAAAGAAATAGCATTTAGGTTTTAAGAACTGGCCAGGTATGTTCCTCTCATCCAGTTTTGACAATTGGTCTATCAACAGTATTTTGACCAACATAAATTTTCAGGTTCTCAGGGGCAGTGTTGACCTTTCCATAGTCCTGTCTTGGAATTTCCAGAGAATAGGGAAGAGTGCCAAGGCTATCTCTGTCTAGGAGTGATGATGCAGATGTTGTGAGCATCATGAAGTAGAGCATGGTCTAACAACATTTCCAAGCTGTGATGTTGATCCTCAGAGCAGAAGTAAACAGTTGGGGGTGGGGTGTACCACATGTTGTATTTCAGCTCTCAGCATCCCTCACGTAACCAGAACTGACCAGGGCTAAACAGTTGCAGTCCAGCAGCTGCATCTAGACAGCCATAAGATGCCTGTCTCTACTTTTAGGCAAGGTGAAGAACCTTGGTTTTTCCATGGCTTTAAACTTCAGCTCTTTTCCTTGATTGTGATGAGTGGGCTTGATGGGGTGGTCTCTTAAAAATCCCCATCCTTCCTTTATGATGAAGTTCTGCCTGTTCTGTAGAACATGACTCCAGTCCCATTTAGATTCATTTTCTTTGTCCTTGGATTTGAGCTTTTGGTTTCAGCCATTAAAGGTGCATAGACAATAAGAGGTGCAGGTGATGTGCACTTCCGGTTCTTGTACTGTTTCAAAGAGTTCTTCTGTCGTGTTTCCAGGAGTCCCTCTCTCATTAGAGACAGATTTTGGACATATTATTCCTTTAATTTTCATCTGAATACTGGAGGAAGGACACTGACCATGACCTTTCTCTGCTAATCTGTTTCTTCACAGAAGATCTGTTTTAAAGTGCCATTAGTACAAGTTTGTTGTTGGCAAGTAATGTATTGTATACAATACAATACAATACTATACAAGATTTTTAAAATGTGTGAATCTATTTTGACTACTAGTTGACAAACAGAAGTCTTTTACAGTGCTTTATGTGTTCTATAGAAGTTTTAGCTGTGAGTTGTGTAAAGTTTTTACATGTTTACAGTTTTCTTGTGTTTGTGCTGACTTAGTTGGCTGCAGCTGCAGTTTAATTACATCTTCAACATGCATAAGCCACATTTAAGACCTTGTGTATGATTATCTGTATTTATGTGCACAGCTCAGCAATTTAACTTGCTATTGGACTAGAAGGAATGTGTTAGCTCTAGCATTGTGATCTGAACATTAGCTTTCTGAGTGGTATTTATCTAGTATGAGTAAGGGGGTATGGTTTAAATATTCAGTAAACATTTGTATGTATAATCTGAATTAACACTAACTTTGAAGTGTAAAGAATTGTGTGTTTCTATATTTCATCTCATTATTTCTTTGCTTCTCACAAAGGTCATTCCAAATCCATTCACTTCCAGATCTCAATCCTGTCTGTGCTGACACTTTTATTGTCCTGGTCCCAAGATAGCATCCAAAGGCCTCTGAAATATTAATCAAAATAATCAGCTTTAAAAACCATTAATTGTTCACAATTTCAAGAGAGATGATGATGATGATGATAATAAAATTTATTTGTATTTCCCGCCTCTCCCCATGGATTGAGGCAGGATTCCAGCAGCAATAAAATCTACAAATCCAGAAAAACATAAAATACAACTACAAAATCCAATACAATCATAAAAACAGTTAAAACTCATTAATTCTTAATCAGCGTTACATCGCTGTTCCGTTGTCCGTCGTCGGATTCCATTTGTCGCTGGAATGATCATAGCAAGTCAGGTGGGAAAGCTCGCCGGAAGAGATCCGTCTTTAGTGCTTTTTTGAAAGCATCTAGGGTGGTGATAAGACAGATCTCTTCTGGGAGATCGTTCCATAGTTTCGGAGCCACAACAGAGAATGTTCTATTGGAGGTTGACATCAGTCTGGTATTCAGACTGGTTTCCAAGAGATTCTTACCCGATGTTCTGAGGGTGCGGGGCGGATTTTACAGGAGAAGGCGTTCCTTCAGGTAGCTCAGGCCCAAGCCATTTAGGGCTTTAAATGTAATAACCAACACTTTGTATTGCGCTCAGAAGCTAATTGGCAGCCAGTGTAAAGATTTTAGTATGGGGATGATATGGTCAGATCTTAAAGCCCCCGTAAGTAATCTGGCTGCCGCGTTCTGGATTAATTGAAGCTTCCGAACCTGGTACAAAGGTAGCCCCATGTAAAGCGCATTGCAGAAATCTAGACGAGAGGTTACCAGTGCATGTATCAATGTTTCAAGGTCCTCTTTGCCCAGGTAGGGACGCAGCTGGCATATCAGCCGAAGCTGATACCACGCACCCCTGGCTGTCGCTTCCACCTGAGCAGTCAGCTGGAGCGACGAATCCAGAAGTATGCCCAGACTGCGAAAATTGTCCTTTAGGGGAAGTGTGACCCCGTCCAGGACAGGTTGACAAATCTCCATCCCTGGGTGGGGTGGACCTATCACAAGCACCTCTGTTTTCTCTGGATTCAGTCTGAGTTTGTTTTCCCTCATCTAGCCCATTACCGACTCCAAGCAGGTATTTAGAGGGGAGATGCCATCCTTGGTCGCTGATGATGATGATGATTGATTATATTTATTTGTATTCCACACTTTCTCAAGAACTGGGACTCAGACCAGCACAACAATATTAAAAGAACAATACAATTAAGAACATAGAAAAGAGGTGCATTAAAAAGGAATTAAATTGTCACCATATTAAAATAGATTGCTATTAGCTGTGCTAGCCTATTGCAGTAACAATGGAGAATCTTGAGGACCATGTGCTTTTAAAGGGAAGTTGCCCTGGGGTAGCAGAATTAAAAGGAAGTACTCTGTAGCTTTTGCCATCAGCTATGGGACTAAGGGTCACAGGTACATTGTACCCTCTAGGAAGAACTTGATAAAGGGGAAAACATCCATCACCTGGAGAAGAAATTGCTGCATCTTCCCCTTCCCATTCCAGAACATTGGGTCATAATTGCTAATTTACTTGGGATGCAGAGCTCATAGAAAGTGCCCTCAGACTCCAACTGGAGTTTGCACATCTGTGTGTGTATTGTTGAAATTACTATAAGCCTTTAATTAACAACGAAAAATGGTGGAATGGCAACAAAAAGATCCTTCTCTTGGTAGAAGCCACTTTAAAACTGATCTTCTGTGAAAAAAATCAGACCTGGACCAGAATCTCTTCATCTGATCAGAAATCTCATGCAGCAGTCATGTCTGTGCTTCCAACAGTTTTATTGGAGTGTGGAAATATCTAGGGCTGGGGAGTAGTTGTGATTTTGGGGTACTCCTCCTATTCCAGAGCAAGATATTTTTCTTAATGTTACTCCTACTCCTATAATAACCTCTTACTCCTTTGTACCTTACTCCTCCTCCTCTGCCCTGGGGAAAAGCCCCAGTGGCTTTACAAGGCTGGCATGTGTGTGTGTGTTTCTCTTTGCCTCCCAGTCCCTTCCACAGTGCAATATAATAAAATTGTTTTTTGGTGTTTGCATTTACAATATATATTTTGTTACTCCTTATTCCTACTCCTACTGCTACTTCTGTAAAAATCTCTTACTCCTTTACCCCTTACTCCTGTACCCCAGCCCTGGAAATATCAGAAGGTGGATCCACATTGCAGAATTATAGCTGCTTTAACTGTCATGACTCCATCCTGCAGAATTCTGAGATATGGAGTTTGGTGAGGTACTAGATTCACTATGATGGAAGCATGGCAGTTAAAGCAGTGGCAAAGCTCTGTAAGTCTGCAGTAACAAAGGAATATGAATACACCCAGAGAACTTGATATACTTCTAAAATACTTCTAGCCTTTATTTTTTATTATGTTTCTGTCCCACCTTCCTTCCCTGGAGCTTGAGGAACATAGGGTTCCCAGCCTGTCTTCTGTCTAAACATTAGCCAGAATCAGACCTGCTTAGCAAGGTTAGTGCATCATGTGTCTTAAAACCTTTGCCCTGGGCATATGTTAAACATAAGGTTGATTTTGCCTGGTGAATTCTTGGAAACTAGCGGAGCTGCTGAGTAAGATATTCACATAATCAGAAAGAAGTAGAAGAGACAGAATGGTAAAAGTGGACAGCAAATTATTCAGAATAACAAGTCTGCTTGAATGATAAGGGATACGAGATTTCACATAGTTCTTTTAAAAATGCAATTTGTGTCTGATAAAAAAGCCCTTATGGTAATTTCTGATTCTTTTGACTCCTTTTGAATACAAAGTGACTTTCAGTACAGCATAGCTAGTTTTTAAATGGACTGTACCTTGCTTTAGTTAGAGAAGAAGGGGAAAAATGTAACCAACTGCATTCTCCCTCCCCCCACAACTTGTTTTGTGTAGGAATTGGCCAGGGCGTCCCTGTGGTGGCACTTGTATTTGAAGGTGGACCCAATGTTATCCTTACGGTTTTGGAATGCCTACAAGAAAATCCTCCTGTGCCAGTGGTGGTCTGTGAGGGGACTGGCAGAGCTGCAGACATCTTGGCTTATGTGTATAAGCAAACAGAAGAGGGAGGGTAAGCCTTTTTAATAATAAATGTGAACATGCAAATCTGCCTTCTACTGAGTTAGATCATTGGTCCATCTAGGCCTATATTGTCCACATTTATAGAACACAAATAGCACCAAGGTAGTTTCAATGGGTTCAGATCTCAAAGGCCGGGTGATTTGCATTCCTTGGTGTTGAAATAATGTTATTTCACAGTAATTAAAAGGAGTAAAATATCCAGGTCACTGAAACTAATAGATCCACTGTGTTCTCCACTAATCAGGTAACATTTTGAGTACTGTCTCCACTTGACAAGTTAGAGTTCCAAAAATCAGCCATCATGAAGAGTGCTCTGGAATCCAAGTCATATAAAGAATGTATGAAAGATCTGGATCTATTTAGTCTGGAAAAGTGGTGATTAAAGTGAAACATTATACATCTCTTCAAATATCTTAAAGGCTATTATGCAGAATATGGAATAGGTCTGCTCTGTCTTGCTAAAGAAGCAGGATTCAGACCAGTATGGAGAAAAATTGCAAGAAGATTGCAGGGAGAAATTGCAAGTAGATTTCAGTTTAAGCATTAGGAAGAACTAAGATTGAGAAATGTTCAGAAGTGGAAGAGACTGCCTTAAGGCAGGTTCCCCTCAGTTGCATGTATTGCTTATTAAATTTGCAGATGACTCCAAATAAGGCAGGGTAGCTAATAGCCCAGGGGACAGGATCATAATTGAAAATGACCGTAACAGATTATAAAGCTGACCCAGAACAAACAAAATGAATTTCAACAGGGAGAAATGGAAGGTACTGCACTGAGGCAGAAAAAGTGAAAGGCTCAGACGTAGGATGGGATACACCTGGCTTGACAATAGTACTTGAGAAAGGGATTTAGGAATCTTAGTAGACCAAGAGCTAAACATGAGTCAGCAGCACGATGCAGAAGCTAGAAAAGCTAATGCAATTCTAGGCTGCATCAATAGGAGTATAGTGTCCAGACTGAGGGAAGTATTAGTGCCACTCTATTCTTCTTTGGTCAGACCTCACCTGGAATACTGTGTCCAGTTCTGGACACCAGAGTTCAAGAGGGATATTGACAAAGTGGAGTGTGTCCAGAGGAGGGCGACCAAAATGGTGAAAGATCTGGAAATTATACCCTTTGAGGAGTGGCTTAGGGAGCTGAGTTTGTTTAGCATGGAGAAGGAAAAGGTTAAGAGGTGTTTAAATATTTGAAAGGATGGATCTTGAGGATGGAGCAAGGTTGTTTTCTGCTGCTCCAAAGACTAGAACACTGAGCAACAAATTCAAACTCCAGGCAAAGAGATTCCACCTCAACATTAGGAAGAACCTCTTGACAGTAAGAGCTGTTTGATAATGGAACATGTTACTTTGGAGTGTTGCAGAGTCTCTTTTTTTGGCGGTTTTTAAACAGAGTCTGGATGGCCATCTGTCAGGCATGCTTTGATTGTGTCTTCCTGCATGGAAGGACTGCATGGAAGGACATGTTGGACTGGATGGGCCTTATGATCTCTTCCAACTCTTATGATCCAAATATTCTTTTTAAATCAGAGGTGTGCAAAGTGTGATCCTATGGCTGCATGTGCCCTCTATGATGTCTTTTTGCAACCCTTTTTGACTCCCAGGACTGTCTTTTCTCTGATCCAAAGAAGGGGGTGAATCCTGGAAGGTATTCATGATTACCTTTAAGTAGATTGCAGTGTCTCTGCATTGTACTGTTTAATATCCCCAACACTTGTGATTTATCTTTTGGTCTGTAATCGCAATAAACATTACTACTCCTACTAAAAGTATGAAATGAATTTCTAGTGACTTCTTGGCTTTGGTTCCCAGCCTCCTTCCCAATTTTTGGTAGTATGTGCATTCTTCTGAGGGTCCCAGAGCAGAAAATTGGTTCCTGGACCACCTGTAGTTGCCCATCTCTGATTTAAACAGGGACTGAAGTTCTGGCAGTATAGCTGGCACTCTGCATTGCAGTGTCTGCATTGAACAAGGACTGGACCATGTGTTTATTTTTCTAAGATCCCTTCCAAATCTGATTCTATGACCCTGTAGCCTTCTGCATCCAAAGATATCTCGTTACCCCTGATTTTTCATTCCTTTTCATGCGAGGAATATCTCACATGGCTGTATCTTGAAATCGAATAATGTTTCCTTCAAAGACACAATTTAGATAAGAATCCTGCCCTTTGAAAGTTAGGAGTTTGCTGTGAGGCTACTTTGAATGAAAGAAGTTGTGCCTCGTATCCTGTATTTATCCTAATGACACAGCATTTCTTTCTTGCCTTTTTTCCTAAAAAAAAAATCAGAAATATTCCTGATGGAGTTGAACCTGAAATCATTTCAACCATCAAAAAGACATTTAATTTTGGCCAGAGTGAAGCAGTTCATTTGTTCCAGACATTGCTGGAGTGCATGAAAAAAAGAGAGCTTGTAAGTTAATCTCTATATCGTGTACAATAACAAAGGACTGTTATTTTCATAACACTATTCTGTATTGTATACTATATATTTATAAATGTGTGAATCTATGAGCAGTTAAAATTGCTCTGCTTTGAAACTATAGTTCACTTCTATTATTTCTAGGCCCGTAATCTTTTTCTACCTACGCTGCTTGCAGTATGTATTACTTGGTTCAGTCATACCAAAGTGGCTCATTAGAGTTAGGTCTGGGAAAAACCTCACACGTTTATATTTTCCTGATGGTGTTTGGAGGTTTCCTTTATTTCTTGATGAAGCTGAAGATGGTATGCATTAAATTCCAAGTAATCTTCCATCCAGGCATTGATCAGACATAGCACTGCTTGTTTTCTGCAAGGTTGCTACAGTATATACCTTTGGATTATTCCCTGGAAAATCACCAATGCTATCTTCCATTCTCCTTGCAAATCAGGGCTAGATTCCTGATTGCAGGACAAGCACAAGTTGTCATTAACATCTCAGATAAAACAAACCATGGTTTACTCCAAGCGTGGACAGGGGGAATTACCTCTTGTAAGAGCAGGAAAGAGGAGAGGAGGCTATGTGCAAGCCCAAGATTATATCCAAGCTTGTGTGTATATCACCAGTCTGGTTTGGCTTTATTTTTGAATAGAACCTGTGGCTGAAAACATACCTGTCTTTTTGCTGTACTTTTTTTTTCTTTCCCAGTTTTGTTCATTTTCATATTAATTAATTATTTGGCTTCCCCCTTCCTTGCCCTTTCCAAATATCTGTTCAATGTATTAGCAGATTTTTTTCTAGAGTATTGTGGTGGGTTCAGACATAATATAGCAATGCATATAAATTGATGATATGGTGTTTGAACCTGAAGTAAGAATTTGGCTTTCTTCTTATTTCATGTGGTATAATCTGTCCCTTCTGATTTTTAGGAAGCCATTGGTTGCTTTTGTATCTGAACTAGCAAGGGAGGGGTTATGCGTTCTTTGGAGACCAATATTGGCAACCAGAGTTTCATAATGCTTTGATTATTGGCATCTTATCTCCAATACATAGACCAAAATCCCTTTTAATAACTGGCTAGCTCTGAGACTCTTCCTAATGGACTCCCCCAAGCCTACCCAGTCCCTCTCTGGACTCTTATGACCCTTTCGTGGTCACCAACACAACCTAAAATGTTCCCTCAGGAACCCTAAGAGCAAGCCCTCCCTTCGATGGGACTCTTTCCCTCAAAACCCAGAATGAAACCCCCCTTTTCACTCTCTGCAAGGCCCTTTTGTAGCCCTGCCCAGCCGGCTTCTCATTGGCTGGTCTCATGTTGCTCTGTGATTGACTGATAGATCAGCCTGTTCACTACAGTATATGCTGAAGCTGAATAATTTTGAGTTTTTATGTAAAGACAAATAATGCTGCAAGATTTGAACAACTTTTTGATATATAATTTCAAAAACAGATAACTGTATTCCATATTGGATCTGATGAGCATCAAGATATTGATGTTGCAATCCTTACAGCGCTACTAAAAGGTAAGTTTTTGCCCTTGAAAACATAGTTAGGGTTGTACTGACATATTAGCAGTGGGAAGTTTTTCCTAATACCATGGGAGAAAATCCCACACCCTTATTCACCTTTCTCCATGATTATTTCTGCCTTCTTATTCACAGATAGACAACTGTTTTGGAAGTACTCTCCTTTTAAAGTGCATATTCTTCCTGTAGTAGCCCCAGTTAAATGGATGTTATCTGCATTATTATGTGGTGTCAGCACATACCACATAGTTGATCAGATATAGCCATGTGACACCTTCACAAGGCATTCCAAATGAGGGTAATGCTACCTGCAACTTTCCATAAAAGCAAAACGTTTTGTTCCTTTTCAAAGTGCCCTCCAAAATATGGTGGTGGAGGTTGCTGGTGACAATGGTTGTCACAGGTACTCCCCCCCCGCCAGCAGATCAGCCTTAACAATACACTGTAATCTGTGGTTCTTTGGAGAGGGGACAAATATGTATCATGCATTTCACTTTTAATCATTTCAATTTCAAAAATATTTCCACAATGTTACAATCTTAGTATATTTTATCTTATGAAATGGATATGTTTTGTTTTGTGTTATTTTTGTAACTTAAGCAAAGTCATTTAATCAGTTGGTTTTAGTTTTCATCACTGTCAAATATGATCACTTATGAAAATAGGTTTTTATGATGAACAACTTCAAGTCTGTTTTTATGGTGTTTTATTTTGTTTTGTTTTGTTTTTTAGGTACAAATGCTTCGGCATTTGACCAGCTTGTCCTTACCCTTGCATGGGATAGAGTTGATATTGCCAAAAGCCATGTTTTTGTTTATGGACAACAATGGCTGGTATGTAAACATCATAAATGGAGTAGCACATTTTTAATAGGATGCTGGCCATTCTCAAATTTAACATAAAACCATAGTGTACAAAGAGAGATAAGCCAGTATTAGTGTCTGTGTGCTTTCCTTCCACATCTCTTCCTGCATAATCAATAGAAGAAATAAAAGAAGCTTAAATTTTGCTTTAGCAGCTTCCTAGATTTTCCCAGGAATTGTGGTTAAAATATACCCTAATCTGCTAACAAGCCACAGAAACAGTCCAGTGTTTGTAGTCTTGTGTTTTGTAGATTTGTTTAACAGTTGATCAGTTTGTTTTAAACTGTAATTTTTCATTCAAGTATCATGACAAGGTAAGAATTTTGCAAAATTAAATTAAATTTTGGTTTATTACTCTTCCTTATTGTGCAGGAAGAGGCATTGTTTGAGCTCAGCAGTTTGCTTGGAGGCACATATCCACAAGCAGGACTCACCAAGTTATAGTTTAGCGTTCCTTGAGAACTCACTTGTTTGAATTATTGTTAAAAAGGAAATCTGTCACAACCATAGTGGTCCAGTGCAGACAGAATGCTGTCTGATCTCCTAACCATATAGTGATGTACTCTCTTTGCTCCTGCCTCACAATGCAAATTGCCTTCTCCTGTTTCTTTTGGAGCAGAGTCTGTTTGCAACTAAGTAGAGTTGGAGTTGAGATTATTATACACATGAAACCAACCACAATCAGCTCCAACTATGTAATGTACACCTGTGGGATGCTACTGGTCAACTTGCAGATATACTGTTTTGGGGCAACGTCCTGGCACAGGTAGTTGTCATATGATTCCAGACACTGTTGGACGAAACCCATTGTCTAGATCCATTTCATCCTGGTTTCCAACCTCTGTTTGGCACTGATGCTACTTTCGTCACCATGATAGATGATCTACATCAGGGAGAAGGAAAGGAGGAGTATGGGATTTAGAATGAGATGTCATCAATATGCAAATGGCACCCAACTTTTCGTCAGAGTCAGGAGAAGCTGTGGATCAGTGCTTCAAATTGGTAATGGACTAGATGAAGTCCAACAGAGTGAAGCCTGAAAACAAAGGTACTGTTGGTGGGTGGTTCATCAGACTTGGAAGGTGATTTTCACCCTGTTCTCAGTTGGTTTGCTCTACCCCGAAAGGATAAGAATTACAGTGTGGGGCATTATGACATCTGACTGTGTTTTTAAAGCCCAAGTGGAATCCAAGTCACAAAATACTTTTCACCAGTATGAGCCGATGAAAAGGCTGTTGTCTCACCTAGTCAGAGAGAGACTAGCCTAAGTGAACTGTATTTTGTTAACATCTGGTTTTGGACTCCTGTACCACACTGGTGTGAGATTGTCATTGAAAGTGCTTTGAAACTCCAGTTTGTTCACAATACAACATCTAGAAATATTACTGACTAGGATTGTGGATATGGACATACCAGCCCTGAAACAATTGCACTGGTTGGGGTCCACGTATCTTTCAGGGACCACCTTCTCCCACATGAACCTGCCTGAATATAAAGAAAATCTTCAAAGCTACTTCCTTGCATCCACTCAGTTTTGGTGAGATGAAAGATGGCTGAGAATTGGGTCTTTTCAGTTGCATTGTCCAGACTGGAATGCCCTTCCCAGTGAAGCTTGTTGAGTGCCGACTTGCTTATTACCAAATGAAGACCTTTTACCTGTTTAGGCATTTTTGATCTATTCAGATCTTGTCTTTTATTACTTTAAGTTATTTGTAAGTGGCTGGATTCACAAAACAAGATACAAATATTTTAATATTCATGCACACAAGTTGTTTGTTGAATAAGTGTGTTGACATATTGGTTTGAAGTAAATGTATTAAACTTTCTGCCTAATTGTGATTTCAGTTTTGTAATAGACAATGTGTAGCCATAGTGCTGTATGTACATTAAGTGCTTAAAGTATTTTGTTTGGATATGCTCTGCAATAGCAATAGCAAGTACATTTCTATACCTCTTATCAATGCACTTAAGCACTCCCCAAGTGGTTTACAATGTGTAAGCTAATTGCCCCCAACAAGCTGGTACCCATTTTAACGACCTTGGAAGGATGCCAGGCTGAGTCAACCCTGAGCCCCTTGCTGAGTCAACCCTGAGCCCCTTGTAGTTTGTGAGTGAGTGGTTGCAGTACAGTCATTTAACCATTGCAGGATCCTTTTGCACCACCAGGTGCCTTTCTGGGATTGCTGTGTCCGCAGCAATAATGCTATTTTTAGTGAATAGCATGTGTAAAGTAAGTTGATTTTCTTTCTTTCTTTTTTTTCTCTGTCCAACTCTCACGTCTGTACATGATGAGGGGAATACAGTGGCTTGGATTATCCTCACTTCAGTTTTTGGAGTTCTGTCTTTATACTTTATAATCTTGTTCAGCTCTTTTATAGAAGCCCTTCCAATTCCTTGTCTTCTTTTGATTTCTTGATTGTAGTCTCCATTGTGATCAATATCTGAACTAAGGTGTGGAAACTCTGACTATTTCAATATTCTCATTGTCTAGGGTAAATTCTTGTAGATCTTCTCTGGTAATTTTTTTAAAAAAAAATTTCAGCATTAATACAAACTTGGCACTTTCCTCCATGGCCTTCTTTAGTAATTGCTCCAGGTCTTTGTTTGTTTCTGCTAATAGTACTGTGTCCTCTGCATATCTTAGGCTGTTGATGTTGCTTTCTCCTATTGTTGCTCCTCCTGCCTCTGAGTCTTAGCCTGCTCTGCACACAATATTTTCTGCATACAGGTTGAATAAATAGGGTGATAGTACCTTGCCCAGCTCTTTTGCTGATTGGGAACCTTTCTGTTTATCTGTATTCTGTTCCAACGGCACCTCTTTTCCTGGGTATAGATTATGCATCAGGACAAAATCAGATTCTAAATGTGGTACTCCCATTCCTTTGATTACAAACCATAGCTTGTTTTGTTTGTTACCCCCTTCCCTTCCCTTACATTGCAAAGACTCCACAGTGGTTAACAACCTACAACAACTATTACAATCATAATTCTAAAGTAACAGACATATTGTTCTTAGCTGCTCTTGAGTCGACTCATGGTGGCCATATGGATCCAAGATCTCCTGTCCTCAGTCTCTGCTCAAGGCCTGAAGGTTCAGTCCCGTATCCTACCTGATTTGAGTCTATCCAACTGGCATGCAGACTTCCTCTTTTTCTGCTGCCCTCCATCTTTCCTAACAACATTGTCTTTCCCAATGATTCATTTTTCCTCATGATGTGACCAAATTATGAATGCCTCAATGTAGTCATCTTTTGTCTGTCCATGGTATTCTCAGTACTCTTCTCCTGCACACATTTAAAATGGATTGATTTTCTTCCTATCAGGTTTTTTCACAGTCCAGCTGTCACATCTGCACATGGTGATGAGAAATTCGATGGCTTGGATGATCCTCACATGAGTGTTCAGAATTATGTCTTTACATTTTATGATCTTGTCCAGCTCTTCCACAGTGGCCCTTCTCAAACTTAGTATTCTTATTTCTTGTCTCCACTCTGATCAATATTTGATCACAAGTATGAGAATTCTTTGACTACTTGTATTTTATCATAATCTAGGATGAATTCGTGTAGTTCTTCCATAGTCATCATTTTGTTTTCTGTTCCAACAACCACCTCTTGTCCTGGGTATAGATTATACATTAGGGCAAAATCAGATGTTGTGGTAGTCCCATTCCTCATCATCAAGCCTATTCAGCATTAAGCCTATCTCATCACTTTCTTCTTTTACTTTCTTTTGTAATTTTTCTAGGTCTTTGTTGCTTTCTGCCAATAATATGGTATAATCTGCATATCTTAGGTTGTTAATGTTCCTTCCACCTATCTTCACTCCTCCTGCCTCTGAGTCCAATCCCACTCTGCATACAGTATTTTCTGCATATAGATTAATAAGTAGTGATAATATGCAGCCTTGCCTGGCCTCTTTGCCAGTTGGGACCCATTATGTTTATTGGTATTCTTTTCTGACGGCCAGGTCTTGTCCTGAGTATAGATTATGCATCAGGACAAAATCAGATGTTGTGGCACTCCCATTTCTCTAAGCACAAACCATAGCTTTTTATAATCTATGCAGTCACATACTTTGCTGTAGTTCATAAAGCATATGCAGGTTTTCTTCTAGAATTCCCTGGTGCAAAATTCCCATCTGAGAAACAGATTCACACTATTAAGCATAGTTGACCAGGAACCAAAAGAACTATGGAAAGATGGAAAGAACTATGGAAGGATGTCGGGGACATAGTCAAAGAGGGATACAAAAGGATGATAACAGGCATATTATAATTAGGAATTAGGCAGCCCATGGGGAAGTGTGCTATGTGGTCTTTGGCCTTCTCCAGGTCCCATCCAATAAAAAGAATTTGGTAAGACCAAGAATACCTTCTCAGTAATGGGGGAAGGAATGTGCAACACCTTTACGTGTTTTTTTTAGCATGAACGTATGTGGATATAAACCCACTTCAGATGCATATATACTGTTCTGCATTTGAAAAAAATGGGTTTATATCCATAAAAACTCATGCTAGAATAAAATCCAGTTAGTTTTAAATGTGCTGCCACTTTCTTCTTCTCTCTCACTCCTTTTTATGCTGCAAGAGACTAACACAGCTACTTCTTTGGAAATCTCTTAGGGGAGTGGCTTCCCTTGTCACCTTGAAACAGCCAAGTCATTGTGTCAAAAACATCTGAAAAGTGATCAGAATTGACTTCTGGTTGACTGGAACCAGTTGACAAGAGCAGCAGCATAGTCCACGGAGCATCTGGCAGAGCTGAAATAGGCCCCTTTTGCACATTTAAAATTTGTGTGCCAGTTGTGCCCATTCCTTGAGAAGCCAGACCTGGCCACCGTGGTACATGCCTTGGTTACATCCTATTTGGACTACTGTAATGGGCTGTACATGGGGCTGCCTATGAAGAGTGTTCGGAAAATCCAGCTGGTTCAAAGAGCTGCTGCCAGGCTATTAATAGAGGCAGATTACAGAGACCATACAACAACCCTCTTAAAACAGCTTCATTGGCTGCCAGTTTGTTTCCAGATACAATTCAAGGTGCTAGTTGTCACCTATAAAGCCGTACATGGCTCAGGTCCACACTATTTGGCAGACCATTTCTCCTGATATGAACCGTCCCAGAGTCTGAGATCCTCTGGAGAAGCCCTTCTTTCTGACCCAACACCATCCTCACAAACACGGTTGGTGGGAACGCAAGAGTGGCTGCCCCTAGACTCTGGGACTCCCTGATCTCCCAAGAATGGGTCAGAATGGCTCCCTCCTTGATGGTCTTCCGCCGACAGGTTAAGACCTACCTGTTCACACAGGCCTTTAAGGAATTGTTATGAAGAAAGGTGGGGATGTGGAATATTTTTTAATGTTTTAATTGTACTGTTTTTAATGTTGTGAAGCCACTCTGGGTCCCACTCCTGGGAAAAGAGCAGGATACAAATAAATATAATAAATAAATAAATACTCCTACTTTAGACTGACCAGGATGGAAGGAAGGAGACCTTATTCTTGCCTTTTAAGAAATCAGGAGCATTAATGTCTGCATTTGTCTTCAATATACAGTGCTCTCATTTTGAGAGCAATCGGCATATTATGTCAGATTTTCATCTGGTTATTTCTCAGTTTATATTTATTTTGTTGTTGTTGTTGTGTGCCTTCAAGTAATTTCTGACTTAGAGTGACCCTAGAGGAACTCTATCATGAGATTTTCTTCACAAGTTTTGTTGTGAGGAGTGTTGCTTTTGCCTTCCTCCGAGGCAGAGTATGCGTGACTTGTCCAAGATCATCCAGTGAGTTTCCAGGGCTGAACAGGGATTTGAACCATGGTGTCCAGAGTTGAATGCTAAACTGCTACACAACACTGACCCTTAAATTCATTAGGCTTGGCTTTTAAAATTTTATATCAATAAGTTCTGGTGCTTCAAGGAGAACCTATTACAAGTGCTTAAAAAGTGTAATAAGATTTTAGCTCATTGCTTTTCTTTTTCAAGTTTCGTATTACTATACATTATTTAACTTAATTGTAAGAATTGTTTTACGTCTTCAGGTTGGATCTTTGGAGCAGGCAATGTTAGATGCCCTTGTGATGGACAGAGTTGCCTTTGTGAAACTTCTTATTGAAAATGGAGTAAGCATGCACAAATTTCTCACAATTCCAAGGCTTGAAGAACTTTATAACACTGTAAGTTAATGGCAGTTCTTTTGCAAAATTCCTGAACTCTGTTTTTTAAAAAAATAATTTTAATGTAAAAGTGGATGTTATACTTACATCTTCTATTTGAGAGAGTGGAATAAACTCTTTGCATTCAGTGCTGAATACTGTGTCAACAATGTCTCTTTCACTAGTTGTTTGGAAAAATAGTTTTTAAACCTGAAATGCAAAATGTGAGCTGCCATTCTAAATGCACAGGGGTTGCAAGCCTGTATTTTTAGCTTTAATTCAAGAGCCAATCTTGAACATGTGTATAGAAATAAATTTAAAATATATTTGTGGAAATGACACAGGAAAGTCTGCATGATGCAAGCTTGAGGAACAAAGGATTGCTTTTGTTGAAGAGAATTGTGGGGAGGCATAAGAAAAAATTAATTTGCTCTTCAGTTTTATGGAATTGGCACCTACAAATCCTAACTACATTTCAGAATACAGGTTGAGCCTCTCTTATCAAAATGCTTATGATGAGAAGTGTTCTATAATTAGGATTTTTTATTTTGGCACAGTTTTATTTTCATATACATAATGAGGCATAATGAGGTTGGTGAGAGACTAAGGATTTGTAAGATTGCAGGAGGTGTGTATTCCTGCTTTTTTACAGATCCTCATGTCTCTCTCCAACTGCATTTTTCTCTAGCTTTGCAAATACAGTACATGTACATTCTATAGTATCTGTGCTGTAGCTTAAAATGCTGTGGATTTTAGAGTACTTCAGTTTTCAAAATTCCAGATAAGTGATACACAAACTTTATGGCCTTTGAAATAATTGCAGAAAGGGGCTTCGAGAAGGAAGCTGTTGCCAGAGCATTTCCTTGCTCTTGAGAGGTGTTTAGTTGCTAAGGTTCCTTGTTTTAAGTGACTGATATATTTCAGAAAAATGGAAATTTCCTAGTGACAGATTCTGCTAAGTAGCCATGAGCAACTTCTTGTTGATGATGTGTGCCTTCACATTGTTTCAAATTTGAATTGATCCTAAGGTCCTAACCCTATCATGGGTTTGGGGGGGGGGAGGATTTATTCACAGGGGGGGTTGCCTTTGCCTTTCTCTGAGGATGCGAAAATGTGACATGCCCAGTAGATTTCCTTGGCTGAGCTGAAATTTGAACCTGGTCTCCAGCACTCAAGCCAATATATCACATTGGCTTTCCAAAAAATAACTTGTGGCCTTTGATCTGTAATTGGATTGCAAGTCCTTTCAGCCCTAATCATTATAGCCAGTTATGAGGGCTGACAGGAGCTGTGTTTAGCAACAATTTGAGGAGTATAAATTGCTCACCCTGTCCCAGGAAAGGGAAGAATGGAGACACTTTTAAAAGAACAGTTAGTATTTTCCACTATTCAGAGATATGTATCATTACTTTGTGCCTGGTAAACGCTTTCAATAAGCAGAACTATTCAATAGTTAAAGTTAAACATGAAGTTTTAGAGTGTTTCTATTTTAATAAAATATAATGATGACAAGGCAGAGTCTTCATATTTTGAATGCCACAGTTTGAATTTGCCATTATAACATGCCAGAATTTATCTGAAATTCTGTATTCTTATGTTCCACCTCAAGAAACAAGGCCCAACAAATCCTGCACTATTTCACCTTGTGCGAGATGCCAAACAGGTACAGATTTTAATAAAATCCTTTCATGATTTGCATAAATAATGAACTAAATAGAATTTCTTCCTAATTCATGTTGGCTTTATTCACTCATTATATAAATTATACAAAGAGTCGACTGTTAACATCATTGTCTCTGTCTTACATTGCCAGTAGAGATGAGATGGCACAGAACGTGAGTGAGTTGTGCAATCCTACAGTGCTATATAAGCAAAACACATACACAATTTTTACACCCCGGTCCTCTGACGTTTGATTCTGGTTTTACCCATCACCAGTTTCAGAGACAAGAATTTTCCCCATGGGTCAACACTCCGTCATAGGAAAAATGTTCCTAGAACCACAGTACATCATTTTAGAGAGTGGGATTCTTGGTTGATTTTGGCTTTGATATTTTTCTCTCCACCAACAGCAAAAGCAAGGACTTGAGCATAGAAAACAGGGGAAATCATAGATGTTAGCCTAATTGTAATTTTGCCTGCCCAGAAATAAAATGCAGGAGCAAAGAAATGAGTTTATTTTATTTGATGTGAAAACATATCCTTTTGGATTTTTAGACCATCTTAATTTTCTTTGGACCGCTGTTACTTTTATTCTGAAGGAAATCAATAAGTAGCAGATTTTTAAGTAAAATGTGCCCTCAGTTTGTATGGTGACATTAGATAAAGTTTGTATGGTGACATTAGATACACAAAAATATACATCTAGTGCAGTATATATTTCTATAAACAAATTAGTAACTCCAAAATTATAATACACTTTCGAAAAAGCTTTGTAAGTGTGGAACTATTTTATATAAATATAATTCATGTGCATTGCTTCCTCTTTTCTCAGGATGGCACAAAGGAACAACCGACCACAATTGGTTGGCATGCCAGTCTGACTAGGAAGGAGTCAGTATTATCAGCTACTATGACTTTCCCCTTCTCCGTCAGTTTTTTATTTTCTTCCCTGCCGACCTGATGTGGTTAGCCCTTTTCCAGTTAATTCAGAGATAGAAATTAGAAATTTAAGGAGGGATAGGTTAGAAGACAGAGATAAAGATTAAAGAGAAGAAGAAAGAGAAGATTTCAGCCAAAAAAATAAAATTAGTTGAGACAAAAGGTAAAGAGGAGATAGTCCTGCTTGTGACTAAACAGCTGTCCAAGAGAAGGTATAAAGCAGAAAACACTGCCCAGATGATCCCTCCCCATCGTGTCTCTGAGAATGAGTGAAGGGATGAATTGCAAAATCTTTCCCAAACTTCTGTTGTAAGTGAAGTAGAAGAAATTAAAATGCAGATACATTGTAAAAGAGGGAAGTAGAAGAAATTAAAATGCAGATACATTGTAAAAGCGGGAATGAGTCCAACTGGAAGCAAGGCTTTAAGGTTAAAGAGACAGTGAATTCTATGGAGAAGGCTAAAAAGAAAAAAAGTATTGAACAAGGTGCTAAAACCACTTTAGTGTAGCTGCTTAAACCAAAGGAAAACTTGTTAGTGGTGGCAAAGTCTCCAAGGGTCAGTTCTGACCACCATTTTGATTCCAAAGATTCAAAGGTGGAGGCAGAGCTGTATTTGAATGTCGCTCCGCAGTAAAGGCAGGCCTGGCTGCATCAGTATTAGTATCAATTGACACATACTGCTATAATGTGGAAGTGAAGGGGCTGCCTCAACAAAGTGCTGCAATTACTCAACAGCGCAGCATATGACATCTGAATTCATGGCTTATTTCAAAATAAAATAGAGAAATATTTAAGTTTCTTCTTCGTGGCCTCTGCGAATCATACAAATGGGCTCTTTTCCGGCGGGAAAGTCAGGCCGGAAAAGTCAGGCTAGACAGCGGGAAACGGATGGCGTCCCGCTCAGAAGAATCGGACTCTCCCGTTATGTCCGGCGAGTCCGGAGTACCACGGAGGTCCTCACACGCCAGGGACAGGACCCTGGAACTGGAGGCGCGGACCGGGAGCCGCACGGTGGAGCCGGAGGAGGGATATCCCTCGTCTTCGCACTCAGGCTTGCCTGACCGCCGCAACCTGTCCCGAGATCGGGAGGGGGCGGTCGCCCAGGAGGGTGAAGGCAAGACCGTGAGTAACTGCGAGTGGCTTGTCTCCCCACTCTCTCCCGCCAGAGCTAACGGCCCTCCTGACTGCCCTTTTGGCCCAGCAAACCTCTTCCTCCTCGGACCCCTTGAGAGCAGCGGCAGCTCCGCGGGAGGGGGGTAAACCAGCAAGGTCAGGTGAAGCCTCCTCGAACCGCAAAAGGGCCAGGGTTTCTTCTTCTTTCTTCCCCGACTCCAGAAGGGATGCCGTTCCCCAGAGCGAGTGGGGAAAGTTTGTGCCAAAAAGGCCGCTGGCGTGCAATTCAAAATGTGGCGGGAAGCCAGTTAAGGTGGGAAGGGACGCCAGGGACTCTAAATGCAGGCATAGAGCGCTCTCTAGTGGTAGACCTTCAAAAATGAAGAGGCCAAGAAAATCCAATCTTCGATCCTCAGATGAGGATGTGGGTTCACAATCACACTCATCCTCTGCCTCTGAATTGGAGGAGGGAGAGCTTTCTGAGGAAGAGGAGGTGGTTTCTTCCCTTCCATCCCATTCGGCTAGACTGTTTGTCGCAGATGATTTCCCTATATTACTAAAAAGGCTATTAGGGTCTTGGAATTAGATCCAAAGCCCAAGGCTCCTAATCAAGGGAACGATGACCCTCCTAAAGGGAAAAAGGCTTCATTCCCGAACCGGTGATGGTTTGTGATGAGGTTCCGTTCCCTGCAGATTTCATGAGAGTAATCAAAGAGGAATGGACAAAGCCAGCTGCAATGAGACCTTACCCTAATTCAGTTAAGAGGTTTTATTCTCTACCTAAATCTGTTATGTCCAAACTACAAATCCCCCTAGTGGATGCTCCTGTGGCGTCTTTGGTCACATCAGCCATATATTCTAAGGATGGGGAGGATTCCCTTAAACTAACAGGCTGATTTGGCCCTCAAGAGGTCCTTTGAGGCCTCCTCTGCAGCCATCAGAGCAGCCTCTACCACCTCCATTTTGTCTAGAGCGGCGCACCTGTGGGCTCAGGACCTGCTTCTTGAGGTCCCTAGGGGCAACACTAGGCTGTGCCAGGGAGTAAACAAATTGCTAAAAGTCTTAGCCTTTGTCGCAGATTCCTCTCTTGACATTGTACAATTTAGTGTCCGTGCCCAGGCAGCCTCAGTTCCAGTCAGAAGGCATTTTTGGTTAAAAAAATTGGCAAGTGGATCCAAAATCTAAACAAAATTTGACCTTGGCCCCCTTTGGGGGTGGTAAGCTCTTCAGGGAGGCTCTGGAACCAGTTTTGGTTGAAACGAAGGATAAGAAAAAGGCTCTTCCTTCAGCCCCACGTAAGGAGGACAAGAAGACTTCCCGTCAGGGTCAGTCTTTTCGTTTCTCCAGATCATATCAAGTCATCCTCTAGAGGACGTGGTTACGGTGGCAGCGGCCCCCGATGGTCTGAGCAGAGATCTTTCTCTAGATCACAGTCCAATAAATCCCTTGGAAAGCATGGTTCCCTGGGGTATCCTTCTGCTAGTACCCCAGGGAAACAACGCAACACAACAGCATGACTATCCGGACAGCAGGGTGGGGGGCAGACTCCAGTCCTTCGCCCATGTGTGGTCCGCAATTACGTCGGACAAGTGGATAATGACGACACTTTCCAGGGGCTATCAAATAGAACTTTCTCTCAAACCAAAGGACCGGTTTTTGTTAACACCCAGGGCTCGGAGGCCGCTAAAACACCAGTTGATGTTGGAGGCCATCAACCACCTTCTCCAGATAGGGGCCGTCGAGACCGTTCCGTCATCAGAGATCTCAAAAGGATCTTATTCCAATATTTTTCTCGTTCCAAAAAAGGACAAGTCATGGAGGGTTGGCCTAAATTTGAAAAGAGTCAACAGGTTCGTAATTCGATGCAGATTTCGAATGGAGACTCTCAAGACCATTTCAGAGGCACTCCATCGAGGGGATTATCTGACGTCGTTGGATCTGACAGAAGCTTACCTGCATGTCCTGATACACCCAGACTCACGCAGGCTCCTACACTTCTGTTACGACGGGCAGCACCTCCAATACAGAGCTCATCCGTTCGGTCTATCGTCAGCACCAAGGGTGTTCACGAAGGTTCTCATTGCACTGGTGCTCCATTGGCGGACCCGGGGTCTTCGAGTTTTTCCATATTTGGACGACATCTTGATTGCTTTGTCTTCAACAGTTCAGGGATCCTCAGATTTCAATTCCATTCTCGATTCCTTGTATCACCATGTTTTTCTGGTAAATCTTGCAAAGAGCCACCTGAATCCAACACAACGCCTCCTCCACCTGGGTGCGATCATAGACACATCCTCCTATATGTTATCTCTTCCCCAGAACCGGGTCAAAACTATCCACGAGACCATAAGGTTGATCCTTCAGAAACCAACAGCAGACCTCCTCCTTCTGGCGAGACTTCAGGGACTCATGATTGTGGCGTCCCAATGTGTTCCGTGGGCACGTTTCCATTCTCGCGAGTTGCAGTGGTTGATTCTGCCACACCAAAATTTGATAGCCCATCAAGTACACAAATGGATTTCGGTACCCCTCATGGTGAGGAACTCTCTCTTATGGTGGACATCCCATCACATCCGACGGGGTCGTCCTATCCAACAGCCTCCGCCAGTCCTGATCACGACGGACGCCAGCTTGAGAGGTTGGGGCACAACCATGGACAACCTGTGTGCACAGGGAAGATGGAAACGGGACGAGAGAACACACAGTATAAACTGGCTAGAGCTCAGAGCAGTGAGGATGGCCCTTCTGGCATTCAGAAGTCACATAAGAGGAAGGCCGGTGCTCGTTTGTACCGACAACATGACAACGAAAGCTCACTTAAACAGGCAAGGAGGGACCAGATCCCTGTCCCTCATGCAGGAAACCTTGAATCTTCTCAGTTGGGTGGAAGCCAACCTATCGTCCATCCAATCGGAACACATCGGGGAGAGCTGAATTCACAAGCCGACTGGTTGAGCAGGTCGGACATAGACCAGTCGGAGTGGCATCTTCATCCAGAGACGTTCAACCTCATAACACGAAGGTTCGGAACTCCTCTGGTCGATCTGTTCGCGTCTCCAGCAAACAACCTGGTGCCAAGGTTCTTCTCAAGGTTCCTAACACAAGGGGCGGAACAGATAGACGCACTTCACTCCCCATGGCCAAGAGGACTGTTGTACGCCTTCCCCCCAACAGCCCTGATATCACGCTGTCTTTAAAAACTAAGGTGCAAAAAGGCCACAATCATTCTAGTAGCACCCCATTGGCCTCGGCGGGCGTGGTTCGCGGAGATAACCAGCTTAGCACAGGAGGGATTCTGCATTCCTCTTCGCAACGACTTTCTGACTCAAGGTCAGGTGTCCTTTCCAAACCCAGGGTGGTTGGACCTTCACGCGTGGAGATTGAGAGGCGACTGCTGTTAAAGGATGGGTTGTCGCCCAGGGTGGCCAAAACTATCATTCAATCACGGAGAAACTCCACGTGTCGGATATATGAGTATTCCTATCGGTCGTTTTGCAAGTGGTGTGACTCTCAAGGTTTATCACCATCTGACATCTCGGTTGATATATTGTTACGATACCTTCAGGATGGTCTTTAGATAGGCCTAAGACCTAATACCCTCAAACGACAGGTTTCCGCGATTGTGTCAGCTCTTCTGTCTAAGATTGCACATAAGTTGTCCAATCACGTCTATGTTAAAAAGTTCTTGAGGGCAGCATCTCTGATTAAACCACCCACGATTCATAGATACCCTAATTGGGATCTTCATGTCGTACTTACCAGGTCTCCCTTTGAACCCCTTGACAAGGTGGATCTAAAATTCCTCTCTTGGAAAACTTTGTTCCTGACTGCAATCACCTCGGCCCGAAGGATGTCTGAGCTGGGTGCCCTCTCTACCAGACCCGAGTTGTGTGTTTTTAGAAAGGATTCAGTACTCCTTAGATTGGACCCATCCTTCATGACCAATGTCAATTCTTCCTTTCACAGGTCACAGGAAGTTATTCTTCCTTCCTTCGTTCCGGATCCTAAGAAGGAATTGGAAAAAACTTGGCATACACTGGACGTACGTAGGGCTTTACGTATATATGTTAAGTGCACCCGTCGATTTCGAAAGTCGGACCGCCTGTTCGTATCTTTCAGCAAGACTTATTTGGGATGGAAGGTATCTTCATCTACCTTGACTAGATGGATCAGGTCATGTATTGCCAAGTGCTACACATCCTCGGGGGCCACACTTCAAGGAAAGGTCACTGCTCATTCCACACGTAGTGCCGCCACTTCCACCGCCTTAGCTACTAATGCCTCTCTGTCAGAAATCTGTAGGGCCGCAACTTGGTCCTCTCCATCAACATTTATCCGGCATTACAGGATTGACACCTTCCAATCAGCTGAGGCTGCCTTCGGTAGAAGGGTCTTGCAGGCTATTCTGTAGCGTAACATCTCTTAGTTTCCCACCCTTGGGGAGCTTTGGTATGTGCCCCATCAAGGATGGCTCCGCCATCACTGCCAAAAAAACGGGCATTGGCTCACCTTGTGAGATGTCTGTTTACGGCGTTGAAGGCGGAGTCATAGAATCATAGAATCATAGAATCATAGAGTTGGAAGAGACCACAAGGGCCATCCAGTCCAACCCCCCTGCCATGCAGGAACTCCAAGTCAAAGCATCCCCGACAGATGGCCATCCAGCCTCTGCTTAAAGACCCCTAAGGAAGGAGACTCCACTACACTCAGAGGGAGTGTGTTCCACTGTCGAACAGCCCTTACTGTCAGGAAGTTCCTCCTAATATTGAGGTGGAATCTCTTTTCCTGCAGTTTGCATCCATTGTTCCGCGTTCTAGTCTCTGCAGCAGCAGAAAACAAGCTTGCTCCCTCCTCAATATGACATCCCTTCAAATATTTAAACACGGCTATCATATCACCTCTTAACCTTCTCTTCTCCAGGCTAAACATCCCCAGCTCCCTAAGGCGTTCTTCATAGGGCAAGGTTTCCAGACCCTTCACCATCTTAGTTGCCCTCCTTTGGACATGCTCCAGTTTCTCCACATCTTTTTTGAATTGTGGTGCCCAGAACTGGACACAGTATTCCAGGTGGGGCCTGACCAAAGCAGAATAGAGTGGCACTATAACTTCCCTTGATCTAGAAACTATACTTCTATTGATGCAGCCTAGAATTGCATTGGCTTTTTTAGCTGCCGCATCACACTGTTGACTCATGTTCAGCTTATGGTCTACTTGGACTCCTAGATCCCTTTCACATGTGGTCTCATTCAGCCAGGTGTCCCCCATCCTATATCTGTGCATTTCATTTTTCCGCCCTAAGTGCAGAACCTTACATTTCTCCGCATTGAATTTCATTTTGTTAGCACTGGCCCAGCTTTCTAGTCTATTCAGGTCATTTTGAATTTTGATCCTGTCCTCTGGGGTATTAGCTACTCCTCCCAGTTTAATGTCATCTGCAAATTTGATAAGTATGCCCCCAATTCTGTCATCCAAATCGTTAATAAAGATGTTGAATAGCACTGGGCCCAGGACAGAACCCTGTGGGACCCCACTGGTCACTTCTCTCCAGGATGAAAATGAGCCATTGTTGAGCACCCTTTGAGTTCGGCCAGTCAACCCCCTCCTGAGGCTGAGGAGTGTGTTCCGGTTTCGGGAGGTCTTTTCTGGTCACAACCTCAGGTTCTATCTACGTAAGGTGTAATATGGTTGAAGTTAGGGGTTTACCCTGTTCAGTTCAGTTACAGGTTAAGTTTTCAATCTGTTGTCACTTGGCTGTTTATATACTGGGTTAGCAAGGGGGGTGGTTTCCTCCCAGTGCACGCCCAGACTTTCTAGTTCTGCCTGATTGGAGCAAATGGGGGAAACCAAACCCCCATCAAGGATGACTCCGCCTTCAACACCGAAAACAGACATCTCGCAAGGTGAGCCAATGCCCATTTCTGTGCCTGCGCAGTCGAATTCGGAACTCTCTGGAATCACTGGGCAGAATAGGACTTCCAACTTTCTGCAACTTTTTGGTGGTAGCTCCACCCCTCCCGTTCCCGCTCTTTTCCCCAGTTCCTTTTTTTCCGCCGCGTAGGCTACTCGAAAGGAACAGTGTTGGAATCACTCGGTTTGTCTTAGTTCGGTTTTTGGATTTTTGGCTTGCTATTTGACTACTCTCTCTCGTCTGTGACTTGGCTCCTGTTCTGACCGCTCAGCTTGTTGACCTCGATTTTGCACTGTGTTTTTGGACTTGATGTCTCCGGCTCCATTCAAGCACTGCGCTGTTTGTGGGGCCAAGGTCCCTCACACGGACCCCCACAACAAGTGCACCAGGTCTCCAACCTTGCTGGAGATAACTCTTCACATCTGGCACTGGTGCATTCCAAGGGACATCATCCTCCAGGCAGTTCATCTTCCCGGAGAAGAAAATATCCTGGCTGACCTGCTCAGCAGGTCAGATTCGCAGTGCCACGAGTGGACTGTGCACCCGGAGACGGTGGCAGACCTGTTCCTCAGGTGGGGCACCCCTCAGATCAACCTGTTGCGTCGGAGACCAACTTCCATTGCATCCAGTTTTGCTGGACTGATCCCGACGCTCCCTGGGGGATGCCTTCCTCCACTGCTGGACAGGGGAATTCCTCTACGCCTTCCCTCCGTTCCCACTCATCATGAGGGTCGTCTCCAAGATGTTGAGGGACCAAGCGGACGCCATCCTGATCTCTCCTTGGTGGCCCAGGCAACCATGGTTCCCATCCCTGCTTCACCTGTCTCGGAACCGATTCCTGAGAATCGAGCTGAAGCCCGATCTGCTCACTCTTCAGGAGGGTCGATTTCGGCATCCGGACATCGAGGACCTTCCTCTGGTGGCGTGGAGACTCCGGCCTTAGCGGACCTTCCAGTGGCAGTGAGGCGTGTGATCCTGGCAGCCCACAAGCCAGAGACCGAGAGGTCCTAATCCTGCAAGTGGCAGAGATTTCTTCGCTTCCTGGCTTCAGGAGGCCTTTCTCCATCCAGGGTGTCGACACCGACGGTGCTGAAGTTGCTGATGACACTGGTGGAATCGGGGCTGTGCCTTAATTCCATCAAGTGTTATTTGTCTGCCATTTTCAGTTTGTTGGGAAACCTTCCCTTTTCAAGGACCCTCTGGTGAAGGGGTTCTTGAAGGGCTTTAACAATTTGCATCCACCGGTCTCAATATCGGCCCCGGCTTGGAGCCTTGAGGTGGTTTTCTCTTTTTTTAAATTTTTTTATTTTATTTATTTATTCATACGCCGCTCTTCAGCCTATCTTGTTTGGGGTCCAAGCCCTTTGAACTGATGGCTACTGCTGACCTCAGGCTCGTGACTTGGAAGACAGCCTTTTTGGTAGCCATCACTTCTGCCCGCTGTGCAGGCGAGCTCTGTGCCTTGCGGAGGGACCAGCCTTTTCTTAGGTTCCATAAGGATAAGGTTGTCCTCCGTACTGACATTACCTTTTTGCCTAAGGTAGTGTCTGCTTTCCACAAGACATTGTGCTTCCGACCCTGGCTCCGAACCCGACCACTGATACCGAGCATCGTTTGCATTTGCTGGATGTTCAGAGGGCCTTTGCCTTCTATTTGGACAGAACTTCAGGTTCGAGCCGCTTTGACAGACTGTTCCAATGTTATTCAGAGCCCTGTGACTGCTCAGAGGTTTTCTAAATGGGTGGCTGGTACCATCCACCCCTGTTATGAACTGTCAGGTAGAACTCTCCCTGCCAGGAACAGAGCACATGCAACTAGGGCAGTAGCGACATCCTCCACATTTCTAACTGGGGTCCCGCTGGAGGATGTCTGCAAGGCTGCTATCTGGTCCCAACCCATGACTTTTATCAGACATTACAGGTTGGATACCAGAGCAAGGACCAATGCAGCCTTTGGGAGGGCAGTGTTACTGTCTGCTATCCACTTGTACCTGGTGTTTATTGCTAGGTTTGACAAATATGTTGATCTGTCAAAACTTCATCTCTTGTTTGAACACTGTTACAATGTTATTGCACTACTAAGGGTGTCTCGGCCTTTGGGCCTAGAATCATAGAATCATAGAGTTGGAAGAGACCACAAGGGCCATCCAGTCCAACCCCCTGCCATGCAGGAACTCCAAGTCAAAGCATCCCTGACAGATGGCCATCCAGCCTCTGCTTAAAGACCCCTAAGGAAGGAGACTCCACCACACTCCGAGGGAGTGTGTTCCACTGTCGAACAGCCCTTACTGTCAGGAAGTTCCTCCTAATGTTGAGGTGGAATCTCTTTTCCTGTAGTTTGCATCCATTGTTCCGCGTTCTAGTCTCTGCAGCAGCAGAAAACAAGCTTGCTCCCTCCTCAATATGACATCCCTTCAAATATTTAAACAGGGCTATCATATCACCTCTTAACCTTCTCTTCTCCAGGCTAAACATCCCCAGCTCCCTAAGGCGTTCTTCATAGGGCAAGGTTTCCAGACCCTTCACCATCTTAGTTGCCCTCCTTTGGACATGCTCCAGTTTCTCCACATCCTTTTTGAATTGTGGTGCCCAGAACTGGACACAGTATTCCAGGTGGGGCCTGACCAAAGCAGAATAGAGTGGCACTATAACTTCCCTTGATCTAGAAACTATACTTCTATAGGCCTATTTTTGTACTGTATGGTTCATGGCATACATATGATATGGGTTTGCCCTTGATGTTCGGGTTCGAGAGTTACTCTCTCAACTTGCTGTACCTATAACTCAGTTTAATGAATGTCTTATATGAATATTACTCAATTTTATGAGTATGTTACCTACGTTCTTGGTTTCTATTTAACAAATGAGAAACGCAAGTCAATGTTGATTCAATTTGACAATTTTTATTGTTGTTAACAAATAAATGTTTTCTGGTTCATCCTATAATTGTTGTCCTGACACTCCCTCCGCTGCTTACCTAAGCTTGCTAGTCTAACCCATTTGTATGATTCACAGAGACCACGAAGAAGAGGGACAGGTTGCTTACCTGTAACAGTATTTCTTCGAGTGGTCATCTACGAATACATACAAATCCTGCCCTTCCTCCCCTCAGTTTCCTGCTCATGATTGGTTCTGCTCCTCCATTGCTTTGTGGCAGAAAAATTCGGAACTGGGGAAAAGAGCAGGAACTGGGCCTTTAAAGAAGAGGGGTGGAGCTACCCCCCAAAAGTTGCAAGTCCTATTCTGCCCAGTGATTCCAGAGAGTTCCAAATTCGACTGCGCAGGCGTAGAAGAACCCATTTGTATGTATTTGCAGATGACCACTCGAAGAAATACTGTTGCAGGTAAGCAACCTGTCCGTTCAAAACCAAAAATTGGATGCAAGTTACTATTGCAGTAATTGTGGAATTGATCAAAAATGATATCTAAGAAGGCAATTGGGCCAGATTGATTGTCAGGAGTGTATTATAAACTTTTGGAAGAGCAATTACTCTTAACAGAATACAATGAATTCAATTTTGAGTTGAAGTGAATTCTAGATTCATGGAACTATGTAAATATAGCTTTGATACTGAAAGAGGCTAGAGACTTGACAGAAGTAAAGCGTTATATGTTTATTTATTGACTGATGACAATAAGATTTTTGTTATGATATTAGCAGATAGACTGAAAACAGTTTTGCAGTAATGGATATGTGAAAATCAGTGTGGTTTCCTACCCAAAAGGCAACTATGAGACAACATAAGATTGTTAGATATTTTAGAATAACTAGGTAAACACAACAAAAAAAAAAGGCCACTGATATTTCTAGATGCTGAAAAATCTTTTGACAATCTAAATTGATCATTTATGATTGCATTGATGGAAAGAAGAAATACAGGTAAGCGCTTTATTACTTGGACAAAAGCAATTTATAAAACTCAAGTGGCTCAGATTTTGATAAATGTTGATAAGACAGCACCATGTTATATTCAAAGAGGCACTAATCAAGGTTGCCTGCTTTTACCATTATTATTCATAGTGATCTTAGAGGTTTTGATGAGAGCTATTAGAAGAGAAAAAGCTGTAGAGGGAATCAAAATAAAAGAATTTTTATGTAAGATTAGAGCCTTTGCTGATGATTTTCTGCTTCTATAAGAGTAATATATAAATGAGAGAACTATGATAATCTAAAAGTCCTAATAAGAATAATTCAGGACCCAACTGAAGTTTAATTTCCAAAATGTCCTCCATCAAGTTATGGATTTGAGTTCCTTCTGTTTGTTAATATTTCCAACATAAATTCAAGGAACCTTTATATGTTATAGAATTTTTGGGGGGGTGGGGGGTGGGGGTTAAATACCAATGGTAAATTATTTTATTAAAAAAATTACATAAGATCATAACACAAAATAAATTTTGATCCTGTTTAATGTTTTTTTTTAAGCCTTGTTAGAAGTTTTGTTTGCTGTTAGATGAGGCATTTTGTTGTATGTTTTTAGATATTGGAAATTAGAGTGTGTTTATTTGATTGCCTTAATAAAATATTTTTAAAAGGTGGGGGTAACAGAGGGAGAAGCATCATGATAGGTTTATGTTGAGATATAGGATTTGAGTCAGCACTAGATAATGAAACTGATGGAGAAGTGACAAGTCATAACAGTAGTAACTGAAAAGACCATTGACTTCTGCTTAGTTGGATAGGCACATAGGGATAAACCCCTGCATGGTGGATTGCTCCTGCCATCTTAGAATGAACTTTCATGGTCTCATTTTTTGCATCTCATACTTGGCTTTCTGTGCTTTTCTTATTGCTAAGCATAATTTGTTGTATTGTCTGAACATCTTGCTTCCAAAACAATGTTTGAAGTGAATTTGACCAGAATAGACAGTGTGTAGCCACAGAAGGAAAAATGGATGTTCATGACTTCTAGCATGCTTCCACAGATAGTTTAGCCAAACTAAACAATGGTTCAGTGTTACATCTAATTTAGAAAACTGCATCATTGATCACAGTTGCCCAGCTAGCAGTGGCCGCTCTATCTATTAAATCACATCTTTCTCAAGACTGCTATTTCAAGTCTTTTTAACCAGATGCATTACAGTTTGGACACAGACCCACTTCTACAAAGTGCATGAGCTTTATCATTGAGACATGGTCCTTCCCTTGCTATCTTTGTCTAGAATGATGATATGCTATAAAAAGTCTGCAACATATTTAAGTATTCTGAACTAATGTCACCTTGTTCACAGGGAAACCTTCCTCCAGGATATAAACTTACTTTAATTGATGTGGGACTTGTTGTTGAATACTTGATGGGAGGAACCTACAGGTGCACTTACACACGAAAACGCTTCAGAGTAATATACAACAGTCTCAGTGGGAGCAATCGGGTATGTGGTTGCTTTGGGACGAAATATTAAATCAATTCAAACCACATATTCTACATATTCTAACTAGAGTTGGAAAAGGATTTCTCTTAAGATTTTTCCAACTTTAAGCACCACGTTGACATTTTAACTGTTTTGCTGTACAATTATAATAATACTGTTTAGTAATTGAAATGCTTAACTTTGATTGGATTGTGTTTTTAAGTGCCCACTTTGCTTACATTATCTGAATAAACATAATTTTTCAAAGAGGCCTATATTACTGCAGCATTGCATGTGACGTTAGTGCTGAAGAACTTGAATTTTTTTTTTAATACTCCATTTAGGAAACATAATATCACATAATGCAGACAGTGCACTACAGTGCATTAGGCACTGGTGTTTTTTTCAAATTTTCTTAATTTTCCATTTTATTTTCTTTATTTTCAATTTTTAGCGTTCTGGGCGAAATGCTTTGGGCAGTACCCCTCAACTGCGTAAAAGCCATGAACCTTTTGGAAACAGGGTGGATAAGAAAGAGAAAATGCGACATAATCACTTCATCAAAACTGCACAGCCTTACAAACCAAAGGTATGAGGCATGTAGTAGCCTGCTGGAGGAGATAAATACCAAAGCAGAGAGCACAAGATTCTTGCCTTTTTTGGTTTGATCATGGTTTGTACCAAGAAGCATATAAATACCGATAGTATCCTGTACTTCTGTAACCAATAACATTTTGAAGAGCAAATACAGTAATTGAAATTGGAGTTGCACAAGTGATGGAGACAGTTCAGACAGCAGCAGCTCCTTTTGACATGTGCAAAGGAAATCACAACTTTGAGAGTTGGCATTTTCTTCCCCCAGCTAACTGAAAGCTCTCTCTTTGTGACCATGGAACATTGCAGTGCTTTTCTCTTGCTTAACAGAGCAATATTGAGGGAATATTTTTGTTTTATTGGCTTGCATGAGACATTTCTTTGTAGTAAGGTGTCAAATTGTATCAACCTTTTTCTCTTGGTAAAAATGCATTTTTGTCCCTCTTGCTCTGATACGTTTATCTTGGTTAAAAGAGCCTTTTAATTTATTTATTAGAAGGGTTTATATTTTTTTTTCCTTTAACAGAATTTGGCTTTTTCTTTCTGTTGCTGGTACAACAGTACAGTTTCTGCAGATTTGACCAAATGTTTTAACCACCCAGTAACTGAAAGTTCAGTCTATAATCTACATAAATAGGGCATTGACACATACAGTTACCCCACCACACCCCCAGATTCTTTATTCATGGGTTCAGCTATGTATGTTTTGAAAATATTTTTTAAATATATAAATTCCAAAAAGCAAACTTTTATTTTGCCATTTTATATCAGGAACACAATTTTACAATGCCATTGTATTTAATAGGACATGAGCATCCATGGAGTTTGGTATCTACAGGGGGTTCTGGTCTGGAACTAAACCTCTGCAGATACCAAGTGTATTGCCGCTTTGGGATATGGAAGGATTATATATTGAGATCTTAAACTGTTTGATTGTTAATTATTGTTGGTTGTGCTTGTTTTAACTTGCTGTATTTATGTTTTAAATTGTATACTGCTGGTATCTAATGATTGCCTTGTAAGCCACTCTGAGTCCCCCCTCGGGGGTTGAGAAGAGCGGGTTAGAAATACTGTAAATAAATAAATAAAATAAATAAGTGCAATGCATACTACAACATCATGCTTTTGGAATACTGAAGTCTACTAACGAGTGTTTTAACATCAGTTGAAGACATTTAGAGGTATTGGTTTAATTTTTTTTAAAAAAAATCTCTTCTGTTTGGGGGTATGCCTGCCTATGTTTGTATAGTTTGGGATGATGATGATGATGATGATGATGATGATGATGATATCATCTTTCCCTTTTCCTAAGGCGTGGACTCGGGGCAGCTCACAGCATTAAAAAACAGTACAATTAAAAGCATACAAAAATGGTACATTAGAATAGAATTAAATTATTACAATATTAAAACAAATTACATGTTAAAAGAATAAAATACAGGTTAAAAGATTAAAATGTTAAAATATTTTAAAGCAATACAACACTCCAGCCCATGCTTTGAAAACTTTCTGTTTTAAATGCCTGTTTGAACAAGTAGGTCTTAGCCTGCCAGCGGAAGGCCAATAAGGAGAGGGCCATTCTGGCCTCCCTGGGACAAGAACAGTGGTTCCCAACCTTTGGTCCTCCAGATGATTTGGATTTCAGCTTTCATAATTCCTGACTGTTGACCAAGTTGGCTAGGGCTTCTGGGATCTGATGTCCCAAACAAATGGAGGACCAAAGGTTGAAAACCACTTGTTTAGATTATGGACACTTTTTTATAGTACAGTTGTCTCCTTTCCATAAAGCTCTGCTCCCACCATAAAACCTTAAAAATTGTACTACTTTCCTTTCCTTTCCTTTCTTTTCTTTTTAAAAAAAGGCTGATACTACTACAGATGAAGGAAAAAAGAAAAAAACCAAAGAAGACATAGTAGACATTGATGATCCAGAAACAAGACGCTTTCCTTATCCTCTTAATGAGTTGTTGCTGTGGGCAGTACTAATGAAGAGGCAAAAAATGGCCCTCTTCTTCTGGCAGCATGGTGAAGAGTCCATGGCAAAAGCCTTAGTAGCCTGCAAACTCTATCGTTCGATGGCCTATGAATCTAAACAAAGTGACCTTGTTGATGATACTTCAGAGGAACTGAAACAGTATTCCAAGTAAATATTCTATCATACTAAATATTTTAGAAGCTATGGGTAAAATTTATAAGTTGTGAGTTAAGTGCAGAACTATACATTTTAATCTGGTTTCAAATTGTTATTTTTTCTGTTTATTACACTGATGTCCTGCATGTTACCTCAGGAGATTAAAGTGTCTTGGGTTGCTATGAGTACACTTTGTTAGCTAAATAATTTTTTTAAAAATTAAGCTTCTTTTTTCTTACTGGTTGTTTTGGAAGTAAAATAACATAGAAGAAGTCAGACAAGACAAGGTGGAGCTGTCATTGGTCACAACATTTTGAAATCAATGTTCTATGTGTTTTTAATTGAGTACTTTTTGATCCAGTAAGATATCATTTCCTGAAATCACGCAACAGATAATGCATCTAGGGAGATCTCTGATGGAAATGAGTGCAGCTTTCATCTCAGTCAGATTGGATTTGCTGCTCAAAATGAAAGAAAGGATATGGAAAACGAATTAACAGAAACCCAATTTTCTGTAGGTTCTGAGAATAGTTTCTGACCAGGTTTTCATTCTGTGCTCATATGTCAAATATATAACTGTAGAGCACCATTTTCAGGTATCCCTCATGCAATTGAAATTCAGAATAAGTATATTCTTTCAGTTAACTATTTGAAGTATATGCAAATTATAGTGTAATACAGTATAATACAGTCTCTGTGACGCACAAATGGGTTATCCTGTGCCTGTGCAGTGCATCATTCAGATTATTTTAGAGTGTTACATAAGCGTTTGACAGTAGCCCCACCTACTTCCAGCACATCTATATAAAGGGCTTCTTTCCAAAACTGCCAGTTCCTTTTCATCTGTTTCTGTAGCAGCATAACTAAAATATTAGATTGTCCATTTCGTTCCGTTCCTCCATTTCATCAGGCTTCATTGGCTGATTCCAACCTGTTTATTTCTGCCTCAGTGGTTGTTGTTGGCAGTGGCGTTTAAAGTGGCACTTAAACAAAAGACAAACAAACAAACAGCTTAATTTATATACTGCTTAATGCTGCTTAAGCAGTGTCTAAGCAATTTACAACTGTAAGCTAATTTCCCCCCTCACAATCTGGGTACTCATTTTAGTGACCTCGGAAGGATGCAAGCCTGAGTCAATTGAGCCCTTTTGCTGGTATTGAACTCCCAACCTTATGTGAGTGACTACAGTACAGGCATTTAACCACTGTGCCACTAGGGTTACTTGAAGCAACCGCTTACTCTTCTAGCTGTTCCTATTTCTGCTTTCAAGAAGTATGTCTTATGTGTCACTAAGATTCTGGAATGGGATGAACACTTAAAGTGCTTTCAGTGCCTTAATGAGTTTCATGTAGTTGCTTTTTTGCCCACTGTAATGCATTTATACCTTAGACCAGATGGAATAGTGTTGTATCTGAAAGCACTCTTGTATGAACAGACCCTCATGACTCAAATACAGCTTTCTTCATTTGGGATGGGTTGGTATAGAACTTACATAGAGAGCTTCAACATGGAAATTGATCATATATATATATATATATATATACCCCGCTCTTCAGCCCTAAAGGCTATCAGAGCGGCTTACATATATTATTTTAATTAGATGGTTCCTTGCCCTCAGGCTTACAATCTAAGAAGACATGACACAAAAGGAGAAGGGAAGGGGATCAGGTCCAAAAGTTCTTCTCTCCCTCTGAGGCATGGACCAAGACAGATGGACTGGAGGGAGGGCTCTGCTTCATACTCTAGGACAGGCCCGATGGAGTTTGGCCTGTTCTTTCACTCCCTCCTGGATAAGATGGTGTAGCATGGAGAGAGGGCTCTTCTACTTGAGGCCAAGCCTCTCCTTCACTCCTTCCCAGGCCAGATGGTGTTGCATGAAGAGAAGACTCTTCTACTTGAGGCCAGGCCTGATGGTGTTGCCAGGCCTCTCCTTCACTCCCTCCTGGGTCAGATGGTGTAGCATGGAGAGGGGGCTCTTCCACTTGAGGCCAGGCCTGATGGTGTTGCTAGGCCTCTCCAGTCCCTTCACTCCCTCCTGGGTCAGATGGTGTAGCATGGAGAGAGAGGTCTTCTACTTGAGGCCAGGCCTGATGGTGTTGCTAGGCCTCTCCAGTCCTTTCACTTCCAGTCCGTTCATGTCTTCAGCCTCAATCCCATCATTTGGATTGTCTGTATGCACTGCTGGCAAGTGTTTATGGGTGGACTTGGTGTCTGTACCATCCAAAGCCTTACAGGCTCATTCTGATACTGGAGTGGTGTGGTAATACCTGCTTACACCTGGCCGTTCATTGGAAGTTGAGCTGGAAGCAGCAGCTTGTCAACAGAAACATAAATATAAGTGTACCAAGGACAAGGACCATTGCCACCCTTCTGCCATTACCTCTGCCTCATCTGAAATGGCCATCAAGATCATCTAGTTGGAAGAGCCTTCCTCTCCAGCTCAATCAGACCTAGCTTCACTGGAGGCTGCAGGATCCACTACTCTGGCAGTTCTTCCACAGGTATTAGAGACCTGTCTGTTGCTCCTCTGTCAAAGTGGTTGAGGCCACACACACGATGAAAATGTATTGGAGGTAGAAATTGTAGAGTCTTCTTCTGTCCTGTGGGCCTCGACTACACCTCCTAGAAGGCCCCTGAGTTCAGGTACTCCTACAGCTGGTTCTTTGCCTCAAGAACTAGCTCTGCCTCATTGATCTCATTCCAGATCTTCCTATGCAATCTGTACAGCAATAACCCTTAAACCCTCAACTTGAGCAGGCTGAAGTTGCAGCTGACACCAGGGTTCATCTGCCTTTGATCTCTCCTACCTCATCTTCTGAGTTTGGGTCTGACTGAGTTGGTTGTTATCCCAACACAAAATTCTTCTTTGAAGCTGTTAGGGTAGATCCTTCCTCTCCCACTGATGATCTTTGAGCCTTTGTAGACCAAATGATGTGGATGGCAAAGTTGCTAACTCTAATGGTAATGCAGTCCCAAATACAGATTGATGATCCTTTGTTTCCAGCTACACTGCCCATGCGTCTATACCTTCTATAGGTTATCTGCAAGTCTTGGTTGACTCTCTTCTAGATCCTCTAAATCCAACAGGATAGAGGCTCTGAACAGAATTCAGGATTCAGACAATCTGAATCCATCCTCCGGCTTGGGAGGGAGAGAAGAGGCAGGCCCAGCTCCATCAGGGCTTGCCTGAGGAAAGAGAGCCCTCCCTCCATACCAACTGCCATCCTCCGGCTTAGGAGAGAGAGAAGAGGCAGGCCCAGCTCCATCAGGGCTTGCCTGAGGAAAGAGAGCCCTCCCACCATACCAACTGCCATCCTCCAGCTTGGGAGCGAGAGAAGAGGCAGGCCCAGCTCCATCAGGGCTTGCCTGAGGAAAGAGAGCCCTCCCTCCATACCAACTGCCATCCTCCGGCTTGGGAGGGAGAGAGAGAAGAGGCAGGCCCAGCTCCATCAGGACTTGCCTGAGGAAAGAGAGCCCTCCCTCCATACCAACTGCCATCCTCCGGCTTGGGAGGGAGAGAAGAGGCAGGCCCAGCTCCATCAAGGCTTGCCTGAGGAAAGAGAGCTCTCCCTCCATACCAACTGCCATCCTCCAGCTTGGGAGGGAGAGAAGAGGCAGGCCCAGCTCCATCAGGACTTGCCTGAGGAAAGAGAGCCCTCTCTCCATACCAACTGCCATCCTCTGGCTTGGGAGGGAGAGAAGAGGCAGGCCCAGCTCCATCAGGGCTTGCCTGAAGGATATTATTTAGATATTTAATTTATTTGTTTATATAAATCATTTATGTATTTTGTGTATTTGTTTATCCGCTTTTGTAAACCGCTTTGATCTTTTTTGGAAAGGCGGTATATAAATAAATAGTATTATTATTATTATCATCATCTTTGGTTTGGGTAGCAACCTAAGTTCAGTTACTATCAGTGCAGTCCAGTCCCAGGCATCTTGATATCTTTACTAAACACGAACTGATAAACAAGGTAAAATGTTGGACTAGATGGGCAGGGAACTCTATTCTTCCACTCCCCTCTTCTGCAGTATCTTCAATTACCTCATCTGTATATCAGCAGTTACTTTGGGAGAAGTGATCTCCCCTCCTCAAAAAACTCAGATATGAAGATCATAGAGCAGTGTTTTCTGCTACAATGTGAGGCCCAAACTGGCTGGGTTACACATCATAACTTCTTGTCATAGTACTGACTGTGGAGTTAAAGCTTTGGTTTGAGCTGGAGTACTTCAAAGACATGCCTGGCTGAGGTCTTTAGATCGCTCTGATCAGGTGCATTTAGTCATTGAAGACTTGTCCTTCAATGATGGTGGACTCTTCAGTGTTGACACTGACTTGAAAAAGCAGACACAGAAAATGTGGTGTGCTGTAAAGAAGTATGGGTTCAACCCCTGGTTCAGCCTACTTCAAAGTCCAAGTCTATGTGGTCCAGATATGACTTCACCTCCAAGCGTACCTACAGCCCCTCCTGGGCTAGTATTGCTATGTCTTTCCACTGTGTTTCTCAGCTGTGCAGAAGTCTTCAGTTTCTGTTCCCAAATTCAAGTACAATCATTCCCAAGAAGTTTCATAGCCTTTGAGATCTACCAGGATGGTTGCCTTGCCACCACTGTCCCATCAATGCTTGTCACCTCAGTACCACCCTTTCACAACAGGCTCATGAAATTCCACTCTGCGTAGGCCTCCATTACCTCAAATGTGTGTATCCTTGATATCAGGCCCAGAGGCTGTGCCATTGAATTCTGGAAATATCTTTCCTCTGATGTCCTTCAACCCACACCTCCCACCACCACACTACTGCAGTAGGTGAACACCCTTTTGTAAAAAGGGGGCCATTGACACATCCTTTTGCATAGGTTCAACACAAGTTTGCTTGCAAATTCTTTTCATGAGTCTCTTGATTGGTGGCTCCTGTCTGTCAATGTGTATGTGGGCATGCCTTTTCTTCTGCCTCAATCCCACGCTGCAGGTTACTATAGATGCTTCAATGAGAGGTTGGGAGCCAACTCAGTGGGGATGATGATGAAAGCAATGTGGCCTGCTACAGAATCAATCATACTTATCAACTCCGTCCAACTCTTAGTGGTGTGGAAAGCTCTCAGAGCTTTCAAAACTGTAACCAGGAAAAAGAATATTCTACTGGTTAGCGACAACACTTTGGTAATGTTCTATTTGAACGAGTAAGGAGGCATGAGGCCTCAATTCTTTCTCAATCTGATTATTTGAATTTGGGACTGGTGCATCACCCAAAACAGTTTGATTCTGTAGTGCGTATTGATGTTTGAGGTTCCTTCTTTTTTTAAAAAAATGGTACAGTATTGATATTACTTTGCAGTGGGGTGGGGGTGTTCTGCTCATGTTTGGTGCGTTGCATTGATTTCATGTTCAGTAAATTCTGATTTGTTTGCAGTGACACTCCCATCTTGTACTTTTGTAGTTTGCTAATCTCCCATTGGTGTGAGTTGCAGAGACCACAAAGAAGGAGGACAGGTTGCAATTTCTGTAACTGTAGCTCTTTGAATCGTCATCTGTGAACTTGCACAATCCTGCCCACTCTCATTGTGTGCTACCTATCCTTTGGATTGATGCATCGGCATCCAGTGGAACTGACCGTTTTAGTGGGTAGCCCCTTTATATAGAAGTGTTACAGGTGGGCAGGGTGACTTACCAAAAACGTAGGTAATGCTCTAGAAGGTTCCAAATGGTTCACTGCACAGGCACAAGTTAACCCATTTTTGTGAGTTCACAGATGACTACTCAAATAACTTGTTGTGGATGTACATCTTCAACATGGGTATATCTTGTGATCTTTCTCCCCTACCCCCAGTGAATTTGGACAGTTGGCAGTTGAACTACTAGAGCAGTCATTTCGGCAAGATGAAACTATGGCTATGAAGTTGCTAACGTATGAGCTAAAAAACTGGAGTAATGCCACCTGCCTTAAACTAGCAGTCTCTTCACGTCTTCGCCCTTTTGTAGCTCATACTTGCACACAAATGTTGTTGTCTGATATGTGGATGGGAAGATTGAACATGAGGAAGAATTCATGGTACAAGGTAACTTGTTTTCATATTTGTATTTAGTGCAATCCATCACTTTTATTATCACTGTAGTAATGCTTAAATGAAAGGGGAAACACATTGAATCCTCAGTGTATTCTTTTTTTAGGCTTACATAAAATCAAAGCTGTAGGTTGTACTTGAATGAACAATAACTCTTCTCTTGATGCTTTATTTTTTAAAAAAAGGTACAGAAAGGTAGAAGGCAGAAATCAGGCAAGTAGCTCTTAACCAGAGATGGATATTTAGATCATCATGACAACTAATATACTACTAAAAATTTAGTGGTGAAACATTAACAGACTGAAACCCCTTTGTAAAAATTTTAATGCCATTAAGCTTTCTACAGGTAGTAAAGTAAAATGTGATGTAGAAATTGTTTATATTTATATTTTCAAATCCTAAGCTGAGCAAATGAGAGGGCCAAATGAATTTGGAGAAATCACTAGGATGTGAATGGGGTGTAAGTTGTCAGAATGGTGTAACGTCAAGGAAACAGTATAGTCTGGATTAACACTAGCAGAGTTGCATTTCTATCTAAGTACCATACTGAAAATTTACTCCACCATGTCATATTATATTAAAATTCTCTAAAAGTTCAGAGTTGTTACAAGCACAACTTTACACATCATTTTAAAATACAGTGTACTGTCGTCTGTTTTATGTTCCAGTTTGTCACCTCTCATTTGCTTTTGCTAGTCAACTAAATAAACCCATTTTCCTAAATAAGTATGGGTGTGCTCCCGAATTTAAATGTATGTATATATATTTAATGGAAGTAGGATGATTAATTTAGTTAACTTTGTACATTGGCTGCAGAAGGCAACAAGCACAAATTAAAATACTGGGTACTACAGATATTTTCTCCTCAAGAATAGTATGAGGCATCCTGTGCATGTTTGTACATTTAAAAAAAATCATTCTTCTACATATTTTATTTGCTACCTGACAGATTTTGCTGTAAGACAAGGTACAAAGGCTTCTGTGTGCTGGGTGGTTTTCTTAATTTCTTTAATTATACCTCTAAGTTGGGATTTACTTTTATATAACACAATTGATAAATCTTACAGGTGATACTGAGCATTTTGCTTCCCCCTACCATACTCATGCTGGAATACAAAACGAAGGCAGAAATGTCCCATATTCCTCAGTCTCAAGATGCACATCAGATGACAATGGAAGACAGTGAAAACAACTTCCAGAACATAGCAGAAGAGATACCAATGGTAACTCCATGCACATGTGCACACTCACACACAGTGGATTAGATCCAGATTTAGTCATCCTTTCAAAGCATCCACTGAAATCAGTGAATCAGTTAATCATGACTGCCTTAAAGTCCCTTGACTTCCATGGGTCTTTTTTAAGGATGACTAAGTCTCAGTCTCACTCAATATTTTTATCATAAACAACTAATTATAGCCTTCATACATCATTTTACAAATGTATATTTTTCTGTTAGGAAGTGTTTAAAGAAGTACGGATCATGGACAGTACTGAAGGGAAACGTGATATGGAGACTGTGATAAAACCCAAGAAGCTACCCATAACACGAAAGTTTTATGCCTTCTATCATGCACCAATAGTGAAGTTCTGGTTTAACACAGTGAGTTGCTTTTGCCTTTGAGAATCTACCTTTTCATGAAATTTTTGTACAAAACCTTTATTTACATTTTGTTTTTCTAGTTGGCCTACTTAGGATTTCTTATGCTTTACACCTTTGTGGTTCTTGTGAAGATGGAAGAGCTACCTTCAGTTCAAGAATGGATTGTCATTTCATATATTTTCACATTAGCTGTTGAGAAAATCCGTGAGGTAGGTTGGCATTTGTGGCATTTGCTCTCTTTAGTTTACTGATATGCATCATGAGATTTTAAAAAATAATTTCTGGATAAGGATTGTGCTTCTAAAATGCAGTATGCAAGGGCTGAAACCATACTAGTGATAGTTGCCCCACAGGAGACCCTTCCTTCGACCTCCGTTCTGGCTTCGACCTCCAAAGCATCCGTTCTGGCCTCCAAGATGTCTCATGAGTCCCAGGAGAAGGCGACTTCTGATTCCCCTGTTGGTCCCTCCAAGTCCCCCCGGGAGACGGAGGCTCACCCCGCCGAGAAATCGGCTAAGAAGGCGGGTGAGAAGTCCAAGTCCTCCAAAAAGGACTCCAAGGACAAGCCCAGGCCGGGCAAAAGACCACAGGGATGAGGGTCGGAGGAAGAAGGTGAAAATCCCTTCTCAGGGCGAGGCAGATGGCTCTTCCTCTGTGAAGGAGTCCAGCTCCAAGGCCTCTGCCAAGAGGAAGCATTCCTCCGAAGGTGAGTCCCTCCGGAAAAAGCGCTCCTCTGAGGGTGAAACCCTCAGGAAAAAAGCCCGCTCCGACTCCGACGTGGGAACCAAGCTGCCACGTGCGTCGACACCGAGACAGACTGCCGCCACCGAGCTGCCACATGTGTCGACACCGAAGCGTATTCCCGCCACAGAAGTGGCTGCCTCCGTACCAACTGCCTCCGTACCTCAGGCCCAGCCCTCCCGCTGGGAGACGTCTGTCCCTCACAGCCTGACCCCAGCCCAGCGCTCCCCCCAGCGGAGCCAGAGGTCCCAGACCCTGATGGCTGAATCCGAGGACAAGCCGGAATACTATTATGATAGTGAGCCCGGCAGGTATTTCGTCACGGTTGACCCATCAACCCTGGATAGACCTCGGGGCAAGCATTGGTGCCCGCTTGATGTCTCTGCGAGGGTCAGCGAGGAGGTTTCGGCAACTGTCCCCACCAGGCAGGAGCAGGCACACTGAGGTGAGGAGGCCACCCAGGCGGTCTACTCTCCTTCAAGCTCCGTTTTGTGTGTTCAGGCCAGCTCGGATTCAGAGCAGGACTTCGAACCTGAAGGCTCGGTCCCGTCGTCTGTCGCCACCGATATTGAGGAGCAGAGGCCAGTCCGCCAGACCTTTTACCAGCCAGGCCCGGTGTCCCCGACCGACAACGTCCATCAGTTCGGGGAACACATTATAAAAATGGCTAACGCGTTGGAGCTTCAGGTGACCCGATTGGAGGAGGAGGCCCTCGACCCGGTGGAGAGGCGCATGCAGGGCTCTGCACCCACCTTGGCAGCCATCCCGTTCCTGCCGTCACTGGAGAAGATCACCAAGAGGTCTTGACAGAACCCTGCCTCCATCCCCTCGACCTTGAGGAAGATAGACTCCATTTATAAGATCTCTCCTTCTTCGGCTGAATGGCTCCATTTGCACCCGCCACAGAACTCTGCCATCGTGGAGGGGTCCCAGATGTCCTTCACCCCGAAGACTTCTCCCTCTCCATCTGACCGTGAGGCCAGGAAGATCGACGGGCTGGCCAAAAAGATCTTCGAGGCCTCGGCTCTTGGACTCAGGGTCTCCAATTACAGTGCTTGCATGGGGGCATACATCCAGTATTTGATGGAAAGGATGTCCCCCTTGCTAGCCGATCTCCCACAAGAGAAGGCCCCAGCCGCCAACCAGCTCAGGGAGGAGGCCCACTCGGTTGTGGGCCTATTGACTACTTCGGCCAGACACACGGCGGACTGTTCGGCCAAATCCATGGCCTCGAGTATTGCCCTCCGGAGGCATACATGGTTCCGTTCTTCGGACCTTACACCTCAGGCGAAGGCGACCATCAAGGACATGCCTTTCGATGCGAAGGGCTCTTTGCCAAGGACACTGAAGAGCGGCTGAACTTCAAGTACAGAATGAAGTCAGCCGCTAAGAAACACGGCATGCCCTTCTCCAGGAGGTGTTTCAGCACCCAGAGACCGACCTTCGGGCAGTCCCAGAGGCCTTTTGGACAGGACAGACAGTACCGACACCAGGCAAAGGTTCTTCTCTCCGTCTTCCTCTTCGTCGGGCAGACGACTGCAGTCCCAGTACTGGAGGCTGCTTTCCAGGAATTTCGACTCCGATCCGGGTAAGAAAGGGCAATGAAGTTCTCTGGCGTACTCCGTTGTGTCCCCGGCTTGCCCCTTCTTTTTGGACTTGCTAAGCCCTTTCTATAACATCTGGGCCCAAATCACCACCAACTCTTGGGCTCTCACCATCATATCCAGAGGATATTCCCTCGAGTTCGAAGAGCTCCCACCTACCGGAGCTGTTCTCTCCACTATTCCCTTCATCTACCCTCCTCGATGAAGTATGCATTCTATTAGGCAAGGGGGCTATCTCCCTATTGGACTCTGACCAGGTTCCCCGGGCGTTTTTTTCCCGGTATTTCACGGTACCAAAGCCAGATGGAGGCCTCCGTCCCATATTGGACCTTCGGGACCTCAACAGCTATCTTCGGTACAAGAAGTTCCGGATGGTAACTCTTGCTTCCATCTTGTCCTTGTTATCCCAGGGACTCTGGTTCGCCACGATAGACCTCAAGGACGCCTATTTCAAGTGGCCATTTGAGAGAAGCACCGAAGGTTCCTCTCCTTCGCCATCGGGACAGAGATGTACCACTACAACGTCCTGCCTTTCGGCCTGGTCACGGCACCGAGGATCTTCACCAAGTGCATGGCTCCGGTGGTCGCCTACCTTCACCAGAGAGGGTGAAGAGTCTTCCCCTACCTAGACGACTGGCTCTTGGCGGCAGACTCCGAAGAGGGCTTTTGCCAGGACATCTCCTTCGCCGTCTCCTTGCTGCAGTCTCTTGGGCTGGTGCTAAACCTCGAGAAGTCCAACTTGACCCTGGTCACCAGGATCAAGTTCATCGGGGCTATCCTCGACTCCGACGCTTGTGTCGCATACCTGCTAGAGGACCGCTTCCAGTCCCTCTCCAAGGCTGTCTGGCACCGCAGCGCCAACAGACAGGTTCGGGCTCGAGAAGTCCAGGTGGCACTAGGACACATGGCCTCGACCACTTTCGTCACCCCATGGCCCAGACTTCGCTTCAGACCCCTGCAGTCCTGGTTCCTCTCCGTCTTCGACCCGTTGGTCAACCCTCCAACCAAGTGGCTGACGGTACCGAGACCAGTCGCCCGGTCCCTATCTTGGTGGCTAGACTCCCGGAACATCTGCCCCGGCATGCTGTTCGTCTCTCCAGGTCCACAAGTGGTCCTCACCACGGATGCATCCATGGACGGTTGGGGAGCCCACACCATGGGCCTCACCATAAAGGACAAGTGGCAGCTGTGTCACCAGGATCTCCACGTCAATGCCCTGGAGATGCTGGCTGTGGAGAAGGCTCTGAAGGCCTTCGAACCCGAGCTCCTCAGCAAGGTAGTACAGATTCTGATGGACAACACCACCGTCATGTACTACATCAACAAGCAAGGCGGTACCAGGTCCCTAACCTTGCTGGAGATCACCCTTCGCATTTGGCATTGGTGCATCCCGAGGGACATCATCCTCCAGGCAAATAATAATAATAATAATAATAATAATAATAATAATGGTTTATTTATAATCCGCTCCTCTGTAAGAACACTCGGAACGGAATACAGCATATTAAAAAACATGAATTAAAACAAAGTTAAAATTAAAACAGTCCCATAACCCACATTCCAACCTCCCACCCATTAAAAATAAATTAAATCAGCAATAAATTAAAAACTGTAGGATCTAAAAACAGTATAGGTGTATCCAGACCCCTTCTTATGCGGCACACCATAAGTTAAGGGCCATAGACGTGGGAATAGGCGAAAAGCATAGTCTAAGTCCAGAGCCGAGGTCAAAGGTTTCAAGGGAAGGCCTGCTGAAAGAGATGCATCTTTAAGGCTGTTTTAAAGCAATCTAAAGATGTCATGAGACGCATCTCGTCCGGCAGACCATTCCAGTTCACCTCCCCGTTCTGTTGCTAATGGCAGTCCTCAAGGTGGGAGGATGTGCAAAAGAGGATTATAATGTTTGCTAATTAGTGTTCATCATACTAATTAGCAGACATTAATCCTCTTTTGCACATCCTCCCACCCTGACGACTGCCATTAGCAACAGAACGATACATTTGCAAATCACTCCTCCCTTCCCAGGGTCACACAGGATATATATATCCAATCCATTTCCAGGCAAACATTCTCTGAAGATGCCAGCCACACATGCTGGCGAAACGTCAGAAAGGAACTCTTCTAGAACATGGCCACATAGCCCGAAAGCCCCACAAAAAACTATGGATGCTGGCCATGAAAGCCTTCGACTCCACCAGTGAGCAATGTAGGAAAGCATGCACTGATTCCACCTTGTGCTTTATTTTTACCTGCTATGCAGCATACTTAATTGTGGCTAGTATTAAACATGCTATATCTTGTACATTTGCATTGTTACTCTGTCTGTGTCTAAACTGTAGCACAGCCACTGAATCCTAACATAATAGATATCATAAGGTTTGTTAATATATAACTGAATTACCATGGAATAGTAGAATCATAGAGTTGGAAGAGAACATAAGGGCCATCCAGTCCAACCCACTGCCATGCAGGAACTCACAATCAAAGCTCTTCCAACAGATAGCCATCAAGTCTCTGCTTATCCCTGACATACAGGCCTCAATCCTGTATGGTCCAGCATACTGTATGTCCTACATTACAGTTGGTGATTCATTGATCTCTGAACCTACCATAGATTCTTTGCAGCCACCCCAAACCATTCCATGCCTTATAAAACTGGTGGGTAATTGGAGAGGAATATGTTTATGTTCCTGTAGATGTGAAATATATTGCATCCTCCACTGAGGTCCTGCTGAGGTCACATTGAATGATGTAAACATTTCAGGTCAGGCAATGGAGATATAGTCAGAAACTTTTCTGATCCCTGATCCCTTCCACCAGGTATGGAATGGCTAACGCTGGGCCTCCAGTTGACTCTGTGCTGGGTCTAGGGGTGCTGTGGAAGGGAGTAGCAACGTCTGTATGGACCAAAAAGAGACAAATGCAGGCATAAATATGACTCTTGTATATACCACTAAGGGGAGGCCAACCATAGTTGCCAAACACAGCATTAAACTTAGTGGATGAGAGTTTTTCCAATATGAAGCATGGGGTGAGGACTAGTGTTTACATTTCTCTAATTTTGCAACTTCTGTGGACCTGTTCAAATGATGTTGACAATTTTGTTCTTGTTTTCTTGATTTATATAGCACTAGTTGGTATGTATTGCTTTATAAAGAAGAGACTTGACTGCCCCCACAGGGAAGGCAAGAGAGGACAAGAAAGGAGAAGTGATATAGATCCTTTTGCTTAGTTACAGAAGGTTATTTTAGTATCAATGGCTGCTTTAAAATGATAGTTTATCAATTAGGAGTTTGCTGTAGGGACAAGTGCATCACCCTGTTCCTGGTTTAAATTCCTCTCTACCTTCCCTTGCTAGCCTTAACAATAATTTTAAATGTGTGCTGATTCAATCTGTAATGTGTGCAAACCAGTGTCACCTGTAACTATTTTGTGGAAGAACTTCAAATTATGGCTTCAGTATCTTTTTTGCATTAAGCGTGGATTGCTTCAGTTCATTTATAACTATATGTGAACGGGCTCTTAATGGCGATGATGTAAAACAAAGCCAATTGTGCTCAATTTCTTATTATTTTTAAAACAGATCTTTATGTCAGAGGCTGGGAAGATTAGTCAGAAGATTAAAGTGTGGTTCAGTGATTACTTCAACGTCAGTGACACAATAGCTATCATCATCTTCTTCATTGGTTTTATATTAAGATTTGGAGCAAAAGGGAACTTCGATGAAAAAACTTATGAAGTAAATTATGTTTTTGTTGCTGGAAGACTAACGTACTGTCTGAATATAATCTTTTGGTATGTGAGATTACTGGATTTTCTGGCTGTAAACCAACATGCTGGACCTTACGTCATGATGATTGGAAAAATGGTAAGGTTTTCTAAAATACAAATAAATTGGTGTGTTTTTATTGTATTTAATTGTTTTTTTAAATCCAGACTTGTATTAATTGTATTTTAAATTTAAATATGCATGAAGTGCATCCAGAAATAGCAACAAAGCTATTTTTGATTGCTGGTGGCTGGCTACCTATGCAAAAGGAGGGTGTTATTTTGCCATCTTTTAGTATAGCCGAGGTTCCTCTTTTGAGAGTAATTCCGGCTTTATTTACAATGTATGTGGAATTATGAAAATATATTGTGTATTTAGCAATACCAAAATTAAAGTCTTCCTAGTTCCTACTTTTTGCTTTTTAAGCAGGTACTGATTTTCTAGAACCTATGCATGTTTACTAGGCATACTTTAGTTTTAGGCTGTGCAAATCACATAAATGTAGTCATACGTATGTATGTTCTTCTGAAATGTGATGCATACAACACAAATAGTTCAGGGCCCCATTTGTTTCTTTTTGATTGTCAACAGTATGCTTGGACTCTTTTCCAGCACCACATTTCAAATGAGTTAATTTTCTTCTTATCCACTCTTTTCATTGTCCAGCTGTCATGTCTGTACATGAGAACTGAGAATATAATGGCTTGGATGAATCAAACTTTAGTGCTCAGTTGTATATATTTACAGTTCACGGTATTGTCTAGTGCTTTCATAGCTGCTCTTCCTGTTCCCATTGTATTCTGATTTCTCTATATTCTATTCTAACAGTTGTCTCTTGTCCTAAGCACAGAATTCTCATCAGGACTATCAAATGTAGTTGCACTTGCATCTCTTTAAGAGCCTGTTCCTCCTCTTCCCAACCATCCCAAGCCTTCAGCTGTCTCCAGAGAGGCAGCTAAAGGCCTGATAGGGCGGGGGAAGAAGTCCCATCAAGGACGTCCCATCCCCAGAAGGTGTAAGTTCTACCCCAGAAGTCCCGTCCCACCCAGAAGTCCCACCTCTGCCACCAGGTAACACCCAGTGCGAGAACACCTTTTAGTTTGGGCATTCGGTCCCTTAATGGTTCACTATCACTGCTATAGTCTATGAAGCACATGCTGATTTTTTAAAAATGGAATTACTTAGTAAACTCTATAAGCCACTGTATGTTTGCAATGTGGTCTCCAGTGCCTCTTCTGAACCCCACTTGCACCTCTGGGATTTCTGTCTCCATGTATGATTAGAGTCTATGCTGCAGAAGTATGAGCATAGTTATGCTTGCTTGAGCGATTACAGTTATGGCCCTATAGTTGCAGTCTTTTGTGTCTCCTCTCCTGTAGATGGGAATAAATGTTGATCATTTTTAGTCTCTTGGCCATCATTTTATTCTCCATACATATTGATGTATATTAGTTAATACTTTGACCTTCTAGTATTAGTTAATACTAGAGTTGATTCTGTCTGTGTGGATTGTAGCAGTTCAATGGGAATATCATTACTTCCTGGTGATTTTTCCCAATTTCTCTTATTGCAGCTTCCACCTCTCTTTTTACAATTTGAGTTTCATCTTCACATGATTCTTCGTTCCATGTATCATTCATTTTTTCATCTCTTTTATATAACTCCTCCTCCTCCTCCTCCTCCTCCTCCTCCTCCTCCTCCTCCTTCTTATGGTATGTTCTTTTTCTGATCATAGAGCATCCCAGTGCTTGGCCTGAACTTCACTTTGAGTTCCTGGATCTTTTGGAAGAGGTTGTTAACAAAAGGTTACAAGACCTTAAATCCTTGTAAATATTGAACAGGATTGTCAGCCCTGGTCTTGGGCTGTCTTGAAAGATTAAATGTCAAAAAGCTTCATATGTGGTTTGAAAGAAACCAATAAAATGAGTATAGTGTTGGGATAAAGTGTTCTCCTGGACCCATAATGGATTCTTTCATTTTCCTTTATTCTAAATTCTTTTTTTAACAGGTTGCCAACATGTTTTACATTGTAGTGATTATGGCACTTGTTCTGCTCAGTTTTGGAGTCCCCAGGAAGGCAATACTTTATCCTAATGAAGATCCATCCTGGACTCTAGCAAAAGATATAGTGTTTCAGCCCTACTGGATGATCTTTGGTGAAGTTTATGCCTATGAAATTGATGGTAGGATTTCCCCTCTTTTTGTTTCTTCTCTTATGTAGAAACTAGATCTTGATTTGGTGTTTGATAGTCATTCATTTTTTAAAAGAGATTATCTTGGTAAACTTCAATATATGTATTACATTCAGATACTCTTTGAAATCAGGTGATTTTTTTAAAAAAAGTAATATAAATGCAATGTTTGGAAATTTTAAAAATCTGTTACAAAATTTTTAAAAGTGTTGCATGTTTTATTAGTCAGCATTCTGTTAGGGATGTATGTTTATGTATGTGCCTTCAAGCTGCCTGTCAAAGTATGGTGACCCCATGTATTTCATAGGCTTTTCTTATTAGGCAAGGAATACCCCAGTGGTTTTGTCAGTTCCTTCTTCTGAAATATAACTCACAGCACCTGTTATTCATTGGTGTTCTCCCATCCAAGTACTAACCAAGGCTGACCCTGCTAAGCTTCCAAGATCAAATGAGATCTGGTGTCTTTATGGTATTTAGAGACACATACACATAGATTTCCCTTACACATGTGGCTGTCCTTTTGCAGTTGCTTGGAGATTGGTATTCCCTATCTCCTTCTTCAGTACCCAGAGTCCCCTCTACCTTACTGAAAAGTATCTGAAGCTACCCTGTACGGCCATAACCAGACACTTCTCTGCTTACCGTGAAGCACAGATTTGCTATGCAAGGTGGCTTCAGGGGCTTTTCTGTAAGTTGTGGGAAAGTATATAGCTCAGTGTAGCATAGGACTGCATGCATATATTTACGCTGTACTAAGGGATGTTGGGTTGCAGCCATTGTGCCTTGGGCAGGTTTGCTCTGAAAGCTTATAAATACTTGTGACGGAGTCACTGGGCAAACTTGGTTTCCTGACAGCTAATCCCAGTTTGGGCTGACTGTGAGGGAGGTGATGCCAGGGAAGGAGTAACTGTAAAAAGGAAGAGTGACTGTGAAGCCAGTCCAATGGAGTTCTGTTCATGAGAGTTCAGTGCAGTGGAGAGTATAAGATGAAGAGGAAGGTTAAGAGAGTTGAAAAGAGGTGAAGGGAGTTGTGTTGAGAGAAGGATACTGAGCAGGAGAGAAATTGTATTGGAGACTGTAAAGAGGAAACGGTGAAATGCCTGCAAGTATACAGTGGTCCCCCGGGATACGAAGCCCCCGGGGAACGAAATCCCCGGGAGCTGAAACCGCTGGGGCCGCCAAAAAGCCCCCAGGATCCGAAAGGAACCCCGGGATGCGAAGACGAAAAACCGTGCGGCCCCTTTAAATTGGCCGCGCAGTCCGTCTCCTAAAGCGGTCCCCAGGGAAACAAAGATTTCCGGGTTACGAAAGGTAATCCGGAACGGATTACCTTCGTAACCCGGGGGACCACTGTATTATTTATATAACCATACCACCTTGGAACAATTCTACCTGCTACATTCTTGCTAAATGTTAGTCAATAAAATCAGTGTTTATTTGTTACAGTAGAAGCCTCTGGCTGTGAATTCTAAACCATATAGGCACATAAAAATACGCCACCAAAGATACCAAAATTATAAAGGGAAGACACTTGAGACCCTAACCATTATACATTTAGGGAAAGTGTATAAAGGGTGGATGCTGGGCACGTGTCATTGATGAGGAGCCCTCTGATAGTAAGGAAGAGGTAAAAGGTAACCTCAAGGAAAGATAGGAAGTCTCACATCACAATACTTTAATTAAACAAACTTCTCAATGACCAAGGTTGGAATTTCTGTTCCACCTACAGTGGACTCATTTAAATCAATTAAACTTACAGTTGAGATGACTAACAAGTCAGTCATTTCGGTATGTCTACTCAGGTTGGGACTAAGATTATATTAAACCTAACGTGTTTAACATACATATATGTGTCTATACATATATATGTTCCCAAATGTATCTCAAAATGCTGAGTTTAGGTAACACTGTGAAACAACATATTTGAAATACTATTTTAAAAAAAAATCTTGTTTCATGTCTGTGTCTTCAAGAAAACTGTTAATATCTAATAGCATTTTAATTTTTATTCACAAAGCATGTGCAAATAATTCTGAAGCGAAACCACTTTGTGTGACAGGATCCTGGCTGACACCATTTCTTCAAGCTGTCTACCTTTTTGTACAGTACATAATCATGGTGAATCTTCTCATCGCCTTTTTCAAGTACGTATACGTTTCATGTGGTAGTTTGATTAATAAATGGACACTTTCCAGTATTGTATAGATGAGAACATAAAATAACCATTAGTAAGTTCTAAGATCATTTTTCATTGCTTAACTTTTTTCTTCTTTTTCAGCAATGTATATTTACAAGTGAAAGCTATTTCCAACATTGTATGGAAGTACCAGCGTTATCATTTCGTTATGGCTTATCATGAGAAGCCTATCCTCCCTCCACCTCTGATTATTCTGAGTCATATGGCATCCCTGTTCTGTTGCATATGCAAGCAAAGGAAAAAAGATAGAACTTCAGATGGGCCAAGTAAGAACTTGTAAAAAAAATATCAATGTAGTCCATTTATTCTATTATATAAAATACAGTGATTATTTGTTTTATGAGGAGTCTGATTGTGTTTAGGGCTTAATAAAAATGTATTTTTGCAGTTCATACCCCTATAACAGATAACAAATTAAGAGTGATATTTCATCCATTTTGGGGTGAGTAGCTGTGTGCCTTCTTTCTGAATCAGGGTGATTATGTTTAAGAAGATTTAATATGGCTGGTATCCTGTTCTGCAGTTGCAAGATCATAAAATGGGCTTACAATCCTGTAGTTCTATCCTGCCCCTTTTCCAGATTAGGTCTCAAAGCAGTTTATGGGTTTTTAAAAAAATGTTAAAAAACCTATGAGATATACAAGTTAAAATACAATTTAAACAACCAGAAAAAATAAATAAAACCAGGTTAAAACATGCACACACCAGCACAACAATTAGCAATATCCAGTGATAAGATGGGCCTTATATAATCACTCATCAAATGCCTGTCAGAATAGAAATACAGAATAGAATAGAAAAAACTTTGCTTGTTTGCATAAAGAAAGTAGGGAGGGTGCCAGTCTAATTTCTCTTAGGAAGGGAGTTCCAGAGTCTGAGGGAAGCCACTGAGAAGGCCCTCTCCCTTGTAATAATAATAATAATAATAATAATTATTATTATTATTATTATTATTATTATTATTATTATTATTATTTGTATCCCGCCCCTCTGGGTGAGCAATCAGGGTGGGGTACAATATATAAAATACAAATACAATTAAAATATAGCAACCCAATTCCTCCTCCTGCCCCTTAAGATTGAACTAAACCGAGATAAGATTAAAAAACAGCAGAATAAAACCATAAAACATTAATGTGACTCTTGTTAAAAATGAATAGCCTCGAATGACTAATGTCTTTATGGGTAAGACTGGGTGGACAATAGTGGTCATAAATTTAATCATTGTCTGGGAAGGCCTGCTGGAAGAGATGCATCTTGACGGATCTCTTGAAACCATCCAAAGTTGTAATAGTCCAAAGTTGTAAAGTTGTTCCCACCAGAAGCACCTGTCTGTGGGAGGGAGGTGGAGCAGAGTAAAGTGCCTCCCCACCAGATCTCAGAGCGTAAGGGAGAATAAAGTCCTTCCAATAACCTGGACCTGAGCCTTGTAGAGCTTTAAAGGTCATAACCAGCACTGAATTGTGCCCGGAAACAGACCGGTGGCTAGTAGCTAGTAGCTTGTTGCAACAAGGGAGTTGTGTGCTTCCTGTAACCAGCACACATTAGTAATCTGGCTCTTTGGACTAGTTAAAGTTTCCAATCACTCTTCAAAGGCAGCCCCAAGTAGAGTGTGGTACAGTAACCTAACAGGGATGTAACTAAGGGATGTGTCACCGTGGCCATAATAGAGTCGGTTGTCATCTGATACTGATGCCACTGAACCTCAAAGTCTGGACACCTTCTCACAACAGTTTATAGAATGGAGGGCAGAACTGAACTCTGAGGGACTCCACAGGCCACCAGCCAAGAGGTCAAGCAGAATTCCCCTAGCACCAACTTCAGGGTTTGCTCCTCCAGGGAGGAACAAAGTCATTGAAAAGCAGGCCCCCCAAGTCCCATTCTAACAAAGATACCATGGTTGCTGGTATCAAAACTCACCGAGAGAATCGACAAGAATACACTCCCCCTGTTTGGTCCCAGTGTATGTCATGCACCAAGGAAAACAATGCTGTTTCTTTCCTCATGGTCTCTGTGAATCATACAAATGGGTTATCCTTTGCCTATGCAATGCATCTTCAGAAATGTCCAGAGCTATTACATAAATGTTTTGGTAGTAGCTGTGTGACCTGCCAGCTTGCTTCCTGACTAAACCCTCAGTTCCTTTTCATCTGCTGCAGCAACAGTGTCTCAGGAACACTTCACAGCTTGTTTTTCCTGTTAGACTTTGAATTCTATGTTTATTTCTTCGTTCTTCATCCATGGATATTCGTGGTACTTCAGGTACTTTAAAAAGAGCACTGGGAGTTCCAGTGAAATAACAGAATTAAATGGCTGCTCATCTTGTCTTTTGTGCTTGGCTTAGGCTGATTGTAATACAGAATAAAGCATATCAGAAGCTTCTCAGTTGTTGGGAAACAGTCTAATCTAGCAAACAGATCATTGGCTCCTTGTCCCCTATCCCACCTTGTTCTCTTTGTTTTCCATTCCATGGATTTGTCAGACCAATCTCGTTCACATCCTCAGTTTACACAAACTGAAAAGTATCTATAGTTTTTTGTGGAACTTTCGGGCTATGTGGCCATATTCTAGAAGAGTTCCTTTCTGACGTTTCACCAGCATCTGTGGCTGGCATCTTCAGAGAACTCATTCTCTAAAGATGCCAGCCACAGATGCTGGCGAAACGTCAGAAAGGAACTCTTCTAGAACACGGCCACATAGCCCGAAAGCTCCACAAAAAACTATGGATGCCAGCCATGAAATCCTTCGACTCCACATTGAAAAGTATCTGTTGTCACTTCACAATCAAAGGCCAGAGTTACATCTGCTGAATCTGTATCAATTATAGCATCTAAGTCAGAGGAAATCTGAGTGATTTTATCTACATAGTACTAGGCAAGTTGTTGACAGTTGATCATGACATGCATAAATGACAAGCTGGCTGTCACCTCACTGAATTCACTAAATGGAGCAACATAACATGCAAAAATCACTTTTAAAACATCAGAACCAGAGGCTTGACACTAAAAGATCTGCAGATCCATCCATAACAGACTTTTACCCTGCAGCAAAGAAACACCCTTCACCATCGAAAGATGAAGATCCATCTATCTCTAATATGGCACGTGGGCAAAATAGAGGAGGGAAGGGGAGAGAAATCAACCTCAGAGGATACCTGATCTATCCTTCCCTGATTTATTACAAAAGTTAAGAGAAAACCTTGTAAAAGAATTCGAAAAGACTGGTCTTCTGCACCGGAACCTATCAATGCAAAGTTATCAGACCTCACAGATCAAATCACTAATACTGAAGATTCCGCCAGTGGATCTTCAAAAGGGCACTGTGATGAAGATAGGATTCAGCGACTTAAAAAAATCAACAATACCATGAACAAGATTGAGTATTTGGAAAATTGGGGGAGATATCTTAATATACGCTTTAGAGATGTCCAAAAGGGCATGGAACAAGAATCTAGAAAAGGGAAGTAAGACTGCTGAGGAAATGAGGTTAATCTTCACAAACTTTACTCCCAAACAGCTCAAAAACATTTCAAGCCCCTTCCTTTGAACCACAATTTCTTGTTGGAGACAGTGGAGCCAAGTGTTCACACTTTGCCCCTCCCCTATCAGATCTTTCCTTCTACACCCGCTTTTCAAAGATCCAGATTAATTTAGACAGTATCGGTCATGGGAAAACAAAGATATATATAAAATATGAGATCTGTTTAATCAGAGCAAACCCAAAACTAAAGATAAATTTATCTTAGCTCTAGCACCTTAACCTGGCTACAACTACAGCACAATTGCTTCATTAAGGAGAAATAATATGTTTCCTCACATTATTTCAAACTTTGTGTATATCAAAAGACTCAATACTCAAAGATTGACCCACAACAATTTATAAATGGATGATTGAGGAGGACTATGGAAGAGGTATTAACCACAGTGTGGGTTGGGAGATGGAATTGAAAAAGGAAATTTCTTTTTTTTTTCTCAAGAAAATAATTTAACAAAAGATTTATTTCATACAACAGCTATTCAAACTTACAATCAGTTCTCTTATTTACACCAAACATACATTAAAAAACACTGCAACACTGAACATCTTAAACCTATTATGAACCTCTTCATATTGAACTGTAAAATTCTTGATAAATTAAACAAACTTAAAGAACACAAGTACTCGCTTCTAGATTTGCATATTACAAGAAAAGGCTTTTGGAGGGCTTACACAAAGTATGCCACTACAGGTTACAATGGAGATATTTGTAAGACCACAGGCTATTTTTAAGAAAATAAAAATTATACAATTTAGGACCTGCTGTTAGTTTAGGACTGGACCAAGAGCTATCTGAAGCCAGTAGTTCAGCTAGTGATGGATCAGATCCATGAAGTAATTAGAGAAACTCACTTGAGTTCACAGGAAAGCATGGTTTGTTATTTTACTTCCAAAGGAAGTAAAAAGGAAATTTCTGAATCAGAAATTCAGGCTGGTTGAAAATAGGGAGTTCACCCTCATTCCAACCCAGATCAGTCCTCATAAAGAAAAACATTTTAAAAATAACATACAGATGGCATCTCAGTCTTGTGATATTAGCTAGGATCAGAACAACTAGTTCACCCAAGTGTTGGAGAGGGTGCAGCACTCAGGGGACCTATATACACACATGGCTAGGGTGCAACAAAATAAATCAGTTCTGGTCTGGTATAGTAGACATCATTTCCAAAGTAACAAAACAAAAGGTAAATTTTTGCTCAAGACTACTACTTCTCTCACTGTTCCTTGCAGAAAACAAAATGCTTTAACACAAAGCTTTTATCCTCTTCCTCGCAGCATTAGTCAGATTGGAAATGGCTAAGAACTGGAAAACAGGTGAACTTTTAATAGAAAATTGATGGAGGAAAACCTGAGACATTTGGTTGATAGAGAAACTCACAGACAATATAAGAAAGTCAAAAGGAAAAATTGGAAAAATTTAGTGAAAAATTGTTCCTTTTCATAGAGTACATCAACAATAATTTGTGTCAGCTACAACCTCTGCCACAATTTATATGCAGAACATATTGTAAGAAAAGCAGGCTTGAACATAGAAGAAGTCTGATTATTAATTGTCTTTATCATCATGCTATGCCATTTGGATTTTTAGTGTCAAAGCACTTTCTGTAATGCTTTGTGTAGTTGGGTTGTGCCTTCAAGTCATTTCTGATTTATAACAACCCTATCACAGGTTTTTCTTAGCAGAACTTTTTTTTGGGGGTGGGGTTGGCTTTTCTTTCTCTGAGGTTGAGAGCATGAGACTTGCCCAAGGGCTGTGGCTGGGCTCCAAATTCCTGTGCTCAAACCACTACACCACTCTTCCCTTCTTCTGTAATGATTATGTATGTATATGTTTTGTTTGATTTTTTATTATTATTTACTGATACACTGAATATTTATTTATTACGGCACTTGGCCAGCACATATTATTTTAAAAATGCCTGTGTAGGATTCTGCCTTCTTTTTAACGTGGGCTTAGCTGGTGCCATTCACTTTTATGATTACACTTGTCTTCATACCATTACCCTTACCCTGTTTTCTTCTGTGTGCCAGATGACTGACAGGTTTCTAAAGCAGATTTTGTTTCATTATCCAGAACTGTTTCTAACAGAAGAAGATCAAAAGAAACTTCATGATTTTGAAGAGTTATGTGTTGAGATGTATTTCAATGAAAAAGATGACAAATTTCATTCTGGGAGTGAAGAGAGAATAAGAGTAACTTCTGAACGGTAGGTTGCTTTATGAATTGACATTTAAACAGGGAGGTGACCAGGTAAGGGTGAGGTTAAAAAAATACACCTGTGTCAAAAAGGATGCAAGGTACAGCATTAACTCTTTAATAATAATAATAATAACAAAAATAATATTTTTTAATTTATAACCCACCCCTCTGAACGAGCAATTGGGGCGGGGTAAAAGTAATGACCCAGTCCCTACCTCTCACCCCTTAAAATGAAATTAAACTAGCACAGAGTTAATATCAATACGACAATACAATATATTAAAATCATCATTCTTGGGCAGTCTGAGGATGACATCTGATATATGGCCGGGAAAGCTAGGTAAGTATCATTGGAGACCGGGAGGATTAACCATTATCTAGAAAAGCTTGCTGGAACAGGTGCATCTTTGTGGCTTTTTTAAAGCCGTCCAGAGTTGTAATAAGACGCATCTCATCCGGCAGGTAGTTCCACAACCTGGGAGCGATAGCTGAAAAGGCCCTCTGAGAGGTCTGTGACAGCCTGGTCTTCATGGGCTGTAGCGGGTTCCTCCCAGAGGACTGGAGCGTGCGAGGGGGCTCATATGGGGAGAGGTAGTCCCTAAGATAGGATGGACCCAAGCCATGTAGAGCTTTAAAGGTTAAAACCAACACTTTGTAATGTGCCCGGAAACTGATCAGCAGCCAGTGGAGAGATTTAAGCACAGGTGTTATGTGCTGTCTCCTGGAAGCTCCGGAAACGAGGCTGGCTGCCATGTTTTGGACCAGCTGAAGTTTCCATGTTAAGCACAAGGGTAGCCCCATGTAGAGCGTGTTGCAGTAATCCAAGTGTGAGATTACCAGAGCATGTACCACAGTTTCCAGGTCCCTCATGTCCAGGAAAGGGCACAGCTGGCGTATCAGCCGAAGCTGGTAACAGGCACTCCTGACCGTCGCATTCACCTGACTAGTCATGTGGAGTGACGAGTCAAGGAGTACCCCCAGACTGCGCACAGAGTCCTTCGAGGAGAGTGTGACTCCGTCTAGAACTGGGAGTTGTATTCCCAGACCCGGTTTCGGGCCTGAGACTGTCAGTACCTCCGTTTTGTCTGGATTCAGCTTCAGTCTGTTTTTCCTCATCCATTACTGCTGCAAGACAGTCATTGAGAGGAGAGACGCCATCTGAAGACTGATCAGATGATCTGGTCATGGAGAAGTATATTTGAGTGTCATTATCATACTGATGACACTGGGCTCCATGCCTCCGGATGATCTCACCCAGCAGCTTCATAAATATTAAATAATATCGGGGACAGGATGGCGCCCTGGGGGACTCCACATTTAAGCTCGATCTTGGAAGAGCAACTGTCCCTGAGCCTCACCCTTTGGGATCTGCCAGAGAGAAAGGAATGGAACCACCGCAATGCAGTACCTCCAATGCCCAACTTTATCAGCCAATCCAAGAGGATGGAGTGGTCTGTTGTGTCAAAAGCCGCTGATAGATCCAAGAGCACCAACAGGGTCACACTACCCCTGTCGATGTTCAAGCGGAGGTCATGCGTCAGAGCAACCATGGCAGTCTCAATTCCATATCCTGCCCTGAAGCCAGTTTGAAATGGATCGAGATAATCGGTTTCATCCAAGACAGCTTGGAGTTGGGAAGCGACAGCTCTCTCAATCACCTTGCTGAGAAATGGCAGCAAGGAAACTGGTTTGTAGTTGTTCCTGTCCAGGGTATCGAGGGAAGGTTTCTTCAGGAGGGGCTTCACAGCCGCCTCCTTCAGACAGGGAGGAATAGTGCCTTCCCTAAGGGACGCATTGATTACATCCCGAAGGAATGTCCTCAGTGCATCCCCTCCCTGGACGACCAGCCAAGATGGACCCGGATCAAGAGAGCAAGTCGTCTTCCTCACGCTTCCAAGGAGCTTGTCCACGTCATCGGTACTCACAGATTGAAACTCATCCAGTAAAATGGCAACATCAGAGTTGCTGGATACCTCATTTGCTGATACTGGTGAAACATTGGCATCTAAGTCGGTCCTTATCCGAGATATTTTATCTGCAAAGTGAATGTTAAACGCGTCGCAGCAGGCCGTCATGGGGTCAACTAAGGGATTTGGCACAGGGGGAACTTGCGTCAGCTCCCCCACCACCTTAAACAGCTCCGCCGAACAGGACTCTGCAGACGCAATTGGTGCAGAGCAGAAAGATCTCCGCGCTGCATGTAGTGCCTCCTGATAGGCGCGAAGATGCAGACTATGGTGAGTTCTGTCGGACAAGAGCCAAGTCTTCCACCACTTGCACTCTAGTCATTGTCCAGTCCGCTTCATCTCCCTGAGTTCTGCTGTGAACCAGGGTTTGCGATTAGAAGTGGGCTGGAAAGGACGCTTGGGAGCGATTGTGTTGATAGCCCTGGTAATGCTGGTGTTCCAAGTGTCAACCAGGATTTTGACAGGATTGCTGGTGTTCCCCACCAATGAACCCTCTAAGGCTTTTTGGAAGCCAATAGGTTCCATTAGCCTTCGAGGGCGGACCATTCTAATGGGTCCACCACCCCCGGGGGATGAAGAGCGGCTTTAAGTTCCATCTTGATCAAGAAGTGGTCTGTCCATGACAATGTGAAAGTTTTGGTTACCTCCGTCCATGGACACTCCTGTTCTGTACTGAAAATCCCATCAAGTGTATGACCTGCACAATGGGTAGGCCCGTTGACCAATTGGGATAGGTTCATGCTTGGGGTACAGCATTAACCCTTAAGGTACAGCATTAACCCTTATCAAAAAAGGAACCATCCACTTCTCTAAGTAGAGTGGTGAAAGATGAGAGCTTAGTCAATCCCAGGAGAACATAAAACAAACATTGACCTCCTCCTTTAAGGAGAACTGCCAAAGTACCACTGCTATTTCCCCACCCAGGCATTCAAAAAACCCAGAAGCAGCAGGATGGGGGAAAGAGTACAGGTGGCCAATGTTTCCTTTAGGTTCCTCCAGGATAGCCTTAGATCTTGTCTTTTGCCATTCTAGTCAGAGAAGCAGAAGGTTCCTTTCTTTATGAGAGTTAAATTATAGTATTTATTTTGTCTCTTGGGTAAGTCGACCCAGGTTTTTGAGGTTGATTTTTGACTAACATTTCTAGACTTACACATGACTTTATATGATACTTACTAGAGTCTTACCCTTGCTTATTGTATATAATGGGAGAAAAGTATGCCAGGGACCGGCACTATGTTGGCTACAGCTATTACTTCTTTCTTTCCTTCCTGAAAGTTCTCTAGGGAACCATCAGTCAGTGCCTTAGGGACCAACACTGGCCCAGGGACCACCACTTCATTACAACAGTAGCACCGTTGTAGACTGTTGCTGCATTCCAGGCTAAATGTTGTCCAGTGATAAACAACCTTTTCTTCCTGCTTATCTTTGCCTCTGTAAGATGTTGGAAGGATAAATCTGGCTTGATATGCCATAAGTTATAATATATTTGTTGTTGGGTTTTTTGGGGAGGGGGGGATAACATTAATTTGATATACGAGCCATCTCGATTTCTTCAGTCATTTTAGTAGATTTCCCACAATGTCATCGGGGTGGGCATGTGAAGGTCTCTGATAGCATATAGCCCCAAGGGCTATTTTTGTGGGCTCCAGGGCAGGGCCTATCAGGGATTTTTAAAACTCTCAAAAGTTTTTGTGGGAGCATTTTTGCTATGTTTTTGGATATCCCAAGCCATTTTAGGCCCAGGAGATGCTTCTAATAACTTTCTGTTGTGATTTCTTTAGCTCTCAAAACCTTAATTATTTCTTATGGTGTACTTGCAGTCCTGTTGCAGCACACAGTACACAAATGTATATCTTACAATGAAGACATATTTTGCTATCTTTTTTTCTTCCTCTCCAGTGTTGAGCAAATGTGCATCCAAATTAAGGAGGTTGGAGACAGAGTCAACTATATCAAACGTTCACTGCAGTCTCTAGATACCCAAATAGGTCATTTACAAGACCTATCTGCTCTTACTGTGGATACCTTAAAGACATTAACTGCACAGAAGGCTTCAGAAGCTAGCAAGGTTCACAATGAAATTACACGGGAATTGAGTATTTCAAAGCATTTGACACAGAACCTCATTGACGACGGCCCACTACGATCTTCCGTGTGGAGAAAGCACAGTATTGGCAATGTGTTTGGATCTTCTTTTCCCCAAGGAAGCCTTGAGAGTAATAATGCTGTGCTGTGCAACATTTCTATGCAAGATGAAAGAGATTCTGGACATAAGATTATTGGTCTCCCCAAGGGGGATGAATTCAACTTTCCAGGGGCAGGTTCCTCAGGCAGTGCCTTAGTTCCAAGAGCTCTTTCTCCCACAGAACTTCGTCAAAGAGTACAGGGTACAGACTTATCAAAGTGCTGTAATAAACATAAAAAGACAGGGAATTCTTTAAACAGTATGCCACGTCTAGCATCTGCAACAACTAATTTTTTTGTTAGCACTCCTTCTCAGCCAAGTTGTAAAAACCATTTAGAACATGCCATAAGAAATAATGAAGTTACAGTTCTGAAGCCTTGTGATGGAGAGAATACTGTTGAATTTGGCGCATTCGTGGGTAAGTATAACAAGCTAAACTGTGTGTTTCTAAAAGTTTATATTCATTGCTGTGATTCTCCTGCTTCTGCTTCTGTTTTGTATGTTATCACCTCTTAACCCTGTGTTGAAGTTGGAGGTCATGGATTTGTTTGTGATGAAAGTGATACTCATAGTGAAAGCTACTCTGACAAACTAAATCACCATTCCTCTTCCAAGTTGAAGAATGACACCAAAAATAAATTACAGTTCTTCATGGTCTCTGTGCACTCACACAACTGGCTCATCTTGCACCTGTGCACAACCTCTTCAGAGTGTTCTACAAACATTCTAAATAAAAGTTTTGTGGTAGCTCTGGACACCTCCACCAGCTCTATATAAGGGGCTTCCCGTCGAAACTGCCAGTTCCTTGCAGTGAGAAAGTCTGCTTGAACTATAGTGTTCAGAATCTCCCTTATAAAACTAATCTGACAGGTCAGTTGTACTTTGCATCTGTCTGTATTCAGACAGTCCTACATCGTCTAAGAGAGTCAATAAGTGTAGTAAGGCTTCCTTGGAAGAAACAATCACCAAACATTTGTTAATTTACAGTACAGGATGACCTCTTGCTGCCGAAGAAAGGCAGCCATGACCTTTGTAATGACTTAAGGAGAAGTACAGAGGCTGAACAGTAGGACTCAGAACCTGTACGCTACGTGTCTGTGGTATGGACGAATCAAAATATGAAAGTACACATCCGTCCAGAGTGATGTGCTGGTCATCTCCCTGCAAGAGAGGAAGGATGACAGTATTGCCATCCCTGACATACTTTGCATGGATGTAGAAATTCACACCTGCCAAGTACTGGTGACGATAAACTGTCTGAAGAAATCCCTCCAAGGTATGTTGGATGTGGCAATCAACAGGAAGTCCGACAGGAAGTCAAAGAGGGTGCTTGGAACAATCAGTACACGACTTCTTCAACTGTCCAAACTTAAATTTCTGATTCGTGGTCAAAGGCTTCAGTGGCAAGGTGGCAGAAAAATGGTAACAGCACTGAAACAGACCTAGATAGATAGTAAGACAGTCTCGATGACTACACATACTTGTAGCCACCGTACCTGGACCTGGAAAGAGGTTATACCAAAGGGTTGAACCTGAATTTTCTCTCCGTTAACCTAATTTTGTGGATGTGCTCCAGCTTGGAGTCAGTCTCAGAATTGAACAGACTGGCATCATTGAAGGGAAGGTCTTCAATAGAGATGTGTAGGCCCAGGAAAAGAATGGAAAAATGGGGGGGGGGGGGGGCTTTTTTTCCTGAAGTATTTTTGGGTTTTTTTGAAAAAAATAAAATTGAAAAAAACAATAATTTTGATTATGGAATGTTTTATTTTAGCATGATGAATAAGATCTTTACAACAGGGTGTATATATATTCTCCAAATTGTTTCTAAAAACTCTGTACACTATCACATTATTCTATTTTCGGTGCATTGAATGAGGAAGACAAGCAAGTCCTAGGTTTCAAACTGAACTCTTCAATGGAAGAGCAAAATGTATTTCTTCCTTCTTTTCCACTGAAAGAATCTGGTCTACATTTGGAAACATACTAAGGGGTGAAACTGACAGGCAGGAAGAGGCGGCCTGAAGCCAACTCTTGCCTGATTGTCCCAGGGCTGCAGCGACCACATGCTATGGTCCTGAGAGCACCTGCTGCCACAGTCCCGAGTGCCACAGCAAGAAGCGGAAAAGATCCACTTGTTTTGGGGCCACCTTAAGTGGCCCCAGCACAGCTTCAGAGCAGCTTCCACACTAATTGGCACACCTCCTAGCTGTGCAGAAGCCGGCTTTTTAAGCCTACCTGTTTCAGGCCATAATCAAGAAATACTCTAACATGTGAAAGAATAGAGAAGCTTGTTTCAATCTGGGTAAACTTTCGTTTTTAGGAATCCATGATAACTGTGATTATGACAAACATAATGAAGCAGAAGCAAAGACTGAAACTAATACTGATAACCATGGCAGCATCTGCACTGCAGAAATAATCCAGTTTGACACCATTTTAACTGCTATGACTCAGTGCTATGGAATTGTGGGATTGTAGTTTTATGAGACATTTAGCCTTCTCTGGCCATGTTGGAGCATGTCATTTAAACATGCTGGAAGCCGCACCAATACTGTGCCAAGCAAAAAGAACCAGTCCAAAAAGGAGTAGATATGAACCTCTCCTTCCTGCAGCCCATTTGAGGATTGTGGCAACAGCAACGGCCAATCGGTACTGTGCCCATGGGGCTGGTGTGGTCCTTTAACCCCTCTGCTTCAAAACTTAAAGGTAAAAGTGCTAATGTTACATTTTTTCAATTTTCTGAAAATTTCCTTTTTTCCTGAAAAAAAAAACCTGGAGAAATCAATGTTTGAGCATAGCTTCAAAGTTTCTGGAAATTTTACATCTCTAGTCTTCAGTGACTGCACAGGCTTGGTTCAACAGGCCAAAGGACCGAAGCCATGTGTGCCAGCTGAGAATGACATAAAAATTTCCCCCTTAGTCAGCAACATGCCTAGAGGTCATGATTTGATGACTTGTCAACTTCTAGACCTCTGTCTGTAGCAGAAAAGCCACTGTATGCTCCTCATCACCAAGCTTGGCTAGGAATGGAGTCATCTTCTCCCAAATGTAACGATGTTGTCACCCATGCACACCAGATAGTTCAAAATCTTGGAAATGAGATCAGCTGAGGAGTAAAACTTTCTCCCATGGTATTGAGTTTCTTTCCTGCCTTATCTGGAGTGAAGATGTCTTGAAGCTTAGACTGGGCAGGTTTAAAGAGTTTGGTTTCAGATGCAAACCCAAAGGAGCAAACATGGAATCATCCACCTTGTACAAAGTCTCCAGCTGGATCGATGTTGGCAGGATGGAAGACAGTATTGACCATGACTTGAGCAAGGCTGAAAAATAAGCACTGGCAAGGCTTCGGGGTAGTAGCCTGTGATTAGATCATTTTTAATGCAGGGTCCTCAATCGGGGTCTGCTACTGCAGGATCTTGAAGTTCTGGGATTTGATGAGATCTTATGACGGCCTTAACATCATTCATTGAGGATGAGGATCTGTAGTACCCAGCTCAACCAGAGGTGATTTATTGTGAAGAACCACATCCAAGTCCAAATCTGGGTCTGATCCAGAGGTAAAGGTGGAAGAAGAGATCTGGATAGTTTGAGTGGCAACTGCAACAGAAGAAGCACAATTTTGTCTGATCTTCATAGAGGTTTCCTGCATTACCCCATGTCAAGCAGAAAGTTGTGCTATCTCGGAAGGCTTAGTAGCAGACCAATCCACCAACAAACTGTCTTGTTCCACCATGGCCATGCCAGACTGAGAGCACTCGCGATAGTGTCAGTGCTTTTAGTGTTATTCAGACCTATGATGCAGCCTATACTGAGCAGACCTGCTATAAAAATAATAAGACTCTTAAGAGCAGATCAATTAACATAATATTCCTGGTATTAAGAATAAAATGACATTGAGAAATCACGATAATGTCTACAATCAATCATATTTCTGAGAAACATTCCCCAAATCAATGGAACCTTGAACTGTGTCGACGTCAATGTGGAAACAGAATTTCCGGGAGAGATTTCTCTTAAACCCAACTTGGAGGTGGAGATGGGGGGATTACCTGTGTTTCTCCGAAAAAAAGTGTCTTATATTAATTTTTGCTCCCAAACATGCGGTAGGTCTTATTTTCAGGGAATGTCTTATTTTTTCCATGAAGAACAATTCACATTTATTGTTGAACCAAAAAAATGAAAATTTATTATATACTGTATATATATTTATATACAAAAACTTTGCTAGGTTTTACTTTCAGGGGAGGTCTTATATTTAGCAATTCAGCAAAACCTCTACTAGGTCTTATTTTTGGGGGGATGTCTTATTTTCGGGGGGAAAGGGTATTACTCTGACCAGAGAGAATTCGTAGATCTCCCCTTCTGCATGGTCATCTGATTGCTTGTCCTGGACAGAGATTGTTTCTGTAACAACTATAAAGCACTGTGAAGAGAAAGGCAACAAGGACACTGGGGTGCCCAGGAAAATTATATCCCACATTACCATTTGGAGCAGGGTCAATGGTCGAGCTGCAGCCTCAGAGCACAGTTGAAGAAGAAGCCTTAGGTGAAGAATGCTCCTGAGGCAGCAGCGGCGGCTGCTGGTGGTGCTGCTGCTGCTAGAATCATAGAATCATATAGTTGGAAGAGACCCCCAAGAGCCATCCTGTCCATGCAGGAGCTCCCAATCAAAGCATCCCCAACAGATGGCCATCCAGCCTCTGTTTAAAGACCTCCGAGGAACGAGACTACACTACACTCCGCGGAAGGAGTGTGTTCCACTGTCAAACAGCCCTTACTGCCAGGAAGTTCCTCCTAATGTTGAGGTGGAATCCCTTTTCCTGCAGTTTGCATCCATTGTTCCACATTCTAGTCTCTGGAGCAGCAGAAAACAAACTTGCTCCCTCCTCAATATGATATCCCTTCAAATATTTAAACAGGGCTATCATATCATCTCTAAACCTTCTCTTCTCCAGGCTAAACATCCCTAGCTCCCCAAGTCGTTCCTCATAGAGCACAGTTTCCAGACCCTTCACCATTTTAGTTGCCCTCCTCTGGACACGCTCCAGCTTGTCAACATCCTTTTTGAATTGTTGTGCCCAGAACTGGGCACAGTATTCCAGGTGGGACCTGTCCAAAGCAGAATAGAGTTGCACTATTACTTCCTTTGATCCAAACACTGTACTTCTATTTATGCAGCCTAAAATTGCATTGGCCTTTTTAGCTGCTGCATCGCACTGTTGACTCATGTTCAAATTATTATCTACTTGGACTCTTAGATCCCTTTCACATGTGGTCTTGTTCAGCCAGGTGTCCCCAATCCTGTATCTGTGCATTTCATTTTTTCTGCCCTAAGTGCTGAACCTTACATTTCTCTGTGTTGAATTTGATTTTGTTAGCATTGGCCCAGTTTTCTAATCTATTCGGGTCATTTAGAATTTTGATCCTGTCCTCTGGGGTATTAGCTACTCCTCCTAATTTGGTTTCATCTGCAAATTTGATAACTATGCCCCCAATTCTGTTATCTAAGTCATTGATAAAGATGTTGAATAGCACTAGGCCCAGGACAGAACCCTGTGGGACCCACTGGTCACTTCTTTCCAGGTTGAAAATGAGACATTGTTGAGCACCCTTTGAGTTCGGCCAGTCAACCAATTACAAATCCATGTAACAGTTACCTTGTCTAGTTCACATTTTGCAAGCTTGTTTGCAAGAATGTCATGGGGAACTTTGTCAAAGGCCTTACTGAAATCAAGATATACTATTTCAACAGCATTCCCATCATCTACCAAGCTGGTCATTTTATCAAAAAAAGAAATCAAGTTTGTCTGGCATGACCTTTTTCTCTGAAACCCATGTTGACTTTTCGTGATTATGGAATTGCCTTCTAGATGTTCGCAGATTCTTTGTTTAATGATCTGCTTGAGAATCTTTCCTGGTATTGATGTCAGACTAATTGGATGATAATTGTTCGGATCCTTCCCCCCCCCCTTTTTTTTTTAAGATGGGGACAACGTTTGCCCTCCTCCAGTCTGCTGGGACTTCTCCTGTTCTGCAGAAGTTCTCAAACTTCTGGAATCGCTAGGCAAAGTTTGAATTGCAAGTTTTTGGCGGTAGCTTTGCCCATCCCATGTAAGTCTGATATTACATTTGCCAGCTCTTTTATACTCTTGGATGTAGTTAATCAGGTCCTGGAGACTTATGTTCATTTATATTAGCCTGTTATTCATGTTAGGCATTGAGGCTCAACTATGAAATGTACAGATGTGCACAAAAGGAAACCAGGAATCTTGGGCATAATTGTCTGCAGCTGAAGGCTGGAACAGCAGACAGTGTTCAAGGTCAGATATGTGCTTGATTGCACGTAAGCCTGGGTAACATCAAAAGTCTTCCTGAGTGAAGGGACAACATTGTTGGTGGCACAAGGAAAAAGAGTCACCAGAAGAGGAGGGGTTTGTGACCGCATGGCACAAATCTATAAATAGCTTGCACACCGCAGTGTGGGTCGTTGGGTAGTCGGAGTGGATAGATGGTTGGAGAGTTTTGTTGGACGAGCGTGTATATATTTGTAAATATAGCAACTTTAAGAATAAATACCTCTGAGGAGAGAGATTTGGCTCCAGTCTGTTTCATCCGCAGCGGGCAGGAGGAATTCCTGATAAAGCCGAACAGCTCCAAGGTCGCCGGTAGTTCTGAAGGCATCGGAGATTGCTTTACCTGTGCATCTGCTTGTTTACATCAACAATTCATGTACTATTGACTTAATTATTCTGTGCTGAATTTCCCATATTCTATCCCCTCCTCCTTTATCCTCATGTTGTGCAACCTTTTTCTTTTTCCATGAAGACTGAAGCAAAGAAGGTGTTGAGTAGTTCTGCCTTTTCTGTTAGCATTTTGCCATCTTCTCCATGCAGTGGCCCTACTGTTTCCTTATTCTTCCTTTTGCTGCGGACATATCCAAAAAAGCCCTTTTTATTATTCTTAACCTCTCTAGCAAGCCTGAGTTCATTATGCACTTTGGCTTTTCTGATTTTATTCCTACACATGCTGGCTATTTGTTTGAATTCCTCTTTGGTGATTTCCCAATTTTTCAATTTCTTATATATGTTCTGTTTAAAACTTAGCTCAGTTGAAAGTTCATTAGTCATCCATCCTGGTTTCTTGAGACACCTCTGCTGCTGCTTCTAGAGGTATTCATTGGCAGAGCCAGTCGAAGTCAAAGGCTGATGGGGCGTCTTATCACCATTCCTGGATTTCTGGCAGAAGTACAGATGACATTAATTATAGTACTCTTGGTCTTCCTCTTAGTATGCCCAATGTCTGACGGAACTGAGGCCACCTTTTCCATGGTTACCATCCTCGGGGTTGAGGAGAGATTCCTGAAAGCGTTGTCTCTCTTTCACATTGAAGGCTTCCAAGGAGGTTCTTCACAGAAGTGCCTTGAAACAATGCTCTCTGTTCTGTCTAGCCTGTGGCATGAAGGCAGCACAGTGCATACATGAAGCAACAATATGGGACTCATCCAAATGCTGAAGGCACCTTAAGTACCCATCTTGGCTTGAGAACTTCATGCCACATGCTCTGTACTTCTCTGTACTACCGCCGGCGGTATCGAAAGAACTCAGAGGGCTAGCATGGCCAACAGGCAATGCAGACAAGCAATTCAACAAAGCCTCTGATTTGCAGGCACAGGATAAACCAGTTGTATGAGTTCACAGGTGAACATTCAAAGAACTACACTTACACATATGTAACCTGTCTTTATTATGCACTGGAGCTCAGTAGCTTACCATGCTAACTGTCATTTTGTCATTTGTATAGATGTGAAAATCCCATTTACATTAACCTGAACCCTATGATCTGTAAAACAACATGCAGGTCTCATAATTCAGGCGAACATGCCTTAGCCTCTGAGCATGTGTGCTTTTTTGTAAATATCAAATCCTGTATATGAATAGCAGTTGGAGCAAGGGCAAATCAACACAATTCCAATTTGCTCCTGCATTTTAGAGAGGCGCCTGTGTGTTTTGAATGGTATTCATGTGTTGACGGAGAACATCCCATGTGCCTATAACTTTTTTCTTATCCTTTGAGGATGAAGTTCTGATTTAGAATATTTGTAATAGTGAACTGGTCTTTTTCTACTTATAGTCACATTTAGTAAAAATACCAGAATCCATGTTGCATTTTAGAAAGAGATTTTCCTAGATCATCATCATACAATTGTGATGACACAAGTGTACAATTTTATGTAGCAAAAGCAATTATTCCTAAATTTTAATTTATCATTAAAATATCATTCCACAAGCTTTTGGATTCCAACAATATTTTAATAAGAATTTACATCTGTTTGATGCTTTTCTCTATGTCTCTACTTTTATTTTTCTATGTGATGGTGGTACAACAGGTCACAGAGACAGCATGGAATTGCAACGACATAAAGAAACAGTAGTTAAAACTAAAGAAAAGAGTGATAGTATTAAGGTAAGAGGGTAATCACTGTGTATTTATTGATGGATAATCTGATATGGGAGCAGTCTTACACTACGAGTAGATATAGATTGATTTTCATGTTAGAGTAACAGTCAACTGTTTTACTAAATAGCAAGTTCATATGTAAGCCTAGTGGTGTGGCTGTAAATCAGAAAGTCGCAGGCTCAGAGATTTGTTAAAAGTTTGGAGAGGAGCAATAACACAATAGAGCACATATTTTGCATGTAGAAGGATAGAGGTTCAGTTGTCTGCATCTTCAGGTTCAGGTAGCAGCTGTTTGGAAAGCTGTTGCCATTCAGAAAGAAGCAAAATTGATCTAGGTGGCCAAAATTTTTGACCGTGGTCCTTTTACTTTGTTTTAATATTTTGTGGAAGAAGCACATGTAGAGAAGACATCAGTATGCAAGCAATTTTGATTTCATGAAAGAAGCAGTCTTGAAACTTTAGGAACAATCCCATAAGCACCCAAAGTTTCTAGTGTTGTGCTTCTGGTATTCTCACTTTTGCGTCCTGTTTTCTCAAATGTTATTTTGTATGAAATATATGTGTAGGATGGCCCAAATGTAGAAGTAGGTTTGTGGAAAAGAGCTGTTTCTCTTGAGAGCATTCCACAAGTACATTCGAACACAAAGAAAGGAGCTCTAGATTAGAGTGTTAAGGATATTTAATACTACAAGGATATTAAAAGAACTAACAGAAGTTATCTCAGAACTACTGTCAATAATCTTGGAGAATTCCCGAAGAACAGGAGAGATTTCAGTAGACTGGAAAAGGGCAAATGTTGTGCAGAGCATCTTGAGGGGGGAAAGATGCCCCAAATAATTATCACCAAGTCAGCCTAACATCAAAACTAGGAAAAAGTCTAGAGCAGATAATTAAACACACAGTCTGTAAACACTTAAAAAGGAATGCCATGATCACTAAAAGCCAGCTATTATCTTAGCTAATAGCCCAGTGGATAGGATCAGAATTCAAAATGACTTTAACATGATAGAGAGCTGGGACAAAACTAACAAAATGAACAGGGAGAAATATAGGATACTACACTTGGGCAGTAAAAATGAAATGCATCCACAATGGGTGATAAGAGGCATAAAGACAGTAAATATGAACAGTATCTAGGAGTCATAGTGGATTAAATGCTGAACGTGAGTCAGAAATGGGATGCAGCAGCTAAGAAAGCCAATGCAATTCTAGGCTGCTTCAATAGAAGTATAGCATCTAGATTGAGGAAAATAATATTACCACTTTCTTCTTCATACAAATGCATGCGCAGTTCAGCTCAGAAACTTCTGGAATCGCTAGGCAAAATTTCCCCAGTTCCTTTTTTTCCACCGCATTAGCAACTCAAGGAACTTCACTGTAGTGAATTGCTTATCTTTCCCTCAAAAATCTGACCTTTGGCTTGTTTTTGACCATTCTTTCATCTCTCTTGGTATTTTGGCTTTGGTACAGACCGCTTGGCTTCACTTGACTTCGGCTCAGGTCTCAAATTGACTAAGAATGGCTCCCCCATTCAAGGATTGTGATACCTGTGGTGGTAAGCAGCCCTGGTGGCTCAGTAGTTAAATGCCTGTACTGCAGCCACTCACTCAAAACCATAAGGTGGCGAGTTCAAGACCAGCAAAGGGCTGAAGCTCGACTCAGGCTTGCATCCTTCTGACATCGCTAAAATGAGTACCCAGATTGTTGGGAGGCAAATAGCTTACAGTTGTAAACCGCTTAGACACTCCTTAAGGGTATGAAGCGGTATATAAATGAAGCTGTTTGTTTTGTTTTTGTAAGATCCCTGAAAAGGACAACCACTCCACTTGTCTTTTCTGTCTGGGTGAGGGTCACAACCCCAAGACTTGTGCCCAGTGCCAGTCTATGACACCCCAAGCTAGAAAGAACTGAGAGGTATGCTTGAAAGCTGCCCTCTTTTCACAAGTTCTTCAACCCCAAGGGATCCTGCGCTCTATGTCGGCCCCTACGGCCTCGGCTTCAGCCTCTGCCTCCAAACAGGCCACGGCTGCTGAAACAGAGCCTCAGAGGTCAACCTGAGCAGACTAAACAATCTGCTAAGGACAAGTCAAAGTCCAAAAAGGACAAAACAAAGGAGCAGTCAAAGGATGATAATGGCTCTAAAAATGACTCTGAGCTGAAAAAGTCTTCGAGTTCAAAAGACTCTGAATCGAGGAAGGGTTCCAAGCCAAAAAAGCATTCGATTGCAAAAGGACTCCGGATCGAAAAAGCATTCGGGTTCAAAGTCCTCCAAGCAAGTGCATTCGGACAAGGCGTCTCCACTTCGGCACTCCAGGTCTAAGAAATCACGCTAGGAGCCCCTGGTCTCGGATGATCCTGGCACCAGCTCTGCATTGGTCTCCCCAATACCGAGAAGGGCTTCCTCGGTTCCAATCGATACTGGTGAACATCACACTCATCAGGAGGCCACTCCGGCTGTGTCCCAGGCAACCTCCATAAGGGAACTGGAGATCCAAGTATTCTCAGACCACTCCAAGGATTCGGAGCCACTGAGGCTATCACCTCCCCCGCATTTCCAAAGTTCGACGTTCTCCAATCCCGATGCCTGATGGCTCACCAGTACAAAAGGAGCCATCTCATCGCCAACCGGACTACGCAGGGGTATCCAAAAGTTTTAATGATCACTTTTTTAAAAAATTTACAGAAAGTTTGTTTTTATTTGTAGTTGTTAACTTATCTCTGTGTAGTCACTATCTAGATTTATACATCTTGACCCTCCGAATGCCTGATACTGTAGAAGCCTGCAGATTGCGCCTGACGAGGATTTTACACTTTAGTTACTTCTGGCACAGCCAGTCACAAAAATAAAGGACGCAGAGTTGATTTCCTCAGCAACATGCACTTAGGGACCAATGATGACACTGACAAAATTTCATCAATATGCCATAATAACTTCCGGGTGATAATTATTACTTTATGATACTCCCTTATAAGGCGCAATCTGCAGACTTCTACAATATCAGGTATTTGGAGGGTCAAAATACTCTGGGCGAAATGTATAAATCTAGATAGTGACTACATAGAGATAAGTTAACAACTGCAAATCAAATTTTCTGTCAATTTTTTAAAAAGGTGATCATTAAAACTTTTGGATTCCCCCTCGTATGTATACGACAGTGAGACAGACACCTACTACATGCCAGTAGATCGTGAACTTGTCCGTCGTTGTTTCTATCCAAAACCGACCACCACTTCAACCTCGATACCATCCTCGATACCGACCACAGTGCCTCGCTGGAAACTGAGAGCAGTCCCTATTGCTGTGGCGTCAACACATACCAGCCTTTTAAGAGAATGCTCTCCGTCTCCTGTGATTCTGGTACATGAGGGCATTCCAGAATCTGACTTGGAGGATTCGGTGCATGCATCCCCTCATTCCTCACATGATGACTGACGATTCGGAAGTAGAAGCAGTCAACTCTCCACAAGACCTCTGCTCTCCAGGAGCGGCCTCGCCAACAGATGATGTCCGGTTGTTCACAGAACATGTTATCTGTATGGTTTAGAGCCCTAGACTTGGAGGTGACACACCTAGACAGTGAGGCTGCTGACCTGATAGAAAGACAGATCCATGGCAGGGTCCTAACTCCAGCATCGATCTCGTTCTTGCCATCCCTAGAAAGGATTGCAAAGCGTTCTTGGGAGTCTCCGGCTTAGATTTCTCAGACCTCTAAGAAGATAGAAAATCTTGGTTGTTCTCACACCCCCAAAAAATCCTGGCATTGTAGAAGGCTTCTAACACGCCTTCACTCCCAAAACATCCACCTCACCGACAGATTACGAAGCTAAGAAGATAGATGGCTTGGCAAAGAAAGCCTACACTTCCTCTGTACTGGGACTCAAAGTGGCAAGCTACAATGCATGTATGGGGGCGTATATACAATATCTTATGGAGCACTTCTCCACTATCATCCCTGACATGCCGTAGGATGGTCGCAAGCTAGCCAATGAACTAAGGGATGAGCCCCACTCCATTGGCGGTAGGCTAATAACATCAGCGAGACACTCTGCTGACTGTTCTGCCAAAGCTGTGGCTGCTTCCATCACTTTGAGGAGGCATGCATGGTTGTGGGCATCAGACCTCAACTATAATGCAAAGGCTACAATACAATACAATACGTGCCATTCAATGATGCGGGCCTGTTCAACAAAGAAACAGATAACCAGCTTAATTTCAAACTCTATAAGCTGAGGCAGCCTGGCAGCAGCTTTCCTGAGACTCTGGGGCCTTTAAAACACCTGCCCTGCCCCTTCCAGCAACTCCATCAGCTGAAGCAGTCTGGCAGCAGTGTTCCGGGGACTTATTTTTAAATGTATCTGCTTAAATATCTAATGAATCTGCAATTATTTATGTAATTTTGTTTAATGTTTAATGATGGTTGTATTTTAGTTAAGGGATGAGGGATGGAATTTTAGTTTGTATACGTTATCCACTGTTTAGGTATTTTATTTATTTGCTTTGTAAATCTTTTATATATTTTACAGTGGTCCCCCGGGTTATGAATCCCCCGGGGTACGAAAACCCCGGGATCCGAAAGAGCCGGGGCCAGAAAAACGGCCCCGGTTGCCGGAAAAAGCCCCGGGTTACGGAAAAAAACCACGGGAAATTCAAATGACGCAAAGTTTTTTCCTATACTTACAGTGGTCCCCCGGTTTGCAAACGTTTTCGGTTTGCGAAAGGGGTGCTGGAACGAATTACTTTCGTAAACCGGGGGACCACTGTATGTGTTCTTATATAACTTTGTAAACCGCTTTGATCTTTTTGGAAAGGCAGTATATAAATACATTATTATTATTATTATTATTATTATTATTATTATTATTAAATACCAAATGAAGGCAGCAGCAAGAAAACATGGTATGTCTATCACACCTCGGTTCTCTTCCCGATGACACTTTGGAAGCCAGCGTCAAGGTTATGGTCCTTACCAGCATTCCTTCCAACAGGACCGCCAGTACCACCACCAAAACCAAACTAGGCAATGTTATCCATCCCAGTCTTCTTCCTCTTCTGGCCGCTGCCAGGACTCCTCTCGGTATCGAAAGAGCTTCCGCAAGCACAATACCGAGCATAGAATCATAGAATTATAGAGTTGGAAGAGACCACAAGGGCCATCCAGTCCAACCACCCTGCCATGCAGGAACTCCCAGTCAAAGCATCCCTGACAGATGGCCATCCAGCCTCTGTTTAAAGACCTCCAAGGAAGAAGACTCCACCACTCTCTGAGGGAGTGTGTTCCACTGTCGAACAGCCCTTATTGTCAAGAGCAGACCAAGAAGATGTCATAAAAAATTGCTGTGTGCTCCATCATTTCTTCACCTTTCTTCCTTGACCTTCTCAGGCCCTTTTATGACACCTGGGCCAAGATAATGTCTGACTCCTGGGTCCTCGATATTATGTTCAGGGGTTATGCCCTCGAGTTTGAGGAGCTTCTCACAACCGAAATTGTTACCTCCACCCCTCCCTCAAACACCCTTCTCGACGAAGTATGCACTCTTCAAAAAGGGGGGCAATTTCGCCTGTGGACCCTGTTGAAGCTTCTGCTAGTTTCTTTTCTCGATACTTAACAGTGCCAAAGCCAGATGGTACCCTGAGACCCGTTTTAAACCTGCACGGTCTCAATAAATATTTGATCTATCGCAGTTTCCGTATGGTAACTCTTGATTCTATTTTGCCCTTACTACACCAAGGACTGTGGTTCGCAGTGACAGACTTGAAGGATGCCTATTTCCACGTTTCAATCCGAGAAAGTCATCAAAGATTTCTGGCCTTCGCGGTGGGATCAGACCTTTGCCATTACAATGTTCTATCCTTCGGTTTTTACGCAGCCCCAAGAGTCTTCACAAAATGCATGGCTCCCGTGGTGGCATACTTTCACCAGAGGGGAGCCAGAGTCTTCCCTTATCTAAACGACTGGCTCTTCGCTTCTTCGCTGGGTCCTCCAGAAACCAATTGTCCCCAGATGTAGAGTTTTCCCTCAGTCTCCTGGGCTCTCTAGGCTTGGTAGTGAATGTGGAAAAATCCAATCTCATCCCTACCAGACACGTAAGGTTCATCGAGGCCATCCTTGATTCCGAAGACTGCAATGCTTACTTACCACTGGATTGGCTTCAAACCCTCTCTGCTGCAGTTTGAAGTTGTATCTTCAAAAGACGGATACAAGCTCGAGACGCCCAAGTAGCCCTCGGACATATGGCCTTCACCACGTTCATCATTCCCTGGGTGAGACTTCCATTCCGACCCTTCCAGGCTTGGTTCCTGTTGGTCTTCAATCCACTAAGAGGTCCCCCATCAAAGTGGCTCAAAGTACCAAGACCGATCGCCCACACTCTCCTATGGTGGCTAGATTCCCGCAATGTCTGTGTCGGCATGCCATTCGCACTGTTGCAACCACTGGTCACCTTGACCACCAATACCTCCCTGGAAGGCTGGGGGGCCCACATGTCCTGTCTCACCATCAAAGACAAATGGTCTCTCCAGCACCAGTCCCTTCACATCAACGTCCTCGAGAGGTGGGCCGTAGAAAAAGCCTTGAAGGTCTTCGAGGTAATTCTTCATAGCAAGGTAGTCCTTCTCATGACAGACAACACCACTGTCATGTACTACCTCAACAAGCAAGGTGGCACCAGGTCACCGACCCTACTAGAGATCACCCTTCGCATATGGGTTTGGTGCGTTTCGAGAGGCATCTTCCTTCAAGCAGTTCACCTCCCCAAGGAAGACCTCACCGACCAATTCACCAGGTACTACACGACTTGCCACGAATGGATGCTTCATCCTGAGGCTGTGACAGATATGTTTCGACAGTGGGGAACCCCCTGGATAGACCTCTTCACATCCAATAACAACAGTCAATGCATTCAATTTTGCTTCTGGATCAGGACGCAAAACTCCGTCGGAGATGCCTTCCTGTAGAGGTGGTCTGGAGCAATGCTGTGCACCTTTCCTTAGTTACCCCTCAAAGCAAGGGTCGTGGCCAAGATGACAACAGACCAAATGGATGCTATCCTGATCACTCCGTGGTGGCCAAGACAGCTGTGGTTCCCATTCCTACTCCCATCTATCCTGGTGGCGGTATCTTCGGCTCAGCTTCCGTCCGGACCAGCTCACTCTTTAATGCAGTCTAGTTCGACGTCCGGACATTGACAATCTTCCCTTAGTAGCTTGGAGACTCCGGCCCTAGAGTTGCTACCAGCTCCAGTACGGAAAATGATCCTGGCTGCTCAGAAGCCAGCCACAAAAATGTCTTACATCTCCAAGTGGAAAAAGTTTGCTGATTTTCTCTCATCATGAGACCTTTCTCCATCCCGAGTCTCCATACTGATGGTAATGGCCTTTTTGATGACACTTGTTGAGTCAGGGCTGTGCCTTAATTCCATAAAGTGTTATTTGTCTGCCATCTGCTCTCATTACCATTTCGAGGGCAGACCTTCATTCTTCGAAGATCTTCTTGTGAAGAGCTTTCTCAGGGGGTTTCACCCTCTGGTCTCGGTACTGATACCAGGCTGGAGTCTAGAGGTTGTTTTGTCTTGCCTGACATCTAAGCCTTTTGAACCTATGGCCACTTCAGATCTGAGGCTAGTGACTTGGAAGACAGCCTTCTTTGCAGCCATCACTTGGGCCTGTCGTGCGGGTGAACTCTGTGCCTTGCGTAGGGACCAGCCTTTCCTTAGGTTTCATAAGGATAAGGTTGTCCTCCATACCAACATCACCTTTTTGCCAAAGGCGGTGTCTGCATTTCATAAGTGTCAGGACATTTTCCTGCCGACCCTGGCTCCTAACCCAAACAACGATACCGAACGCCTCTTGCACACCTTGGACGTTAGGAGGGCTCTGGCCTTCTATTTGGACAGTTAGGGGTTTGAGCCGTTCTGAGAGACTGTTCCAATGCTACTCGGTGTGGTGAACGAACATAATAACCCTCCCGTTCGCCCACCACCTATCTCCTCAGAGGCACTGATGTCTTTGGTAGCGCGTTTCAATAGTTCAACAGAGGCCAAGTAGTATTTCAAAACATGAATAAAGTTTATTTGTAAAATATAAAATAAATTATAAAATATAATTAAAGCTTTGTTTGTCTTGTTTCCTTAGTTACAGAAGTTCCTTAAACAATAATACTACAGCCACTCAGGCAACCTTATCACCAGTATTAAGGCCAAAATCTTCCTTAGAACCTACAGGCTTATACTGAGCCTCTCTTTCCTAGACTCCCTCAAGCCTATCTAGTCCCTACTGAACTCCTCAGACCCTTCCTTGGTCTATAAACTAACCTATAAATGTTCCCTTAGGAACCCTAAGAGCACACCCTCCCTCCGAGGTGTCTCTTCCCTTCAAAACTCCAACAACAACAAAAAAACCCTTTTGCTCCCTGTCGAGGCTCTTTTATAGCCCTGCTCAGCCAACTTCTGGTGCTCTGTGATTGGACTCCTGGTGCTCTGTGATTGACTGTTACCTCGGCCTGCTCACTACACTCGGAACTGAAAATGGGACTACCGGTGACTGTGCAGAGGTTCTCCAAATGGATGGCTGATACCATCCACCTCTGCTATGAACTGTTCTTGCTATGGTTTGACCATATGCAACTAGGGCGGTAGCGACATCCTCTGCTTTTTTGACTGGGGTGTCTTTGGAGGATGTCTGCAAAGCCTGCTGTCTAGTCCCAGCAATTAACTTTTATCAAACATTACAGGCTGGACACTAGGGCCAGACAAGATGCAGCTTTTGAAAAGGCAGTATTGGTTTCTGGATTGCATTAATTGGTTTACTTCCATTCTCTGTAAGATGTTAACTTTACATCTCCATCCTGATGCGTTAACATGACAACTCTGATCAATAGCTTTGCACTGGTGTTTGTGTACATGCTGTTTGAATGTTTATTATGGTGATTGTTGCACTATCTTGGTTTACAAATGCCTTAAAATGTGGATGATGTTTGAAAATGCATTGCACTTGAATTCCATGGTTTACTGTTGAATGTACTATGTGGTTATGCTACATAAATGTTATTATTATCTATAATAATGATTCCCGAAAATTCTTTGGTTCAAAGACTTTATTAGTTGTTCAGTAAATGAAACTTTATTTGAACATACATTTGGTGTCATGACACTGCCTCCACCAATGACCTAAGCTTGTCAGTCTAACCCATTTGTATGATTTGCAGAGACCACGAAGAAGAAGGATAGGTTGCTTACCTGTAGTGGTATTTCTTTGAGTGGTCATCTGCGAATACATACAAATCCCGCCCATCCTCCCCTCAGTGTCCTGCTCATAAAATTGCTCCATTGTCCCCTCACGTAAAAATATGGGAACTGGGGAAAGAGTGGGAAGGCAGGGGACTTATATGGAATTGATGGAGCTACCGCCAAAAAGTTGCAAAAAGTTGCAATTCGAACTTTGCCTAGCAATTCCAGAAGTTTTTGAGCTGAACTGCACATGCGCAGTAAAACCCATTTGTATGTATTCACAGATAACCACTCAAATACCGTTACAGGTAAGCAACCTGTCCATATTCTGCTTTGGTCAGGCCTCACTTGGAATACTGTGTCAAGTTCTGGGCACTACAATTCAAGAAGGATTGAGAAGATGGAGCATGTCCAGAGGAGGCAACCAAAATGCTGAAAGGGCTAGAAACTAAACCCTGTGAAGAGTGGATTAGGGAGATTGGTATATTTTGCCTGGAAAAGAGAAGAAAAGAGAAAAGAAGGAGTGATATGATAGTCATGTTTAAATATTTGAAGGGATGTCATATTGAGGATGGAGCAAGCTTGTTTTCTGCTGCTCCAGAGGATAGGACCCAGAGCAGTGGAACAAGCTACAGGAAAAGAGGTTCCACCTCAACATTAGGAAGAACTTCTTGATAATTAGAGCTGTTTGACAGTGGAACATGCTGCCTCAGAGAGTGGTAGAGTCTCCTTCTTTGGAAGTTTTTAAACAGAGACTGGATGGCCATCTGTCTATTTGATTGTCTATTCCTGCATGGCTGGGGATTGGATTGGATGGTCCTTGTGGCCTTTTCCAGCTTCTATGATTCTAGGGCTAAAATCTACAAAAAACTTTTAAAAGTATTTCAGTTTGATATCACTGGAATCACAAACAATTACTGAGCTACAAATAGGTGGTATAATTCAGAGTACTAAAGCCACTTAATTTTTTTTTTAATCTCTATCTCTAACATTCGTAGGTGCAACAAGAAGACTTCAGAAAAGCAATTTTGGAAAGCATGGAAACAACTAAGGATCAGGTAAAATTTAAAGTTGTTTTAATCCAGCTCTTCTTCATTGCATGAAATATCATAGACTAATGTTTCATGTCATTTCTAAGAGCAAGGATATCAGCAGGATCCCTTTTAAAGTATAGTGTAACACATTGGTAACACAAAGCACATGTTTTAATGGAATAATAATTAATAACATGTCTATCTCTTTCATACATAGGGCAATAGTAATACAGAAGGCAACCTGAGGCCTATTAGTTCACATGGTAGCTTTATTGATGGTTGTGGAAGTTCAATAGCAGCACACTCAGAGCAAAGTAAGTATCATAAACTCTTTTGGTTTTAACTTCTGAATTCTGTTACTTGGTATTAACACAAAGGTAAAGGTATTCCCCGTTGACAAAGTTGTCAAGTCATGTGTGACTGTAGGGGGCGGTGCTCATTTTCTTATTAAGCCAAACAGCCAGCGTTATTGGAGACATGTGGCCAGCATGATTGCACAGAACACTTTTTATCTTCCCACTGAAGTGGTACCTATTTATCTACTTGCATTTCATAGAATCATAGAATTGGAAGAGACCACAAGGGCCATCTAGTCCAACTCCCTGCCATGCAGGAACTCTCCATCAAAGCATCCCCAACAGATGGCCATTCAGCCTCTGCTTAAAGACCTCTAAGAAAGGAGACTCCACCACACTCCGAAGGAGTGTGTTCCACTGTCGAACAGCCCTTACTGTCAGGAAGTTCCTCCTAATGTTGAGGTGGAATCTCTTTTCCTGGAGCTTGCATCCATTATTCCGGGTCCTGTTCTCTGGAGCAGCAGAAGACAAGCTTGCTCCCTTCTCAATGTGACATCCCTTCAAGTATTAAAACAAGGCTATCATATCACCTCTTAACCTTCTCTTCTCTAGGCTAAACATCCCCAGCTCCCTAAGTCGTTCCTCATAGGGCATGGTTTCCAGACCGTGTATATACAGTACTTCTTTGACAGTATATACAGTATATACAGTACTTCTTTGACAGACCAAAGGATATACAGTACTTCTTTGACAGACCAAAGATTCAAAATAGTAAATTTGGTGTCTTGTTCTGGGGTTCTTGGTTTTGGGGCCAAAATTATGGCTTCTGATATGACCCAGGGTTACGTCAAGGGTAAAACTTAGGGGCATGTAACAAAAGATCTACAGGATGGAGCAAAAGAAAATAATGCTAAAGAACTTTAAAAATTGTAGCAGGCATAACTGTTTGTGCTCACCCTAAAGACTGGATGGATGAGAGAACAGAGGGGAGTCAACACTTCCAGGACAGATTGTACTCTTGCCTTTCATCAGAGGATGGTTTCTTTTTTGAAAAATAAGAATTAAGTAGTATGATCTTCTTACTAATATCTTTCAGTTAATACCCAAAGAGCTTCTTTAAGTATTTCAAAGGCTTTGTATGTACAAAGTAGATTTTCCCCCTTTCTTTCAAATGGGTATCATGTATCATGCTGAAGCAAGCAAACTGTTGAAGCTTTCTTCCATTTCAAAAGAATTTGGTTGTGTCTATAATATATGTGTTGTATGTTAAACTTAGTCACATGGTTCTTTGTATCAAACACCTTGTTTATTAAATTGTCCAATTTTATCTTGGTTTTGATTCAGTCTGTTAATGACATATTTATTGCAGCTTGGTAATCTAAACAGTCTTTTAAAAGTGATCTGTCGCAATGAGCCCTAATGAGAGCCAGTGGGGTTTATAGACTGTTGAATTAACCTGAAAATGTGGAGATCCAAGTTCAAATTTGTACTTAACCATGAAAGTCACTGGATACTTGGGGCTGTCATTGGTGGGGGGTTTTTAGCTTCACCTGTCTCACAGGTTTGTTATGAGAATAAAATGGAGAGAAGAGCCATGTACATTCATTGAAGGAATTACATACATGTAACTGATATAATTCTATTTTAGCACACAGTAAGAGCAGAAGAACTTCAGCTGAAGAATCTCACCAGATAGATTCCAAGGCAGCCTTACTCACAGTGAGTAAAACTTGCTAATTCTTCCATTGCTTCTTTTGAGTGTTTAAAGGCCTATGGAATTTAATCACAGTAGTAGTTCAAAGAAAGACATACGAGACATATTTCAATGCCCACTATGGTTCATTGCAAACTATAGCCTGCTTGGTGATGATTTTAAAACTGACAGCTATCGAAATTTCTTTAAAGACATGCTGGACATATGCCTCCTTGCCATACTTAATAGAAGGATGGGTGCAGGTCAAAGCAAGTGCAGATTGTCACAGATCTTCAAGAAGAAAATAATGCCTTCATCTATATGGTTCTCTTTGCATCTTAGTTGCATGTTTTTGAATACTAACAGAATAAGATATTGGCAGTTATTCTCATTCTGAGATACAGGTGTGTATTGAAGGAGCCAGCTGGACTCTTCATCCAGTGCATTCTTTAATCAACAGAGATAAATGCTAAAAGCCTGTTATTTTTTAAATTCTTAACAGACTTTGCTTTGAAAAAGTGTCTTTCAGTTAAGCTATGTTCTGCATAATAAACTATATACTTTTATTTTTCCTTGTAGGATTGGTTACCTTCATATAGCAATCAAATGTAAGTGACATCTCTACCAGTACTGAAAATGTTAGAAGTCAGAATTCTATTGTTAGTGTCAGCTAAAGCCATTAAATCCATTAAATCAAACACTTCAACTGCTACTATTTATTCTAACTTGACCTTGCTCCCTTTCTCCTCAACCAGACCTTCACTGCTGTTGTTCCTTCCTTCCAGCTTTTGGATCTGGCTTCACTCACCCCGTCCACCTTTCCCTCTCCAGACTCCTTTCCTCTTGTATTTCTCTCTTCCCTTGGTTGGCATCTTGGCTCTTCTCCTGCCTCTGGTTCTGCCTCTCCCCCTCTGTCATCTAGCTTCCCTTTTTAAGCTTCCCTTCTCAGTGTTTGCTCCACCCTCTCCTTTCCTCTGCATCCTCCCTCCTGCTCTCAACTCTTCTAGACTTCATGTTGTAAGTTCTGTGGCCTCTCCCAGCTCTCTGGTGCCCAGATTTTCCTGCCAAGCTGTGTCCTGAGCGAGGGAGAAAGGTGAAAGGCACCCCACTGTTTCCTGCTCTCTGCCACAGGGTCCCTAAGAGCTTGCCCCTGGAGATTACATCACATAAATAACAAAGATGTTAATGCAATGTTGGAGCGACGGGTAATAGAGGAGTCACCAAATCCCTGGTGAAGCCAACCCAGGCTGGTGCCCAAGCCTGACAGATTTTCAGAAACTTTTCAAAGTTTGACGCATACCCAATGCCAGAACAGCTAGGTCAGGCTCACTATCTCACATTGCTCAGTCTCACCAAAGGCCATTGGCAAATCCCCTTGGGGTTTTGGGGAAAAAAACCAGACTTTGTCACTCTCAGACGACTGTTTCAATTCACCAGCATGCTGTTTGGGGTACATGGGACAGCTGCCATGTTGCAGCGACTCATGGACAAGGTGCTAACCCCTGTGTTGCAGTGTACATAAATGATACTGTTATGTGGTGCCCAGAACTGGACACAGTATTCCAGGTGGGGCCTGACCAAAGCAGAATAGAGTGGCACTATTACTTCCCTTGATCTAGACACTATACTTCTATTAAGAGGTGATATGATAGCCCTGTTTAAATATTTGAAAGGATGTCATATTGAGGAGGGAGCAAGCTTGTTTTCTGATGCTGCAGAGACTAGAACGTGGAACAATGGATGCAAACTGCAGGAAAAGAGATTCCACCTCAACATTAGGAGGAACTTCCTGGCAGTAAGGGCTGTTCAACAGTGGAACACACTCCCTCGGAGTGTGGTGGAGTCTCCTTTAAGGTCTTTAAGCAGAGGCTGGATGGCCATTTGTCAGGGATGCTTTGATTTGGAGTTTCTGCATGGCAGGGGGTTGGACCCTTGTGGTCTTTTCCAACTCTGTGATTCTATGATTCTATGATCTACAGTCCTTCGTGAGAAGAACATATTGTACATTGTTCTTACCTTATTTTATTCTGTATCCCCTTTATATATGTGTTGGTCTGTGACCATAATAAAGGTTCTCTTCTATTCTAGATAGAAAAACTGCCCAATAATCTTACAGAAACTATGGAACAGCATAACATTGTGAATGCATTTATTATTATTATTATTATTATTATTATTATTATTACTAATACCCCGCTCTTCAGCCAAGGCTATCAAAGTGGCTTACAATTTGTTAATTAAGACATTTCCCTGCCCTCAGGCTTACAATCTAAAATAGACACGAAGCAAAAGGAAAGGGGAGAGGTGGTGGGGAAGGGGGAAAGTCCAGCAGATCTTCTCTCCCTCAGAGGCCTGGACCATGGCAGATGGATTGGAGGGAGGGCTCTTCTTCTTTTTAGGCAAGGCCTGTTGGAACTGGCTTGCCTTTCTCTCCCTCAAGATAGTGGATGGAGGGAGGGCTCTTCTTGCTTTCAGGCTCTTCTCTCCCTCAGAGTCCACAGCGGTGGCAGTTGAAATGGAGGAAGGGTGCCTTACCAGCTGCTGGGACTGGAGACGATGGCTCTTCTCTCCCTCAGAGTCCACAGTGGTAGCAGTTGGAATGGAGGGAGGGTGCCTCACCAGCTGCTGGGACTGGAGACGATGGCTCTTCTCTCCCTCAGAGCCCATATAATTCATTTACCAAAACATTTAAGCATTGTAGAAATATACATTCTCATGCTACTTAACTGAAAACTAATTCCAATATCATGATGGATAACCTTGGTATCTTAAATAGAAAATTATCTTTAGATAGATTTTTCCTGAAAATGCAATTAATTTAAAAAATCAATTTCAATTTTTAAAATGTTATTTTTTAAAAAAAAAAATCATTTATTTTTATCTACTCCGGGGAAAAAATAGCAGAAGTGACATATAAGAAGAAGAGCCCTTCCCTCCAATCCATCTGCCATGGTCCAGGCCTCTGAGGGAGAGAAGATCTGCTGGACTTTCCCCCTTCCTCACCACCTCTCCCTTTTCCTTTTGTTTCATGTCTATTTTAGATTGTAAGCCTGAGGGCAGGAAAATGTCTTAACAAATTGTAAGCCGCTTTGATAGCCTTGGCTGAAGAGCGGGGTATAAATAAAAATTATTTATTTATTTATTTATTAAAACATGACAGTTTTCTGTAGCAAGGGAAAGTGATTGCTTTGCATATTTATTGTTTACTCTCAATCAATCAAAATTTTACTTGGTCAATGACCAGCAAGATTCAAAAAGACACAACTCATAGTACAAAGTGTGGCAACAAAGTTCAAGTGCTACACAATAAAACAAAATAAAATAGGGTAGTATAAAAATACACTCTCTTAAAATTTTATACATTTCATAATTACAAGGAAATAAAATATACTGACATTCTTTGTACAAGTAATGTTTACTCTAACAAGTACATCTTAAAATAATGGGCAAGATGGAAGTCTTTAAAAACACAAGATAACTGATCCCAAACTAACTTTAGCCCCAGCTGATTCAGAATGGCAGGAGATTAATAAGAGAGATTATCTAAAGTAGGGCTGTAGGAAACATACATTGCTATAATTTATATTTTTTTCATTTTATTAAAACAAAGATGCTTAATTCTAGTATTTGAAAAAGAAGATGTTTGTACAAAATTTGTTTTAAAAACAAAGCAAAAGAGCCAGAACAAATGGTCATGGTAAAGACTTCTATAAATATAAATATATAAATATAGAAGAAGAGTGGCTATCTAAACTGAAGGCTTTAGTAGAGATAATTAATTTCTTAGTTCTGATTAAAGAAAATTCATTAACAAGATTTTGGAAAGACTGGAAATTATTTATTGACTTTTATAATAATGATGATGATGTTGTTGATGATGATGATGATTTGATGATGGTCGGTTTTATTAAATAATATGAATTCAATAGATGGATAATTAATGGGGACAATAAAGAAGGGTGGAACTTACAATGAGTTGTACCTAGAATCATAGAATCATAGAAATTTAGAGTTGGAAGAGACCACAAGGGCCATCCAGTCCAACCCCCTGCCGTGCAGGAACTCCCAATCAAAGCATCTCCCAATCAAAGCATCATCTGCAGAAGAGATAGCTGGAAACTAATTTTTTAAACTGTGTTTTGTTAGTTGTTGCTTCTGTTGTTGGTAGTTTTGTTTATGTAACTAGGAGTCTATAATTATTATTTGTGTTGTTTGTGTTATTTCTCTATTATTCTTTGTATTTTTAATATCCAATTAAAATATTTTTTTAAAACAAATCATCATATATTTGACTTCCAACATTAGAGGTTCCATAGCATTTGCTGGCAACGTAAGAGTACCATCACACATATGGTCATGTTTGTGGGATGATTTCTGTGGCCATCTGAAGTAGATAGGCTGTAGGTCTGATCCAGAAGATCCTCTTCTCAAGTTTTTGTGAAATAGAGTAGTAAGATATAAAAAGTACAAGAAACTTCTTGCTTTTTTTACAGGTCTTCTGAGGAAGATACATTGAATGGTAAGCTATGGATAAAATAATCTATTAGTGAGAATCAGTGTTGTGAGGATATTAATGTTTGCTTCTAAATTTTGGACAAGCCAGACTACTGTATATACTCATGTATAAGTCTAGAAATTTTACTCAAATAATTGACTGTGAAAAACTGAGTGGACTTATCCATTGGTCAGTGTAAGTACTGTACTTTAACTCTCACACCCACCCACCCACCCACACACACATATATATATGGGAGCATTGTCTGGTGAAAGGCAAGAGTAAGCACTGACCCCCCTCTGTTCCCTCATTGTTATTATTATTAACCTTTATTTATATAGCGCTGTAGGTTTACACAGTGCTGTACATATAAACTTATAATTAGACGGTTCCCTGCCCTCAGGCTTACAATCTAAAAGACATGACACAAAAGGAGAAGGGAAAGGTGATGGGGAAGGGTATCAGGTCCAGTGGTTCTTCTCTCCCTCTGAGGCCTGGACCAATGCAGATGGACTAGAGGGAGGGCTCAGCTTCATAATGCACAGTTAAAACAGGCCAGACAAAGTCACACATCTGGGAACGCTTCTCTAAACAATATAGTCTTTAACTCAGTTTTGAAACTGGTTAGAGAAGTGATGAGGCACGCATGTAGAGGAAGAAGGTTCCAGAAGTGAGGGGCAGCAAGTGAGAAAGAACGAATCCGGGACAGGGCAGTGGAAATCCTAGGCTGGGACAGGAGACCTTGACTACCAGAACGGAGGGGAAGAGAAGGAGTGTGAGGAGAAAGAAGTTCAGACAAGTAAGGAGGGGCCAGTCCGTGGAGGGCTTTGAAAGTCAACAGCAGAAGCTTGTACTGGATGCGGAAGGGGAAGGGGAGCCAGTGAAGGGAGGATAAGAGAGGAGAAACATGGTCAAAGCGGCGAGCGGATGTGATGATGCATGCAGCTGAGTTCTGAACAGAGATTAAAGGATGGAGGTGAGAGAGAGGAAGCCCTGTCAGAAGAAGGTTACAATAATCATCCATCCAGCCTTTAATGTGAGCACAAATAGTTATGCTTTTTTGAATTTTCTATGTTGCTTGGCATTGTTTTTCATTGCTTTGTCCTTTAGATCCTTCGTTACATGTCCCTAAGTTTCAAAATCCATAATTTTGGCCCCAAAACATGCCCTTGACTTATACATGAGATCAACTTATAGTTGAGTATATATGGTATGTGTCATTTCATTGATGACTATGTTTTCTAGTGTTTTGAGCATCATATCAGTAGGACACTTCCTCCTCTAAAAGAAGTTGTTGTATGCAGAAAAAATAGTCCCTTGTGAAACTAGCAGTAAATATGTAATCAAACTGAATTTAAAGTGCTTTTTTATTTTTATCGTTATATATTTATAGAATTAAATATGGGGCTTGTGAATAATATAATAATAATAATAATATGCTTCAATTTCTTTGAAGGTATTGCTTCTCCTTTTAAGCCCATCATGGATATCACCTACTACTACTCAGGTAGGTTTCCAAAATTGTGAGTCATAACAAAATGTGGAGCATTCTTTATCCACAACAAATTTCTGTCTTTTCTTTGTAGCTGTTGAAAGAAATAATTTGATGAGGCTATCCCAGAGCATACCATTCACTCCTGTGCCTCCAAGAGGTAAGTATATCTGTATGTCTGTCTATCTATATCTACCTATCTGATCGCACAGCAGGACAATTCCAGAAATGTAGATCATAAATTATTAATCACTGAATATAGTACAATATAATGTTAATGTCAAAAATAACATAACAGGAAATAACAAAGCAAATAACAATGTGAAAGAATAAGGGATTAGGCCTCTGTCCTTTGTGTAGCTACAGGCTCCTTTGTTGACAGGGGCAATTTATATTAAGGCGAGCATCTCTTTTTGTCTTCCTAATGGAACTTAATATTTTATTTCCGGGAGTACCCACATGGCTAGGAGGAAGGTCCTACATGCATGAATGTCCCTCCATACCACTCAAACTTAGAACATCTGCATTGACTAATGTCATCATAATCCCCCCCTGTATGATTTGTAACACCTTTGCCTGATGAAGAAGCCAGTGTAGTTTTTAAAGCTTGCAACATGTATTTTAAAGTTTGCAACATGTATCACTACTTTGTGGATTTTGAATGTTATTGTACTTTGCTACATGGCCAATACAGCTATCACTGGATAATATGTTTATTACAGTTCTGATTAGGGTACTTGGAAGCTTTGAAATGGTTTTTTTAATGCCAATGGGGGTATTACTTTGATTTTTAAGCTTACACCAAACAAGTCTGTCTATCATAGCAACTAAAACTAGGCAACAGGCAACCAGAGAATAAGCAGCTGTTTCACAGCATCTAAAAATAGGCAAAAAGGAACCAGAGGGATACTGGGAATACATTGTACACTGTGTGTAAGCGTACACTGAAACTATTAAACTTCTTTGACTTCCAAAGATGGTAATTAAACAAAACATTTAAAAAATTAAAAATCCATACATTAAAAATATAAAATCATTTAAAAATATGCAAAAGTTAAAAATAAAAAATAAAACACATCTCAGTCAGAAGTTCTCCTGCTTAGTGTATATACTCGTGTATAAGTTGACCTCATGTATAAGTCGAGGGCAGTTTTTGGGGCCAAAATCATGGATTTTGATATGACCCGTGGATAAGTCAAGAATCAAACACTGGGGCATGTTACAAAAGATCTAAAGGGAAAACAAATCACCACTCCCCTCCCTACATCTCCCTCTCTGGACCTCTCCCAAGTCCCAAGAGTCATAGTCTCAGTACATAAAAGGGGAAACAGACCTCGGCGCGCGCACACACACATTCATTCTTTCCCTTTACCAAAAGCATTCCTAAAACTCATGGCTTGTAAAATAGGAGACAGAAACCTCTCTCTTTCTTTGCACATAACTCCCAAGGGGGACAGACCTTTCTCTCTCTCTTCTCTCACCCCCAGGATTTCTACGCTCATGGCTTGCAAAATGGGGTCCAAGCCTGGGCATAGTCTCTTTCTCCCTTTTCTGAGCAGCTCCTTGTTAGCTCTGGCTGTGAGGGGACTGAGGACTGTAGGGATCTCTCCTCTCTCAAACACACACAGGAAGAGAGGAGAGTGCACCGGGGAGCAGCTGGGGACTCAAACAGATCCCTGGCTACAGAGGAAGGTGGGCACTCCTTTCAGGAAATTTTCAAGCAGTATTAACTTGTTGCCTCATAGATAAGTCTACCCATGATTTTAGAGTCCATTTTGGGGCATAAATTTCTCGACTTATAGTCGAGTATATACGGTACACACTGAAAAGTCTGCGTAAACAAAAAGGTCTGGCAAAAGGAAAACAGAGAGGGCTCAGCCTAAACTCCCACAGAAGGGACTTCCAGAGGGTGGTAGCAGCCACTGAGAAGGCTCTCTCTCATTATCTCCCCAAGTGTGTCTGTGATGATGGCATGACTGGGAGAAAGCCTTTCCTGTAATCTTAAGATTCTGGCAGGTTCATATAGGGAGATGTGATATTTACATAGTCTGGACCTGAGAGAAAGAGGTCTAAAGGGAGGCAATCATGATGGTGACTCTACCAAAAGCTCACTTCTATCGATCATACTACCAAAATAGTAAAAAAAAAAAAAATGTTTCAACTTAGAATGTATGTCTTATGTCAGAAAAGTCAACTGTAGATTCTAGCCACAATTTGGAGATGCACTTCATTTTTACAATGCAGATTACCATATATACTCATCTATAACTCTAAAAATTTGTGCCCCAAAATTGACCCCAAAATCCCAGTTTGACTTATTTACAGGTCAGTATGATAATGTGATAGCAGCTCTTTCTGATTTCCCCATGCTGTGGAAGATAGTTTCTTTTTCTCTTGAGCTAAGCAGAAAGAGTCCTGAGCAATTAATTGCTGTTAGACAAACAAACAGAGACCCAAGGTAGTTTCTTTTTCTCTTGCGCCAAGCAGAAGGAGTCCTGATTTTAAATAAACAAACAGAGATCCTCTCCTGCCCACGTTGGGCTGGCCGGCTGAAACCAATGTTGAAACAAACAACTTCAGTTAGAGTGTCTCTTGCTGTACACACACATGCACATACTGAAGGGGCCTCCAAGTTTTATCCTCAAATTATCCACGGGTCATGACAAAATCCATAATTTTGGCCCCAAAACCTGCCTTCGACTTATACATGAGGTCAACTTATAGTCGAGTATGTACGGTAAATGGCAAGATTTCAGTTAGAAAATTATAGAATGCCGGTTTTTGAATGGATGATCATTATGCCTACAAAAAAGACACTCAGATGTATTGAAAGGTTAACAATCCAGCTCAAAAGGGTGGTTAAATTTCCTTGTTGGTAATCAGTTACATGAGGCACTAATTAATTAAAAAATCAATGTCATCTAGTCTTAAATGCATTCATTTTTCTGTTGTGACATTATAGGTGAACCAGTCACTGTGTATCGTCTTGAAGAAAGCTCTCCCAACATCTTGAACAACAGCATGTCTTCCTGGTCTCAGTTAGGTCTTTGTGCCAAAATCGAGTTCTTAAGTAAGGAAGAGATGGGGGGAGGCTTGCGACGAGCCCTCAAGGTGATCTGTACCTGGTCAGAATATGAGATCCTAAAATCAGGCCATCTTTATATAATCAAATCTTTTCTTCCTGAAGTTGTCAATACTTGGTCAAGCATTTACAAAGAAGACACAGTATTACATCTCTGTTTAAGAGTAAGTTATATTTTTGCTTAAAGGGTGGATGGGAAACACATCAATATTAAATATCCATAAGATGTTTTGACTCTTCATAGTAGAATATTGCCACAGCAAAACAAAATATATCTGTTTGGTTTCATTGTGAATTCTTATTTTAAGAGTTCTACATTCTCACTGATTTATTTTCCCGTGACAATCTCCCTGATTTCTACTGCACTGTTAAATAGAGTGTATATATTTTAATGGGACTAATGTATTTTATAGACCCAGGATGGATAACAAAGGCCCTTCATATCTCTTGGTTTGCAAATACCAGTATCCTTAGCAATCAGAGTTAGTAATAAAAGACTGTTGGGGCTGGAGCCCTACAGTTGTCCATCCCTGCTTTATTCAATGGTTTTAGAAGCCCAGTTGAATTCTCACAATATGTCCCAGGTTGCAGACAAACCCTGTCTTCTTGTATTCGAGGTGGGAGCAGTCATTTCAGCTTAACAGCACCTACCTGCAAGAGCAGTTAATAAACAATGGACTTTCTGTGACAACTCCCAAACAAGGCATTCTTGCTTGTCTTTCTTCAAATTAACCAGAACCATTGGCCCCAGTTCATTGGTGGCTTTGGTATCTGGATTGTTGGGTAGAAATATTCCAGATTTCCATAATTCAGACATAATAAACTATGAACAAAGGATCTATACTTTGTTTTAAGTGTTCCATACATGTATGAGTCATTAAGAGAACACAGTCATCTAGGAGACACAAGCACATTGCTCAACCCTAGCAAGCCCGATTTCTGTGTTACCCTAATTGTGACATCGAAACTGGCTCACTGTAATGGTAACAAAAGCTTATTTTGCCCATTGGAATCCTACACAGCTGTCGTCTTGCAAAAATCACAATCTTTCTAAACTGCAAGACACCTTACTTTTCTTTCTTTACAAAGCAACAGGTACAAGGATGGTCTTATGCTGTATGGCTATGTAGTGATCTGATTTAGAGGCTGTTGTATAGGGAAACAAAACATTAGCTGTATAAAGATTCTAATGAAGTTATGGGCACTCTTCTCCTTGTCAGGTATATTGACTGCAAAACTTTTTGTTTCCACTTCTTCAATAGGAAATTCAGCAGCAGAGGGCTGCACAGAAGCTCACATTTGCCTTCAATCAGATGAAGCCCAAATCTATTCCATACGCTCCAAGGTAAATATTATGAAATCTTTAAAGTGCTGGGCCATACCTATGTTGGATCAGACCTGCATATCCAGCGATGGATGCTTCACCAGGCCTTTTTTTTAATGTTACCTTCTCTCACCCAGACTTGAGGAGAGGTGCTTCTCATTGCTGCTTTTCCTTATGGCTGACATGTATGTGAGTGTGTTAGAACTGCATGGGTGAAGTTCACGTTGTGTGGGAGTGATTGAGGTTCATGTGAAGAGACCTTTGGCATAAGTGTTTACCAATGCTCAGCCCTTTGGAGTATGGGTTCACTTTAAGCTGTGATATTTTACATATCAGACTAATTTTTCCCAAACTGTAGAATAAATTGTCTAAATTGTTTATATACAAAATTGTTTAAACTGCATGATTTAAACAAGTTGGTATATCAACTTTCTTCTTCGTGGTCTCTGTGAATCATACAAATGGATTCTTCTGCGTCTATGCAGTCGAATTCGGAACTCTCTGGAATCACTGGGCAGAAAAGCGGCTTGCAACTTTTTGCAACTTTTTGGCGGTAGCTCCGCCCCTCCTCTATATAAGCCCTGTTCCCGCTCTTTTCCCCAGTCCCCTTTTTTCCGCCACATAGGCTACTCGAAAGGAACAGTGTTGGAATCACTCTGTTTTTCTCTCTTCGGTATTTGGATCTTCGGCTTGTTTTTGACTATTACACTTGATCTTAGCCAAAAGGCCGAGAAGCGAGGGAGGAATGGCCATATTTTACCTTACTATCAAACCAACTTAGATGGGGACTAAAGTCTTTAGAAAGTTACCCCAACCAGTTGCATCTGATTAATTGGCACCTTATGGTTTAACTCTTCCTTAAAGAATATGACTGTAGTTTTGAACAAATAAGTCCTGAATATGAAACTCTTTAACACAATGCAATATTGTTATTTATGAAGTAATAATGTCCTACCCATTATTGTGTGTTTACCAAATTGTGCAGTCCTATCCTTACTTTCTGTAAACCATCATTTGTCTGTACTCTGCAGTCTGCCTGTACATAAACGTATGGTATAAAATTATATTTTAAATTGAAATTTTGTAATTGTGCTGGCCAAATGGCTGTAATAAAGTTAAAGTTTGAAAGTTTTTGACTACTCTCCCTCGTCTGTGACTCGGCTTCTGTTTTGACCTCTCGGCTTGCTTGACCTCGATTGTGGACTGTGTTTTTGGACTTGATGTCTCTGGCTCCTTTCAAGCACTGCGCTGTTTGTGGGGCCAAGGCCCCTCATATGGACTCCCACAACAAGTGCCTGATCTGCTTGGGCAAAGCTCACAACACCCAGAGCTGTGCCCTTCGCAGGTCCCTAACTCCTCAGGCAAGGAAGAACTGGGCTTCCTGGCTGAAATCCTACCTCCTGGATCGAGCTTTGGCCCCGCAGGAGATCCTTCGACCTCCGTTCTGGCTTTGACCTCTAAGGCGTCCGTTCCGGCCTCCAAGATGTCTCATGAGTCCCAGGAGAAGGCAACTTCTGATTCCCCTGTTGGTCCCTCCAAGTTCCCCCAGGAGATGGAGGCTCACCCCGCCGAGAAATCGGCTAAGAAAGTGGGTGAGAAGTCCAAGTCCTCCAAGCCCAGGCCAGGCAAAGACCACAGGGATGAGGGTCGGAGGAAGAAGGTGAAAATCCCTTCTCAGGGCGAGGCAGATGGCTCTTCCTCCGTGAAGGAGTCCAGTTCCAAGGCCTCTGCCAAGAGGAAGCATTCCACCGAGGGTGAGTCCCTCCGGAAAAAGCACTCCTCTGAGGGTGAAACCCTCCAAAAGAAAGCCCGCTCCGACTCCGATGTGGGAACCAAGCTGCCATGTGTGTCGACACCGAGACACACTCCCGCTACCGAGCTGCCACGTGTCAATACCGAAGCGGACTCAGGCCATCGAGAGCGCCGCCTCCGTACCGACTGCCTCCGTTCCGAGGGAGGTGTCCTCTCAGGCCCAGCCCTCTCGCCAGAAGACATCTGTTCCACGCAGTCTGACCCCCGCACAGCGCTCGCCGCAATGCAGCCATAGGTCTCAGAGGTCACTCATCCCGATGGCTGACTCCGAGGAGGAGGCGGAGTACTACTACTACAGCGAGTCAGGGAAGTACTTTGTAGCCGTAGACCCAGCCCCGGCCTCTCCATGGGTTCTACCAACCCAGCCCAGTCTCCCCCATGGACAATGTGGTCAATTTTGGGGAGCACTTGATTAAAATGGCCAATGCCCTTGAGCTTGAAGTCACCCGCTCAGAGCAGGAGGCTCTGGACCCGGTGGAACGGCGTGTCCAAGGTTCTGCGTCCACTCTGGCGGCGATTCCTTCTCTCCCTCCATGGAGAAGATTGCCAAGAGATCTTGGCAGAACCCGGCGTCTGTTCCCTCGAGAAAAATTGACGTTCTGTACCGTGTTGCTCCTTCCTCAGCTGAGTGGCATCCGCCTCAGAATTCGGCCATCGTCGAGGGGTCCCAGAAGTCCTTTACTCCTAAGACTTCTCCCTCGCCATTGGACTGTGACTCTAAAAAGGTTGACAGATTGGCCAAGAAGGCCTTTGAGGCGTCGGCGTTGTGTCTTCGGGTCTCCAGTTACAACATGTGCATGGGGGCCTACATCCAGTATCTCATGGAGAGACAGTCCCCCCTGCTGACGGACCTTCCCGAGGACAAGAGCCCAGCGGCCCTCCAGCTGAGAAACGAGGCCCATGCGGTGGCGGGTCTCTTGATTACCTCCACTAGGCACACGGCTGACTGCTCGGCGAAGTCCATGGCCTCCGCCATTGCCCTCTGACGACACACTTGGCTTCGTGCATCAGACCTGACCCCTCAGGCGAAGGCGACCATCGAGGACATGCCATTCGATGGCGAAGGGCTCTTTGCCAAGGACACAGATGAGCGGCTGAACTTCAAATGCCGCATGAAGTCAGCCGCTAAGAAGCATGGCATGTCCACCTCGCAGCAGTCCTTCCCTAGGAGGTGCTTCGGAGGCTTCAGGTCCCGTGGTGGGCAGGCCCAAAGACCTTTCGGCCAGGAGAGACAGTACAGGCGCCAAGACACCCGGCAACATTCTCCTCTCCGTCTTCCTCGTCTTTGGGACGGCGGATGCAGTCCTGGTACCGAAGGCCGTTCCCCAAGAAGGTGGACACCGAGCCTGGTAAGAAGGGGCAATGATGTGTCCCTGTGTACTCCGTTGTCTCCGTCGTCTGTTCCTTCTTTTTGGACTTGTTGAGGTCCTTTCTTGACATCTGGGCCCAAATCACCACCGACTCCTGGGTTTTATCCATCGTAGCCAGGGGTTACGCCCTCGAGTTCGAAGAGCTTCCTCCTATGGGATCTCTTGTCTCCACTCCTCCCTCACCTACCCTCCTCGACAAAGTACGCAGTCTATTGCAGAAAGGGGCGATTTCCTTCCTGGATCCTTCCCAGGCGCACCGAGCCTTCTTTTCTCAGTACTTCACGGTACCGAAGCCGGATGGAGGACTGCGTCCCATCATAGACCTTCTAAACTTGAACTCTTTCTTGGCTTACAAGAAGTTTAGGATGGTGACTCTTGCCTGCATTTTGCCTCTTTTGCATCAGGGCCTGTGGTTTGCCACGATAGACCTCAAGGACACCTACTTCCAAGTGGCCATTCGGGAGAAGCACCGAAGGTTACTCTCCTTTGCCATCGGGACGGAGATGTACCACTACAACGTCCTGCCTTTCGGCCTGGCCACGGCACCGAGGGTCTTCACCAAGTGCATGGCTCCGGTGGTCGCCTATCTTCACCAGCGAGGGTCAAGAGTCTTCCCCTACTGGCTCTTCGTGGCAGACTCCAAAGAGGGCCTTTGCCAAGACATCTCCTTCGCCGTCTCCCAGCTGCAGTCTCTCGGGCTGCTGTTTAAACTCGAGAAGTCCAACTTGACCCCAGCCACCAGGATCAAGTTCATCGGGGCTATCTTCAATTCCGACGCTTGCGTCGCATACTTGCCAGAGGACCGTTTCCAGTCCCTCTCCAAAGCCGTCCGGCATTGCACCGCCAACAGACGAGTTCGGGCCCGAGATGTCCAGGTAGCACTCGGTCACATGGCCTCGACCACCTTCGTCACTCCGTGGAAGAGGTCAAGACCTCTTCCAGCCCCTGCAGCCCCTACCATCTTCGACCCGTTGGTAGACCCTTCAACGAAGTGGCTCACGGTACCGAGACCAGTCGCCCAGTCCCTATCTTGGTGGCTAGACTCCCGGAATGTCTGCGCCAGCATGGTGGTCCTCACCACGGACGCGTCCATGGAAGGTTGGGGAGCCCACACCATGGGCCTCACCATAAAGAACAAGTGGCAGCTGTGCCACCAGAATCTCCACATCAACACCCTGGAGATGCTGGCTGTGGAAAAGGCTCTGAAGGCCTTCAAACCCGAGCTCCTCGGCAAGGTAGTACAGCTGCTGATGGACAACACCATCGGCATGTACTACATCAACAAGCAAGGCGGCACCAGGTCTCCAACCTTGCTGGAGATAACTCTTCACATCTGGCATTGGTGCAACCCGAGGGACATCATCCTCCAGGCATTTCACCTCCCTGGAGAGCAAAACGTCTTGGCGGACCAACTCAGCAGGTCAGATTCGCAGTGCCACGAGTGGACTCTGCACCCCAAGAAGGTCGCGGACCTCTTCTCAAGATGGGGCACCCCTCAAATAGACCTGTTCGCGTCGGAGACCAACACACACTGCAGCCGGTTTTGCTCCCGGGACCGGTCCCAACACTCTCTGGGGGATGCCTTCCTCCACAGCTGGATGGGGGAATTCCTGTACGCCTTTCCCCCGTTCCCACTCATCACGAGGGTCGTCTCCAAGATGTCAAAAGACCAGACGGACGCCTTCCTGATCACTCCTTGGTGGCCCAGGCAGCCATGGTTCCCATCCCTGCTTCACCTGTCTTGGAACAGGTTCCTGAGGATTGAGCCGAGGCCTGATCTGCTCACTCTTCAGGAGGGTCGAGTTCGGCATCCGGACATCGAGGATCATCCTCTCGTGGCATGGAGACTCCGGCCCTAGCAGACCTTCCGGCAGCAGTGAGACACGTGATCCTGGCAGCCCACAAGCCGGCAACCAAGAGATCATACTCCTTCAAGTGGCAGAGGTTCCTCCGTTTCCTGGATTCGAGAGGCCTCTCTCCATCCAAGGTGTCGACACCGACGATACTGGAGTTCCTGTTGACGCTGGTGGAGTCAGGGCTGTGCCTCAACTCCATTAAGTGTTATTTGTCGGCAATTTGTTCCCATTTTCAGTTTGATGGGAAACCTTCCTTTTTTAAGGACCCTTTGGTGAAAGGGTTCTTGAAGGGCTTTAACAACCTCCATCCGCTGGCCTCGGTACCAGCACCGGCTTGGAGCCTTGAGGTTTTTTTGTCTTGTCTTGGTACCAAGCCCTTTGAACCTATGGCTACTGCTGACCTGAGGCCGGTTGCTTGGAAGACAGCCTTTTTGGTGGCCATCACTTCTGCCCGTCGTGCAGGCGAGCTTTGTGCATTGCGGAGGGACCAGCCTTTCCTTTGGTTCCATAAGGATAAGGTGGTCCTCCATACCGACATTACCTTTTTGCCTAAGGTAGCGTCTGCCTTCCATATGTGCCAGGACATTGTGCTCCTGACCCTGGCCCCGAACCTGACCACCAATACCGAGCGCCGTTTGCACTCGTTGGACGTTAGGAAAGCTTTGGCTTCTATCTGGACAGAACTTCAGGTTCGAGCCGGTCTGACAGACTGTTCCAGTGCTATTCAGAGCCAAAGAAGGGACTACCTGTGACTGCTCCGAGGTTTTCCAAATGGGTGGCTGGTACCATCCACCTCTGCTGTGAACTGTCGGGTAGAACTCTTCCTGCCAGGGTCAGGGCACATGCAACTAGGGCGGGTAGCGACATCCTCCACTTTTCTGACTGGGGTTCCGCTGGAGGATGTCTGTAAGGCTGCTGTCTGGTCCCAACCAATGACTTTCATAAAACATTACAGGTTGGACACCAGAGCAAGGACTGATGCAGGGCAGTGTTATTGTCTGGTTTACACTGATGTCAGTTCTACCATGCCATGTTTTATGACTCATTGCATTGTTTTGTTGCATATGACACATTGCATTTTATTGCACTGTTCTGCCTGTTTTATTTGACCTTGCTTGCATCCAGCATTGGGTGTTTGGCACTGTATCTCCATGGACAGTGTATATAGTTTACTGCTTGAGTATTTGGTTCTATTCTGCTCTGTGAGCAGTATTTCACTACTGTTGTTGTTTTATATGCTTAAAAACAAGAAACATACAAGGGTTAGTTCAATTTGACAATTTTTATTTTTATTGTGGACCAATAAACTTTCTTTGGTTCATCTTACAGCTGTTGTCATGACACTCCCTCCGCAGCTTACTTAAGCTTGCTAGTCTAACCCATTTGTATGATTCGCAGAGACCACAAAGAAGGAGGACAGATTGCTTACCTGTAACAGTATTTCCTCGAATGGTCATCTGCAAATACATACAAATCCTGCCCTTCCTCCCCTCAGTGTCCTTCTCAACGTTGTTCTGCTCCTCCGTCACTTGCGGCAGAAGAATTTCGGAACTGGGGAAAAGAGCGGGAACAGGGCTTATATAGAGGAGGGGTGGAGCTACCGCCAAAAAGTTGCAAAAAGTTGCAAGCTGCTTTTCTGCCCAGTGATTCCAGAGAGTTCCGAATTCGACTGCGCAGGCACAGAAGAACCCATTTGTATGTATTAGCAGATGACCACTCGAAGAAATACTGTTATAGGCAATTGGTTAAAGAATTCAAGATGTTCAGTTTTTTCACCTTCATGATTCAGAATGTGGATTATCTAGATACAGAATTCATTTTTTCTTCTGTGCAGAGAGTACCATAGGATTGGTCCACATGTAGCTAATATCTGTTGTATATATAGTTGTAGTGTACATACAATTCCCAGGCGTCTCGGAAAATCCACGTATTGTACTCTCAAAGACAGGTGGTTACTCTCAAAGATAGGTGGAATTTTTATTTGTTCTTGAACAAGTACAGTGCTCAGGCCAATTTTTTAAAAAAGAAAAAACAATATTGAGACAAAGAGAGAGTACAACTATTTTCTGTGGGTCAGTTGCTTATCCCTCATGTTGTTCCAATGTGTTTTCTCATAAGGTTCTTAGAAGTCTTCCTCTTATATTGCCATTCTGCTGGTCAGTGGTTTGCGGTTGAGGAATGCATGACAGGAGAGTTCAGAAAGTATAACAACAACAATGGAGATGAAATAATTCCAACCAACATGCTAGAAGAGGTCATGTTAGCCTTCAGCCATTGGACCTATGAATATACCCGTGGAGAACTGTTAGTCCTTGATTTGCAAGGTAAATGGTGCCTTTATTGTAGCAATGGTTGTGTCCTCCAGATACTATGAAATTGCAGCCTTCATTATCCCCTCAAATATTATCCAACACTGGCAATATTTTGAGGGGAAACATATTTCTCATTCCTCTCTTAATGTGTGGGGACATGACACAGATTTATTTTTATTTATTTATAGTATTTATACCCCGCTCTTCAGCCTTAATGGCTATCAGAGCGGCATAGAATTATTAATTTTCATTAGACAGTTCCCTGCCCACAGGCTTACATTCTAAAAAGACACGACACAAAAGGAGAAGGAGATGGTGGTGGGGAAGGGGATCAGGTCCAGTGGTTCCTCTCTCCCTCTGAGGCCTGGACCAAGGCAGATGGCATGGAGGGAGGGCTCTCTTTCCTCGGGCAAGCCCTGATGGAGCTGGGCCTGCGTCTTCTCTCCCTCCCAAGCCGGAGGATGGCAGTTGGTATGGAGGGAGGACTCTCTTTCTTCAGATTTGTGTGTGGGTGTGTGCTTGCATTTGCTTTGTAGTACCTTTGAGTGTAAATAGGTTACAACACAAAATGAATCATTGGCCTGATACAGACGGGCACTTTAGGGCACCCGGAAGTGGAGCCAGTAGAAGCTCTGCAACCCTAGCATGTAACGAGGGCGTCCTCACTCCGCAGCGCCATACAAATGGCGCGTGGAGTGATGATGTCACAGGTGTGCAGTTATGTCTAGTTGCTGTGCACCTGTGATGTCATGAATGCACCAACTGAAGCTTCATGCGTCGCAAGTGCAACACAAAAAGGAGCCCAGTTTTGGCACTCCTTTTTCCTCCACACCTTTGCCACTTCACCTGGTTGCTGCAGCGATGATGCAGTGGAAAAGGAGGTGGCTCCAGACCACCCTTTTTGGGCAGTCTGTACAGCCCTATTGACACAGTTGAGCTCTCATTACATTAAATAGTAGAAAAGAGCATTTTAAAGCTTCTTATCACATTTTTTCTCCAACTTCAACTTTTGTGTTTCTCAAACAAATAGCAGTATCTCTTAGGACTGTGTGGAGAATATAAAAATACAGGAAATGGCTGCCATTAAATAATATTGGGGATAAGTAATCCAATATAGGAATAATTAGGGGGCAGAGAAGACTGATTAATTTCCAAACCCTTTAAGAGCAAGTTGCATGGACATACGTTTCCCAATAATGATTGAACTGTCATAGACAGATCAAATATTCTGAACATTCTGTGAACATTTTGCTCGTGTTTATACATTAAGATTCTTCTCTGCCCACCACACAGCATGCCTAACCCATCATTTCCCTTTGTCTTTAGGTTGTTATGTCCCTTCTAGGCAAAGACAAATGAGTTATACAAATAATAAAAGCATCTTGTTGTGGAATGTAAAAGTTATAAATGTACCACTGAAGAGAAGGAAAATGTAGCACTATTTAGTGAAAATAAAATATGGCATAATATGCTTACAGGACACTCATATCAAATGGAAAGATAAAATACGTAAAAAACAAAAAACTGTGAAACAAATACATAACAGCAGCAGGGAATACATTGATACATACATACAGCGAATGCATTAATACAAGAATACAAGGCAAAGAAATATTTAATGACAACACAGGCCACTTTATCAGATTGGAAATCACAATCCAAAACAAAAAAGTATTAATCGTAGGAATTTATGCACTGCAGGCAAATAAAGGATCCCCCCCAAATAGGTCAAGAATACAATTACAAAAACATAATAATAATAATGGATGACTACAATGGGGTCATAGATCTCTCAAAGAAGGAAAATGGCCTCCAACATGAGAAGAACCAAATGACATACTGTTACTGAAAGAAGACGGAGATCACTTACATCTAAGAAATTGTAGACCAATCTCATGGTTAAACATGGACTATAAATTACTTGCTTCAGTCTTCAGTAATAGATTGGGGGAGGGGGAATACTATCAACCTGGATTCATGAACATCAATGCAGTTTTCTCCTAGAAAGACATTTAAAAGATAATGTAAGATGTATATTGAATTTGAATGTACATCATGATGTGCACAACTAAAAGAGACTAGCATTAATCTTCATAGATATCAAAAATGAATTTGATGATGAACATTGGGAAATGATGTGGGAAACACGTAGAATAGAATAGCAATAGCATTTACATTTCTATACTGCTTATCAGTGAACTCAGCACTCTCTAAGTGGTTTACAGTCTGTAAGCCAATTGCCCCCAACAAGCTGGGTACTCATTTTACCTACCTACAAAAGAATGGAAGGCTGAGACAACCTTGGAGCCCTGGGATCGAACTCACAACCTTGTGGCTGCAGTACTGGCACTAGAAGTAAGTAGATATTTTTGAATTGGATTAAGGCCATATATTCAAATCAGAAAGCTCAAATTATTATAAATGAGGAAAAAATTAAACCAATAGAAATCCAAAAAGCATGACAGTAACAGTGGAAATATTGCTAAGAAATATAAGAAGAAATCAAAAACATAAAAAGGGTTAAAATCAAAGGGGCAACATTTAAAACATAGACTTTCACAGATGATTTAGTTATATATATAGTGACACTCCAAATGATATAATAAATTTTGTTGATAGAATTAGAAAAAATTGAAAAGATATCTGGACTAAAAATAAAGACAAAGTAACAATTCTAATAAAAAATATGAATCCCCACGAAAACAAAACATTAAATGAAAAACCAGGATTTAACACAAGTAAAAAGATGAAATACCTGGGCATTACAATTACAAATAAAAACTTGGCTCTATCTGTAAATAACTATTTAAAAAAAAACTTGGGGAGAGATAAGGGAAGAGGTAAAAAAAATGGAAGGAGTTAAAATGTCTTTCTTAGGAAGGGTATCAGCCATCAAAATGGATATACTTCCTGACAATCAGACAAAGACACCTGCTATCTTGTATGACAGTCCTTGGCCAATTTAATTGACAATGTAGTCAATTCAAATGACAGTTTGAACCATACAGGTCTTTTACTTTTAAGGGCAGAAAAGCAGGTAGGGGAAAATACAGGATGGTTAATTATTGCATGATTGGTTAATCATGTGCCTCAACCTTTGGATCAGAAGATAGCTAACTTTGGTAATTTCCTGGGGAGGGACAGATTATTTCTCTGTCTGGCAGGTTCAGATCCTTCCTGCTTAATCTGATAGGGAAACAGGTCCTGTCGGGTTTGCCCGGGTGCGTGGGATCTGGTTAATTAGAAAGAATCTCCTACAACTTCCCAAAGTATTATGTGTTTTTCAATTATTGCCAGTTATCAAAAATGATATCCTCTTTAGAGAATGGCAAAGGATATAAATTCCTTTATATGGGAAGGGAAAAACCAAGGATAAAAGTAGAATCTATGCAAGACTCTAAATAAAGAGGAGGCTTAGCCTTACCAGATATCAGAGTGTACAGTGGGCCCTTGGTGACCATCCACTGCTGTTTGGTTCCAAGATCTGCCATGGATAACAAAATCCATGGATGCTCAAGTCCCATCATATACAATGACACAATAAAATGGTGCCTCTTATATAAAATGGCAAAATCCAGGTTTGCTTATTGGAATTTATATATTTTGGGGAATGTTTTCAAGCCGTGGATACTTGAAACTGGACAAAAATTCTGTGGTTATGGAGGGTCAACTATACTATGGGGCTAAACAGACAGGCAAAAGGAGGTGCTTTCAGGCTGGCTTAAAGGTGTGGCATTTAGATGACAGATGCCTTGAAGCTAGCAGAAAAGTGCCCTCTAGGTGCCTTATGCAGAGAAAAGCCATTTCAAAAAGAAGCAGCTTTTCCCTGCTTCTTCCTGGCTTGAAGCCATGTCATATGGTCATGACATGCGCACTCCAGCTGCCTTGGGAGCCAGCGGTGTGGTTGGTGGGACTTCAGTGTGGCTTCAGAAAAGGAAGCTTCAATCCACTTTTTCCTGCCCATCTGTTTCGCCCCGTGACACGTTTTGTTCAAGTTGGATAAAAGTTTGATAAAAGACTGGATTCAATTACAGAATAAAGAGTTATTAAAATTGGAAGGAACAAAACTGAGATTTGGATGCCATGCCTACATGTTTTGTAACAAAGAAAAAGTAAATAAAGATTTCAAAAAGCATTTCATAAGAAATTCATTGCTACTACTTTGGAAAAAATACAGAAAAAAATCTGCTCTAAATTACCACTATTATAAAATATTTTTAAGATAGTTTTTCAAGTACCATTTTTCAGATGGTACTTGACTCCTGAAAAGAATATGAAAAATTTATTGCAACTATGACAACAAATGTTGGAAATGCTGTAAAGAAAAAAGCACATTATATTACATTTGGTGGATATGTGGTGAATCACAAAATATTGGATTCGAATCTATCATATAATTAATATAATTATATAGATTAATATAAAATTTAAACCTGAAACCTTTATACTAAACATTATAGATGAACAAATAGAGAAACATACAGAAGGGTTTTATTTTATATGTTAATGGCAGCAAGAATGGTCTATGCTAAATCATAGAAAAAAGAGAAAATACCATTAGTGGAAAAATGGTTTGTGACGCTATTTGATGTAGTAGAGATCGGTAAACTAACTAGATGTTTACAAAATGAAAGGTCGGATAAATATCGGGAAGACTGAAATAAAGTATTAAAATTTCTGTCCAATAAATGGGGGGGATATAGCCATAATTGGAATTGTTAAAGGATAAAAAAAAAGGAAAAAGAGGAAAATAAGAAAAAGCAACATTTGTATGTGTGCTATGTAGAAGTTTCAATACTATTGTAATCTTTGTTTATATTTACATTGGCTCTTAAAGAAAAATGGAAATTATAGAGGGAAATGTACATAAAACTGTAGGATAAACAGTTTTATCATTACATATTATTTATTGTTAACATAAACAATATTCTGTCTTTACAGAGATAGGTAAACCACAAAGATTGTGAAATAGAGCAAGGGCTGAAGAAAGGAAGTTAGGAATGGGGTATGAATGATTGTCTTATGTCAGTTAATGTTGAACTAAATTTTGCTAGGTGTGATAGAGATGTGAGGAATGTAGAACTATTTTAACCATCTTTACTTATATATGTTTGGTTTGAGTTGGTTTTTTATTTGTTTGTATGGTGTGTTTAGTTGGTTTTACCTGTTTTGTATATTGGAAACATAAACATTGATTTTAAAAAATTTACTGTTGTGGGTCATGGCTTGGAAAGTGCTCCTTTGTATACCAGTTGTTGGCTATCAAGGAGCTTATCAGATTTAGAACTTCCTCTGTTTTTTGTGAAGGTGTTGGAGAAAATTTGACGGATCCCTCTGTGATAAAAGCTGAAGAAAAAAGGTAAGCAGTGCAAAATTTCTTTTTTCATTTAGCAAAGGAAACAGCACAAATGATGGTTTACCCTTAAATTTTAGTCCTAGTTGTTCAATAGACAACAGATTTGTCCACCACTCTAATATTAAAACAGTTGTGACAGTCATACCAAGGGAACCATCAAATTTTACAAACAGTGGACACCATCACTGTGGCACTTGGGATACCACTTCTTTGTTAACTGGTACTTTCCATAAGACTACATATTTTGCATGGTGTCATGTTCCCACAAGGAATTTTCCATGCTTGGCTGTAGGTATTTAATAGTGTTCTTTATTTTAAAGGTCAAGTGATATGGTATTTGGTCCTGCAAATCTAGGAGAAGATGCCATCAAAAACTTCAGAGCTAAGCACCACTGCAACTCGTGCTGTAGGAAATTGAAGCTTCCAGGTAACGTGGAGTTGAAGGCTTTCATGGCCGGCATCCATAGTTTTTTGTGGAGCTTTTGGACTATGTGGCCATGTTCTGGAAGAGTTCCTTTCTGACGTTTCGCCAGCATCTGTGGCTGGCATCTTCAGAGAATGATAGCCTGGAAAAGGATGGAGATATATATCCTGTGTGATCCTGGGAAGGAAGGAGTAATTTGCAAATGTCTTGTTCTGTTGCTAATGGCAGTCCGGGTGGGAGGATATGCAAACAAGGATTAATGTCTGCTAACTGGTGCTCATTGTCTGCTGGGAATCCCCTGGCCTTAGGCTGTTTCTCATTTGCATAGGTTGAGTCTTGACTTTGCTGTCCTTCAAGACTGGGAGCCAAGCCTTGTTTACTCTTAGGGTTTCCTCTTTCCTGTTGAAATTGTCCAGGTGTTTATGGATTTCAATGGCTTCCCTGTGCATTCTGACATGGTAGTTGTTGGAATGGTCCAGAATTTCAGTGCTTTCAAACAGCATTTTATGCCCAGGATGGTTTATAGCATGTTCTGCTACTGCTGATTTGGCAGTACCACCACCACCTCCTACCACCACCACCCTTTTTGTCCTCCAGTCAGTGTTCATATTCACTCCAGGCACAGGATCTGATCTTCTGGCCTGGATCTGCCAGGCACAAAATAGTCTGTTTTATAAAAAACAAGTCTGTGAGCAGATACAGTCATCCTAGTTCAGACACTTCATGTCCACATTAAGACCCAAGTGTTCCAACTCAAGCTTCCCAGGAATTCTTGCCAAGGAGTTGCAGACCAGGATTTCTCTGGCTTTAAAGTTTCATTCACCTACTGTGATAGAACTCCTTTCCACTTTCCCCATACAGTTCTAGCTCTTGGGATCTTATTCACCTGGCCTTTTTACTCTCAGGATCCCTCCTTGGATCTGGTACTCGGGCCTCAAAGTGAGGCTGTATTGGTCAGTGGGTTAAGTGTGAAATCAAGCCTGACCAGTTTTACTTAATCATTACATAAAACATTCAGAGATGTAGAAAATAAAAACAGGAAAGATTTACTATATAACAAATGAACATCTAGTCTTAGACTGGATGTACACACTAACACCTTTTTTTCAGACAAAATAACACTTCTCTGTTAACCCTCTCCATATTCTCAGCTCCCATAAAACCCTATTTAGATCTCCTTCCTAACTGGCCCTATGTTTCTAATTTGCCTATCTTATCCGTTCACAGTCAAGCCTTTAGGTTATATCTTTTCGCCTGTAGTCCAACCTCCAGCATTTCTTGAGCTGTGATTGGCTGGTTCTACTCAGGTTTGCCCAGCTTTTTGCTTAAAATAAATAAAATAACAACACTTTTATTTGTATCCTGATTTTTATAAAAACAATCAAAGCAGTGAACAACATACAATATTAAATCATACAATGATATACACAATCCTCCCTTTAAAAAGAATGAAACAAATTGAGATTAAAATTACATAAATTTCTCAAAAAGGAGATACTAAAGGCGCAATTTCAAACAGTTCCAATGAGGAAGAAAAATGGAAGATATCTCAAGAAGCCAGGATGGATGACTAAGGAACTTTCAACTGAGCTAAGTTTTAAGCGGAACATGTATAAGAAATGGAAAAATGGGGAAATCACAAAGAGGAATTCAAACAAATAGCCAGCACAAGTCAGGAAAGCTAAAGTACAGAATGAACTCAGGCTGGCTAGAGAAAAAAGGGCTTTTTTGGGTATGTCCGAAGCAAAAGGAAGAAGAAGGAAACAGTAGGGCCACTGTGTGCAGAAGATGGCAAAATGCTAACAGGGGACAGAGAAAAGGCAGAATTACTCAACACCTTCTTTGCTTCAGTCTTCTCAGAAAAGGCAAAGGGTGCTCAACCTAAGGATAATGGGGAAGAATAGGGGAATTTCAGCACAGAATAAGTAAAGAGAGAGTACAGCAATACTTAGTTAACCTAAATGAATATAAGTCTCCAGGACCAGATGAACGACATCCAAGGGTATTAAAAGAACTGGCAAATGTAATATCGGAACCATTGGCAATAATCTTTGAGAACTCCTGGAGAACAGGAGAAGTCCCAGCAGACTGGAGGAGGGCAAATGTTGTCCCCATCTTCAAAAAGGGAAAAAAAGAGGATCCCAACAATTATCGTCCAGTTAGTCTGACATCAATTCCAGGAAAGATTCTAGAGCACATAATTAAGCAGAGAGTCTGTGAACATTTAGAAGGGAATGCCATAATCACAAAAAGCCAACATGGGTTTCAGAGAAACAAGTCTTGCCAGACAAATCTGATCTCTTTTTTTGATAAAATTACCAGCTTGGTAGATGAGGGGAATGCTGTGGATATAGTATATCTTGATTTCAGTAAGGCCTTTGACAAGGTTCCCTATGACATTCTTGCAAACAAGCTTGCAAAATGTGGACTAGACAAGGTAACCGTTACATGGATTTGTAATTGGTTGACTGACCAAACCCAAAGGGTGCTCAACAATGGCTCCTTTTCATCCTGGAGAGAAGTGACCAGTGGGGTCCCACAGGGTTTTGTCCTGGGCCCAGTGCTATTCAATATCTTTATTAATGATTTGGATGACAGAATTGGGGGCATACTTATCAAATTTGCAGATGACACCAAATTAGGAGGAGTAGCCAATACTCCAGAAGACAGGATTGACATTCAGAATGACCTGAATAGACTAGAAAGCTGGGCCAACGCTAACAAAATGAAATTCAATGCGGAGAAATAAGGTACTGCACTTAGGACGCAAAAATGAAATGCACATATATATGATGGGGGACATCTGGCTGAATGAAACTATGTGTGAAAGGGATCTAGAAGTCCAAGTAGACCACAAGTTGAACATGAGTCAACAGTGCGATGCGGCAGCTAAAAAGGCCAATGCTATTTTAGGCTGCATCAATAGAAGTATAGTGTCTAGATCAAAGGAAGTAATAGTGCCGCTCTATTCTGCTTTGCTGAGGCCCCACCTGGAATACTGTGTCCAGTTCTGGGCACCACAATTCAAAAAGGATGTGGAGAAACTGGAGCGGGTCCAAAGGAGGGCAACTAAGATGGTGAAGGGTCTGGAAACCCTGTCCTATGAGGAACGACTTAGGGAGCTGGGGATGTTTAGCCAGCAGAAGAGAAGCTTAAGAGGTGATATGATAGCCCTGTTCAAATATTTGAAGGGATGTCATATTGAGGAGAGAGCAAGCTTGTTTTCTGATGCTGCAGAGACTAGAACGCGGAACAATGAATGCAAGCCTCAGGAAAAGAGATTCCACCTCAACATTAGGAGGAACTTCCTGACAGTAAGGGCTGTTTGACAGTGGAACACACTCCCTTGGAGTGTAGTGGAGTCTCCTTCCTTGGAGGTCTTTAAGCAGAGGCTGGATGGCCATCTCTTGGGCATGCTTTGATTGGGAGTTCCTGCATGGCAGGGGGTTGGTCTGGATGGCCCTTGTGGTCTCTTCCAACTCTATGATTCTATGAAATAACATTAAAATCTAATAATTGTGGGCAGAGTCATGACATAGACCAAAAGTGTCCATGGTATTTGGGAGTGATCATTATGTGGCTGAGGACTTTATTCTGGAAAGGCCTGCTGGAAGAGATCCATCTTGATAGCTTTTTTGAAAGTTTATAAGTTTGTGATTTGACGGATCTCTTCCAGCAGGCCATTCCACAGACTGGGAGTGGTTGCAGAAAAAGTCCTCTTGGAAGTAGCAACTAACCTGGACTTTAAGGGTTGCAATAAATTCCTCCCAGAGGACCCAAGTGTACGGCTCAGATTATATGGAAATAGGCGATTCCTTAAATAAGTTGGAACCAAGACTAGGCACAAGGGTAGCCCCATGTAGAGCACATTACAAAAATCGAGTTGTGAGGTTACCAGTGCATGTAGTACAGTTTCCAGGTCTCCCGATTCCAGGAAAGGGAGCAGCTGGCAAATCAGCTGAAGCTGCTTCACACATCCCCCTTCATCAAATGAAAACAATGTTGTTGGTCTCATTTATTTACACAGGGCAGTTGAAAACCTGTGGGCACTCTTAAGATTGTCTGACCTTAACTATGTATAAATCTAGGGACAGAGAAATAGGGAAGATGGTTTTTCTGCAGCAAACACACATCAACACACCCACACTTCTGTCACTTTTACTGGACAGAGGAGCATGCAGACAAATTAGTTGTCAGTATTTCCACACATACAAAAAAATCAATATAAATGGCCAAACCAAATGGCAATCAAAATCAAAAACTGGATTCTACTTTGTGAAAATGTAATTTGCAGTGCAAACCTTATGGACTAAATAGAACTGTTTATAGTTGCTATGTATACAGCATGGGCTATACACCCTTTCCCTGCTGATGTGTTAATGTATATTCTTTGTCTACCCCATATCCTTTTGGGTATTGTGGGTGTTTGTTTTTTGTTTGTAGATTTGAAGAGAAATGACTACACACCTGATAAAATCCTGCTGCCTCAAGATGATTCTCCAGAACTGACTATTCAGCCTGGGAGCTGCACCAAAGAATCTGTCTCAGCCAGTTCCAGTCGCTTGATGATGTAATGATACGTGCTGCTCACTGGCTTTAACCAAATGTTTGCAGAAGCCACAGGGTTCTCTCCACCTTCTCTCTCCTGCACTGCCACCTGGCAGAATGCTTCATCAAAACAAAACAAAACAAAACAAAAGGACACATGAATAAGGACCACAGGGTTGTGAAGGCTCCACAATAATAAAGTGACCCATGCTAGATGGGCACAGCAAAATGTGGGAATCACCTGGGGAGAATAGCTGACAGCAGGTTATGTTTTTCCTTTTTTAAAAGGTTGTATGGAATTACGTATTTATGAAATAGCTTTTTTAAAAGAGGCATTTTAGTGGAAGGATATATTTACATTTTATCTTGGTCCATGGGGGGGATCTCTACCCCTTCCTTCACCTATAGTGCAATACGCCCTTTCATCCTGTCTGCCCTTACCAAATGATGTTTTCAGTTTTGCTGGTTTTAAGGCAGATTATGTTGGGCTTTTTGGCAGCTGGTTTCTGTCATCTGGCTAGAGAAATGGGAAAGAGACCCTCTCCCCACCTAGTCCCATAAATACTGAAGGATTCTTTGCCTCTTGTCAGGGTGATGTAAGTAACATTCTCTCTGCTCAGTGCCATGTATGATTTATGTGGCTCCACGTAACACAAATGCTCTTAAGGGTCTGTCTGTCTTTAGTGCCAGAGCTGCAGGAAAGAGAAATTACTGGTCCTGATCAAGAAGCGCTGGTTTCTCTCCTGCATCAGGATTCACCCTGTGTGCTGTGGTTTCCAAAATATGGAACTGTTTTTTTTTGGGGGGGGGGGGTTGGACTGTGCATTATAAACCTCTTCTGTTAAAAAAACCAAAAAAAACCATACATTCAGTTTCATCAAGTCACTGTCAACTAGAGTAGTGAAGCCACAGAGATTAGGGGTCAGGGGCAGGTCTATTCACATTTGTGTGACAGAACAAAATAGTATAGAAGCTGGTCTCAGAAGAAGTTGCCTTGCAAAATGAACAGGTGTTAGGGAAGTGCTATTTATTGTTATGTAGTGGCTGCTTCAGAAGTGTTGCCTTCTAAAGATCTCCTAAAACGAGTATATGAATGCTGAATGTGGACATTGTAGGGACCTTTCTAATGTTACCCCTGCAGTCTAGGTGCTGTTGTAAAACAATCCTTTCCCATGTGGCTCAGGTAATATCAGATGCTCCAGGCCATGTGGGACGAGTCTTTGTTCAGGCTCCTTGCTAGGCCAGTTTTGTCATAATTTCCAAAAGAAGAAAATTGTGGTGGGAGCTAAAGTGGGGACCGCTCACCTGGGACCAGTGCCTTCTAACAGCCTTTTCACTGCTGTTAGGAATTGTGCTGCTGGGGTTTCCCCACTGCCCAAAGTAACATCAGAAGGGGACCCTTGGTTTTATTTACTATTGTGTGAAAACACCTTTAATATTGTATGTGGAACATATTTAAAAGAATCTAAAATAGGGTTGGATTTACATTATGTAATGTATGGGAAATTGCAATGCAACTTTATGCCAGTAAAATGTAATTTACCTGTCTCAAATATGTTGAATATTCAGCAAGAAGAACCTGTTGTCCAACTGATGTTTCATGCTGCAACTGTGGTTTTTTTTTTGTTTTTTGTTTTTGTTACATAGGTACAAGTTGTAATTTTTAATTTGAAAGGCATCATAAAACGCCCAGTAATTCTTTTTTTAAAAAAATCTGTAGTGTATCTTATAGATACAGACATTAAGGCACGAACACAATAGCTGTTTAAATTGTTGTTTATGTTGCTGGGGGAGGAAAAATATAGTGCATTTAAGATATTAAAATGTATACATTTTGTATATCAACAAATTTTAAACAATCCCAAATAAATTTATTCTTGTTTAGACTGCTGAGCTCCTTTCTTCTTTGATTTGATTTAATTTGATTTAGTTTAAGGATAGATGGAGGGGACAAACATAAACTCATTTGAATTACAATTTCTGATGTTAACCATGGTCGACCAGCTGGCATCCATGATAGCTTCTACCAGATGTTTACTGAATTGATGGAAATTGCAATATTGTTTTAAGCAAGCAAGGTTCCGCTGTTGTGTGCCTCCAATTCCTTTGTTACTTATGGCAACCTAAGGCAAACCTGTCAAAGGGTTTTCTTGGCAAGTTTCTTCAGAGGGAGTTTGTCATTGCCATCTTCTGGGGCTGAGAGAGTGTGACTTCCCCAAGATCATCGAGTAGGTTTTTGTGCTGCACCCATGTGGTTAAGCATCTCAATTCTTCTTCGTGGTCTCTGCGAATCATACAAATGGGTTCTCTGCGCCTGCGCAGTCAAATTCGGAACTCTCTGGAATCACTAGGCAGAAAAGCGGCTTGCAACTTTTTGGCGGTAGCCCCGCCCCTCCTCTATATAAGCCCTGTTCCCGCTCTTTTCCCCAGTTCCTTTTTTCCCGCCGCGTAGGCTACTCGAAAGGAACAGTGTTGGAATCGCTTGGCTTGTCTCTCTTGGTATTTTGGATCTTCGGCTTGTTTTCTGACTACTCTCCCTCGTCTGTGACTCGGCTTTGTTCTGACCTCTCGGCTTGCTTGACCTCGATTTTGGATCCTGATTTGGACTTGATGTCTCTGGCTCCATTCAAGCACTGCGCTGTTTGTGGGGCCAAGGTCCCTCACACGGACCCCCACTCCAAGTGTCTGATCTGTTTGGGAGAAGCTCATGACACCCAGAGCTGTGCCCTGTGCAGATCTTTAACTCCGCAGGCGAGGAAAAACCACGCTTCCCGGCTGAAGTCTTATCTCCTGGATCGAGCTTTGGCCCCCCCAGGAGATCCTGCCTTCGACCTCGGTTCCAGCCTCGAACTCCAAGACATCCGTTCCGGCTTCCAAAATGTCTCGTGAGTCCCAGGAGAAGGTGACCCTTGATTCCCCTGTTGGTCCCTCCAAGTCCCCCCAGGAGGTGGAGGCTCACCCCGCCGAGAAATCGGCCAAGAAGGCAGGTGAGAAGTCTAAGTCCTCCAAAAAGGACAAGCCCAGACAGGGCAAAGACCACAGGGATGAGAGTCGGAGGAAGAAGGTGAAAATCCCTTCTCAGGGCGCGGCAGATGTCTCTTCCTCTTTGAAGGAATCCAGCTCAAAAGCCTCTGCCAAGAGGAAGCATTCCGCCGAGGGTGAATCCCTCCGGAAAAAGCACTCCTCTGAGGGTGAAACCCTCCGAAAGAAGGCCCGCTCCGACTCCAACGTGGGAACCAAGCTGCCACGTGCCTCGACACCGAGGGAACTTCCTGCCATGGAAATTCCCGTCGAGGAAAGGCCCGCCTCCGTACCAACCGCCTCCGTACCGGCAGAGCTGTCGCCTCGGGCCCAACCCGTCTGTCGAGAAACATCGGTACCGCGTAGTCTGACTCCGGCCCAGCGCTCCCCCCAGCATAGCCAGAGGTCCCGCAGGTCTCCTACGCCTATGGCCGAATCCGAGGACGAGCCAGAATACTGTTACGATAGTGAGTCCAGCAGATACTTCGTGGCCGTGGACCCATCAACTCTCGACAGACCTCGAGGCAAGCGCTGGCGCCCACTGGACGTGTCTGCGAGGGTCGGCGAGGAGGTCCCTGCGTCAAGGTCCGCAAGGGTCGGCGAGGAGGCTTCTATAGCAGCCCCTGCCGGGAGGCAAGTGTCCTACTGTGGAGAGCAGCCACCCAGACGTCCTACTCTCCTTCCAGCTCTGTGTTGTGTGTGGAGCAGAGCTCAGATTCGGACCAGGACTTCGAGGCCGAAGGCTCGGTACCTTCACCCGTCGATACCGACACCGAGGAGCAGAGGCCGGTTCGACAGAGTTTTTACCAGCTGGGCCCGGTGTCCCCAACAGATAATGTCCATAGTTTTGGAGAGCACATCATCAAGATGGCGAACGCCTTAGAGCTCCAGGTGACCCGGTCCAAGGAGGAGGCCCTCGATCCCGTGGAGAGACGAGTGCAGGGCTTTGCACCCACCCTGGCAACTATCCCGTTCTTGCCGTCATTGGAGAAAATCACCAAGAGGTCCTGGCAGAATCCTGCGTCCATCCCTTCGACCTCGAGGAAGATTGACTCCATTTACAAAATCTCTCCATCATCGGCGGAGTGGCTCCATTCGCACCCGCCACAGAATTCGGCCATTGTCAAGGGGTCACAGAAAGTCTTCACCCCGAAGACTTCTCCTTCTCCGTCAGACCGTGAGGACAAGAAAATAGACGGGATTTCTAAGAAGATTTTCGAGGCCTCAGCTTTGGGACTCCGAGTCTCGAATTACAATGCCTGCATGGGGGCCTACATCCAGTACTTCATGGAAAGGATGTCCCCCTTGCTGGCCAACCTCCCGCAGGACAAGGCCCTGGCAGCGAACCAGCTCAGGGAGGAAGCACATTCGGTGGCTGGCCTCCTGATCACTTCGGCCAGACACACTGCGGACTGCTCGGCCAAATCTATGGCTTCCAGTGTGGCCCTCCGGAGACATGCCTGGCTTCAGTCATCGGACCTCACCCCGCAGGCGAAGGCGGCTATAGAAGACATGCCGTTCGATGGCGAAGGGCTCTTTGCCAAGGACACTGATGAGCGGCTAAACTTCAAGTACAGGATGAAGTCAGCTGCCAAAAAGCACGGCATGTCCACTTCGCAGCAGCCCTTCTCCAGGAGACGTTTCGGGGCCCAGAGGACTTCCTTCGGAAAATCTCAGAGGCCGTTCGAACAGGAGAGACAGTACCGTCGCCAGGACACCAGACAGAGGTTCTCGTCGCCATCCTCATCCTCATCCGGCAGGCGACTTCAGTCCCGGTACCGGAAGCCGCTCCTCAGGAAACCCGGTTCCGACTCCGGTAAGAAGGGGCAATGAAGGTTTCTAGCGTACTCCGTTGTCTCCCTGACTTGCCCCTTCTTTTTGGATTTACTAAGGCCCTTTTATAACATCTGGGACCAAATCACCACCGACTCGTGAGCTTTGACCATCAAATTTAAAGGATATGCCCTCGAGTTCGAAGAGCTCCCACCTACTGGAGCCTTTCTTTCCACGCTCCCCTCACCCATTCTCCTCGACGAAGTACGCACTCTGTTGGACAAGGGGGCCATCTCCCCGCTTGATTCGGCCCAGGTTCCCCGGGCATTTTTTTCACGGTACTTCACGGTACTTAAGCCGGATGGAGGCCTCTGTCCCATATTGGACCTTTGGGACCTCAACAATTTTCTTGTTTACAAGAAATTCCGGATGGTAACCCTTGCTTCCATCTTGCCCTTGTTATCTCAGGGACTCTGGTTCGCGACGATAGACCTCAAGGATGCCTACTTCCAAGTGGCCATTCGAGAGTCGCACAGAAGGTTCCTCTCCTTTGCCATCGGGACGGAGATGTACCATTACAATGTCCTGCCCTTCGGCTTGGCCACGGCACCGAGGGTCTTCACCAAGTGCATGGCTCCGGTCGTCGCCTACCTACATCAGCGAGGGTCAAGAGTCTTCCCCTACCTAGACGATTGGCTCTTCGCGGCAGACTCCAAGGAAGGCCTCTGCCAAGAGATCTCCGCCGTCTCCTTGCTGCAGTCTCTCAGACTGGTCTTAAACCTCAAGAAGTCCCACTTGACCCCGGTCACCAGGATCAAGTTCATCGGGGCTATCCTCGACTCCGACGCTTGCACCGCGTACCTGCCGGAGGACCGCTTCCAGTCCCTCTCCAAGGCCGTTCGACACTGCAGCTCCAGCAGGAGGGTTCGGGCTCGAGACGTCCAGGTGGCTCTCGGACACATGGCCTCGACCACCTTCGTTACTCCGTGGTCAAGGTTTCAGTTTTGACCCCTGCAGTCCTGGTTTCTCTCCGTCTTCGACCTGTTGGTCGACCCTCCAAGCAAATGGCTCACGGTACCGAGGCCGGTCTCTCGGTCCCTATCGGGGTGGCTGGACTCCAGGAACGTCTGCGCAGGCATGCCATTCGTCTCGCCGGACCCACAGGTGGTCCTCACCACAGACGTGTCCTATGGGCCTCACCATAGGGGCCTCACCATAAAGGACAAGTGGCAGCTGTGTTACCGGGATCTCCACATCAACGCTCTGGAGATACTGGCGGTCGAGAAGGCTCTGAAGGCCTTCGAACCCGAGCTCAGCGGGAAGGTAGTGCAGCTCCTGACAGACAACACCACCGTGATATATTACCTGAACAAGCAGGGCGGAACCAGATCTCCAACCCTGCTGGACATAACCCTACGGATATGGCACTGGTGCATCCCGAGAAACATCTTCCTCCAGGCAGTTCATCTCCCCGGAGAAGAGAACGTCTTGGCAGACCAGCTCAGCAGGTCAGATTCGCAATGCCACGAGTGGTCTCTCCATCCCGAGGCGGTTGCGGACCTCTTCTCAAGATGTGGCACTCCGCAGATAGACCTCTTTGCGTCAGAGGCCAATGCGCACTGCAGATGGTTCTGCTCCCGAGACCGATCCTGCCGCTCTCTGGGGGACGCCTTCCTTCACAGCTGGACGGGGGAATTCCTGTATGCCTTCCCCCCGTTCCCACTCATCACGAGGGTCGTCTCCAAGATGTCGAGAGACCGCGCGAATGCCATCTTGATCACCCTTTGGTGGCCCAGGCAGCCGTGGTTTCCGTCCCTGCTTCATCTGTCTCGGAACCGGTTCCTGAGGATCGAGCCGAGGCCAGATATGCTCACTCTTCAGGAGGGTCGAGTTCGGCATCCGGACATCGAGGACCTTACTCTCGTGGCGTGGAGACTCCAGCCTTAGAGGACCTTCCTGCAGCGGTGAGGCATGTGATCCTGGTGGCCCACAAGCCTGCAACCAAGAGGTCCTACTCCTGCAAGTGGCAGAGGTTTCTCCGTTTCCTGGATTCGAGAGGCCTTTCTCCGACCAGGGTGTCGACACCAACGGTGCTGGAGTTCCTGATGACACTGATGGAGTCGGGGCTGTGCCTCACCTCCATCAAGTGTTACTTGTCGGCAATTTGTTCCCATTTCCAGTTTGATGGGAAACTTTCCTTTTTCAAAGACCCCTTGGTGAAGGGGTTCCTGAAGGGCTTTAACAACCTCCATCCACTGGCCTTGGTACCGGCACCGGCTTGGAGCCTTGAGGTTGTTTTAGCTTGTCTTGGTACCAAGCCCTTTGAACCTATGGCTACTGCTGATCTCAGGCTGGTGACTTGGAAGACAGCCTTGTTGGTGGCCATCACTTCTGCCCACCGTGCAGGCGAGCTTTGTGCCTTGCGGAGGGACCAGCCTTTCCTTCGGTTCCATAAGGATAAGGTGGTCCCCCGTACCGACATTACCTTTTTGCCTAAGGTAGTGTCTGCCTTCCATATGTGCCAAGACATTGTCCTCCCGACCCTGGCCCCGAACCCGACCACCGATACCGAGGGCCGTTTGCACTCATTGGACGTTAGGAGGGCTTTGGCCTTCTATTTGGACAGGACTTTGGGTTCGAGCCGCTCTGACAGACTGTTCCAGTGCTATTCAGAGCCAAAGAAGGGACTACCTGTGACTGCTCAGAGGTTTTCTAAATGGGTGGCTGGTACCATCCACCTCTGTTATGAATTGTCGGGTAGAACTCCTCCTGCCAGGGTCAGGGCACATGCAACTAGGGCGGTAGCGACATCTTCCGCTTTTCTGACTGGTGTCCCGCTGGAGGTTGTCTGTAAGGCTGCTGTCTGGTCCCAACCAATGACTTTCATAAAACATTATAGGTTGGACACCAGGGCAAGGACGGATGCAGCCTTTGGCAGGGCAGTGTTATTGTCTGGGTTACACTGATGTCAGTTTGTATCATGCCATGTTTGTCACACATTGCATTGTTTTGCGTTGCTTTGACACATTGCATCTTATTGCACTGTTCTGCCTGTTTTATTTGACATTGCTGGCATCCAGCATTGGGTGCTCTCAGGGTGCATTTCTGTATATCCATGCACAGTGTATATAGTTACTCTTTGAGTATGTGGTTCTATTCTGCTCTGTGAGCAGTATTGCACTATGATTATTGTTGCTTTATGCTTAAAGAAACAAGAAACACACATGGGTTAGTTCAATTTGACATTTTTTATTGTGGACCAATAAACATTCTTTGGTTCATCCTACAACTGTTGTCATGACACTCCCTCCGCCGCTTACCTAAGCTTGCTAGTCTAACCCATTTGTATGATTCGCAGAGACCACGAAGAAGAAGGACAGGTTGCTTATCTGTAACAGTATTTCTTCAAGTGGTCATCTGCGAATACATACAAATCCCGCCCTTCCTCCCCTCAGTGTCCTGCTCAACATTGTTCTGCTCCTCCGTCACTTGCGGCGGAAGAAATTCGGAACTGGGGAAAAGAGCGGGAACAGGGCTTATATAAAGGAGGGGCAGGGCTACCGCCAAAAAGTTGCAAAAAGTTGCAAGCCGCTTTTCTGCCTAGTGATTCCAGAGAGTTCCGAATTCGACTGCGCAGGCGCAGAGAACCCATTTGTATGTATTCGCAGATGACCACTCGAAGAAATACTGTTACAGGTAAGCAACCTGTCCTTCTGCATCAGAAGGCTGATGGGGCACTTCTCAGCCGGATCACCCACCGGAAAGGTAAGGAGCACGGGTGTGTGTCTGCGTGTGCTGTCTGAACAGAGTTTCAGTGTTTTGCCACAGAGTTTCTTAGAAACCAGGGCTATTTTATTCCAGGGTAAAGGTTCTTCACCTGACATTCAGACTGGATCTTCTAGTTCTTCTTCGTGGTCTCTTTGTCGTAGGGGGTTTGCACCTGCGCAGAGACTCCATTTGGAAGCTGAAAAGCTGAGCAGATTAGCAGAAGCCCCTCCCCTCCCATACACTGAGCATGCCCAATCCCACCAGTCTAGCTCCTCCTTCAGTTCTCTTTCATCCACCGCAAGAGAAGCATCTCCTTCAGATTGCTCTTGAGTTGTAGCTCTCTACTGTACAGTAGAATTTTCTATTTTTATTTTTACTCCCTTTTTCTTGTTTTTTCTTTTCTCTGAGCATTGCCCTTGTTTGTTTGTTGGTTTTTCTTCAGCGTTTTTCTCTTTTAAATTAGCCTGGACAGGCTCACCTCTTCCAGGCCTCTTATGGCCGCTTTATTCAGAAATTGTTCCAAATGTGATCATAAGATCGCCTTCTATAATGGCCATTCCAAGTGCCTTTTTTGCTTAGGGGAGTCCCATATTACTGATAGGTGCCCTCATTGCAGAGCATTCACTTGCACAACCCTCAAAAATAGGGCCTCTAAACTCAACTCTTATTTGTTTGCTGACCCTTTGGGCAGGCTTCCAATCCAAACGCTTCCTAGGATTCCTAAAATCTCCAGGTCTTCATTGACATCGGCTGCCACGTTGACATCGACATCGACTTCAGCCATTGCTGCTCCAACTTTGATGTCGACAACCTCGACATTAAAGACCTCCTCAACGTCAATAGCTTCAATGTCATAGTCACCACCTACTACTCAAGTGGTGCCTTCTGTCTCTCAGACAGACCATTCTAAGAAAGTCAGAAAGAGGATCAATGCTTCTCCTGTCAACATCAACAAGCCTAAGAAGAAACACAAGTCCAAGGCACCCGCTGCCTCTGCTTCGGCCTTGACGTCACTGCCTGCTCCAACGTCGGGGTCGGTCACTTCTGCTGCAGCTAAACTGGACCCAGCTATGGCTTTCTTAATGCCCACCTCAACATCGGCAGATGATTTGCCACCCCCCATCCCTGTCAATGTTTCAGACTTGGAACCGGGGGTCTTGGCCTCAACGTCGCTGGCCACTATAACACCAACTCCATCTTCCGTCGTCGCTGTTGTACCATCAACTATCTCTCCACTGCCACCTGTTCTGACAACGGTCCCAGTGCACATTCTGGCAACCCTATTAAGGGCATACAGGCTTTCCTTTTCACCTCTGCCCCACATCCACGGTAGTTGTCACCCGCCAGGTCTCATAGATCTCCTCCTCCTTGAGATCGAGATGGATATCCATACGACTCTCCTTACCCATTGGCGTCGTACTTGGCTCGATATTGAACAGAGGACTATTGACGTGAGAGGCCCCATCTTACAGGTCCTACTCACCCTCCTATCAAGATGTGGTTGATTACAGAGAACCACATTATGAATATTCACATTGTTCTCGATCTTGTTCTCCTCTTCCACATCATGGTGAATATAGGGTGCCTTCACTACCTCCTCGCACCACTGCGATGATTTCTTGACCTCCAGCTTCGCCTACCTGCTCGACAGCAGAGCTTGTGGTCTTGTGCCGACCTCGACGTCGCTCACAGCACTGATACCATCAGTCATCCCTATTGTTACCTTCGATGGTTCCTTCACCAACTCTTCCTGTGGTTACACTGGTGGTAGTCTCTGTCCCGACTCTGACCCAGTCTACTGAAGAGTCTGCTTATGAAGCTGAGATGTCCCCCCATCTCCAGTCATAGCCTCTCCTGCTGAAGAAGTTGAGGACAACACACCTCAAACGCTTACTGAGGATGTGCACCTCTTCTCTGACGTTGTTGACATGATGTCCTGGGCCATAGGGCTTCATGTTGATCAATCCCCTAAACTTCCAAGGGATCCTGTCTATGGCATTATGCCTGTTCCTGTCCAACCAGCAGTCCTCTCATTTTTGGCTTCACTGTCGGATGTCATGGCTCTCTCCTGGCATAAACCTGCTTCAGTTCCACCAGCATCAAAACAGCTTGAGGACATGTATAAAGCCTGATACTGCGCCCTACCTCTTCACTCATCCCACACCCAACTCTCTGGTGGTTGAGTATACGTCTAAGTCACCTGGCAAAACACATTCTGCTCCAGTAGACAAAGATCGATGACGTATGGACATTTTTGGATGCAGGTTCCAGTCTTCGGCTGCCCTTAACGCAAAGGTTGCCAACCTCCAGGCATGTATGGCAGCTTACCAGAAGTTTCTTTGGAATAAGATAGCCTCCTTTATTCCGTACTTACCTGATGAACAGAAATCGGCTGCTATGGACTTTTATGCAGACAGACAGACAGCTTCATTTATATACCGCTTCATACCCTTAATGAGTGTCTAAGCGGTTTACAATTGTAAGCTATTAGCCCCCCAACAATCTGGGTACTCATTTTAGCGACCTCGGAAGGATGCAAGCCTGAGTCGAGCTTCAGCCCTTTGCTGGTCTTGAACTCACCACCTTATGGTTTTGAGTGAGTGGCTGCAGTACAGGCATTTAACCACTGCGCCACCAGGGCTGCAGAAGCTCTGTCCCTTGTCAACCAACAACTGCACTCCGCTCGGCATTCAGTCGACTGCTCAGCAAAAATTATCTCTGGAGCAGTCGCCCTTCTCAGGTTTGCTTGGCTCAGGTCCACTGACCTGACTGATGAGGCCAAGAACAAGATAGAAGACATCCCATTTGAGGGAGAGGGTCTGTTTGCAGCCAAAACAGATGATTCCCTAGACACTCTGGCTAAAGCACGCTTTACCGGCAAACGTCTTGGTGTGATCTCAAACAAACAACAAACCAAGAGGCACAATGGTGTGGGAGATCTGCCCCCTCTTCATACTCTCACCATTATTATTATTATTATTACTATTATTATTATTATTATTATCCTTTATTTATATAGTGCTGTAAATTAATTAGACGGTTCCCTGCCCTCAGGCTTACAATCTAAAAAGACACGACACAAAAGGAGAAGGGAAAGGTGGTGGGGAAGGGAATCAGGTCCAGAAGTTCTTCTCTCCCTCTGAGGCCTGGACCAAGGCAGATGGACTGGAGGGAGGGCTCAGCTTCTTAAAATGAGGCATCCTGGGGCAGACAGGGTCACACATTTGGGAACGCTTCCCTAAACAATATAGTCTTTAATTCAATTTTGAAACTGGTTAGAGAAGTGATGAGGGGCACATGTGGGGGAAGAAGGTTCCAGGAGTGAGGGGCAGCAAGTGAGAAGGGATGAATCCGGGACAGGGCAGTGGAGATCCTAGGCTGGGACAGGAGACCTTGACTACCAGAACGGAGAGAGCAAGAAGGACTGTGAGGAGAAAGAAGTTCAGATAAGTACGGAGGGGTCAGTCTGTGGAGGGCTTTGAAAGCCAGCAACAAAAGCTTGTATTGGATGTGAAAGAGGAAGGGGAGCCAGTGAAGGGAGGAGAAAAGAGGAGAAACATGGTCAAAGCGGCGAGCAGATGTGATGATACGTGCAGCTGAGTTCTGGGCAGAGATTAAAGGATGGAGGTGAGAGAGGGGAAGCCCTGTTAGAAGAAGGTTACAATAATCTAGTCGCGAGACCACCAGGGCATAGACCAATGTCTTGGCAGTGGAGGGTGAGAGGAATGGATGGATTTTGGCAGTGTTGTAAAGAGAGAATCTATAGGCCTTGGCGGTTGCCTGGATCTGGGGAATAAAAGACAGAGAAGAATAAAAAATGAAACCAAGACTGCACACTTGCTGAACCGGTTGAATAGAAGTGTTCTGAGTCTTCATCCCAATATAGAGGATCTTCTCAACGATCCTCTAGAAGACCCTACAGACAGTGCAACCACCAAAACCAACATGGAAAACAACAACAACAGTCCTCTAAAAAGTCCTCTTCCTCCAAATCTCAATTTCGACGACTCCGTAGAGACAACACCATCATCCCTTCTCTCGTCTCTCCCGCGATCTCTTCCTCATTCTCCCAGACTACACCAATTTTACAAGTGGAAACAAATCACTACAGACACTTGCATGCTGACCATTATTTGTCTAAGCTATGCCATAGAATTCTCAAATATTCCACCAACTGGTGTCTTTCGTTCCACTCCATCGTCCCCTCCTTTGCAAGAAGAGATCTCCCTTCTTGACAAAGGTGCTATTCAATGCATTCCATCCAATTACAGACTGGACAGCTACTTCTCTCGTTACTTCATAGTTCCAAAGAGAAGTGACGGACTTCGCCCTATTCTGGACCTGAGAGGAGTCAACTTCTACATCAAACCTCCAAAGTTCAAAATGGTGACCCTCCAGTCAATCCTCCCCTTGCTTCATCATTGGGCACATCTCTAGACTCAGTCATGGCCCGTATCTATCTGCCCACCAGAAGGGCAGAAACCCTCTGGAAACACATTGGCATCAGACCACAGCGTCGCTAATTTCTTCAATTTGCTGTCAATAGAGATCTCTCTCAGTATACCATCCTTCCCTTCGACCTTTCTACCACTCCACGTGTCTTTACTAAATGCATGGTGCCAGTCATCTCTCATCTAAGGATACAAGGCATAAAGATTTTCCTGTATCTTGACGACCGGCTGTTGGTGTCGTCTCCTTGGACTCAATTGTTCAAGGACGTTCATGTCACACTCTCCCTCATCACAGACTTGGGCCTTACCATCAATCCTTCCAAGTCCATTCTACAACTGGTCAGGGTTACCCAAGAATACCTGGGCACATCTCTAGACTCAGTCATGGCCCATACCTATCTGCCCACCAGAAGGGCAGAAACTCTCTGGAATCATCTAAACTTTGTCCCTTCAAGGACCGCTCCACAGTGAAAGACATCCAACACCTTCTAGGCTATATATAGGAGGGAAGAGCTCTCCCTCCATCCTCCATCCTCAGGGACTGGGAGGGAAAGGCAAAGCCATCTCCAACAGGCCTTGCCTGAAAGCAGGAAGAGCCCTCCCTCCATCCTCCATCTTCAGGGACTGGGAGAAAAAAGGCAAAGCCAGTTCCAACAAGCCTTGCCTGGAAAGAAGAAGAGCCCTCCCTCCAGACCATCTGCTTTGGTCCAGGCCTCTGAGGGAGAGAAAAACTGCTGGACTTTCCCCCTTCCCCACCACCTCTCCCTTCTCCTTTTGTGTCATGTCTATTTTAGATTGTAAGCCTGAGGGAAGGGAAATGTCTAATTAACAAATTGTAAGCCGCTCTGATAGCCTTGGCTGAAGAACGAGGTATAAATAAAATTCAGACCCCTCCAAGAGTGTTTCTCTCCACATCCGATCACCTCAATGACAAACAATCCAAAAGGCTGACTATCCCTCAACATGTTCAGGACTCGCTCCATTGGTGGCTTGTTCCCAGCGATGTTCTCAAGGGGATACCTTTCCAAGCCCCAGAGCGTTCCAGGATGGTCACCACAGACATGTCCACAACAGGCTGGAGCGCTCACTACAAAGACCTCTGTGTTCAAGATCGTTGGTCTCCTTCGGAAAAAGAGATGAAAATCAATGCCTTAGAACTTCTGGCTGTGATCAAAGCCTTTTGAGCCTTCGATCATCACCTCCTCCATAGAGTGGTTCAAGTGGTAACGGACAACATCACTACAGTCTGTTACATCCACAGACAGGGAGGCACCCACTTCTCCATCCTACTTCACCTTGCTGAATAGCTCTGGATGTGGTGCCATCATCATCGTTTCATTCATCCCATGGCAGTCCATCTGGTGGGCAAGGACAATGTCTTGGCAGACTCCCTCAGCAGGGACAAGGTCCTTTAACTCGAATGGACGCTGTCAACACAAGCCTTTTGTCTCCTCACCCCACTTCTCCTTCTATAGACCTCTTCACCACTCCACAGAATGCTCAGTGCCAACAGTTCTGCAGAAGGGCAGGCAGAGGACAGGGCTCCCTGGGAGATGCCTTCCTCCACGATTGGGGACGGGGCTTCCTTTCCCTCACTTCCAATATAAATAAATATTATTATTATTATTATTATTATTATTATTATTATTATTTGTGATAGTTGTGGCCAAGATGACCAGAGACAATGCCAACACTATCCTACTGGCGTCCTTCTGGCTGAGACAGTCCTGGTTCATTCCTCTGCTCCACCTTCAAGCTTCTGGATTGGCCGGGCCTTCTCTATCACTCCAACAGAGCAGTTCTCCACCTGGACCTCCACAGCCTCCACATGATGGCATGGAGGATCAAGCCCTGACCTCTCCTGAATTGCTCAAGGTCTTGTCAGCTTCCAGGAAAGACTTGCTCCTTCAAATGGAAGTGTTTCTGTGCTTTTGCTGAAGCTAGGACTGAACCATCTTCTCCTGTAAGTCTCTCCACTTCCTTATACTTCTTACTCCACTTGTGGAACCAGGGCTTGGATTTGTCCTTGCTGAAGGTTTACCCGTCAGCGATCGTGGCCAACCAGCCGCCTTGTTCTCCGTCGGCTCGCCTCTTCACCTCTCCAACTTTGAAAAGGCCTCCATCATCTCTACCCTCCAGTGCCTCCTCTCGCCCTGGCATGATCTCTTTCACTGGTGCTCACGCAAGTTAACAAGACCCCCCTTTGAGCCCTTGGGCTCGACTTCTCTGTGATTGTTGACACTCAAAGTGTCTTTCCTTGTGGCCATCACTTCAGTCAGACGTGCCTCTGAACTGACGGCCCTGCGCTCAGATGAGCCCTTCCTTGTCTTTCGCAAAGATAAGGTGGTCCTCAGACCAGACAGCTCCTTCCTCCCTAAGGTGGTTTCACCATTCCACCTTTCTCAAGAGATTGTGCTGCCAAATTTCTATCCAGACCCTGCCTCATCTCTGGAAAAGACTATGGACACTCTTGATGTTCTCCAAGCTTTGGCCTTTTATATTCAATGTTCTGCCGAGTTCAGGTTGTCCACCAAGTTGTTTATTTGTTATGGTGGACCTAAAAAGGGCAACCCAGTTTCCTCTCAAAGATTTTCTAAATAGATTGCCCAGACTATTGCTCTGGCCTATGAACTGGCCAAGTGCTCTTTACCAGCTGGTGTCCATTCTCACTCAACCAGGGCCATTGCTTCGTCTGCTGCCTTCCTCCAAGGTGTTCCCCTGTCAGAGGTCTGCAAGGCGGCGGCATGGTCACAGCCTTCCACGTTTGTTCAGCATTACCGGCTGGATTCCAGGTCCTGAAGTGATGCCAGTTTTGGTCGTGCTGTTTTGCCCTTTATTCTGCAGTGACCTTCCCACCTCCACAGGTAAGCTTTTTAGTCACCCTATTGTGTGAGGCATGCACGGGGTTCCCCAAGTGCCTTTCATGACATTACAAGAATCCAGTGCACACAATGTAGATCATAGAGCCAGCCAAAGAAAGAGTCAGGTCATCTTGAGGAAAATGCTACTGGTACAGCATATCTTGACGACTTCACATATGCTGCACTAATGTATTTAAAAAGAATCCAGTCCATTAAACATTCCTTGGCAGCCACTCATATTCACCAAGAAAAGATTGCCAAATCTTATCATTTCCAATTTGTAGAATGATGGCCAAATCTTTTGTGGTCCCAAGAAGGCTTTACAAGCAGCTTTCTGTCATCAGCATTGCTGCTGCTTGATCATTTTCTTTGTTGTTGCTGATGCTTTTATTTTGTTTTCAAGACTTAGATCCAAGCCTGTTTCATTCTTGGTGTTTTTGGGCTTGCCAATGCTTCTGCTGCTTCTATTTATTTATATCCTGCTCTTTTCCCAGAACTGGGAATCAGAGTGGCTCACAACATTAAAAGAGCAATACAATTAAAACATCAGCCCTGGTGGCGCAGTGGTTAAATGTCTGTACTGCAGCCACTCACTCAAAACCAGAAGGTGGCAAGTTCAAGACCAGCAAAGGGCTGAAGCTCGACTCAGGCTTGCATCCTTCCGAGGTCGCTAAAATGAGTACCCAGATTGTTGGGGGGCAAATAGCTTACAATTGTAAACCGCTTAGACACTCATTAAGGGTATGAAGTGGTATATAAATGAAGTTATAAAATTTTTTAATAGAAAAGTGATACATTAAAGCAATATTAAGTTGTTACAATATTAAAATTGATTGCTTATTAAAAGAATAAAAATTCAGGTAAAAAGATAACATTTTTACTATTATCCTTGGTCTCTGTGTCTTCCAGCAATAGTTTAGGCTGAAATAAAAGAAAAGTATCTTTAGAATAGATTATAAATTATATTTTTATGGACTAGAATTCACTTCATTAGATGCATTAAAATCCATCCTATGTTGGCTGTGAGGGTGTGTATATGTGTGCATGTTTTCACCCCCATCCCATACGCAACTGTTGGAGGGGGACACACAATTTTTAGCAGTACAGTGGTCCCCCGGGTTACGAATCCCCCGGCCAACGAAAATCCCGGGATACGAAAGAGCCGGGGCCGAAAAACTGGCCCCGGCTTGCGGGAAAAAGTCCCGGGTTACGAAACGAAAGCGGCGGGAAATTCAAATGTTGCAAAGTGCAGCTATTGGCTAAGGGGGCTGGTTTAAGGGGATTCGCTAACGCTCAGCTTTGGCGCGAATTTTGAACTTCGTTAGCAATCCGATCGGCTTGTGAAAGCAAGCTGATTGGCTAACGAATGGGGGGGGGGGCTTCAGAAATAAAAGCCAGGTTCCAGTGCTGTGACCCCTTGTTCAGCCTTTGTGAACTGGTGAGATAGAGTTGCTTCTGAACTCTTGGCTCCAGTGAAGGTCCGAACTTCTTTGACTGGTTCTGCCTGGCTGACTTCTGCCTGGCACTTTGCATCTACGCCTGCTCTTTGGATCAAGCCCTCCGGTGAATCCCTGGTAGTGCAGGTACAGTATGGATTTTTTACTTCTTCTTGTGGGTGAATGATGTGGATGATGTGGCCTTGTGCAGAGAATGGCTTTTGCAATTTTGGTTTTTTGGTTTTGTGCACATTGGGCTGAGAGAGTGATCACAGTGCATTGCTTTGCAGTTTCAAATGTTTCTGGGGTCTCTTCTGCTTCCAATGTGTCCATGGGCCTTGGAAAGGCTTGTGCAGTGAATGGCTTTTGCAATTTTGGTTTTTTGGTTTTGTGCACATTGGGCTGAGAGAGTGATCACAGTGCATTGCTTTGCAGTTTTAATTTAGGAATTTAGGCCATCTGGGGGGTGGTGGGAAAGGGTGGCCTGTGAATGGGTTTTGCTCAGTGCCTGTTTCTTTTGCCCTTTTTAGGCTTGGACTATGGCCCCCAAGAAAGCCATGGATAAAAGTGGGGAGGAGAAGAAGAAAAGGCTTCCCTTGTCCTTAGAGGACAAGAAGGAAATCATCGCCAAACATGAGAGGGGAGTGCGCTTGGTGGACATTGCAAAGGAGTACGGAAGGAACCCTTCTACCATCGGCACTGTCCTCAAGCAAAAGGACGTCATCAAAGGCGTTGCAGCTCCAACGAAAGGCGTCACCACCATTAGCAAGCAGAGGACACCTGTGCATGATGAGATGGAGCACCTGCTGCTCCTCTGGATTAAAGAGAAGGAAAGAGCTGGGGACACTGTCAGTACATCCATGATTTGTGAGAAGGCCACAGCCATCTTTGAGGACCTGGCCAGCAAGGAGGGAGGCGAAGGAAGTTCTTCGCAGGAGCAGCAAGCCACCCTGGAATTCAAGGCCTCGCATGGGTGGTTTGACCGCTTCAAGAAGAGGACCGGCATCCACTCTGTTGTCCGTCATGGGGAGGCGTCCAGCGCAGACCGCCAGACCGCCAGACCGCCGAAGAATTTGTCCAGAGGTTCAAGGACATGGTGGAGGAGGAAGGTTACGTCCCACAACAAGTCTTCAATTGCGACGAGACGGGTCTGTTCTGGAAGAAGATGCCTCGCCGCACCTACATCACCCAGGAGGAAAAGAAATTGCCAGGCCACAAGCCTATGAAGGACAGATTCACTCTTGCGCTGTGTGCCAATGCCAGCGGGGACTGCAAGGTCAAGCCCCTGCTGATTTACCACTCGGAGAACCCCAGAGCTTCAAGGCACACAAGGTGCAGAAGGACAGGCTGCCTGTGATGTGGCGTGCCAATGCCCGAGCATGGGTCACACGCCTCTTTTTCGTGGAGTGGGTCAATGGTGTCTTTGGCCCTGTTGTCAAGCGTTACCTGGAGGACAACGATCTCCCCCGGAAGTGCCTCCTCATCTTGGATAATGCTCCTGCGCACCCGCCTGGCCTGGAAGAAGACATCTTGGACGAGTTCTCCTTCATCAAGGTCCTGTTCCTGCCTCCCAACACGACCTCCATCCTTCAGCCCATGGACCAGCAAGTCATTGCGAACTTCAAAAAACTCTACACAAAGCACCTGTTCAAGAGGTGCTTTGACGTGACGGAGAACACCCAGCTGACCCTGCGAGAGTTCTGGAGAAAGCACTTTGACATCGTTGTGTGCTTGAGGATGGTGGACTTGGCCTGGCAGGAGGTCACCAGGCGTACCCTCAATGCTGCCTGGAAGAAGCTGTGGCCTGCTGCTGTTGCGTCAGAAGGGTCAGAGGCTGAAGGTGAAGATCCCGGTGAGGCAAAGGTTGCCGAAATCGTCTCCCTGGCAAAGAGCATGGGACTGGTCGTCGACAAGGAGGACATCGAGGAACTCATCGAAGAACACGACGAGGAGCTCTCGACGGAGGACCTGAAGGCGTTGGCAGCCATGCAGCACTCGGCCGTGGAGGAGGAGTTGTTTGGGTTGGAGACAGCCCAGGAGGAGGAGGAGGAGGCGGCCGCATCAATTCTGACTTCGGAGGTCAAAGACATTTTGCAGCACTTCCAGACTGTTGCTGATTTTGTGGAGAAGCATCACCCTGAGAAGGTGTTCACCAGCCGCGCAATTGCGCATTTTGATGATGTCTGCCTTAGCCATTTTAGGAACCTGGTTAAGAGCTGGCAAAAGCAGACATCCTTGGACCGGTTCTTCCCAAAACTCGTAGAACCACCATCCAAGAAGGGCAAAGGTGCTGGTGACTCTTAAAAAGCCCCCCCCCCCAAAATTAAAAAAAATGTTAAAATGATTAACTTTGTTAAATTTGTTGAATTGGTTAAAATTGTTTGAATTGGTTCAAATTGTTTGAATTGATTGACTGGGTTTAAACTTGGGTGTTTTGGGTGGCCTCCTCCTCCTCCTGTCTCACTCAGGTTTGCCATGACCAGCAAAGGTAAGAATAATTTTTTTTTCTTTATTCTTTAGATTGGACCTGCAAGTCATTCTTAAGTTCTTTAATGCCTTAGGCAAGTTTCTATTAGAGTGTATTGTAGTGTACTTAAGGAAATAGGCCTCTATTGTAACCTTCCATTGACTTTCAGGGTCAATCTGGGGTCATGGAACGCATTAGTCATTTTCAATGGGAAATAGGCCCCAGGTTACGAAATTTTCGGCTTACAAAAAAGGTGCTGGAACGAATTAATTTCGTAACCCGGGGGACCACTGTAAACTAATTAACACTTGTCCTGTGCTTTAAAAAAAAGCCTGATATCTTAGATAAATGAGTGTTCAGCTCTTATGGCCTGTAAACTTGCCAGGTTTTGAAACCTGCTTCACTGTCTTTAACATTAGTTTGATTAGCAGACGTCAGCAGATCTTAATGATGGTCTCCATGCTGTATAAAGCCTTGCCACATTACTGCTGACCAAGTTGCTCTTAAAGGCATCTGAGAAGTCTCTTTTGACTTAGCAATGACTATGGAACGGCTTACAGTTGTTCCCCAGATTTGCTGCATGCCTCCTTTCCTGTACCTTGCAATTTGTTCATAGGCACAAAGACAAAGACAATCTCCCGCTAGGAAACAAGTAGGACTTGGCAGCCACCTGTACTGTTGAACCATGACACATCCTTGGAAAGCAACTCAGTGGAATCTTTTCCAGAGGCATTAGGTTCTGGAACTGCTTGGCCTTCCATCCTTGTTAGAAAAATCTCAAAACCATTGCCTAGCAACCATCATTTATGATGCCAGATGAATCCATATTGAAACCCAATGGTGAGCAGCAGAAAGAACCATAGAGGCAAGTCCAGCTTTTTTGAGGCCTTCTGTGTATGAGTAATATGAAATAATGCAATTGCACAAGAAAGCAGAAAAGTCCAGCCTCAAAATGAAGAGGAGATGGTAAGCTGACTCCCATCCAGACTCCAACTAGAAGACCATTTTTTCTCCTTGCAAGCCAACTGATGGCTTCCAGGTCAACAAAGATGCCAGATGACTTCAGTATATTTTATCTTCTGTGAGTTTCTGTTTTAAATTAGTATGGGCTGAAGATGAGGCAAGGGTGGTGATGGAGCAACCCCTGAATTTCTCTGGTTTCCTTGGGAATTTGGCAAATGTATAAAAATAATTGACATTTTTTTAATTGGGAAATTTGCTTGGATATAATTTTTGACTTGATGGAGCTGGGAAGACTGTGAAGTAGACTCCTGGGTTGTGATTGAACATATGTCATACTCTTTCTACACCTTGTGATTTAGTCCTTGAATAGTTAATCAAAAGTTACTGTAAAAACCAAAACTGGTAATGCTGACGTTAAGAACATAGAGGATAAAAACAGCCATAATTATTTTACAATTAAATCATAATAAATAATAATATTGGTTCATTTGGTATAAGAAGCCTAATGGTATAGATCTCTCAAACATAGCAATGGAAGTGTTTCGTTTGACCTCTCTCTTGAAAATTCCCAAAATGCATTCCTAGACAACCCCTAGGTCCCTTCTTTGATTTTTCCAAGACTTTCCATCACATGTATAGCCTTATGAGGTGGATCAAAGTTTCACTGGAGTCTGGTGGACTAATGTACATTAATATTATTTGGCAGCAAGCAGCTAGATCTGAAACAGCCAGGGTGGTGTAGTATCACAAAATCATTGAGTTGGAAGAGACCCCAAGGGCCATCTAGCCTCTGTTTAAAGACCTTCAAAGGAGACTCCACCAAAGGAGGCTCCCCCAAAATCTCCAAAGGAGAGTGTTCCACTGTCAAACAGCCCTTAGGAAGTTCCTCCTAATGTTGAGGTTGAATGTCTTTCCCTGCAGTTTGGGATGCAAGTGGTGGGATCCTTAGGTGGGAGTGACCATGTCTTCCTGGAGTTTGTTATACAGTGGAAAGGTGAAGCTAGGCATAGTCAGACACGCATTCTAGACTTTAGGAAAGCTGATTTCAATAAACTTAGAGAAATACTGGGAGTGATCCCATGGTCAAGAATACTAAAAGAGAAGGGAGTTCAAGATGGATGGGAGTTCCTCAAAAGGGAGATACTAAAGGACAATTTCAGACAGTTCCAATGAGGAAGAAAAATGGGAGATGTCTCAAGAAACCGGTATGGATGACTAAGGAACTTACAACTGAGCTAAGTTTTAAATGGAACATGTATGAAAAATGGAAAAATGGGGAAATCACCAAAGAGGAATTCAAACAAATAGCCAGCACGTGTAGCGATAAAGTCAGAAAAGCTAAAGCGCAAAATGAACTCAGGCTTGCTAGAGGTTAAGAACAATAAAAAGGGCTTTTTTGGATATGTCTGCAGCAAAAGGAAGAAGAAGGAAACGGTTGGGCCACTGCATGCAGAAGATGGCAAAATGCTAACAGGGGACAGAGAAAAGGCAGAATTACTCAACACCTTCTTTGCTTCAGTCTTCTCAGAAAAGGCAAAGGGTGCCCAACCTAAGGATAATGGGGCAGATGGTAGAATAGGGGAATTTCAGCACAGAATAAGTAAAGAGACAGTACAGGAATACCTGGTTAATCTAAATGAATACAAGTCTCCAGGACCAGATGAACTACATCCAAGGGTTTTAAAAGAACTGGTAAATGTAATATAGGAACCAATGGCAATGATCTTTGAGAACTCCTGGAGAACAGGAGAAGTCCCAGCAGACTGGAGGAGGGCAAATGTTGTCCCAATCTTCAAAAAGGGGAAAAAAGAGGATCCCAATAATTATTGTCCGGTTAGTCTGACATCAATACCAGGAAAGATTCTGGAGCAGATCATTAAACAGAGAGTCTGTGAATATCTGGAAGATAATTCCATAATCACAAAAAGCCAACATGGGTTTCAGAGAAACAAGTCATGCCAGACAAATCTGATCTCTTTTTTTGATAAAATTACGAGCTTGGTAGATGAAGGGAATGCTGTGGATATAGTATACCTCGATTTCAGTAAGGCCTTTGACAAGGTTCCCCATGACATTCTTGCAAACAAGCTTGTAAAATGTGGACTAGACAAGGTAACCGTAACATGGATTTGTAACTGGTTGACTGACCGAATCCAAAGGGTGCTCAACAATGGTTCCTTTTCATCCTGGAAAGAAGTGACAAGTGGGGTGCCACAGGGTTCTGTCCTGGGCCTAGTGCTATTCAACATCTTTATTAATGACTTGGATGACAGTATTGAGAGCCTAGTTATTACATTTGCAGATGACACCAAATTAGGAGGAGTAGCTAATACCCCAAAGGACAGGATCAAAATTCAAAATGACCTGAATAGACTAGAAAGCTGGGCCAAAGCTAACAAAATGAAATTTAACACAGAGAAATGTACAGTCCTATACGTAGGGCGGAAAAATGAAATGCACTTATATAGGATGGGGGGCACCTGGCTGAATGTGACAACATGTGAAAGGGATCTAGAAGTCCAAGTAGACCACAAGTTAAACATGAGTCAACAGTGTGATGCAGCAGCTAAAAAGGCCAATGCAATTTTAGGTTGCATCAATAGGAGTATAATGTCTAGATCAAGGGAAGTAATAGTGCCACTCTATTCTGCTTTGGTCAGGCCCCACCTGGAATACTGTGTCCAGGTCTGGGCACCACAATTCAAAAAGGGTGTGGAGAAACTGGAGCGTGTCCAAAGGAGGGCAACTAAAATGATGAAGGGTCTGGAAACCTTGCCCTATGAAGAACGCCTTAGGGAGTTGGGGATGTTTAGTCTGGAAAAAAGAAGGTTAAGAGGTGATATGATCGCCCTGTTTAAATACTTGAAGGGATGTCAAATTGAGGAGGGAGCAAGCTTGTTTTCTGCTGCCCCAGAAAACAGGACTCGGAACAATGGATGCAAACTGCAGGAAAAAAGATTCTACCTCAACATTAGGAAGAACTTCCTGAAAGTAAGGGCTGTTCGACAGTGGAACACACTCCCTTGGAGGGTGGTGGAGTCTCCTTCCTTGGAGGTTTTTAAGCAGAGGCTGGATGGCCATCTGTCGGAGATGCTTTGATTGGGAGTTCCTGCACAGCAGGGAGTTGGACTGGTTGGCCCTTGTGGTCTCTTCCAACTCTAAATTTCTATGATTCTATGCATCCATTGTTCCAGGTCCTGTTCTCTGGAGCAGCAGAAAACAAGCTTGCTCCCTCCTCAATGTGACATCCCTTCAAATATTTAAACAAGGCTATCATATCACCTCTTAACCTTCTCTTCTCCAGGCAACACATATCCAGTTCCCTAGATCTCTTCTTGTAAGGCATGGTTTCCAAACCCTTCTCCATCTTAGTTGCCCTCCTTTGGACACACTCCAGTTTCTCCGCATCCTTTTTGAATTGTGGTGCCCAGAACTGGACACAATATTCCAGGTGGGGCCTGACCAAAGCAGAATAGAGTGGTACTATTACTTCCCTGGATCTAGACACTATGTTTTTATTGATACAACCTAAAATCGCATTGGCCTTTTCAGCTGCTGCATCTCACTGTTGACTTCAAATTATCCACTTGGACTCCTAGATCCTTTTCACATGTGGTCTCCATGTCCCCCATTTTATATCTGTGCATTTCATTTTTCCGCCCTAAGTGCAGTACCTAACACTTTTCTGCATTGAATTTCATTTTGTTAGCTTTGGCCTATCTTTCTAGTCTATTCAGGTTATTTTGAATTTTGATCCTGTCTTCTGGGATATTAGCTACTCTTCCTAAAGCTAATTTGGTGTCATCTGCAAATTTGATAAGTATGCCCCCCAATTCTGTCATCTAAGTCATTGTTAAAGATGTTGAATAGCACTGGGCCCAGGACAGAGCCCTGTGGGACCCCACTGGTCACTTCTTTCCAGGTTGAAAAGTAGCCATTGTTGAGCACCCTTTGGGTGCGGCCGGTCAACCAATTACAAATCCATGTAACAGTTAACTTGTCCACATTTTACAAGCTTTTTTGCAAGAATGTCATGGGGAACCTTGTCAAATGCCTTACTGAAATCAAGATATACTACATCCACAGCATTCCCTATTCTACCAAGCTGGTAATTTTTTCAAAAAAGGAGATTAGATTTGTCTGGAATGACTTATTTCTCTGAAACCCGTGTTGGCTTTTTGTGATTATGATATTTCCTTCTAGATGTTCACAGACTCTCTTTTTAATTGTTGATCACTCTTAGGTTTTGGCCAGTCAACCAATTACAAATCTATTTAATGGTTGCATTGCCTAATCCATATTTTACTAACTTGTTTGCAAGAATATCATGGGGGGCCTAGTAGTTTAAGTGTTGGACTAAGACTCTGGTGGACCAGGATTTGAATCTCTAGTTAGCCTTGAAAACCCAGTGGGTGATCTTGGAGAAAGCAATGGCAAACATCATATGAAAAAATCTTGCAAAGAAAACCCTAGGATAGGTTTGCCATAAGTTGGAGTTATCATGAATGCACATACAACAGCAACAATCTTAGATAACTAGCATACATTCAAGACTATTTTGCCAACCTAGACCAAGTGAGAAATTTTGGTTTGGCTGTGAATTCTAGGGCATATTGTCAGTTTATAAGGTCAGCCAGCTATGCCAGAAGGAATACAAACACCATGTTTCCTTGCTAGTGTTGACACTAACAGGTAGCCTTGAAACTGGCGCCCCAAAATAAGGCTATGGTGTCTCTAGTTTGAGGCAACTCTGTCTATGTCTGTCTCTCAATTATACTAGGATGGGACATGAATTAGAGTGACAGATTACAAAAAGATATCCAAAGCTATATTGAACTGTTTAGGTGAAATAGATTGTGATAAATGAAGCCTGTTAATTTGATAAGTACAAGTATTTTTAGGCTGGTGTGGCTTTGATATATCGATGTGACTTAAAATGTGACTACTCCACTTAATGAGATTGAGTCTATCTGTCACTTTGCATAAAACGTATGTGTGAGTCAGAATGAAAATGCAGCCCATCTGCCATGTTGAAGGAAGTTAATGTATCATGCAGATGGAGCATTCATACATAAACCCTGCCTGCTCCAACTGCAGGCTTGCCATCCACAGATTTGAGCATCCACAGATGTTCAAGCCTCTAATGGTGGCCCTAATGGCTGCATGTACAAGCATCTGTTGTATGTGCACCACCATTAAAAACCACATAACTTGAGATCCTGTGGTTTTTGGCATCAGCAGGAGGAGGTACTAGAATGGACACCCTCAGATACTAAAGGACTACTGTACAGTACCCCTGAGCAGAAATGCTCTGAGCATGATGAACGAAAGGTTGCTCCAGTGCCTTAACCTTTGGTGGGACTCTGTACAAACCAACCCAGAGAGAAAAAATCAGCCAGTTGCTTTTTCTCACTCATCCTTTATATAATTCAGCCTGGGCCTCAGAACAGAGTTTGGGGAAATAATTTATCTGCACTATGCCTCTTCTAATATCCCAGCCAATATGGTAACTGGAATCTTGGAGCTGTAGTCCAAAGAGGTAACTTTTTCTACTTCTGCATATGTATGATTTCGAAGACATGAATTACTCAACAGCTTCTTTGATTCAATCTTCTCAGAAAAGGCAAAGGGTGCTCAACCTAAGGATAATGGAGCAGGAGACAGAATAGGGGAATTTCAGCACAGAATAAGTAAACAGATAGTTCAGGAATACCTGGTTAACCTAAATGAATATAAGTCTCCAGGACCAGATGAACTACATCCAAGGGTATTAAAAGAACTGGAAAATGTAATATCAGAACCATTGGCAATAATCTTTGAGAACTCCTGGAGAACAGGAGAAGTCCCAGCAGACTGGAGGAGGGCAAACGTTGTCCCCATCTTCAAAAAGGGGAAAAAAGAGGATCCCAAAAATTATCGTCCAGTTAGTCTGACATCAATACCAGGAAAGATTCTGGAGCAGATCATTAAGCAGAGAGTCTGTGAACATTTAGAAGCCAATGCCATAATCACAAAAAGTCAACATGGGTTTCAGAGTCATGCCAAACAAATCTGATCTCTTTTTTTGATATGATTCTATGAACAATTTCATGAGTCAGATATTCAAATACATAAATAAATGTATGTGAAATTCAGTCTGTGGCCAAGATCCTATATGTTTGCCTGTAGTGTAAGAGTTCTGCACGTGGAACTCTGCTATGGCTCACTGTCACCAGCCAAGACTTCACCATGTTCTTACAATAGGTTCCCCATTGCCATTCTGTAGATGATAGAGAGGGGGAGGATCACACTGCAAATATCGTCCACTGATGATGTTATTGGTTTGCAGCTGTTTATAAGAACACAGCTGAACACTTTTTCAGTTCCTCTATGAGCAAGAGAATGGATTTCAGGAGTAGGGACTTGGCCATTGGAAAGAGAGGAAGGGGGAACAGTCAGCTCTCTGTCTCTACTGGTTCTTTATCCATGGATTCAATCACTCATGGCTTGAAAATATTTTTAAAATATATAAATTCCATAAAACAATCTTGATTTTTCCATTTTATCTAAGGGGCACCATTTTACCATGCCATTCTACTTAATAGGACTTAAGCATCCACAGATTTTGGTATCCATAGGGGGTCCTGGAACCAAACTCCAGCAAATAACAAAGGTTCACTATACCAATTTATGCAGTGACAATAAATAAATATACAAGCGTACAGTGGGATTCTGCTTGCATATGTCACTAACAGGATGCCAGCCAGTGTGTAATTTCTCCTCTGTCAAAGCCACATTATATTAGATGACAGGAGGTATGTAAAATTAAGGTATTCATATAGAAACAGAGATGTAGGTTTTCACTGACTTAACAGGAGAGATTGTTATAATTTCCACTGAGACATATTTCTGAACAAAATTTGAACCATCACTTACACATTCCACAACTTTTGCATTCTACCTCATAAAGCACATATACTTCTCTTCTGCGTATTCTTATTTTTCCTCAAAATAAACAGAAGGCTCCACTGCCTCATAGAAAAGATGTAACTAGTAGGATGGCCAACAACTGACTTACAATTAATGTTGGTGTTCTTCATCACTTACATCTGTATCCTGTCTTTTCTCTAAGGAGCTCAAGGCACTTTATCCTCCCAAAAACCATGTGAGGCAGGCCAGACTAAAAGAGAGTGACTGGCCCAAGTTTATCCAGATAATTTCACTGCTCAGGAGATCTGAATTTGGATTCCTTATGCTACACTTGACTACTTGAACCGCATTAGGTCAAAGTTAGGTAGTAACAGAGTGTGGCCATCTGGATATTGTTAGAAATTAGATCCCAACATTTTTCACCATTCATTGCTATTGGTTGCCGAATCAGGGCTATCCCAAAACCTGAGACCAGGGGATGATCCCTTGTGAGCTCTTGTGATGCCATTAACCATGATACCTTAAGCCTCAAGCCTTCACCTTAAGCCTCAACCACAAAGTATGCTTTTTAAATCAAACTACCAAATGTAACAAATGGAGAAATAGGTGTGTATGTAACTCAAGAAGAAGAGCCAGTCACTGAAATTTGGACTATATTGGTCAGGGCTTCTAGGAATTGCACTTCAAAAACATCTAGACAACTGCACTTTTCTCATCCCTGTCCTAGATGTAGGTTTTCACTGCATAAAGATTTATCTGCTAATTGCTGCAAGGGACACCCTCATGAAAGGCAAACCAGAAAGGACCAGTTGAAAACCTGGCAATCCCAGTAATGGAGTCCTTGGGTTTTGTTGCATCAGCCCACATTCACATGTTTCAGTATTTCCACCATAACAGAATTTATTAGGCCAACAGTTCCCTTCCTCCTTAAAGACTTAGCATTCTTGGTCTCTTCATCTTGTCTTTTGTTCAGCCCAGTATTTTGTCCATAGTAGCCTAAATTTTTACTCATCTCAGGGCAACATTTACATCTCTGTTGCTATGATGCTGATGGTGTGCATTTCCTTTTAACTAATGCAGGGACTTCTTAGCATGTCCCATTCACTTTCTCAGGTTGATAGTTTTTGATGAGTGTTTTCTTTTAACTTTCCCATAAATTGCTGTGGGTCTGAACCAAAAGCCATTTGACTAGCTCCTCTGTCACTGAAAAAGGGGAAAAAAACTTTTTAAATGAATGACAAAATTGCAAATGAGTAATCACCAGTGAACACAGCAGACTCATCAGTTCTGGGCACCACAAATCATAAAGGATGTGGAGAAACTGGAGTGGGTCCAAAGAAGAGCAACTAAAATGGTGAAGGGTCTGGAAACCATGCCTTTGAGGAATGACTTAGGGAGCTGGGGATGTTTAGCCTGGAGAAAAGAAGGTTAAGGGGTGATATGTCAGCCCTGTTTAAATATTTGAAGGGATGCCATATTGAGGAGGGACCAAGCTTGTTTTCTGCTGCTCCAGAGAACAGGACCCGGAACAATGGATGCAAGCTCCAGGAAAAGAGATTCCACCTGAACATTAGGAGGAACTTCCTGACAGTGAGGGCTGTTCGACAGTGGAACACACTACCTTGGAGTGTGGTGGAGTCTCCTTCCTTGGAGGTCTTTAAACAGAGGCTGGATGGCCATCTGTCAGGGATACTTTGATGGAGAGTTCCTGCATTGCAGGGAGTTGGACTGGATGGCTCTTCTTGGGGTCTCTTCCAACTCTATGATTCTATGATTCATAGTTCAAAATGGAAGGGCCATCAGGATACACTCCTTTGGACCAATTATCTCAGCAATTTCCTCTAGAAGGTATCTACCTGATGTGTGTTATACCATTTTCCTTGCATTTAACATAATTCATACATGGGTACGTATCAGAGCTTTTACTACTTATCCCCATCTCTGCCACCAACTGTCTCACCATTATGGAATCAAAGGTGGACACTTTCTAGCTGCCCTCATAGTTCTTATGAGACTTTATAAATCTAATTTCCCCACTAGACACTAGCATCCCTGAATAATTGTTGCCATCATAGATGTCATGTGTCTGAATTCAAGCTTTCCAACTCTCTTATTTTCTCAAAGGCAAACATGTGTAATACAAAAATAATTTATTAAACTTTAGAATTCAAAGACATAGCTATCTTAGTGTGGATCAATATGCAAAGGATCTTGCAGCACCTCTGAAAGTGAGAGAAAGAAGTTGGTAGCATAAGCTTTTGTAGACTTAAACCTACAAAAGCTTATGCTACCAACTTTTTTCACTTACTAAACAAGAGTTGTACATAACATTGAGGGCAACCAGCAGTTTTCTGAAGGATGTACAAATAGACAAAACAGAAGTTGCAGCTTTATTTGTACCAAGGCTGTCTTTTTATTCAGTATCAGATTTCAACAATGGAACACATAGCGGGAGCTGAGTGCATTTTCCTTGTGCCTCCACATTCTTGGTCTTATACACCACATATTAGGAGGAAGTTTTGTTTCTTGACAGGCTTTATCCTCAACATCATTTTTCTTCAAATTAATTCAATTAATTGATAGATGTGGGAGGGCAATGCTGGGAGGTGTGGGTGGGTCAGAATGGATTATTAACCTGTTTTAACTTTAATATAAAAATCTGAAATAATGAAAAATTAAGAGATGAAAATTAAATGATTAAACTATGCCCTGCCTAGACATTTACACTGTGAATGCAGCATTAGTATACAAACTTTCCTACAGAGGATACAGCCTCTTCTGCAGTCTAATTTTCTTTAGCATAATGGATGGATTACATAGGTCTGTGGTATAACTCTGGAAAAGGATATTGGATCAGTTCATATAATCAGTTGAAATCACCATCATCACTGTCATCACCATCTTCCTTCTCCTCTTCTTCTAAGCAAACTGCCAGACTTGTTTTCACTTAAAAGCTGGACTCTCCTACGTGGACTACTTCACAGCCCAGTTCCCACATTGTTGTTATTCCTAAACTGCAAATGTCATATGAACTCGTTGTCAAGTGAACAACTGCCTGAACCCTTTCATATGACAATGATAGGTTCTGTAAGACAAGTGCAATGATACAGCACCAAGAGCTGCACTCAACAGAAAAAAATGTATTACAGACAAGCTTGCCATTTTCACATACTTTTCCCAGCTCTGTTTTTTCACACCATTTCCTGTACTGCTTTTAAAAACACACAAGAATTGTAGTAAAACCGAAGAAAGCTTTCTAGGCTGTGCTTTGAACGGCAAACGGCCTACGGTAGCCATAAGGAGCCCAAGTGCTTCTGTCTGTCTTTCTCATATAGCTATCTTTCAAAGTAATGTTCTCATGTTGAGATTCCTCTTCCTTGCCCTGAGGACTGGAAAATGGCACTGACGCAGTGAGAATCAGGACCAAGCACCGTGATCTGGAAACTTTAGTTAAGGCGCAGTTCAAGCAGAGTGCTGGAGGCTCTATTGGAAAGATGCAAAAGGGTATATATGAAAGGCACTTTTGAAAACTATCACTTTATCATGTAAAAGCTTTGTTTATTGTGTGTGTGTGTGTGTGTGTGAATCCCAGACATATTTGACAGCAGTTTGGCTTTGGTAACACAGCAAGGGTGTCCTGCCCTTGGAGCCTTCGGAGGAACCTATGGATAAGTCGAGAGATGAGACAAACCCACAGCACCAAGGACTAACTGGCCTGCGAAACCTGGGCAATACCTGTTATATGAATGCTGTGATACAGTGCCTCTGCAGTGTATCCCCACTGGTAGAATATTTCCTGTCTGGAAAATACATAGCATCACTGGACAAGTAAGTTGATGGCTTTGTTCTGCAAAAACACACTGCTCTTACTTGCAAATGTAATTAAAATTGAAAAGTACTTAGGACTAACAAACAAACCTTTTCCAACAGGGATGTGCAACTGGGGACTTCCAGAGGTTGTTGACTGCCACTACCATCACCTCTCGCTATTGGCTTGATTTGTTGATGGGAGTTGCAGTCCAGCAGCACCTGGGCCTAGTATTGCCCACACTTATTTTATTGTTTTAGTTATAAACTTTATGTGTAAAGTGTGTGTGTGGGGGGGGGAGACATCGCTTTAAGAAATAAAAAAAGATAATGCAGAGACAGAGGCTTTTCCAGTCCAGAATGTGAGTCCAGGAATAGGCTGTACAGATTCATTTCAGGTGTTCTGAGCAATGGAATTGGCTATCTCACCCTCTGCCAAGGATGGGCAATTGTCCTGGGGCCTGGGGCCAGTTTTCCTCCTACTCCCACCAGGCTGCTTCCCACAAAGCAAACTCAAATGCCCCCATTGTCCTCTGCAGCACCTTTCAAATGGGCGAAGTGGTGCCAAGAGGGTCTGTACAGGAAAGTAGAAGTATTTGTGGGTAATATGTGGCTCTAGCTTGTGAGAATGAGGTGGGGATATTTTCACCTTTGTAACACATTTGGGGAGCTTTTTGTGTGGTTGGGGAGGGATGAAAATCCCTCCCAATTGCACCACGTTCTTTAAAAATTGGGTGTTGGGTGCCTTTGGGGAAATAATAGGAGGCTTCAGCCCCCCCCCCCCCAAAAAAAGTGGCAACTGAGAGCCACACATGGTCCATGGGCCTCATTATGCCAGCTCCCATTCTAGATCAAAGGATCATGCATTTTTTCCAGTGTACTCAAATTATGTGTCTTGAATTATTACTTTTTATTCTTTTGCTTGTTGAAAGTAATTCTGCACCATCCTTTTAATCTCTAAGGGAGAATGGAGAGATTGCAACCGCTTTTGCTTATCTGATGAATGACATGTGGCTCGGGGACTTTGACTGCGTATCCCCAGAAGTGTTTAGACTGGTAATTGGTGAGCGGTACCCTGCTTTCATCAAGAAAACCCAACAGGATGCTCAGGAGTTTCTGATTTATGTGTTGAATGAACTGCATGAAGCACTCAAGAAGGTGAGCACTTACCCTCATACCTGTACATTCCAGCCTGCCTCTTTATATATATATTTTGGTAACATCTGGAGGCAAAAAATTCTTCAATTAGACTGAGCGAGAGGGTGGGAAGAATGTTTCTCTTAGAGCAGCTTGTCCTGTGCTTCCTTAAGGGCTGGGCCACTCATAGTGAAGAAAGGACCCAAACACCATCTGTAGTAGTATTGCCTGTAGCAGTAAGGGAATGGCTTCATACTTTCAGTTGTGAGACACAGGCCTACATCCTGTGAATGATATATTAAGTGCACTCCCATTTTCTTCTGTTATCAGGGCTTATATAAAAACTAATTAAAATGTTTATATCCCAATCTGCGTCACAAGATCTCAGAACAGCAGACAGATAAAAGAAATCTAAAAGAATCTGGAACATTTTGAAATGCAAAACAGAAAGAAACAATATAAGCCTCTAAGATTAAACAATTAAACATATTAAACAATAGAATAATGACAACAGGAGTGGGCATTAGAATAAGAGAATCATAGAGTTGGAGGAGACCACAAGATCCATCCTGTCTAGTCCCCTGCCATGAAGGAAGACATAAATAAAGCACTCCCCAAAAATGGCCACCCAGCCTCTGTTTAAAAACTTCTAAAGAAGGAGACTCCACCACACTCCAAGGCAGCATGTTCCACTGTCGAACAGCTCTGTCAGGAAGTTTTTCCTAATGTTTAGGTGGAATTTCTTTTCCTGTAGTTTGAATCCAAGAGTACAAACTTGCTCCATTTTCAATAAGACATCCCTTCAAATATTTAAACATGCCTATCATGTCACCTCTTAATCTTCTCTTCCCTAGGCTATACATAACCAGCTCCCTAAGCCGCTCCTCATAAGCCATGGTTTCCAGACCCTTCACCATTTTGGTCACCCTCCTCTGGACATAATCCATCTTGTCAACATCCTTCTTGAATTGTGATGCCCAGAACTGGACACAGTATTCAAGGTGAGGCCTGATCAAAGCATCATATTGCTGACTAATGTTCAGCTTGTGCTGCATTAAGATTCCTAGATCCCTTTTGCACACATTGCTGTCAAGCCAGGTGTCACCCATCCTATACCTGTGCATTTAATTTATACTGGCCAAGTGTAGTGCCCTACATTTATCACTGTTGAAATTCATGTTGTTCTTGCCCAGCTTTCTAATCTATTCAGGTAATTTTGAATTCTGCTCCACCTATTTTGGTATCATCTGTGACTTTGATAAACATGCCATCTAGTCCATCACCCAAGTCATTGATAAAGATGTTGACTAGCACTAGGCCCAGGACAGAATCTCATGGCACTCCACTAGTAACTTCTCTCCGGATAAAGAGAAGCCATTAGTTAGCAGCCTTTGGGTTTCGTAGGTCCATGAACTACAGATCCACTTAACAGTAGCATTGTCTTGTCTACGTTTTACTAGCTTTTTTGCAAGGATTTCATGGCCTTACTGAAATCACATTCACGGCATTCCCTTTGTCTACCAAGCACGTGACTCTATAAAAAAAAGACATGACTTGTTTTCGAGATACCCATATTGACTTTTAGGAATCATGGCATTTCTTTCTAAGTGCTTACAGACTGTCTACTTAATTATCTGCTCTAGAATATTTCCTGCTATTGATGTCAGGTTGACTGCATGGTGATATTGCATCCTGTTTTTCCTCATTTTTGAAGATTTGCTCTCCTCCAACATTTGCCCTCCTCCAGTCTGCTGGGGTTTCTCCTGTTCTCCAGACTTTCTCAAAGATTATTGCCAGTGGTTCTGAGATTACTTCTGCCAGTTCTTTTAATACCCTTGGATGAAGCTCATCTGGCCCTGGAAACTGGACTCAATTAGCGTAGCCAGGTATTCCTGTGCCACTTCTTTATCTATTCTGTGGTGCAGTTCCCCTACTACATCATCTGCTTCATTTTCCCCAAGTTGAGAATTATTCTCCTTTTGGAAGAAGACCAACCCCAAAAAGGCTGAATAGTTCTACCTTTTCTCTATTCCCTCTTAGCATTTTACCATCTCTCTGCAACTGCCCTACCATTTCCTTGTTCTTCTTTTTGTATGAACATAATTAAAAATTTCCTTTTTATTCTTTTTAGCAAGCCTGGGTGCTTTCTGTTCTTTAGGTTTTCTGATTTTCTCCCTACACAAGCTGGCTATTTGAATTCCTCTTTGATGATTTTCCCCTCTTCCATTTCTTATACATGCCCCTTTTAAATTTTAGCGCAATTGAAAGTTCTTTATACATCAATCCTGGTTTCTTTAGACACTTCCCTTTTTTCTTTTCATTGGAACTATTTGAAAATTTAATATTTCACTTTTAAGAAACCCCATCCATCATGAACTCCCTTCTCCTTTAGTATTCCTCCAAAATGTCCTACATTTACTGAAATCAGCTTTCTTAAAGTCTATAATGCATGCCAGACTACAGTTGGCTTCCCCTTTATGCTGTATAACAAACTCCGGGTGAACCTGGTCACTCCCACCTATGGATCCCACCACTTCCAAACCATTAACTAGAACATCATTGTTGGTTTGGATCAGATCTAAAATATCTGATCCCCTTGTTGCCTTGTCCACCTTCTAGACAATGAAATTGTCTGCAAAGCAAGTAAGGACCTTAATTTTTGGCAGAGTTTGACTTCCAACAAATATCAGCATAGTTGAAGCCTGTCAGGAATCTGACACATCCTGCCATGAAAATGGTTGCTGTGTGTAAAGTTACTGTTTAAGCCTTTTAGGATCATTTAAGAGGGATTTTGTGTTAAAGTCAGTGGGATTTGTAGTGCCTGTACAAAGTAAGATAAATGCCTATCTAGATAATGAACAGGTGCATGGGGGAGGATGGTTGTATCATTATTCACCATGGTCAGTCTTGTGAGAAGTTTGACAAGGCTTGGAATATGTGGGGAAAGAGTGACAGGTGAATAATACTGGCTGTAAAAATGTTTTGGCTTATGAAAGAATGGGTGAAAAGCCCACAGATATATAGGATGGTTGCATTGCTCTCTCTCTCTCTCTGTATTATGGTACTTCTGTCTACAGGAGTCAAACTGTCAACTTCTTTAGTTACTGAAATAAAGCTTGCTGTTAAAATACAAAAGGTTGGTTTACTGAACCAAAGGGAGTGGGTAGTTCATGACAGTTAATCAGAACTAATATTATAAGCCATGAAAACTCAATACTTTTTGTGGGTTTTTCGGGCTATGTGGCCATTATCTAGAAAAGTGTATTCCTGACATTTCACCAGCAGCTGTGGCTAGCATCTTCAGTTCAAAAATGGAACTGAATGGAAAGTGTCATTCAGCTACATTGGTAGGAAGTGAGTTGTCCTGCTCACGCCTCAAGAGTAAATTCACAATTCCATCCTTCCTTTAACTCCTGAATATATTTATTAAAGTCTAAGAAGGTAATAACATGCAGGAAGTCACAATCAAAACATCCTATAGGTGAGGCGTCTAGCGACTCCGTTGCTGTCACATTACTGGATGAGTTTCAATCTGTAAGTACCGATGACGTGGACAAGCTACTTGGAAGTATGCGGAAGACAACTTGCCCTCTCGACCCTTGTCCATCCTGGCTGGTCGTCCAGGGGGGAGAAGCACTGAGAGTGTTTCTTCGGAACACAATCAATGCATCCTTCAGGGAGGGCATTTTACCATCTTGTCTCAAGGAGGCGGCAGTTAAGCCCATCCTGAAGAAGCCCTCCCTTAACCCCCTGGACAGAAATAACTATAGACCAGTGTCCTTACTTCCATTTTTAAGCAAGGTTATTGAGAGGGCAGTTGCCACCCAGCTCCAAGCAGTCTTGGATGAAGCCGACTACCTTGATCCATTTCAAACCGGCTTCAGGACAGGACATGGAGTGGAGACTGCCATGGTTGCTCTGACCAATGACCTCCGCTTGAGTATTGACAGGGGTAGTGTGACCCTGTTAGTGCTCTTGGATCTCTCAGCGGCCTTTGATACTGTAGATCATTCCATCCTTTTGGGTCGGTTGAGGGAGTTGGGAATCGGAGGCACTGCTTTTCAGTGGTTCCGATCCTTTCTCTCTGACAGATCCCAAAGGGTGAGGCTCGGGGACAGTTGCTCTTCTAAAATCGAGCTTAATTGTGGCGTCCCTCAGGGCGCCATCCTGTCCCCGATGCTATTCAACATCTATATGAAGCCGCTGGGTGAGATCATTCGGAGGCATGGAGCTCAGTGTCTTCAGTACGCTGATGACACTCAGATATACCTCTCCATGACTAGATCATCGGCTCAGTCTTCAGATGGCGCCTCCCCTCTTAATGACTGTCTTGCGGCGGTAATGGATTGGATGAGGGAAAACAGATTGAAGCTAAATCCAGACAAAACGGAGGTACTAACAGTTACCGGTCCGAACCAGGTTTGGGAATACAGTCTCCAGTCCTAGATGGGGTCACACTCTCCTCCAAGGACTGTGTTCGCAGTCTGGGGGTACTCCTCGACTCTTCGCTTCACATGACTAGTCAAGTGAATGCGATAGTCAGGAGTGCTTGCTATCAGCTTCGGCTGATACGCCAGCTGTGCCCTTTCCTGGACACAAAAGACCTGGAATCTGTGGTACACGCTCTAGTAACCTCACGTCTGGATTTCTGCAATGCGCTCTACATGGGGCTACCCTTGTGCCTAACCCGGAAACTTCAATTAGTTCAAAATATGGCAGCCAGGCTTATCACTGGAACATCGAGGAGAGAGCACATAACACCAGTGCTCAAAGCTCTCCATTGGCTGCCCATTAGTTTCCGGGCACAGTACAAGGTGTTGGTACTAACCTTTAAAGTCCTGCATGGCCCAGGCCCATCCTACCTTAAGGACCGCCTCTTCCCGTATGAACCGCCCCGCACACTTCGGTCCTCTGGGAGGAACCTACTGCAGCCAATGAAAACTAGGCTGTCCCAGACCTCCCAGAGGGCCTTTTCAGCTACTGCCCCTAAGCTTTGGAACGACCTGCTGGAAGAGATGCGTCTCATCACATCACTGGCTAGTTTCAAAACGGCTTTAAAGACGCATCTTTTCCGGCAGGCCTTTCCTTGAAACAGGAAATAAATGGAATACCCACTCCCTGCTCTGAAAACATAGACAGAAATGGGAATTATCTCAGCTGCCCTTGTCTAATCCAGCTGAGTTCATTTAAAAGGGAATTGCACGTGAATAGTTCATGAGATTGCACTTTGTTTAATACTTGTTGACCAATTTTAATCTGTGCCAATTTTAATTTGTCTTGGTTTAATTTAGTTTTAGGGGGAGCGGTTGGGGAGGGATATGGTTGTCGTTTTTACTCTGTATCCTTTTAATCTGTTGTACCCCGCTCCGAGTATATTATTAGAGGAGCGGGCTATAAATAAACTTTATTATTTATTATTATTATTATCCCCGAAAGATGGCCATCCTGTTGATGTAAACAAGCAGAAGTGCACAGTTCGAGCAATCTCCAATACCTTCGGAATTTCTGGTAACCTTGAAGCTTCGGCTTTATCAGGAATCCTCCTCCCAGTTGATGAAACAGAGTGGAGCCAAAACTCTCTCCTGAGAAGTTTTATTCTTAAGTTGCTGTATTTACAAATATACATACACGCTCAACAAATCTCTTCAACCAGCCACTCACTACTCCACCCAACCTCTTCTGGTGATTCTTCTTCCTTGTGTTACCTGCAATGTTGTCCCTTCAGTCAAGAAGACCCTTGTTGTTTACATTAGGCCTACGTGCAAGCAAGCACATACTGACCTTGAGCAGTGTCTGTTTTCCAGCCTTCAGTTGCAGACAATTCTAGCCACAATTCCTGTTTAACCATTTGTGCACATCTGTACATTTCATACTCAGGCCTCAAAGCCTAACTTGTCCCTCCAAAATGTACAGATGTGTATCATTTTGCCACATTTGTGTTTGCCATCTTCCGATGTTTACACACTTGTTGAACAGCCAAAATCTTTATTTATGGTGCCATGTCTATCAAACATGATAGCTGTTCATGCCTCTTAATTGGCAAAGCCTTTGTGAGAACATCAGCAATGTTGTCTCTGGCGTCAATGTACTCCAGACTTATGATTCTGTTTTGAACCATCTCTCTCACATTCTGATACCTCACACCAATGTACTTTGTCCTACATTTCAAGTTTCTCAGTTTCAGACATTGCAATACAAGATTGTGAATCTTCATGAACTACAGTAGGCTCTTCACACTTTTATCCTAAATCCACAAGCAATTGCGTTATCCACTGGATCTCTCCTGCAATTTCAGACAATGCTGCAAACTCTGCTTCTGTAGTACTTAAAGCTACACAGTTCTGTTTCCTGCTGCACCAAATTATTGGACTACCAGCAAATCTTACAAGCAGACCTGACACTGACTTTCTGTCATGCAATTCTGATGCAAATGAACTATCCACATAACAATCAAGTTGTTGTTCACTGCCCTGTATCACCAACTTTCTTTCCTTGGTTCCTTTCAAGTACCTCAGCACATGTTTCACTTTAGTCCAGTCTTCTACTTTTGGAACACTTACTTTTCTGCTAAGCACTCCAACTGCAAACGAAATGTCTGGCCTAGTGTTGTTTGCAATGAACATCAAGCTACCTACTACACTTCTGAACAATTCTGGATTCTCAAAATCCTTTGATGATTCTGCACTAGAACTTCCAGAAGTCATTGGACTTTTCACAACTTTTGCACTTTGCAAGCCACGTTTCTCAATCAGCCTTTCAATCTTTTTCTTTTGGCTCAACAAACATCTGCCATCCTCAGTCCACTGTACAGTGGTCCCCCGGGATACGAAGCCCCCGGGGAACGAAATCCCTGGGAGCAGAAACCGCCGGGACCGCCAAAATTCCCCCGGGATCCGAAGGAAACCCCGGGGAACGAAAGGGAAAAACCGTGCGGCCCCTTTAAATCGGCCGCGCGGTCCGTCCCTTAAAGTGGTCCCCCGGGAAACGAACATTTACGGGTTATGAAAGATAATCCGGAACGGATTACCTTCGTAACCCGGGGGACCACTGTACTTCAATCCCTAAATCCTGAGATTTCCCAAATCCTTGAGCACAAACTTCTTAGTCAACTCTTTCTGAACTGACTCAATTTCCCTCTCTGACTTCGCTGCGACACACAAGTCATCAACGTAAATCACTATAGTCACATCACCTTTTGTATACACGCATGCATCCGCAATGCTGCTTTTTACCCCAATTTGACCAATTCTTCATGAATGCAAAGGTTCCAGCAATGTGCACTCTGTTTCAAACCATAAAGTGCCTTTTTCAACCTGTAAACCTTTCTATCACTGTCCTTGTCAAAACCTAAAGGTTGTTCCATGAAAACCTCCTCATCAAGATGAGCATTCAAATACACAGTTTCAAAATCAAAATGTCTCACCACTTGATTCTTTCTAGCTGCCAAAGCTAACACCAGCCTTAAACTTTCTGGCTTTGCAGTAGGTGAAAAAGTTTTGTCAAAATTCTCAAACCTCTGCTGTGAAAAACTTTTTGCAACCAGTCTTGCCTTGTATCTATGGGTACTATCTGGCATTTCTTTCCTTTTGAAAACCCACTTGCAACCTACAATCTTGTGGTTCTTAGGCGTCTCCACAATCTCAAACACTTCCTTATCTGTCAAAGACAAGTATTCTTGAGCCATGACAGAAAACCACTTCTCCTGCTCCTTCTTAGGATAAGATTGCAACCCCTCAAAACTCTCTGGCTCATCAGCCACCACTGAGCAACCTCTTGCACCCTGCACTACAAATCTATCTGGAGGTCTCCTTACCCTCTGAGTTCTCCTTGGCACGATCACCTGACACCGATTGGTGCCAGAGGAGTGGGCTATAAATAAACATTATTACTACTACTACTACTACTACTACTTTTGTTCTGCCTCTTTCGTCCTCACTGTCAGAACTAGTCTGCACCTCTGTGGACACCTTTTCAAACTTCTGTGTAGTGACTGGTGAGTGCAATGTTGGATGTGTTTGTGTGTAATGTTCTGCAGAAGTACTAGGTTCACACTCAGTAGATGCTTCTTGTTTTGGCACCCCTCCATTTCCAGTACCTATGTCCCTCTGACCCAGCTTGAGAAAAAACTCTTTGTTTGCATGTAGCTTTTCCCAGCCTGAATGCTTTTCAAAGTTGGCACTTCTGGACAGCAAGATATCCCCATGACCTAGATGAAATCTATAGTTGTTTCCAGAATAACCCACAAACATCAACCTTCTCCATTTAGGATCCCCCTTTTTCCTGAAGTTTGCAGGCACATACACATTTGCATATTGTCCAAAAATTCTCAGGTATGTGAGATTTGGTGGTCTACCATACAACATGTGATATGGCGTTTTCTTTACAAAAGAATTCCAAGTGCGATTGGCAATATGGTTTGCTGTCAAAATTGCTTCTTCCCAAAGCTGCACAGGTGCTTCATGCAATCTTTCATTTGCTTTAGAACCTCAATACATCTCTCCGCTAAGCCATTCTCGCTAGGAACCGCTGGGTTAGTCATATTGTGGCGTATTCCTTTCCTTCTCAACCAATTTTTCAGGTTATTAGACAGACATTCTCCACCTCTATCCGTAACCAAGGACTCCACCTTGTATTCACACTCCCTTTCAATCATGTTAACCCAATCTTTGATGTGTTCAGCAGCTTCACTTTTTTCCTTCATGAGCATCACATACGAAAACCATGTGTGACGATCTACAATGACCATGAAGTACTGATTATTGCCCATGAAAGGTCTTTGTGTGATGCATTTGCTGCTTTCGGCCACAGGAAAAGCCTTCAGCTTTATCCTGCTGCATACTGAACAGTCCAGGTGGTTTGAGCAAGAAGACATTTTAAATTCTGGACACACTTCTCCCAGCTTCCCCAAACTCGTGAAGCTTGTATGTCCAATGACTCTATGGTAGTAATGAGCACAGTCTAAGTGCAAAGGAACATTGTTGGCTATTGCACATTCTGCCTTGTCAACCATATAGTACATTTTGTTTCTTTTGATTGCTTTAGCACAAACCTGGTCATTCATGCTAATAATACAATCATTCCCTTTGAAACTTAAGGCATACCCACTAAGTAGTTAATGCAGACACACTAACCAAACAGTTTTGCAACCTAGGCACACATTGGAAAAGTCCTTTGCAAAACTTGGGATGAACACACTTCCCATCTCTTTTGCCTCCCTTGGTGCACCATCAGCCAAATCAACTGAATGCACATTAGATGGCACCTTATTTTTCAGAAGCCGTTTATCATTAACCATATGCCCGGAGGCTCCGGAATCTAAAAACCAACAGTGTTTAGGGGTTACAGCCTGATGGGCTTTATAGTCATTATTCTTTACCACAGCAACAACACCTTTCCTGGTCACAGGATCTTTAGGCTGTTGTTTCCTTGCTGCTGCCAGCTTCCTGCAGTCCTTCTTGAGATGACCTGGCTTCCCACAGTGGAAACACTTTCTCTCCCTGGACACAGCTGCCTTCTCCGGTTGCAACTCCTTGAAAGTATCGGTTGGGTGTGTTTGCCTTGGTACTGCATGCTCTGGAGCCCTGCCTCATACTGCCGACATTGGCTCTCTACCAAGACACGTGCAGCCACCAGCTCCGCAATAATGTCTGCCTCATTAAAATTCTGAAAACTCCACAGAATATTTTCAAAATCTTCAGAAAGACTCCCAAGCAGGATGTATGCTTTCTGCTAAGATGCTAGGACAACACCTCTCATCTGCACCTGGCTGAATAAATCAGACATGATCTCCAGATGCTTCTCTGGTGACTGTCCTTTCTGCATTTTGGAGGCATACAGTCTCCTACACCAAATCATTTGTGACAAAGCTGTATTAGATTGGTGAATCTCCCTCAAAGCATCCCAAACTGCCTTTGAGGTTCCCTTCTCCCGGACATGGATGATTTGCGACGGCATGATTGTAAGCAAAATTGTAGCTCTGGCTACAGCTGTGGGTCCTTTCTCAACAACATCCCACAGTCCCTCTCTGACCAGCAATGCCTCACAATAAGAACTCCAAGCTGCATAATTTGTTTAATCTAGTTTGGGAAATTTAGCTGCCTCCATCATTAAGCAGTGTAAAGATAGAGTCCTGGCAATTTTCTCAGCTTCTACTGTCAATAGTGATAAGACACAGACAACAGTCCAAAAAAATCTTGCCACGCAGCCTTCCGGCATGGATAGCACATCACAGCAACAAACGGAGATGCCTGAGTAGATAACATCTGGGCCCATAACCCTTGTTGATGTAAACAAGCAGAAGTGCACAGTTCAAGTAATCTCTGATGCCTTCAGAATTACCGGTAACCTTGAAGCTTTGGCTTTATCAGGAGTCCTTCTCCCAGTTGATGAAACAGAGTGGAGCCAAAACTCGCTCCTCAGAGGTTTTATTAAGTTGCTGTATTTACAAATATACATACACGCTCAACAAATCTCTTCAACCAGCCACTCACTACTCCACCCAACCTCTTCTGGTGATTCTTCTTCCTTGTGTTACCTGCAATGTTGTCCCTTCAGTCAAGAAGACTCTTGTTGTTTACATTAGGCCTACGTGCAAGCAAGCACATACTGACCTTGAGCAGTGTCTGTTTTCCAGCCTTCAGTTGCAGACAATTCTAGCCACAATTCCTGTTTAACCATTTGTGCACATCTGTACATTTCATGCTCAGGCCTCAAAGCCTATTTAAAGAACTCCAAGGAAGGAGATTCCACCACTTTCCAAGGGAGAGTGTTCTACTGTCGAACAGCCCTTAATGTCAGGGAGTTCCTTCTAATGTCTAGATGGAATCTCTTTTCATGTAGTTTACATCCATTGTTCCGGGTCCTGTTCTCTGGAGCAGCAGAAAACAAGCTTGCTCCATCCTCAATATGGCATCAGTTCAAATACTTTCGTATCACCCCTTAACCTTCTCTTCTTCAGGCTAAACATTCCCAGCTCCTTAAGCCTCTTCTCATAGGGCTTCATGGTTTCCAGACCCTTCACCAGTTTAGTCACCCTCCACATTCCAGTTTCCTCACATCCTTTTTGAATTATAGTGCCCAGAACTGGACACAGTATTGTAAAAGTTTGGGTTAGCAAAGATCAAATTATCTGTTTGGCAAAACTATTATTGGCCCATAAATTAGTGTTGTAAACCTCAGCAGTGAATTAGAATTGGGTTAAATCTTCAACAAGCTGCCATGAGAGATAACTTCCAGGCAAATCTGCAATCAAAACTTGAAGACCATCCTCTAGATTCTTCTCCTACAGTGCTTTGGCAACATATCAAAAATAGTATCCTGCAGTCTGCGGAAGAATCCCTCAGGTTCTCTCGCAAGAAAAACCAAGATTGGTTTGATGAAAACAATCAAGAGATCCAGGAGCTGTTAGCAAAGAAGGGAACTGCTCATCAAGCACACCTCGCTCAGCCATCTTGCCATGTAAGAAAAGCAGCCTTCCGTCTCGCATGTAGTAACCTCCAACAAAAACTCCAAGACATTCAGAACAAGTGGTGGATCAATTTAGCAGAAAAGACAGAACGTTTTGCAGATCTGGGAGATTCCAGAGGATTCTACGAAGCTCTTAAAGCAGTGTTTGGACCTACTTACCAGGTCCAAAGCTCCTTATATAGTACAGATGGTCAAACACTAATCACAGACAAAGCCTCCATCCTGAATCGATGGGCTGAACATTTCATGCCAAACGAGTCATGCCAAACGAACCTGATCTCTTTTTTTGATAAAATTACCAGCTTGGTAGATGAAGGGAATGCTGTGGATATAGTTTACCTCGATTTCAGTAAGGCCTTTGACAAGGTTCCCCATGACATTCTTGCAAACAAGCTTGCAAAATGTGGGATAGACAAGTTAACTGTTACATGGATTTGTAATTGGTTGACTGACCAAACCCAAAGGGTGCTCAACAATGGCTCCTTTTCAACCTGGAAAGAAGTGGCCAGTGGGGTCCCACAGGGCTCTGTCCTGGGCCCAGTGCTGTTCAACATCTTTATTAATGATTTGGATGACAGAATTGGGGGCGTACTTATCAAATTTGCAGATGACACTAAACTAGGAGGAGTAGCTAATACCCCAGAGGACAGGATCAAAATTCAAAATGACCTGAATATACTAGAAATCTGGGCCAATGCTAACAAGATGAAATTCAACACAGAGAAATGTAAGGTTCTGCACTTAGGGAGGAAAAATGAAATGCACAGATATAAAATGGGGGACACCTGGCTGAATGAAACCACATGAGAACGGGATCTAGGAGTCCAAGTAGACCATAAGCTGAACATGAGTCAACAGTGCGATGCAGCAGCTAAAAAGGCCAATGCAATTTTAGGCTGCATCAATAGAAGTATAGTGTCTAGATCAAGGGAAGTAATAGTGCCACTCTATTCTGCTTTGGTCAGGCCCCACCTGGAATACTGTGTCCAGTTCTGGGCACCACAGTTCAAAAAGGATGTGGAGACACTGGAGCGGGTCCAAAGGAGGGCAACTAAGATGGTGAAGGGTCTGGAAACCATGCCCTATGAGGAACACCTTAGGGAACTGGGGATGTTCAGCCTGGAGAAGAGAAGGTTAAGAGGTGATATGATAGCCCTGTTTAAATATTTGACGGGATGTCATATTGAGGAGGGAGCAAGCTTGTTTTCTGCTGATCCAGAGACTAGGACACGGAACAATGGATATAAATTGCAGGAAAAGAGATTCCACCTCAACATTAGGAGGAACTTCCTGACAGTAAGGGCTGTTCGACAGTGGAACACACTCCCTCAGAGCGTAGTGGAGTCTCCTTCCTTGGAGGTCTTTAAACAGAGGCTGGATGGCCATCTGTCAGGGATGCTTTGATTGGGAGTTCCTGCATGGCAGGGGGTTGGACTACATGGCCCCTGTGGTCTCTTCCAACTCTATGATTCTATGATTCTATGATTCTATGATTCCAAAATCTCTTTGGTGCCAACCGAAAAGTCCAAGGCTCAGCTATTCAACATATGATACAACAACCAATGAAATATGAACTGGACGTGGCTCCTACTCTGGAAGAAACCATTAAGGCCATACAGCAGATGAAAAACAGCAAGGCAGCCGGGATTGATGGAATCCCACCTGAAGCTTGGAAACACGGAGGTCATGTACTCCATGCCAAATTCCATTAGCTCCTTGTGAGTTGCTGGGAAAAAGGTGAACTGCCATCAGATCTCCGAGATGCAGTTATCATCACCCTGTATAAGAAAAAAGGAACAAAATCTGATTTCTCAAACTATCGAGGTATAACACTGCTCTCCATTGCTGGAAAAATCCTTGCAAGGATACTCCTGAACAGATTAGTTCCTGCTATTGCAGGAGAACTTCTCCCTAAAAGTCAGTGCGGCTTCAGAGCTAATAGGAGCACTACAGATATGATATTTGCTCTTAGACAACTGCAAGAGAAATGTAGATAGCAAAACAAAGGACTCTATGTAACATTTGTCGACCTTACCAAAGCCTTTGACACTGTGAGTAGAAAAGGACTGTGGCAGATCCTGGAACGACTAGGATGTCCCCCCAAATTCCTCAAAATGATAATCTTGCTACATGAGGGCCAGCAAGGACAAGTCAGATATGGCGATACTCTCTCAGAGCCCTTTCTAATAACTAATGATGTGAAACAAGGCTGTGTTCTCGCTCCAGCTCTATTTACAATCTTCTTCAGCATGATGCTCCAAATGGCTACGGCAGATCTCGAAGAAAAAGACGGCATCTATATACGTTACCGTACTGATGGTAGCTTGTTTAACTTAAGCCGTCTGAAGGCTCGCACAAAGACTCCTATCTAGTCCGTGAGCTGCTTTTCGCTGATGATGCTGCCCTTGTTGCCCATACAGAAGCAGCTCTGCAGCGCCTAACATCCTGCTTTGCAACAGCTGCAGAGCTGTTTGGGCTGGAAGTCAGCCTGAAGAAAATGGAAGTCCTCTACCAGCCTGCACCACAGGAAGAGCACCATCACCCCCATGTCACCATCGGCAAATCTGTACTTAAGTCCGTACAGGAGTTCACCTACCTGGGAAGTATCATCTCCTCAGATGCCAAGATTGACAAAGAGATCAATCACAGATTAGCAAAGGCATATAGTGCATTCAGAAGGCTTCACAAAAGAGTTTGGAGTAACAAACACCTGAGGCGAAGCACCAAAATCAGTGTGTACAGAGCCATTGTACTGTCCATTCTCCTCTATGGGTCTGAATCATGGGTCACCTATCGCCAACATCTACGACTCCTTGAACGCTTTCATCAGCGCTGTCTACGCACAATCCTAAACATACACTGGACTGACTATGTGACGAATGTTGCTGTCCTGGAGCAAGCAGAGATCACCAGCATTGAGGCCACGCTACTGAAAACGCAGCTGCGCTGGGCAGGGCATGTTTCCAGGATGGAGGACCACCGCCTCCCCAAAATAGTACTCTATGGTGAACTCGCCACGGGTCAGCGAAAGAGGGGTGCCCCAAAGAAGAGATACAAGGACTCCCTGAAACAACATCTCAAGCTTGGCCAAATTGATCACCAACAATGGTCTGCCCTGGCCTCACATCGGGAGACATGGAGACGCACTATCCACAATGCTGCAGCCTCTTTTGAGAACTCACGCCGAACGAGTCTCAAAGAGAAACGACAACGCAGAAAGAACCACAACTTGGAAACATCACCCAAGGAGACTTTCTGCTGTGCTTTCTGTAACCAGACTTGCTTATCTCGGATCGGCCTTTTTAGTCATCAACGAGCTTGTAGTAAGCGTGGGATAAGTCCTTCCTGAATCTTCGTTAGCGAAGAAAAGCCAGAGAGAGAGAGAGAGAGAGACTGAATTTTTTAGATTAAAACTTTTCACTAAACTAGTCCAAACAGACTTTGGAACAGAATTTAGTTCAAGTTTATTATAGCAGTAAGTAAGAGGGTGTCAAAATTATCTGTAATGTGGTATTTCTTTTTCTTTCTAGACAAGTAAGAGAAAGAACCAAGGAACCTCATCTGCTGCTTGGGAACCCAGGACTTATGTCAGTGAATCCTCTGTTATCACCCGGCTTTTTGAAGGACGTCTTAGTTATGACATCATATGTTTGGAGTGTCACACCACCACCTATAAAAATGAGATCTTCACCGTGTTATCACTTCCTATCCCATATGAAACTGAATGCTCACTAGAGGTATGAGCTCTTTCTCCCTGCCAAAGGAAACCACTCTCCTCACCTCTCTCTTATCACTTATGTTGTAGGCATTGTTATTACGTTCTGGGTTTGTGTGGGCTTTGGATTGGGACCCTGAATAATTCAGAAATAATATGGTTTTTGGTGAGCAGAGCTCAAGCCTCCTTGAATTTCAGTTGTGCTCCTAGATGCCTTCAGACAGTTGGAAATGTCTTGAGCCAGTGGCAAATAGTAGCTCCCATGACAGAAGTATAGTGAATTTGCTCTGAGTATCAGTGTGATTTAAAAGAAAAAAGGGGGGAAAGCTACAGTACTGACCACATTCACAGGTTCAACTCCTTTGATAACTACTTCAAATTTAGACTAATAAGTTTATTACACGGCATTATGATAATGTTTCGGGAATGGAATGATAATGGAACCAATTGGTTCCCATTGGGTTCCCATTCCATGCTTAAAGTGTTCCAACAGCGTTTCAGAGCAAGAATGATGAAAAACAGTACTCAGCATGCTGGAACATTATCATACTGATCCAGGAGAAATTAGTGCAGTAATTCTACCCATTCTGATATCTGTTCCACAGTCCTCATGTTTTGATTGGCTGAAACAATTTCCTCATGTGCAGTCCTAGAGCGTCCAAAAAGTCTAATGCTCTTCCAGGTATGATGTGGCACAATTTTAAAAAAATAATGATAAGCATGTTAACATGTTGGAATGCTTTTCTTCAAAGCCAAAACAGTTTTCACCCCACATCAAATGTTTGCATGTGAATTCTTTTTTAATTGCTATAGAGATACACACACACACATGTTTCTTTGTTTATGTACACACACACACTCACACATATATGTTCTATCTATCTGTCTATTTATCTGTGTATACACACACACACACACACATACACACACACACACATATATATACACACAAAAATACTCATTCAAAGAGGAGTGCTGTGCAATAAAATATGTTCCCATTACATTATTCCTTCTCAAATGTGGTGAGTCCCATTCCCAGAACATTCTCCCATGGAATGTTTTCAGGGTGTGAAGGTAATGTTACAGATTCTGATGCGATAAACTTATAAAACTCAGGGCAGATTCACCACACTTCTACCATGGTAGCCTTTACTGGCTCAAATCATTCTAAATGGCCTCTGCCTCCATATTTACATTCCAGCAAAGATGGATGGGATGGTGTGCAATTTAGGATGATCTTCTGTGCAGATGGACAGGTTGCTTACCTGTAACAGTATTTCTTCGAGTGGTCATCTGCGAATACATACAAATGGGTTTTACTGCGCATGCGCAGTGGAGCTCGGAAACTTCTGGAATCACTAGGCAGATTTTCAATTGCAACTTTTTGGCGGTAGCCCCGCCCATCGCTATATAAGCCCCGTTCCCGCTCTTTCCTCTCAGTTCCAAAATTTTTACGCCGTAAAAGTGATCATGGAGCCCCAATCAGCGGGACACTGAAGGGAGGATGGGTGGGATTTGTATGTATTCGCAGATGACCACTCGAAGAAATACTGTTACAGGTAAGCAACCTGTCCTTCTTCTTCGTGATCTCTGTGAATCATACAAATGGGTAGACTAGCAAGCTTAACATGAAGGAGGAGGGAGTGTCCAGAGACCAAATACATTTCCAAACAATTGCGTTTATTGAATAAACAATAGCATGTAAAATTCCAAACTTGAATGTTTGATTGCTTTGTGTGTTTGCTTATTCCCACCATATCTTTTTAAAAAAAATATTTTCATTTGTTAAACCTGAAGAATATTATTCATTTCAAGAATTTCTGAACACCGTCATTTAATAGACCAATTCTGGAATGAGTACCCTTTTGGTACATAAATTCAACATCAGTAATGACAAGTATGGTAGGATTTAACTTAAGGCATAGAGTGATAAACACTTAGACATTGCCTTCCCTGAGACACCTTTTAAGTGACATTACCCGTAGTACCCAATGTAGAGATATGCCCCAACATTTCACACAGGCAATCCCCCAAAACACATCCCAACCATGGAACCATAGGAGACAAGTTTCAGAGCCTTAGAAACAAGTGTGATCAGGTAATCCCCTCAATGTATGCCAGAAATCAGTACAGCTTTCCCAAAGGCTGCTTCTCGCCTGGCCCTAGTATCAACTCTATAATGTTTAATAAAAGTGAGTGGTTGCGACCAAACAGCGGCCCTACAAATATCCTGTAAAGAGATACCTGACAAAAAGGCCGAAGACGTTGCTACCGCCCTAGTCGAATGAGCCCGAACCCTAGCTGGGAGAGACGAACCCGACAGTTCATAGCATAAGTGGATAGTGTCTGCTATCTACTTGGAGAATCTCTGTGCCAATACCGGCAGTCCTTTCTTCGGTTCCGAATAACATTGAAAAAGTCTATCGGAACGGCTAGAGTTCTTAGTCCTGTCCAAGTAAAAAGCTAAGGCACGCCTAACGTCCAAAAGATGCAATCGGCGCTCGGTATCGGTGGTTGGGTTCGGGGCTAAGGTTGGCAACACAATATCCTGAGACATATGGAAGGATGACACCACCTTTGGCAGAAAGGTAATGTCGTTACGGAGGACCACCCTTTCCTTATGGAACCTAAGGAAAGGCTCGTCCCTCTGTAAGGCACAAAGTTCTCCTGCTCTGCGAGCGGAGGTAATGGCCACCAAGAATGCTGTCTTCCAAGTCACCAGTCTTAGATCCGAGGTGGCCATTGGTTCAAAGGGTTTTGCTATTAAGGAGGACGAAACAACCTCTAAATTCCAAGCCGGAGTCGGTTCCGACACCGGCGGGTGCAAATTGTTAAACCCCCTCAGGAAGTTCTTTACCAAAGGGTCCTTGAAAAGGGAAGGTTTACCCTCAAACTGATAGTGGGAACAAATAGCTGATAAATAGCATTTAATAGAGGTTAAACAAAGACCCGCATCGACAAGGGTAATCAGGAATTCTAAAACAACTGGTGTAGAGGCTTGGTCTGGAGATAAGCCTCTAGAGGCATGAAATGCCATAAACTTCTTCCATTTCGAAGTGTAGGATCTTACAGTGGTTGGTTTTTGCACAGCCCGAATCATGTCCTGTACCGGGGCAGGCAAGGCTTCTAGGCCCGGATTCTCCAGGCCACCAACTGAAGGGAGCCCATTTCTGGGTGTCGAATCCGACCATTCCGAAGCGTTAGCAGGTCCGGACGGAACTCGATCCTCAGGTATTGGCGCTTTGAGAGGTGTAGCAGGGATGGGAACCACAGCTGTCTCCGCCACCATGGTGTGACGAGGATAGCATTGGTACGGTCCCGAATCATCTTGGCCGTGACCCTGGTTATCAACGGAAACGGGGGAAAAGCGTAAAAAGTTCCTCTGACCACTTGAACAGGAAGGCATCTCCTAGCGACGCCAGTGATCTGTGGCGGGAGCAAAACTCGATGCAGTGGCTGTTTTCTTCGGATGCGAAGAGATCCACTGAAGGAGTTCCCCAACGTCGGAATAAGTCCTCTACTGTCTCGGGATGGAGAGACCACTTGTGCGAGGTCGTGGGCGACCTGCTTAGTCTGTCTGCTAGGACGTTCTCTTCTCCCAGGAGATGAATTGCCTGCAGATCTATTTTCTTGGAGATGCACCAGTTCCAAATTGCCAGGGTGATGTCCAGTAGTTCAGGGGACCTCGTTCCTCCTTGCTTGTTTATATAGTACATCACCGTTGTGTTGTCTGTGAGCAGTAGAACTACCTTGCCACCGAGAACAGTCTCGAAGGCCCTCAGGGCTTTCTGGACGGCCAGCATCTCGAGCACATTGATGTGAAAGTCTTTCTGGTCCAGGCTCCACCTGTCTCTAACAGTCAGTCCGGACGTGTGGGCTCCCCAGCCCTGAAGAGAAGCATCTGTGGTGAGGGAGATTTGGGGTTGCGGCTGCAGAAAAGGCATACCAGCGCATACGTTTCGGTAGTCTGCCCACCAATGGAGGGAGGCGGCGACGCTCCTCGGTATCGACAACCATTTCAGGGGCGAATCCAACAGCGGGTTGAACACTGACAGGAACCAAGCCTGAAGAGGTCAAAACTTCAATCTTGCCAAAGGGGTTACAGCCGTTGTCGAAGCCAAATGTCCCAAGGCTACTTGTATCTCTTGAGCTAGGAGCCGTCTTTTGCACATGCAGTTGTGGATTGCTGACTGAAGTATTTGAAACCGGTAGTCTGGTAAGTATGCCATGCAAGCCTCGGAGTCGAGAATGGCCCCTATGAATCTTATCCGCTTTGAGGGGTTCAAGTTGGACTTTTCTTCGTTCACTACGAGTCCTAGCGAGTGCAGGAGCCTGAGGGCGAATTCGATGTCTGAAAGCAACTGGTTCCTTGACTCCGAAGCGAATAGCCAGTCGTCGAGATAGGGGAACACTCTTGTCCCTCTTTGATGTAGGTACACTACAACTGGAGCCATGCATTTTGTGAAGACCCTCGGAGCGGAGCACAGGCCGAAGGGAAGAACGTTGTAGTGATAAAGGTCCGGCCCGATCGCAAACACCAAGAATCTCCTGCGAGTCTCCCGAATCGAAATGTGAAAATAAGCGTCCTTCAGGTCCACTGTTGCAAACCACAGGTCCTGATACAGCAAAGGCAAAATGGAAGACAAAGTTACCATTCGGAAATGGCGGTAGGATAAATGTTTGTTTAGGAGCCTAAGGTCTAGGATGGGTCTGAGGGATCCATCAGGTTTAGGCACTGTAAAATAGCGGGAGAAGAAACAGCGAGGGGCGTCCATGGGGTCCACCCAGGAGATGGCTCCTTTTTTCTGTAAGGTGCGTACTTCGTCGAGGAGGGTGGGTGAGGGCGGGGTATGGGCCCGGTACAGGGGAAAGATTCGAATTCGAGGGCATAGCCCTTCCAGACAATGTCTAAGACCCACGTATCTGAAGAAACAGAGGCCCAGGTGTTGTAAAAGGGCTTGAGTCTATTCAGGAAGGTGAGGGACAGGTGGGCGAAGCACGCATCAATCCTTCAGGACCTCTTCCTAGGTTGGTCAACATCCTGCTTATGGAAACTCTTACGATATCTGGTTGAGGCCAAAGGTTGATGGCGTCCCGAGGAGGAAGAGGATTGGGACGGATAACGTTGTCTAACAGGGTTCTGCTGCTGATATGGCCTGTCCTGGAACGGTCTCCGGTATGGAAGGTATCCGGTGCACATGGATCCAAACTGACGGCGGAAGGTGGTTTGGGCAGTTGAAGACATGCCATGCTTTCTAGCGGCTGCTTTCATCCTATACTTAAAATTAAATTTATTGTCGGTTTCCTTATTGAAGAGGCCGGAGTCGTCAAAAGGCATCTATTCAATTGCAGACTGGCATTTAGATTGAGGTCTGTGCTTCGGAGCCATGCGTGCCTCCTTAGCGCAATTGAAGCAGCAACAGACTTTGCCGAGCAGTCAGCCGAATGTCTCGCCAAAGTAATCAGCCAACTGCCGATCGAGTGGGCCTCCTCCTACAGTTCAGTTGCCAGCTTGCTAGATTCCTCTGGGATGTCAGGAGTGATAGTGGAGAGTCTTTCCATAAGATATTGAATATAAGCCCCCATGCACGCATTGTAACTGGCGACTTTTAAGCCGAGGACTGAAGAGGAATACACTTTCTTCGCCAGCGCGTCTATTTTCTTCGCTTCCCGATCCGATGGGGATGTGGAAGTCTTCGGCGTGAAGGAGCATTGTGAGCCTTCTACAATGGCCAAGTTCTGCTTCGGGTGAGTGAAGAGCCAAGAGGTCGCTGATGGAGTGATCCTATATAAAGATTCTATCTTTTTGGATGCCGATGTTGTGGAAGTCGGGTTGCCCCAGGAGCGCTTAGCAATGTTTTCTATGGATGGTAAGAAGGGGATAGATGGCGGTGTAGGGACTTTACCATGTATCCTTTTCTCCACGGGGTCGGCTGCATCTTCGTCGAGGTGGGTCACCTCCAGTTCTAAAGCACGTCCCATTCTGATAACGTGCTCCGCGAAGGATCTCACATCATCCGTCGGTGAAAAGGCACCTGGTGTGTACAGGTCCTGTGGAGACTGCGGGACATCTATTTCGGATGTGTCGGAGAAGTCCCTCATCTGAGTTTGGGTTGGCTCCTCTTCCGAATCCGAGTCTCCAAGTCGTGGCAATAACAGTGGGGACGGAGAGCGGCTCCTCGAGCCCAAACGCTCCCTCGAAACCGATCTTTCCTTCCGTTTGGACATCTGTGTAGCTGCCGACACCGACGCCTTCAGTGGTGTCCTCGAGGTTTCATGGGTTGATGCCTGTCTATCCTCTAACGGTCTTACATAGAACCGACGGCGAATCTGTTCCCGGTCCACAGGAATATAATAACTATCCGTCTCACTATCATAGATGTAATCAGGTCTTCGGGAAGAGCCCTCCCGTTCTGGAGATCTTTCTGGCACCGGTGTTGGGGAGCGCGGCGGTCTGGACTGCTTTGGAGGAGAGAGAAGAGGCGGCTCCAACTCCTCGGAGTGGTCCGAAACAACTTGAATTTCCAAGTCCTGGATGGAAGTGGCCTGAGCAGTAGCCACTGTCGGTCTTGAGGGAGGTCTCTCCGGGACCGAAGACAATCTGGTCTCTGTCGCAGGATCCTCCTGTACCGGTGTGTCTCAGCGTGGTTTCTTAGCCGAATGGTGATGCCCGGAAGGGTCTTTATGCTTCTTGCCTGACTTCGAGCTCGAGTGCTTCTTGGATTCAGCCTTATCCTTAGACGAATCCGAGGTTTTCTTAGGATCCGAGGATTTTTTATGGGAGCCCTCCTTGGCCTGCTCGGAATCCTTCGGTGTTTTCTTGGGCAGTTTCTCCTTCTCTTTTGGGAGCTGCTCACTGCCAGCTGAATGTGCCGAGGTAGCAGCCGCTACCGGCAACTTAGAGGTGGAGGCGGATGCCGCAGAAACAGATGGGGATCGCACAGTATCCTGAGGTTGGAGGGACTGCATTAGGAGAGCCACCTTCAGTCTGGCCTCTCAGTTCTTCCTCGCCTGCGGCATCATCAATTGGCATTGTGGGCAAGCCCTCGGGTTGTGGGCCTCGCCCAAGCACAAAAGGCAAGTGGTGTGGTTGTCCTTCTCCGGGATTTTCCTGCCACACGTGTCGCAATGCTTAAAGGGGGGCGCCATAATGCTGCTCAGCGGTAAACACGTTACCGAAGCTACAGAAGCCAAATCGTAAGCCGAGAGAGTCGTCAGTCGCAGTCCGAGTCAAGCCAATAAGATCTACTAACAAATCCGAATCAAAAGGCGGGAGAGAAGTCGAAAGAACGGTCCGTAGTGAAGCCTAGTTTTCCAGAGCGATTCCAACAAGCGAAGTTCCAAGCTACCACAGCGGCGGAAAAAAAGGAACTGAGAGGAAAGAGCGGGAACGGGGCTTATATAGCGATGGGCGGGGCTACCGTCAAAAAGTTGCAATTGAAAATCTGCCTAGTGATTCCAGAAGTTTCCGAGCTCCACTGCGCATGCACAGTAAAACCCATTTGTATGATTCGCAGAGACCATGAAGAAGAAAGACAACAATACAGAACTACAGTTCCTCAAGATCCTGGGGCTGGAAGATTCCCTTTTGAGAAGACTTTCAAGCCCTCTTCTTTGAGACTCATCTCTGACATAGGAATTTATCACACAGAAGCAAGTGCTCAAATGCTGTGCAGAAATGGGATTTAAAACCCAGAAAAAAAAATCGGGGTTAATGAGCATTCATGCGACATTAACCCAGACAGAAAGTCGACAAAACATGCTGCTTTTTACTTTCAGGATTAATGTTGTGTTAATACTTATTAACCGAAATGTCATCTGAAAAACAACCCACTTTTGCTTTTTTTTCCTACTTTCTGTCCTGTTTAATGTCAGACGTCTTCTGAAAATCAATCTGCTTTAGCAATTTTTTTTCCAGTTTAAATCCCGCTTTTGCACATGTGATAAACTCCATTGTTGGAATGTAAGCACGGGGAGAAGGGAAAGTGCCTGCAGCAAACCCTCGGGTCTGGTATAAAGCTGGCAGGGCACTACAGGAAAATCCACCCGCTTTTGAAGAGGCTTAAGGCATAAAACCTTGAAGTGTACCCTTTCCAGGCTACAGACCCGTCTCCTTGAGAAGGTAAGAGTCCAGTTGCTTGCCCTTCCTCCAGTTAAGCAGGCAGAATAAATCCCTTCCTGCCATACCTAAACTCCAAGATCCCTGTTCCTCATCACTTTCATGCCCCTCTTTCTGAGTAAGCAAAGCAAACCCATGCCTCCAAACAACCATCATAGACCGGATATCATAGACTGCTAAAAAAGAGATAATTACATGGGTTCTAGTGCAAATCAAACAAATCATGTTGCTCTCTCTAGAAGCCATGATGCCATGTGGCTTTTGTACTTTGGACATATAAGAAGACATGACTCACTATAAATTACAATAATGCTTGGTAAGGTAGAAGGCTGCAGGAAAAGAGATTGTAAGACTGAGGGTAGGGAACTGACAAATTAGCAATCTGATCATTTATCCTGAACAAGCTGGATTCAGGGAGGTACTATCAACCATTGTCTGACACTTTATTTTTTAGCTCAACAAGGAATCGAGGGCCCCACAAAACACCTATTTGCTGCTTTTATTGATTTAGCAGCAGCTTTTGATTCAATCGATAGAAACTTGTTATGGTATAAACTGGCCAATACTAATATAGATAATCGCTTATTGTTTTTAATTAATGAACTTTATACCAACACAACAGCAAGGATAAGAGTTGGTACCTCTGGTTCATTAACCGATCCTATCCCCACAAATAAAGGAGTCAAACAAGGATGCCTCTTGGCACCATCACTTTTTAATTTATATTTGAATGATATCATTCCAGCACTTTTTGGCCCTGAATTTTTTCCACCCACACTTGGGTCAAAAAAGATTTCTATTTTGTTATATGCTGATGATATGGTTTTAATTTCACTTACCCGTATTGGTCTGAGAAGGTTCATCTCCAAGCTTGAGTTTTTTTGTTTTAAAGAAAAGCTTGTCATTAATTATAATTAAAAAAGGTGATGGTGTTTGGGAAAAGACACTCTGATTTCTGTTGCTCTATCAATGGTCATCAGATTGAACAATGCCGAGAATTTAAGTATCTTGGCATTCATTTTATAGAAAATCTGTCCTGGAAGTCCAACATAGAAGCCAGTAGAGCAGTGGCTGTGAGATCTATTGGAGCAATCCTTAGATTTTACAACCAGGCAGGGGGTCATTTGGTTGCACCAGCTCTAAAAATATTTCACAGCAAAGTTATAGCCCAGATCTTCTATGGTGCTGCTGTGTGAGGATGGGATGACTCCCAATTGGTCAAACTGGAGGCCCTCCAGAATACATCATCAGGCCTGTCCTCAAGTAGAAGAGCCCTCCCTCATGACTACACCATCTGGTCACCTAGGAGGAAGGAAAGGACTCTAGGAGAGGCCCAGCAGGCCTGACCTCAAGTAGAAGAGCCCTCCCTTCATGGCAACACCATCTGGCCTTAGAGGGAGTGAAAGGACAGGCCAAACTCCATCGGGCCTGTCCTAGATTAAGAAGCAGAGCCCTTCCTTCAGTCCATCTGCCTTGGTCCAGGCGTCAGAGGGAGAGAAAAACATTTGGACCTGATCCCCTTCCCCACCACCATTTCCTTCTCCTTTTGTGTCGTGCCTTTTTAGATTGTGAGCCTGAAGGCAGGGAACTGTCTAACTAAAATAATAATTGTAAGCCGCTCTGATAGCTGTTAGGGCTGAAGGGCAGGGTATAAATAAATAAATAAATACATTTCTTAAGGAATTGCTTATACTCCCACCTGGCACACCTGCAGCTTTGGTCCGGGCAGAAGTTGGCTTTCCCTCCATCAGAGCTCCTATTCATTTTATTTTATTTAATTACTGGAGATCTGTAAAAGATTCTCCAGTTAAGGTCTTTCCTAAGTTATGTTTCCAACCTTTAGCAAGCTGCAAAGTCTGGAGATTAAGATACCATAGGTTGCTTGAATCATATCCTGCTCTAATTGAAAACCCTTCTATCTGGAATTCAAGAGAGAAGCTTCGTGAACATATTTTTAATCATGGTGGGTATCTGGATAGACAGGCTAGTAACAATTCAAAATTTTCTGAATGGTTTAGATTATACAAACTGGACCATCAGATACTGTTTATCTAGGGAAGCTTACGTTCCCAACACTTAGGCAGGCTTTTACAGCTCTCCATTTTCAAACAATGCCCTCAGCCATGATTGATGGCAGATATTCACACACACCTAAGGACTTCTGTTTATGCATTTGTCGAGCATTGGAAATCGAGGATCTGCTTTTTTGTCCACTTTACACTGATCCAAGAACCATTTATAGGATCTATTCTGTCAAATTTACAGTCTAATACTACCTCTGAAAATATTTTTTATCTCTTGTCTGACACTAATATTAAGGTAACTTACAAGGTTTCACTGTTTGCCTCAGCAGCAATCAAAATTTGGGCCAGAGTTATAGCAGACATTGCAGTTGATTGCCATGGGGATGATTTTATCTAATCTATGAAGTTGTTTTTAATGTTTTAGTTAATTGTCTGGGATTTTACTATGTCCTCTGTATGATTTTATCTAATCTATGAAGTTGATTTTAATTTTTTTTGTTTTTGTTTTAATTGTCTGGAATTTTATTATGTCCATTGTACAATATCCAGATGTTAATGACTTGATGGAGCATTTTATAATATGGAAATTTTTGTTACTAGTTTTAAATATTCATCATGCGAATGGCCTTTGGCTTAAGCATTAATAAAATTGATTGAAATTGATTGATATTCACATACACCTAAGGACTCTCGTTTATGTGTTTGTGGAGCACCAGAAATTGAGGACCTGCCTCAGTACCTGCTTTTTTGTTCACTTTATACTGATCCAAGAACCAATTTTTTGGGATCTATTCTGTCTAATTTACAGTCCAATACTATTTCTGAAAAGATTTTTTATTTTTTGTCTGATATTGATACCATGGTGACTTACAAGGTTTCACTGTTTGCCTCAGCAGCAATCAAAATCCGGGCTGCAGTTAGAGAGAACATTGCAGTTGATTGCCATGGGGATAATCTTATCTAATTTATGAAATTGGTTCTAATGTTGTTTTAGTTAACTGTCTGGGATTGTATAATGGCCAGTGTATTAAATTTGAATGTCAATTATTTGATGGAGCATTTTATATTTACTGGTTTGTTTGTTGTTTTTTAATTGGTTTTTATTGATTTTAAATATTAAGCATGTGAATGGCTTTTGGCTCAAGCATTAATAATAAAATTGAATTGAACTGGACAAATTAGCAATATGCAAACTGCCCTGAGAGCCTTTGGGGCTGAAGAGTGAAATATAAATACAACAAACAAACAAACAAACAAACCCTTTCAGTTGAAGAAGAAGGCATTGCTGTTCTATCTGTTTTGTCTGTGGTATACAAGCAAATTCCAGGTGCAGCACCCATCATCACACTCCTTGGGAAAGGGATTATGCTGATTCCAATCTTGGGCAATCCCAGCATAGCTGAGTGCCTGGGCTTTCCCCATGCTGAATCATCCTAATATGGTATAGCTGTGTTCCTGCGCTGGGGTCCCCCCTTCTCTTTTTTATATTAATTTGATATCAAATGTTGACGAGGAGTGACTGGGGGCTGGGTACTGGAATAACATTTGTCTAGATGAAATGTAGGTGATGGTGCATCTAAGGTCCAAAATCAGACACACACACCCATCCTTCTTGTTGACAATGAAATAATAGGAGACCCCTATTAAAGTAAATTAATGTTGACGGGATAGGTTCGATGGTAGCTTTCTTGAGAAAGTCAGCAACTTTGTTGAGGAGAGTATCAGAAGGGGGAGTAATGCAGATTACCTCCATTGGACAGTACCAGGGAAACTCAGTGGTATGCCCCCTCTTGACAATTTTGAGGACCCAGTAATGCAGACTATCCCCACCGGACAATAGGATCAGAAGCAGCCTTTCCCACGTGATACTGTAAATTCTTAGCTTTTATGGGTCACTATAGCCTTGCAAGTGGCTGGTAATATTGGTGGCATGTAGGAGACCTTTCACACTACATAGTTATAGCACCATGATTCCACTTTAACTGCTATGGCAATATCCTATGGAATTTTGTGATTTGCATCATAGGGATGGGGAGTTGGACTTATGAAGTTTTAGTCCTTCAAACTACAAATCCCAGGATTCCACAGGGTGTTGCCATGTCAGTTGAAGTGGAATCATAGTGATATAATTGTGTAGTGTGAAAGGGCTTCTTTTCATAGCAAAGTGATGTGCACTCAAGTGAAGACCATTCTTTTGATGGCTTCCCTGCTTTAACAATCATGGGGAAATGCAGAGAGCTAGTTTAGTAGGCCAGTTGCTATAAGTAGTAATTGCCAACTTTCTCTTTTTAAAAAATTATCTCCAGGAATGTCTTGAATGCTTCTTTCAACAAGACATGCTCACATGGAACAACCAGATTAACTGTTCATGCTGTGGGATGAAGACGGATGCTGCAGTAAAAGCAAGCATTGCTAAGGCACCAAAGATAGTTATTTTCCACCTGAAGAGGTACAGCTTGTCTTTGTCTGCCTATACAATTGTCAAGTGCAAGAACACTTCAGTTCAGAAATCCAGGCTTTGGACCTTAGCAGACATTGGACTTTGGAAGTATAATCTAATGGAAATCCGAACGCAATCATGGGATTTCACGTTATTGCGAATTAAAGCATCTCACACAATTTTGGGCAATGGGGGGTCATTTTCAGGTAGTGGAAAATCATTCTGAACGCATTCCAAACACAATAGGAATTAATGTGAATTCGCTAAACTAGTGAATTCACATGAATTTGAATTGGCTCCATTTGCATTCGTCTGATAAGGTCTTTTCGGTAGTAAAAAAAAAAAGAAGTAAAGCTTTATTCAGGAACTATATATGTTCACCATAGAAATTTGTGAATTAAAGATTGATTAAAGAACAAGGCATCCATAAATTCTAATTTTAAGTGGGCTACATTCTCACTTTGTCATTACTGTATATATGCAACTAAAAGTTGACCTCATGTATTAGTCAAGAGCAATTTTGGGGGCCAAAATTATGGATTTTGATATGACCCATGGATACGTTGAGGGTAAAACTTAGGGGCATGTGTACAAATGATCTAAAGGATAAAGGAAAGAAAAACAATGCCAAAGAACTCAGAAAATTCAAGCAGGCATAACTGCTCATACTAAAGACTAGATGGTTGAGAGAATGGGGTGGGGGGGGGATCATTGCTTTCATGACAGATTATGCTCTTGTCTTTCACAAGGGGACGGTTCCTTTTTATAAGAACAAGTTGTAGTACAGTGCTTACACTGACCCATGGATAAGTTGACCCAGGTTTTTTGGGTCAGTTTTTTGATCAAAATATCTAGATGTATACATGAGTATATACAGTATGGTAAATCAAAGCACCCTCATTTCCCCCCTTTAGCATGAATGCCCTTTCTTCTGTTCGCACACCATCTGCTATTGTAAGATTGACCTTGGATCTTTCTCTCCACCTAACACATGTAAGAAGACTTCTCCATTGTCCTCAACATGCAAAAACCCATACCCACACAAGGACTCATGGTTTTGCTGCAATAGCTCTGCTGAATAGTCATTCTGTGGCAGGCAGAGTGCAGAGGATCAGAGAAGCATCTGACTCATTGCCAGAAGCATATGAATGACATAATCTGCTGAGATTTGAGCAGAGTGTTACCACACGGTAGAATTTCAGCCAGTGCCAGAAGTATCTTTTAAAGCTAGCTTACTTAAATCATTTTGTAAAGTATTATCTCTACCATAAGAACAACAATTCATTTTTGCTGTCACTGCCACTACCTCCTTTTATCACACAATGCCTTTTCTGCCATGGTTAAAATTTGCTTGCTCACAATGTATTACAGCTCACCAAATGCATCTGAGGAAGCAGACGAAAGTCTACAAAAGCTTATGTTGCCAACTTCTTTCTTTCTTTTAGTCTCAATGGTGCTAAAGATCTCTCTATGTGGTGATTCTACAGACTAACACGGCTATATCTTTGAACGTATTATGGAGTATTGCTGCTAAATGATGGGACATGTAGTAGTGTGTTCATTGCTTAGATGGTTGCCCACATTTCCTTTGTGGTGGGGAGGGAATTGTCATCAAGCAGTTAATTCTGGCTCACAGCTATTCTGCAGAAAGGTGAAAAACATCTTTCAACTGCAATATTTGTCCAGGAGATTTCGGTTCACCACACAATATACCTCATCTCCACTACATTTTTATCCCACAAGCTATCTCACTTTTTACAACCTTTAAAAACAAGGCAAAATTAGCATATTTGTACAATAGTTATACCGTGTTACACAACATACTCTGTCTTTCTCCCCTCTTTCCCCCTCCTCTTTCTCGCTACATATCAAACAGAGAGGAATTATACTAAGTAAATACTACTGTTATATATCAAAGTAGTGTATGTCAACGATAAGCCTTTTCACTGCTTTCTTCCCCTACAGACCCAAATATTCACAATGTAAGACATCCCTCCCCTCAAACGTATTTGTACAGAACCTTTTATAAAGTTATTAATTTCCTTTCAGGTTTGACTGTCAAGGAAGTTACAAAAAGAAACTGAAAACAGACATCTACTATCCACTGAATAACTTAGATTTGTCTCCTTATATATATCCACTCTTTCGAAAAAATCCAAAGTATAGCTTATTTGCTGTGGTGGTAAGTGACATAGAATACTGTTTTAGAGTGACATATCATCCAAAATCCACAAAACAGAGATGCCTTAATTGGGCCAACCAAAATGCACATTATACATGTTGCAAGCTTTCAGAACTCCACTGGCTTCTTCATCAGGCAAAGGTGTTAAAAAGGATACAGGAGAAAGAAAGGGAAAAAATGATGCTGTTAGTCATAGTCCTACATTTGGTTAAGATGTAGTTGTGTGGAAGGATATTCATACAGATGGGCCCCTTCTCCTCCTAGCCATGTTGGAAATGGAAGATTAAGTCTAGGAAATAAGTCCATTAGCAAGACAAAAAGTGACTGCCCCTGAGATCCAGTTTGTCTTGCATCCTTTTTGGCTACAACCCCCTTACAGTAGTTAGGAAAAGAACACTGAATTTATCAGGAAGCCTCCGTGCTTTTGCATCAGGAAAACTTTTAGGTACTGTATTGTTATGGTAAAACATGCCAATGCAGTCCTAATTTGAAAGAACTGTGGACAAAGTCCATAACATGTTGATCAAAGCCCTGTAGCAGGGCTATAACATAATATTGTCAAGTCTTTCCTTTCCTTTCCTTTCCTTCCCTTCCCTTCCCTTCCCTTCCCTTCCTTCCTTTCTTTCTCCTATATCATTTTAAAACACCTTTGCCTGATGAAGAAGCCAGTGGGGCTTTGAAAGTTTGCACATGTATAATTTACATTTTGGTTGGGCCAATAAAGGCATCTCTGTTTTGTGGATTTTGGATAATATTGTAGTTTACCATATGCCCAACACATCTGGGGCTCTGGCTATGTCTTAGAGCAAGGCCAATATTATTGTAGTTTACCATATTATTGTAGTTACCATTACTGGCGAGGCCAATAATATTGTAGTTTACCATATGCCCAACACATCTGGGGCTCTGGATAAAGTGAGGCCAATATTCTGTCAGTGACTAATTTTAACTAGCGGGTACAGGACACAACTGTCTGTAACACTTTTTCAAACTATGTTTGCTGGGATAACTAGAAGATATTTCAGCAAAAGTGCCTTTTAAAAATCATTGGAGAAGTTGGCATCCTGGACCTTCTTGCATGACCCATTTGCTCTTGACATGCAAGGGCAAGCAGATGGCACTCAAGCTCTGTTCCCTCTTGCCCATGGATTGGCAATGAAAGTGCATCTTGGTGCTGTTCAGCTATTAATACACAGCAATGATGGAGCAGTCTTAGAGGATGATGGCAGTGCTCTGGGTATGCAGTAGCACCCTAATGATGCTCAGGTGCATCCCTATCACCAAAAAAGTAGCAGAGCAGAGTCCAGGAACCATCTGGGGTTGTTCGGCACCAGGGGTGTCACTAGGGGAGTGCAGACCACGCTGGGTGACATTTCAATGGGTTGCTGCTAGGAAGGGGCTGTCTTCCCAGTCTGGTGGCTCTGCTAGCCAGGTGAAAAAGTGAGTTGTCACCCTCTTCCTCATCCAGCAGCTCCATCAGCCTTGAAAAAGGCTGTGGGGTTGCAGGAGCAGCTCATCCACACCCAAGGCCAGTGGGGAGAATGGGCTGCCCTTCAGGTCTGGCAGTCAGCTGGCCAGGCAGCAAAGAGGGTCTCCTTCTCTCACCCTGCCAGCAGCTCCACCAGACTGCTTTATCACACTAGGGGGCAAACAGGACTTAAATGAGAGTTAAATGAGTTAAACAGGAAATGTCCTGAGATAAACATAGGGCATTTCTTGTTTAACTCTCATTTAACTCTTGTTTAAATCCTGTTCGCCCCCTAGTGTGATAAAACAGCTAGAAAGGCTAAGGAGTGGCAAGAGCATCCCATTCTCACCAGCAGCTGCTGGTGGGGCTGGGGTGCCTTCAAGGTCTGGCAGCATTGCTGGCCAGGCAGTAAAGAAGGCCACCCCTCTCTCCTATCTGTTCAGCAATTCCACCAAACCTGGAAAAGGCTGTTGAGGAGAAGAAGGGGGTATTAAAAAAAGATCTGCACTGCGTGTCAAATATACTAGTTATGCCACTGTTAGGCATCCAAGGAAGGCAATGCTGTCATCTCCCTCTAGCATCAGTCTGTCAGCATTCCAGTAGAACCTTGGCTCTAATCTTCTAGAATTGTGTTGTAAATGCCTTCACGTCAAGTTGCCTGTCGACATATGGCAACCCCACAAATTTCGTAAGAGTTTTCTGAGACAAGGAACACTCGGGAGGGCATTTCACCAGTTTCTTTATTTGAAATACAGCCTACAGCAGTCTCCCAACCAAGTACAGAGGGCCTTTGGTATCCACTGGGGTTTGGTTCTATAACTCCCTGTTGATACCAAAATCCATGGATGTTCAAGTCCCATTAAATACAATGGATAGTAAAATGAAAATGGTAAATCAAAGTTTGCTTTTTAGAATGTATATAGTTTTTGAATATTTTCAAATCCTGGATGCTTGAATCTGTGGATAAGGAGGACTGACTGTACTAACCAGCCCTAATGTAGTTGAGCTTCCAAGATCAGATGGGATCTGGTGCCTTTCCGGTATTTAGGTCCTACAAATCTACTACTCTGGAATCTGTCAGTACTCTGGAATCTGTCAGAAGTTTTCTAGCAATAGGTTTCACCCTAAGAGTATGATCCGTATTGTAATCTAAAATTAATTTAAATACATTGCTTCTCTGTAAAGAAATCATAGATTTCCAGAGTTGCTTTGAATTTTCTCTCAGTATGCCTGTGTATTGTTTGGCTGCCAGAGATTTCCCATCAGAAATCAGCCAGTGCTGGAATGCTGAACTGTTGGAGTGAGAAATGCAGATGAATATACTTTGCTGCTATAGATCCCAAAGCATATATTCACACAGTTAGTTTTCATATTTAAAAGTTAACAAAAAGGACAATCTCACTTCTAAAAGGTGTGTGCTGCAAAACTAAAGGGAAGTTAAAAGTACATTTGTCCCTCCGCATTCGCTGCTGTTAGGGGCACAGGACCACCATGAAAGTGGAATAATTGTAAATAATAAAAACATTATGTTTTTACCTGAGATAACACCTCTCTAGGAATCTCTAGGTCTTCCAACATCTGTAGTCAACACTGCCAGACATTGACCATAGAATTGTCCTGGAGGAGCCACAAGTACCTAGTGGAGTGTTCTCTCTAGGAATCTATTGCAACTTTTGTTTACAGTTGACCATAGAGTTGCACTAGAGGAACTAGATATTCCTGGAGAGCACATATTAATAAAATCTGTGAATAATCAAATCCACAAAAGTCAAAGCTGCAAATGTGGAGGGATGAGTGTACAGTCGTTCTGTTCTTCAATAGTTGTTTGTGAGCAGGTGAAGCCAGACTATCTAGAAAACTTCCAGGGCTGGTCCTGGGACAAGGCAGAGAGGGCATCTTCCTTAGGTGGCAGATTTTGGGAAAGATGTTGAAGAACAGGTATCTGTGTGCGCACCACACTGGCCAGAATTCTTTTTGGGTCATATGCATGTGTATATGTTCTTCTCTAACTCTAGATGCACTGTAATAATAGTATCAGTGCTGAGATCCACCAGGGGCCTCCAGAATTCTCAGTATTGCTATAACAATTGCACATTTGGCTGTAAGAAGGAAGCCAAACGCTTCCCCAATCCTGCCTGCTTGCTGTGAAGCATGGGATGGCCATCCAAGGCAGCTTACATTGAAGGGATGTTGGATTGAGGCAACTGTCCATTATCCAGGGCCCAAACACCTATTTATTTATTTAGTGCTGTAAATTTACACAGCACTGTACGTACAAGCTTTTTTAGTTAGCCGGTTCCCTGCCCTCAGGCTTACAATCTAAAAAGACACAACACAAAAAGAGAAGTGAATGGTGGTGGGAAAGGGGATGAGGTCCAGCAATTCTTCTGAGGCATGGCAGATGGACTGGAGGGAGGGTTCTTCTTTTAGGCAAGGCCAGAAGTAGCATCAGATGAAATACCCAGTAACAGTCAGATAACAATCACACAATGCTTGGAAACGCTTCCCTAAATAATATGGTCTCCAACTCAATTTTGAAACCGGTTAAAGAAGAGATGACCCGTGCTCTTCGTGAGGGAAGGAGGTTCCAGGAGTGTGTGGCAGCAAGTGAGAAGAGACAAATCCTGGAAGGGGTGGTGGAGATCCTGGGCTGGGATAGCAGACCTTGACTACTGGAACAGAGGGCATGGGTGGGGATGCAAGGAGAGAGGTCAGATAAACAAGGAGGGGCCAGCCCATGCAGGGCTTTTTGTGCCCCAGTGCAAACCATGGGCCAGCTTCTCACCCCAGCACAACAATCCTTTTAGCCATGAAAAAATTTGAAATTACACATTCTACACTTCTGGGGGGAAATCTACCTTTGCTACTTTTATTTAACAATATTCAGCCTTCTGCTGTAGTAATTAATACATAGATTATCTTGGCAATGCCTTGATTTTGTTCTAATGGACCAGAACAGCTGGAGACATTCAACTATATTAGAACTTCATTTTTCTTTATTTTCCTATTGCAAACTAGGATCCGGAACAATCAATGCAAACTACAGGAAAAGAGATCTCTTTTCCTGTAGTTTGCATTGATTGTTCCGGATCCTATCCTCTGGAGCAGCAGAAAACAAGCTTGCTTCTTCCTCAATGTGACATCCCTTCAAATATTTAAACAGGGCTATCATATTACCTCTTAACCTTAACGGTTTCCTGACCCTTCACCACCTTAGTCGCCCTCCTTTGGACACGATCGTTTCTCCACATCCTTTTTGAATTGTGGTGCCCAGAACTGGAAACAATATTTCAGGTGGGGTTTGACCAAGGCAGAATAGAGTGACACTATTACTTCCCTTGAGCTAGACACTATACTTCTATTCATGCAGCCTATAATCAGCGTTGCTTAGAATTTTCTCTTAGAATGCCTGTGTATTGCTTGGCTGTCAGAGACTTCCCATCAGAAATCAGAGAATGCACAGATGTACTGTTAATGTAAATGTCAGCATGCCAAGTTATATTTTGCTGACTCTACTAAGTTCCTATGCAGAATACTGTACGAGTATTGTGCCAGCATATGGCAATGACTTGGTGTTGTGGTGGTAATGGACAATCACAGTGCAGTGTGAAATTGTAATATGCAACATTGCTGTACGTGTAGTTCTATTTCCACTGCTGTCAAAATATGTCTGTTGCATGCGGGTGAATAGGTCACTCACGTATGTCACTAAATGAATGCCAACCTCATTGTGGCTAATCTTACCAGTGAAGTCTCTTCGCTGACACAGAGGAAGCAAATTTTGCTGTTACAGATTAGTACCAATGAATGTTATATAGTGAATTAGTTCAGATCTAAAGTAACTGAGGTAAAAATAGAAGCTTGGAGCCAAAGCTCATCTAGGCCAGTTACTATTTCTCAATTTCATCTATTTTCCAACTTTGTTTTAAGGATAAAAGGGGGAAGGGGGAAATACGTAGGCCTCTCTTGGGTCCAAAACACACTGCAGAAATAACCCAGTTTAAAACCCTTTAACTGCACTGGCTCAATGCTAAGGAATTCTTGGAACTGTAGTTCTGTGAGACATTTAGCCTTCTCTGTCAGAGAGCTCTGGTGCCACAATAAACTAATATTCCCAGGATTCCCCAGTACTGAGCCAGAGTTGTTAAAGTGGTTTTGGAGCCTGGTTCCTCAAAGGATAAAATAAAAATAGAATGAAAATAAGTGAAGTATGCTCTGGACTTTAATATATTGCTGTTGTTGCAGAATCATTTTGGAGATCTGGATGGTGGCCATTATACAGCGTTCTGTAAGCACACACTGACCCAAAGCTGGTACAACTTTGATGACTCTCAGATCAGTGAGATTCCAGATTCTACTGTACAAACGTCTGCAGCTTATCTTCTGTTTTACAGCAGCCAAACTTTCTCTGTGCCTGCCTAGGCTAATAACCAATGACAACTGTTAAGTAGGACCCACTAAAACTTTGGCAAATATTCACTGACCTGGCCAAGCTCTGAATCATCATCAAAGAAGAACAGCTGCATTTCTTCCTGTTTGTGTTTGGACTAAACTTAGCAATTTAGGTATTGGCTTCTGCAGCACTACTTTTCTCATTGAAAAGATGAGTGCTGACTGGGAACACATTTTCAGTAAGCTTTCATAGTATGTCACCTTAAGCTAAATAAATTCTTCCTGAGCAGCCGGAAATGAAGAGTGTTTTTTTTAAAAAAATAAATTACAGAACTCCAAGATAATCAATGTGATTTTTTTTCCTCACTGAGTTTAATTTAATGTGGATTAAACCCTGCTGAACCAGGGCTACAGGGTAGGAAAAACTAAGAAAGCAGCCGTGCATCCATGTTTTCTTGGATTGGGGGGGGGGGGGGGAGGGAGATGCAATTGTTGCAAGTTAAAAGTTAAGTTCTGTATATTTGAAAAGGCTCGCTGACTTGGAGATAGTGTAAAGAAGTTGACTTTTGCTCATCTAGTACAAACTAGCACTCAAGGCACTGAAGGAGAAGAAGTAGGTGTAGAAACAACCCGAAGAGACTGTCCGAGAACAACAACTGAAGATTTTTAAGCAGGCAGATTGCAAGAGATTGAGATGCACGTTTTGAGGCTTGAGATCTCCCTACTGGGTATAGTGGCTAGAAACTGGCCTCTTTAGTCAGGCAGTAGGCATGGTGGCACGTATTGGAGCCCACAGCTTTCTCTGTCTAACCTACTGTGGAAATAAAGTAGTTGGAGCAGCAGTGGTAAGACCTCTGAACCTGAGAACTGGCAGCTCTAGTTTGTAATGCCTCAAGTATCTGCAGCTGACACACATGACCCAACTGTGGAAAAGATAAATGACCAAACCTCCAAACCTCAGAAAGTGGCTTATGAATGGCCTGGATGAGCTGTGGCTCTGCCAGATTGAATAAACATGAGGCAATCCTGGAAGGATTATGGGCAGAAAGACACTTTTCACCCTTCCTCATTCTTAGCTCTCTTAGACAAAGCTGGGGTGTGCAGTAGCACTCCTTTACTCCTTGTCTGAGTAGACAAATGTGGCTATTGGATTTAAGTCGAAAACAAACAAACAAATGTTTTAACAGGCCATTGTATTTTCATATTGTTGAAAATAAGATTTTTTTAAAAAATACAGGAGTACATGAAACTCTTATATTTAAAAAGTTAAAAAAGAATTTCTGTCTTCTAGACCACATTTTAAGGTGTGCAGACAGATTAAAAACAGGAAAATATGCTCTTCCCTACATAAAAGAATGAAAATATTTAGACAAAGCAACCCTCTCCATTCTAGTAGTTCTCTGAGGACCACATATCTTTATTATATACAGAGTTTGGATGTGCAAGCCTGCAATCAATATATACACATACATTCCTACCTGTTGACATCGTTCTAAGATATTCACAGTAGAATCAAGCTTAAGGTTAGTGTGAAAAGGCCATAAATGTGGGAGGGAAAATAAAGATATGCTTTAGGTTTTAAGACATTTAAAACCCATATATTAATAGCCTTAGAAGGACTAAGTTAGATTTATAATTTTGGAGCATCACTAAAATAAGTTATTTTTTAAACAAATTGTTCTGTATTAAGTAGCAGAGTTAATCATTTGGTTTTCAGATTTAAGCAGTAACACTAGTATATATCTTGGATGAGAACCTGCTGCCGCCATCTCCTGACTCAGCCAGTGACCATATATTAATCACAGCTCAGGTTGTTACTATGCATTTATAAAAGGAGACCAATATTCTTGAAACATTTCTTTTACATAGCTATATCACCAACTCGTTGTTCAAAAGACGTGTAAAAGAGGATATAGGCAGCTGAAGATTTCACAGATAATGCAGAGATCTCGGAGACTTCATGATCATCAAACTTATACCATCGCTGTTTTGCAGCATTTTTGCAGTAAGCTGTGTAGTGTCCTCCATCCAGCCCTCCGTAATGATTCTACAGAGGAAAAGAATGAGATTAGGAAACCGTCATATATTCTTTTTTGGCCTAATCTTTTCTACCACTGAAAGCAAGGATCAATGGCTTCAAGGACTTTGGTAGTATATGATCACACTGTGCACATTGTTCCTAGCTTGTGACATTTTACATGGACTAAATGGGAGACATAATTCAAACTTAGCTATAGTTACTTACAGATACAGCAAAGAGGTTATATCTTTTTGAGATACTTTTTGGTCCAATAACATATTGTGACAGCTCAAGGCTTTCCAGAGGGAAATCTACTGATGTCTGAAGTTTTTGCTTCCATCGTCCATCATAGGAAAACCTAGGCATGAATTGAAATGTATAAAGAATTAGATATTTTTGGTGCTGCCAAGAATGCTGCAGTAATGATAAATAATTTCAAAGCATCAAGATTATGGTATGTGGTTACTCTGGTCTCCTCAAAGTTTCAAGTCATATTGCATGTGTGAACAGATAGCAGACATGTCTTGGGCTGAATATGTCGCTTCCAGAAAATCCATCATTTTCAAGTGGTCCCCAAGCTTTAACACAACAAAACTGCCTGTACAGACAAAACACCTGCCTAGAAGGACACAAACAGGTCTCTGATCACATCAGCAGCCACAACTGCAAGTGTAAAATGGGCCCAGAACAGATTATATTCAACACATAAAATATATATGGATATATATATTCCTACATAATTAATATGTTAATCTGAGTGGAATCTGAAAGACAGAGTTGGGAAGAACAGTAGCTCAGAAGTAGAGTACATGCTTTGCCTAAGAAAGGTCCCAGCTTCAGGCAGAGATGGGGAAGACTTTTCTCTAAAGCTCTGGGAACTCTGGCCAAGTTAGCATCCTCTGACTCTGTATAGGGCAACTTCTTACTTTCTTTCTGCTTTTCAAAGATGTAAACCTTAGTGTTTTAGGAAGGCTAGGAACAGTACTACTCTTGAGCCTTACCTTTTCAAATGCACTAAAAGAACAGGAGGCAGCTTCCAGATTTCTATTTTTTTCAAAGAATCTCTTCGAGCTTTGCAATGACTACAGTAAAATCTATTGTTATCTGTCAGTTTTTCTTCTTTGGAGAACAATCTAAGGCATTCCTAGAAAAATAAAAAAATAAAGACACAAACCTGAATTGAAATAGCAAGTAGGGATGAATGTGAGGACTAAAACCATTTGCTGGTATTTTCTGAGAAGACTTAGCCTTGTAGAAGCTGTTTTTAGGCCTCAACCATCAAAAAAAGCCATAATGGTTTTTAAATAAGTAGTTTCAGATTCTCATGATATATATAATCTGAGAATCAAAAGTATTGAAAACAACAAGTCAGAGTTGTACAATACAGCTTGGTGAAAGTACAAAACCTTATGAAGTAGGGAAACTTGGCTTTCTTTCCCTTCACCTCTTTTTTAAAAAGGCAGGTTTCTAGCTCTGACTGTTGTGAAGATATATTTGACACTATGTGACTAATGTCTGGTGAAATCACTGAAGTCAGAAAGGGAACTAAATAGGATTTTTAAGGGAGCAGAGCTCAACATTTTTGTCCTACTCATGAAGAGAAGCAGCAGAAACAATCAGCAAAACACTTGGACAATTTACAGACTACGTAGTTAAGTCTTTCCTCTTCAAGCAGAATTCTGGTTTATTACAAATACAGAATAAGCACACAACCAAGCAAAGAGAACCCTTAATTGTGTCTCACTACTTTCCAGATTAATGTATAAGGGACATCACATGAAGTACACAGAATATAACACAAGCATAGCTCCTGTTCCTACTAAATGGAATGGTAGGGGAATGGGAGAGATCAGGGATAGATCCTTGTGTTTTCTCCATTGCTCCTATGAACATGGGAAGAAAAGCTTCTTAAAGGGTTTTACTCAGAGCAAGGAGCAGCCTCATATTCACACAACTCTGTCAGTTTGGTCATTTAGCTTTTCCCACCACTGTGTGTTAGCTTGTTAAAAGCCTGGGTATTATCCCCAATATTTCTGTAAAGACAATTATGGGAATAACAGGAGCCTCTTAACTGATCTTTAATGAAAGAGCAGCTGGGGACAAAATTAAATTTTGACTTAGGAAGTGTTTACTACTGGCTTATATAACTAACCTGCAATGTACATTTACTAGTGGATGCAAGTGGTAAGGATAAATACATAAACGCCTCAAAGGTCCGAGACTTTTTATGACAGGTAAGACACTGCACCGTGGATTTGAACTGGCCTTGGAAAAGTGCAACAATAATAGACTCATTGAGCAGTTTGTGTTTGTGCCAGGCAAGATCAGCTCCTTTGGAATCATCTAGATGATCATTATTTTCTTCTTTATAACGTTTTCTGTTGTCAGCCTGGAAAATTGGGAAATTAAAATGCTTTAATGAGAGCCAGATGAAGATATGCTTTACATACATTACATGCTGCTATGGGAAGACAGACGGAAACTGATAATGCACACATTTCTAAGACAGACTGTTTGAGCATCCTAATTTGTAGCATGTGCTTTCTTCTAGGCAATAACCTGAATTTTTTTAAAGGATTTTTTTTTCTTATCACAAGTTTAACACAAATATTGTGGAAGGCTAGGAGAAGAGAACTGGAGAGAGTACTCAGTTCAGATGCATGCTGCAGGGACTCCTCTGTATAAAATCACAACAACCACCCTTCCTTTCCATGTAAATCAGAGGAAGCAAATTCCTTAAATGAAACAAAGCCATTTTATTCATTTTCTAATGCAAATTCAGGATTGGAGATTTATCAATTCTGTTCAGTCATAATTTACAAAACAGTTTACTTTTTATATGTTTGTATGACAACACAAACACACACACATACAAATATGATGTCTGTCAACATGTGAAGTCGAAAGCCGAAGATGCCAGCCACAGATGCTGGCAAAATGTCAGGAATAAACTCTTCTAAAACATGGCCACATAGCCCAAAAAACCCAGAAAAATCTATGATGTCAATAGCTTGATTGGTGCACAGGAAAAGCCACTGCAGATGTAAGGAACCCACTGCCCTCTAGATGTTATTCAACCATAACTCTCTTAATCCCTGACCACTGGCCACATTGGTTGGGGTGATGCTGTTAACAGCAGCTGGGGGTCTGCACATTCACCAGCCTAGAACAGGGTATCCAGTTAATTCTGTGAAATGACAGCATACAGTTCTGTGATTACAGAATCCAAATATATAAAAAAATTTTTTTTAAAAACTAAAGCAGGTTTTGAGGCAATAAACTTGCTCTGGATTTCAAGACTCTTGGCATCTTGTAATAAAAACAGACAGAATTTTAGGTACATGGAAAGGGGTTTTTTTTGGGGGGGGGGGGGTAGTAAAAATACATTATCTTGCTCCAGTTGTTATAACTAACCTGCAAGCCAGGACAATATTACCAATCTTTGTATCACAGACAGGTAGAAGAGAGTGTGTGTTTACTATTAAAAAAATACGAAAGAATGCTTGTTTGATTGGGCCACCTGGTGGCTGCCCAGCCTGATAGCTCAGTCTTCTAGTTATTACACAGCATGAGTGTGACATCAAAAATAAACCTAACAGTGTTATTTGTATAGTTAGTAATTGAACTGTCTACAAACTAGTTTGCCAAATCAATTTAATGATTTAACAAAATGGTAAATGGTTGTTAAATCAGCAATATCCGCTTTCTCCTCATTTGTACAGGGAGGTTAAACTCAAAAGAAACATGGATCTGAAGGGACTGTACCATTTCACTTCAGGTTAGAAATCATAGAATGCAAGAGGCTCGGCAACAACCATTCACTGATATATTTTCTATGTTCAGGGATTATATTTTATATGGGAGAGGCTTCAAAAAAGATAGAATCATAGAGTTGGAAAAGACCACAAGGGCCATCTAGTCCAATTCCCTACCATGCAGGAAGTCACAATCAAAGCACCCCCAACAGATTGCTATCCACCCTCTGTTTAAAAACCTCCAAAGGAGGACACTCCACCACACAGTCAATGGAGCTACCCAGAACTTGTGAGAGATCTTCAGTAAAGAGGGCAAGGACAGAATGGAGACGGGAGTAGGAGCAATGGATTGGATCCTCTTGTCAACTGGGTCCATCAGTTCCATCTCCTGTTGCTTGATCTGTAGATCGAAGAAGAACCTGCTCTGAGAAGGCTCAAACATTGTCTGTAGGGGATTCTGACAACGTACCAAGAAGATGAACATTCCACGTACACATTGGCCCAGTCCCTGTTGGATTCCTCATCATCGGAGCATTGGGGGGTGGGGTTGAGGAAATGGGGGTGACTGTTGGAGGTGGAGGGAGAGGTCTGTGCTGAAGAGAGATGCCTCTCGGAGAGACCGGAGAAGGTTGGACAACACTGTGAAAGGAAGTCACTGATTGAAGATCTGGTGATGCTGCACATGGTGAGTGGGGGAGCTTTTCAAGGTGATCAGTACTCCTCAAATTCGAGTGGTGACAGGTTTGAGGAACAGGGGAGGACTTCATGTCATTGGGCTAGTCAGAGATCTCCTGGAGTGTTAGGAATGCTCGTACACTATGTATTAAACACAAGTTTTCTGTTTTTGAAGAGTCCTCTGGTTTAAGGTGCCACTTTTCAGCCTATTGGGCTGAAGCACTCCCAGATGATGGCCTGGGAAGAGACAGTCAGCGTTGGAGGTTTAGGGGGCTTTAATGCCTGTTCATATAACAAGTCCTTTGAAGGGAGGTGAAAATGGCATAATATTTAGCCAGCCAGATCAGCTGAAGAGAGAAAGGCTGTGATTAAAACTGAAAGTAAGATCACTATAAAAGTTCCTAGTTGCTGCTCACATGGCAGATGATAAGGAATTTGGGTAAATGAATGGGAATAGAAGACATATATAGGGTGGGCTGAGCTACCATCAAAAATTCAGGCCTAGCTATAGCAGAAACTTCCGAATACGGACATTGGTACTTATGCCCATTTCCAGTAGATAAGAGCCCCATATCCTGTAATTTGGGTTATGCTCCTTCCACTCACTCCAATAGGCAGGGCTGAAACTTGAGACCTTCTGGTGAATCCCAGGTGGGTGGAGCTAACCCTGGAAGGCCAGTCGTACAAAAGCCGAATGCTCCAGAAAAACATAAACAATTTAGCTGCATATCAAACTATACAGAATTGGACAGTGACTGAGGCAGCCCATGAGCAATCTCACTTGCTCCCCATAGGAAAGAACTATGACGATTAAGAGACATCCCTATGCCAGCACCCCTGAGGGTGGGCCAGGATATGGGGCTCTTATCTACTGGAAATGGACATATCACGGATAAGTACCAATGTCCATTTTCCTAGTAGATAAGACCCCCACATCCTGTAATTTGGGATTTACCAAAGCCGATCTAACCAGGGTGGGTGGTGCTGGCCCTTCAGTGACATTGGTTTGAGCACCTGCTGCAAGACCCTGCTGAAAACAGCAGTCTCAGCCAAGCCAAGCTGTCAAACCAGTGAAGCCTAATAAGAGTGTATGATGGCTTCAAGGTGGCCACCCTGATAGTCTTTGCTATAGGACCTATGATAGCTAGAGGTGCAAATGCACCTGCACTCTTTGGTATGAGTGATTTGGTTTCTGATGGTAACCTCGCAAGGATCCATGGCCAGGAGTAATGCAGGGCATGATCCACTTGCTAGGCATGGAGGCTGATGCCTTTTTGCTCGAAGAATAGGGCTAAAGAAAACAAAGTGGAGTGTCAGAGGAACACAGCTGTTTCTCCTCTATGGGTGGCTGACTCCCCAACATGGTGTATGTTTTACATTCTTTCCAGTGACTGGGAGAATGAAGGAGAAGGCGACAGAATATGATTCTGAACCCTGAGGGGGTTAGAGCTATTATTATTATTATTGTTGTTGTTGTTGTTGTTGTTACTACTAACCTTAGTTTATGTAGTGCTGAAAATGTACATAGCACTGTATGTAAAATCTTGTTAATTAGAGCTCACCCTAAGGATGGGGTCTCGGTCTGATTCTGTCTGAATTGCTATCGGGCAGTTCTAATAACATTTAGCTGCTAAGTGTGATAGCAGGACCCCAGGCTCTGATCCCCTCTGTGCCAAAGGGGGAACAATCAGGTGGGGCCCCAACCAGGTAACTGGTTTAGAGAGATCTCCCTTAGGAACTATGACTGTCAGCACCCTCGGGATCATGTATAAATCCTAGAAGAGAAAAGGTGTTGTGTAGCAAGGCAAGCAACAAGTCATCTGAGAGACTTGGGATGGAGATAGGATGCTATTCCATCTCAGCCCCTTGCGTGTGTCACAACAGTGAGGTTATAAGTGAAGTCTGAACATGGCTGTGGTGAATTACAAAGGAGAAGACTGGTGTTTTCATGGAGTCCTGAAGGACATCTGATATGTAGGTCTACATTCTTCTTTGTGGTCTCTGTGCCTCACACAATAGGGTTTGCGCCTGCACAGATACTCCATCCGGAATGCTGAAAAGCTGAGCAGATTGGCGGGAGCCCCTCCCCTCCCTCTCGCTGGGCATGCCCAATCCCGCCAATCTAGCTCCTCCTTCAGTTCAAGTCCGCCGCAAGAGCAGGGACCTTTGTTGTAATGCCGAACAAACGTGGATGGCTGTGACCATGTCGCCGCCTTGCAGACCTCCGGCAGGGGAACACCTCTGAGGAAAGCGGCAGATGAAGCAGTGGCCCTGGTTGAGTGAGCACGGACACCAACCGGTAGAGGGTGTTTAGCCAGTTCATAGGCCAAAGCAATGGTTTGGGCAATCCACTTTGAAAATCGTTGTGAAGAAACAGGGTTGCCTTTCCTGGCACCACCATAACAAATAAACAACTTTGAACTCTGCAGAACATTGAACATAAAACGCCAAGGCACAGCGAACATCAAGAGTGTGCATAGTCTTTTCCAGAGGTGAAGAAGGGTCTGGATAGAAGTTCGGTAGCACAATCTCCTGAGAAAGGTGGAAGGGAGAAACTACCTTAGGGAGGAAGGAAATGTCCGGTCTAAGGACCACCTTGTACCTATGGAAGGTGAGGTAAGGCTCATCCGAGTGTAAAGCCGTCAGCTCAGAGGCACGTCTGGCTGAAGAAAAGACACAAGAAAAGACACTTTAAGTGTCAGGAGTCTCAGAGAGGCGGAGCCCAGCGGCTCAAAGGGAGGTCTTGTGAGCTGTGTGAGCACCAAAGAGAGAGACCATGCCGGTGCCAATGGAGGCAGTGGCGGGTAAAGATGGTGAAGACCTTTGAAGAATCTTTTGAGTGTTGGCGACGTGAAGAGGCGAGCTGATGGTGAACCAGTTGGCTGGTTAGCAACAATAGAGAGACCTTGATCTCTGAGATGCAGCAGGAAATGAAGTACTGTATGAAGGCTCACAGGTGAGGAAGGCTCAGATCTGGCCTCCGCAAAGGCACAGAAGCGTCTCCACTTGTAGGCATAGGATTGCTTGGTGGAGTTCTTCCTAGAAGCTGACAAGACTCAGAGTAGTTCCGGAGACATCATGGTTGGATCCTCCATGCTGTCATCTGTAAGTTGAGAAGGTCTGGATGTAAGACTGCCCCGTTGGAGTGGGACAGAAGGTCCGGCCACTTCGGCAGATGGAAGTACTGGCCTCTGGCTAGATGAAGCAATGGACAACCAGGGTTGTCTCGGCCAGAATGGAGTCAACAGTATGGCGTTGGACCCATCCCTGGCCATCTTGGCCGCCATCCTGGAGATCAATGGAAAGGGCGGAAATGCGTACAGGAAGTCCTGGCTCCAGTTGCAGAGGAAGGCGTCTCCCAAGGATCCTGGTCCTCTGCCCGCTCTGGTGTAGAAGATCTGGCACTGAGCATTCTCCAGGGGGGCAAACAGGTCCACTGAGGGAGTTCCCCATCTGGATGTCAGAAGGCGGAAGATTGGGGCTGACTGAGCCCATTCGTGCTGAAGCGCCTTGTCCCTGCTGAGGGAGTCTGCTAGCACATTATTCTTGCCTGCGAGGTGAACCGCTACTGGATGAATGGAGCGGCGGTGACACCACATCCATAACTGCTGAGACAGGCGTAGTAGAAGTGGAGAATGAGTTCCTCCTTGCTTGTTGATGTACCAGACTGTGGTTGTGTTGTCTGACACTAACTGTACAACTCTGTGGAGAAGATGGTTTTCGAATGCCCTGAAGGCCTTGATGACTGTCAGCAGTTCCAAGGCGTTTATGTGGAGCTCTGCTTCTTCCGCAGACCACTGTTCTTGAACACACCAGTCGTTGAGATGAACACCCCATCCTGACATGGATGCGTCCGTGGTGACCATCCTGGATGGTTCTGGCGTCTGAAAGGGCATCCCTTTGAGGATGCTGGAGGGAGACATCCACCATTTGAGAGAGTCTCTGACATGAGGAGTTAACAAGAGTCTCTTGGATGGATTGTCTCGTAGGTGATCGAAGTAGGCCAGAAACCAAGCTTGAAGGGGCCTGAACCTGAGACATGCCAGGTAAGCCACTGCCGTGGTTGAGGCCAGATGGCCCAGCAGCCTCTGAATGTCCTTTGCTGCCGGACGAAGAGTGCGCAGGACAAATAGAAGCTGGTCCCAGAGGGCTTCCACCCGTCTGGTGGGTAGATAGGCGCGGCCCATGACAGAGTCCAGAGACGTTCCTATGTAGTCTATCACCCTTATGGGGTGGAGGACAGATTTGGGAAAGTTGACCATTATTCCCAAGTCGTGGAGGAGATCCAGAGTGCACTGGATGTCCTGATAGAGCTGTGCTTTGGAGGACGACACCAGAAGCCAGTCGTCGAGATAGTGGAAGATTTTGATACCTTGCAACCGAAGGTGGGAGATGACCACTGCCATACACTTTGTGAACACCCGAGGAGCAGCAGACAGGCTGAAGGGAAGGACGGTATACTGATAGAGATCTCCGTCGACAGCGAAACGAAGGTACTTCCAGTGTTGTGGCCTGATGCTGACATGGAAGTAGGCATCTTTCAAATCGATGGATGTGAACCAGTCTCCTCGTTGTAGAAACGGAAGTATGGACTGCAGGGTCACCATTTTGAACTTGCGAGGCGAGATGAAGGAGTTGACGCCTCTCAGGTCCAGGATGACTCTCAGGTCCAGGCTCCTTTGTCGAGAAGGGAGGAAATCTCCTCCAGAAGAGGAGAGGAGGGAGTGGAACAGAAAACGCCATTTGGTGGAATACTTGAGAACTCTATGGCGTATCCCAGGCGGATGACGGTAAGCACCCAGGAGTTGGTGGTGATCTTGGACCAGTTCTCGTAGAAATGGCGAAGTCTGGGGACTGAGGAAAGGGTGACTGGCAAGAGAAAGTTGGGTGTCGCCTCCAAAGGCCCGTCAAAAGTGTGACTTGGAGGGTGGCTTCCTAGAAGGCTGTTGCTGTTGACGTTGCTAGCCTTGCCTTTGCTGCTGTTGATGTTGTTGCTGCTGTGGCTGTCTATAAGGCCTCCTAGCGTAGGACTGGGTCCTATAGGTGGAGGACAGAGCAGAATGAGAATGGATGAATCCAGGGTCGTATGGCCTTTGGCGCCAGGTATGACCTGATGGAGGTTTGTTAGGTGTCAGCCCAAGTCTCTTCCCGTTCAGACGAGCTTTGGCCATGGTGTCCAGGGATTCGTCGGTCTTGGCGGCGAACGGACCCTCACCATCAAAGGGAAGATCTTCAATCTTGGACTTAGCTTCCTCAGACAGAGAAGTTAACCTCACCCAAGCAAAGCGGCGGAGTGCCACCGCACCAGCCATGACTTTTGCAGAACAGTCCACAACATGTCTAGCTGAGTGTACCTCTTGCGCAATGAGGGAGAGTGCCTCGGTATAAAACTCTTGAGCCGCTTCCTGTTGTGCCTGTGGCATATAAGGTATAAAAGCAGCCATGCGATCCCACAGAAACCTCTGATAACCAGCCATGCAGCCTTGCATGTTGGCCACTTTCGCTGCCAAAACAACAGAGGAGTAAAAACGGCGACCAAAGATGTCCATTCTTCTGCCGTCCTTATCCACAGGGGCAGAATGGGACTTGCCAGTAGACTTCCAAGTAGATTCCACCACCAGAGAATTAGGAGCTGGATGGGTGAACAGAAACGGGGCTGTATCAGATTGCACCCGATACAAAGAGTCAAGCTTCTTTGAGGCAGGTGGTGTTGAGGCTGGCTTGTTCCAAGAAACCACCATGATATCAGAAAAAGAAGGCAAGAATGGAATAATGGTTGTTGGGGACGCACCACGAGGCCATCGATGGGGTTCCTGGGAGGCAGGACCATCTGCGCGGTTTGTAGGCCTACCGCTCTCGCCATCCTGTCAACAATTCCCGTAAACAGGTGGAGGTCTTCGACAGGTGAACCAGGTGTCTGGTCCTCAACTTCCTCGTTGGGAGAGGAAATGGCAGGTTGTGGAGATTCGGGACAGTTGTCCATTTCTCCCGTGGATTCCTTCGTAGACTGGGAGGCTGGCAAATGTGGATCCACATAGGGCTGTGTTGGCGCTGTAAGAAATGTCGACGTCGAGGCATCCGCGTAGCTGATCGGAGCGGAGGCTATCGATGTCGAGGTGGTGATTGTAGCCGAAGCCGCAGCAGTCATAACGACACTCGATTCCGGGGGTTTTGACACCGTGGCTGTCGAGGCCGATGGTGGCGATATGACCCTGTATTCGGCTCGGGACCGAGAGGGAGATCGAGATCGTGAGAAGTCCCCGATGTGGAGGTCACGGACATGGTATCGATCCCGATACGAAGGAGAGTAGGAGCGGTAGGATGGATGGCGCTCTCTCCAATAGGATTCAGCCCGATGTCGAGCCAGAAAGGAGGCCGACGAGTGGGGTGAGTCAAAGTAGTGCTCCTCAAACGGTTCCGGAGACTTCCGAGGTGGAGGAGATGGGAACCGCAGCCTGTAAATACGCTCCGAAGAGGCTAAGATTTCTTTTGGTGGTAGAGAAGTCGGTGCCGAAATGGGCGAGACTGTTGAGACCGAGGTCGAGACCGTCCCCGTAGGGGCGAGGACCTGGGTGGGTGCAGGCTGAAATGCGGGTTCCAAGGTCTCCGGCGCCGAGTCTAGTACAGTGACCGGGGCCGGGACAGAGAGGTCAATGGCTGAAGGCTGTCTCAGAAAGGACATGGCCAGGTCTGCCTGGGCAGCAGCCGAGGCAACCGAAGTGAGGACCTCCTTATGCTTATGTTTTTTCGATTTCGGCTTTTCCAGCTCGGTGGATGATGGCCGCTTCTTATGTTCTCTGTGTTGCCCTCCGGGGCGAGACATGGTAGATGGTGTCGAGGCCGAAGCCGAGGGGACCTCCGTCGATGTCGAAGTCGAGGTCGGTTTCAACCACCATCTTGAGGGGAGAGATGCAGGCCACCTCCTGCTGGAACAAGAAGAGCCCTCCCTTCAACCACCATCTTGAGGGGAGAGAGATGCAGGCCACCTCCTGCTGGAACAAGAAGAGCCCTCCCTTCAACCACCATCTTGAGGGGAGAGAGATGCAGGCCACCTCCTGCTGGAACAAGAAGAGCCCTCCCTTCAACCACCATCTTGAGGGGAGAGAGATGCAGGCCACCTCCTGCTGGAAGCAAGAAGAGCCCTCCCTTCAACCACCATCTTGAGGGGACTTAATTGTCTAATTAACAAATTGTAAGCCGCTCTGATAGCTTTGGCTGAAGAGCGGGGTATAAATAAAATGTATTATTATTATTATTATTATTTCTTGATTTTCAGAATTCTCGGGAACTTAGAGATGGGAAGACGTCTCAAGGGGTCCGCAGACGACTCCGAAGTGTGGGAAACCGAGAGGGACTTCTCCCACAAGTGGGCCTTGAGCCAATCCGCTCTTTGGCGAAGCGTGGCGGGATTAAAAGCCTTGCAATGCTTGCATTTCTCCGGGATGTGGGAACTGCCTAAGCAGAAAATGCACTTCAAGTGTCCATCCACAACTGGGATTTTAACGCCACATTCGGAACATTTCTTGAAGGGGGCGGCCATAAGAGTCCGGTCCGATCGCGAGGGGCCCATCCGGGCCAAAACCCTCGAGTTCCGAACAAAAAGGGGTAGCTCAAGGAAAAAACGGGAGTAAACAATCAAAAACTAAAGTAAAACCAAATAAAATAAAATAAAATACAAGAGTCTATGATCTACTCAGCTTTCGTCGCAGGGAGAGCACTCCAGAGGCAATGTTACTCTTGCGGCAGACGAAAGAGAACTGAAGGAGGAGCTAGATTGGCGGGATTGGGCATGCTCAGGGAATGGGAGGGGCAGGGCTCCTGCCAATCTGCTCAGCTTTTCAGCATTCCGGATGGAGCTTCTGCGTAGGCGCAAACCCTATTGTGTGAGGCACAGAGACCACGAAGAAGAATCATATATATTTTACTGACAGATTGTATTCTATGCCTTGGTTATTACTAACTGGATATACAAGTTGACATAAGGCAAAAAGGACTCTAGATAATAATTTACAGGCACAGTAAAACTGTAATCCTAATCTCAGGGTGAGGAGTTCATCCCATGGGCATGGGAGACTTTGGATCTCTTTCATCAGGGCAGGGTTAGAAATCTGCTTTTGGAGAGGCATATTTGATCTCATAAAAACCCTTCCAGCCACTGAAAATGTTTCTTTCTCTATTGTGTCACTGGCAAGCTTTTCTGCCGATCAGAGTTTGGCAAGGTTTTCAGTATGGGGGCTCTTCCATCTCCATCCTACCTCACGATTGCTCAGTTCTTGGCTATATTTACAGCTACTTTTTCCTTAGGCAACCAAGGACAGAAATGCTTTTCAGCTGCACATTGCTGCCTCTGCATTGTCTCCCATTCTCTGTATGGGGATACCTATTGATCGGTTTAATAAGAAGAAAGGATATTCTGCTGACAATAAAGTTCTCAGGGCTTGTACATATTTGAGAAAGCAGAACAGCAATCTTTCTTGTAAGCACTCTATACGCCATCTCAGCTCGAGTTCCTGGAAGTTGATCTCATCAGCATATAAAACTATCCATGTTCTAAAAAGATGCTCTTTAATTTACTGAGTTTAATCAGCACAGCACAACTCTTAATACCTCCAAAATGTTAATATACTTTTCAAATCATGTCATTTAGGGTCTGATGCATTTGTGGCAATTTCAGATTTTAGTTTCAGAGTTGCTTAAGAACATATAAATTGTTCTGCTGTTTTTGGTTCATCTAATTCAGCTTTCTCCAGCCACAGATATCCAATGGAAGCTTATGTCTGGTGTCTGGTATGAAGACTGAGAAGTTGGTTGAGAGGCATGAGGCATGAGCAATACACACTCATAGGTTTCTCCCTGTGTCAGCTTTCTCAGAACCAATGTTCTTTTTCTACTGAAGTTGTTAGCTCCACTGTCTCAAATCAGTTTAGTTATAGAGCCTTGCCACATTCAGTGCCTCAGATGTGATATTCATGCAGTGACTGTTCATGCAGTCAACCAAGAATTCACGGTGAGTACCAACCTCCCATTCTCGGGATGACTGTCTTTTCTTGCCTCTTGTCCTTGTTCCTTGATCCTGATGAAGGAAGCTAACTGTCCTTTGGTCTCCAGAAGAAAATTATTAGGCATCCCAATGCTACTGTTCATAACACCCATTGATCTGTTGTTATAAAGCTCTACTGAAAACGAAAGTGCATCAACCTTCCGCCTACCAGAATTTTGTTAAAGTTAGAATTGTTGTCAATTACCCTTTCTGACTTGGAATCTTACACCTACCAGGGCAGGATGTTGTGCTTGGCCTACTCAATGTAGGATCACGGATAATGTGTGAAATTCTATGCCACTACTTTGTAACTCTACTTTCCCACATGATTTGTGTAATTCCACAAAAAATGAAACTTACTTTATTCAAATCTTCATGGAGACCATCCATTAAAAACAACAGCAATTCTTGAGAGTCTTGCTGACTGTAACCTGCAAATTGGTCATTGATCTTCCCAATGGTAATTTTGAAGTCTTTTGGACTGATATATCTGTATTGTCCAGCCCAAAGAGCTTTCATAATTATACCAAACTCCTCTGCCACTTCACCTTTGTGCCCCAAGAAATTTGACCTGCAATTAACACAAGAATTTGATGGCTGACATTTTTAAACAAAGGGAATCTGAAACATTTTTTAAATGTAACCCTGCCACTTCTAGGCTAAGCTGATTATATGCCTATAGTGTGTCTACACTGGAGAATACTGGTTTAGTTGTTCAGTGGAGGCTCCCTAAACACGAACCTTCTACTACTTAACACTGAGACCTGGAAACTAACTGTCTATTTAAATATTCTGGGCAGACTCTTCAGTAGGTCCGTTCTATAAGTTAGAACACAAAGGGAAATTCACCATAGCCACCGTAGGTTGTAAGACTCCCTGCCCCACTAAAATCTGTTGATCATAATTTTAAAAACATTCTCTGAAATACTTATACTACTATGTTCTGTTTGATTTTTTAAATATTTGTTTTACAATAGTTAAAATTTACAGTGTTTTTAAAATTCACAATGAGATATGCTGCCTTAGGTGCTACAGAACATTTCAAGATGGAAGGCTTACTGGGAACAATCATAGAATCATAGGCCCGATACAAATGGGCACTAAGAAGTGCCTGGGCGGCGCCATTAGGGTTAGGGAGCGTGCAGCGTTGGCATGCTCCCTAACCCTAGCACGTGATGATGCCTGTGTCATCATGGTAGGGTTTTTAGACGATGTGCATAAGCACGCCGAGGCAGCTGTGCAGCTTCTAGATGTAGCTGCGCAGTTGCAACAAAGTAAAGGCACCAAATGGCGCCTTTTCTTTTAATTGCGCCGCAATTGCGGCGCTAAAAAGGAGCAGGGTTTGCCCGCTCCTTTTTTTGCTGCGCAGCTTCACCACTGCATCTAGCTGCTACGGTGAAGCTCCGCAGGAAAAAAAGGTGGCACCAGATAGCCCTTTTTGGGCGGTCTGTATTGCCCCATAAATTTGGAAGAGACCACAACCCCCTGCCATTCAGGAACAATCAAAGGATCCAGTCAACCCCCTGCCATGAAGGAACAATCAAAGCATCCCAGAAAGATGGCCATCCAGCCTCTGCTTAAAGACCTCTAAGGAAAGAGACTCCATCACCCCAAGGGAGTGTGTTCCACTGTCGAACAGCCCTTACTGTCAGGAAGTTCCTCCTAATGTTGAGGTGGAATCTCTTTTCCTGCAGTTCACATCCATTGTTCCGTGTTCTAGTCTCTGGAGCAGCAGAAAACAAGCTTGCTCCCTCCTCAGTATGACATCTCTTCAAATATTTAAACAGGGCTATCATATCACCTCTTAACCTTCTCTTCTCCAGGCTAAAGTCTTTCCTCATAGGGCATGGTTTCCTGACCTTTCACTATTTTAGCTGACTTCCTTTGGACCTGCTCAAGTTTCTCCACATCCTTTTTCAATTGTGGTGCCCAGAACTGGACACAGTATTCCAGTTGTGTATGTGTATACACACACACACACACACACACAACCTTACATTCCACTGTAAAAGGTGAGATGCAAGATGTAAATAAAAAATATATTAGAATTTCTCTAAAGGCCCATCTTTATAGAAATGTTCCTATGTTTTGCACGCAGAGGTAATTTAACAAAAGCATTCCAATACAATTTTTTTTAAAAAAAAAAAGATTATTACCGGTTAATATCATCTTGATAGTAGTTTCTGTTGAAGTAATCAGCCAGATGTGGTGCATTACACAGACATTGTAATACAGAGTTCATATAGCAAGTATTTCCTAAATTCCGAAGACCTGTGAGAGCTGGTCCCATTCCCCCAAATACAGGGTTGAGATTACGAATTTGAGATGCAGAAAGCCTTGAGATCTCAGCTTTAGGATAGCTTACTGGTCTGCAAGGAAAGCAATAATATTAGAATGAAATAAGTTTATGATGTGTTCATAGATTGTTATTTAGGACCGAAATAATAATTTCAATAATAATATAAAAATGAAATGTCTTTTTGTGTTTAATATTTTTAAAATTTATGATGTTCTGTTCTGTTCATGGTTTGTTATCTAGGGTATTTTGTTCTTTGACATGTCCCTCAGAATCAGTAGAAAGAAGATGACTGAGCTTCCAAAAATCAGTAGATACAAACCATCTGTACTCCATATAATTCTAAATATAATATAATTTTAGCAAAGTTGAGTGGGTTCAAAAAAGTCTTTTTTTGTAATCCACCCCACAAAATTTAATTCAAAGCTTTGAATTAATTTTGATCCAATTTAACATGTTTAACAGAGACATCAAAGTCTTAATATGGGTTGGGTCATGTTCACAAAACACAAAAAGAGTGCTCAAGAGTGTTCCTAGTTCTTCCAGATAATGAAGCATACTTACACTGGCAAGTTATAAGCTTTAGATGTTTAGACTATGTAGCAACGGATAGTCCGTAGGTATTCTAAGAAGTCTAAAACACATCTATATTTCTATCATAGAATCATAGAGTTGGAAGAGACCACAAGGGCCATCCAGTCCAATCCCCTGCCATGCAGGAACTCCCAATCAAAGCATCCCTGACAGATGGCCATCCAGCCTCTGCTTAAAAACCTCCAAGGAAGGTGACTCCACCACTTTCTGAGGGAGTGTGTCCCACTGTCGAACAGCCCTTACTGTCAGGAAGTTCTTCCTAATGTTGAGGTGGAATCTCTTTTCCTGGAGCTTGCATCCATTGCTCCAAGTCCTGTTCTCTGGAGCAGCAGAAAACAAGCTTTCTCCCTCCTCAATGTGACATCCCTTCAAATATTTAAACAGGGCTATCATATCACCTCTTAACCTTCTCTTCTCCAGGCTAAACATTCCCAGCTCCCTAAGTCATTCCTCATAGGGCATGGTTTCCAGACCCTTCACCATTTTAGTTGCCCTCCTTTGGACCCACTCCAGTTTCTCCACATCCTTTTTGAATTGTGGTGCCCAGAACTGGACACAGTATTCCAGGTGGGGCCTGACCAAAGCAGAATAGAGTGGCACTATTACTTCCTTGGATCTAGACACTATACTTCTATTGATGCAGCCTAAAATTGCATTGGCCTTTTTAGCTGCCCCATCGCACTGCAGACTCATGTTCAACTTATGGTCTACTTGGACTCCTAGATCCCTTTCACATGTGGTCTCATTCAGCCAGATGTCCCCCATCCTATATCATTTTTCCTCCCTAAGTGCTTCTTCACATCTTCGAAAGGATTTCAGCACCAAGATTACAGAAATGTGGACTGCCCCCCATAAAAATCCCAATTTGGGAGTTTACAAAAGACATACTGTAGGTAACGTACTTATTCTCACGATTAATGGTAGGAGTGATGGTGACTTTCTTTTTCTCTTCCTCCTGAATGGCTTGGGATATATCTGGTGAGGAGTAAGAGCGCTTCAGTTTGGAGGGTTCCCTCTCTCGCTGATCCACAGCCTGAGGTTTTGGTTTATGAGTTGGTGGGGTAGAAGGTGGAGTGGCTGAAGGAGTCATTTCAGGTGGATACATGTGAACTGTATTGGTCGGAGAGTGGTAGTAACGGAAAGTCCCAGTAACTGGATCAAGAAACTTCAAATGACACGTGCATTTAAAAAAAGGGGGGAGGGAGGTGGGAAAAAAGGGGAAGAGTTAAATCTAACCTTAAAATTTGTTTTGGAATACTATAATGCATTAGATATAGAGCTTCTTTTGAAACCTGTGTGACAGTGAAATGCTAGCAATTTTCTGTGAATTTCAATTCTTGTAGAGAAGAAAACATTCATATATGGGTTAACTCCTAATGTGACCTAAGACAGACAAAGGTCATGTGTCAAAAGAAATGCATTTATAGCATTTAATCTCTTACCTCCAGTTCTACCCACAGACAACCAGAAGAGGTTATTAGAGAGATAAAATAATATCCTCAGCACTGGAAATGCTAGAGGGGGAGATTCCCAAGGCTGGTCTTATTCCTGGGATGGAGATGGTAAAAGGCAGTCCTTGAGTGGTCCTGATGGGGCTTGTACTAGCGTCAGTATGGATGCTCCAGCTGGAGAATCCACTACCTCTCACTCTGATGTCTAGCTAGCATGGACTGGTGTTTGTGAGGTCTGGCTTTTTGACAGGGCTACTGACACAGTACTTAGGGCCACATGCGCTGAGGCTGAGGCCGAGGCTCGAAGGGCCTTTCCCCCCAAAGAATCACCTTGAGACAGGAGGCATCATTTCAACAGGGATGGGGAAGAAATGGAAGCAAGCAGGCACATTGTGAGTTTCCCCAATGCAGAGGAGGCACTTAGAGAGTCCATCTTTCTCTGAGATTTTCCCCTCCCAAGGCTATAAGTGAGAAGTCTGGGTCAAAACCAGTGAAGACAAACCAGCCAAAACACAAATAATAGTCAGGGAAAAAGAATGCTGAAGTGAAACTAGTTGAAGCTACTGCTGTGATGGATGGATGAAAAAAAACCCTGAGGGGTATATACCTAAGGGGAAGGGGGGTAGGGCTACCACAAAAACATTAGTTCTACAGCTTTAGAAGCTCCAGAAATCACACTGTGCAGGCACAGAAAGCCCATTTGTACAAGTCACAGAGACCACAGAGAGGAAACATATGTACTGCTCTCCTGACACTGAGCCTGTGCCACTATCTCTCAGAAGGAATGGAGTGGTGAAAAAGGAGAGTGAAGATAGGGAAATGCCAACTTAACGTTTGGGAATACAGGGGCCAACTTATGTATGACTGAATTATTTTTGAATCTGCACAAAAATCTGTTTACACAAAAAGCTCCTAACTCTGACATCATTCTGGTAAAAGTAATAGGTACAAAAAACAGGACCTGGAGAGACCAACATGCTTTAGAGGTTCAGAAGCTGGTTTGTGAAAGCCTTTGGCACAGTAAGTAAGTTTCACATTGTGAAGTGAGAACCTATGGGAGGGCAGTATGTCAAATTCTTCCATTTCAAAAGCAGGAGGCAGCCATGGGGAAGATTCAGGCAGAGGAATTGTATATGTGGCTGCTGAGGTGGTGGCTTACATGGTTCCAGACATCTTCCGGAAGAGACAATTAGGACCGCATGAATATGCTTCAGAAATTTAACAGTAGATCTGGTGAAAGATTTCCCCACTAATAATAATAATAATTATTATTATTATATTCCACTTTTTCTCAGAGGAATCAAAGTGGATTATAGCAATATGAAGATAAAATGGCATACAATTTAAAAAATATATAATTTAAAATGCCCAAACCACTCAACTCTCCCCCAATTGTAAAATCATTAATCAACCCCTAAAAAGAAATTAAACAGCAAGAAAATCACACCTTGTATCTTGCCCAGAAACAAATGGGCAGCCAGTGGAGGAGTTTTAGGACTGGTGCAATGTGGGCAGTTCTGGGTGTGCCCATAACCAGCCTGGCTGCCAGATTTTGTACACGGGTGCCATAGCATCCGATCAGGAAGAAGGGATGCAGGTGAAGGCAAAGACATAGGGGAGTAAGGAGGAACATTAAAAAGAGATATGACAATAGCGTTTTTTTAAAAAAATCAGCAATAAGAATAAAATAGTAAATGGAGAAGTAGATAAATTAAAAGATAAAACACATCAAGGCTAAGGGGAGCAAGAAGACCAGACTTCGTTGTTGTTTCCTGACTAGGCTAAAACACTAGAAACAAATGGGAGAGGAACTAAGTATATGTATTATAAAAGCATTTATTTTGAGATGTGACTGTTGTCTAGCATGTGAAGTGACAGGAGTGAATTCATATGTGTTTGGCTTCTTCACTCCAGACCATTACAACTGGTCCAAAACAGGGCAGTAAAGATCTTAATATAGACTGTCTGATATGATTACAATATGCCACTTTGCAGATACAGTTGGTCCTTCGTTTTTGCAGGGGATCCGTTCTGGACTCCCCCATGAAAATGGACACTCGCATATATTCAAGCCCCATAGACTTGAATGGGGTGCGTACCCACGAGTGCACACAGGGTGCGCCCCATTAAAAATAATGGAAGTTGCCCCTCCATGAATATTCAAGACCGCAGACCTCATGTCCACAAAAAGGAGAGGTGACTGTACATTACTTTCCAGTCTGTTCCCACATCTAATTCAATGCTTTCAACTGTTTGGGGTCACAACTGTCTCTTCCCTCATACACTTGTCTGGAACATAGGATCATCTTCTGAGGCCTGGATCTTTTTTTGGCTGCCCCAGCCAAAGGAGGTGACTACCAAGGAAAGAGCCTTTTAGTTTTGTATGTTTTTAACTGTGTGGTTTTTTTTAAATGTTGTAAGCTGCCCTGAGTCCCAGCCCTGGAAGATGAGCGGGCTAATCATCATCATCATCATCATCATCATCAGTGCTCATGCCAAGTAGTGGAATGCTTTCCAGAGGCTTACCTGGTGCATATGTTATGATTTTTCAGCACCAGGTGAAAACCTTAGTGCAAGGGTCACTAAGAAGAACCCAAATAGAGAAGCTATTACAATGGCCTGCAAATAGTGTTAATGAATTATTATTTTTATAGTTCATCTCTGTTCTTATTCTTAAACAGATCACAGAATCCTAATTTATACTATCATTTGCTATGTATTTCTTAGCATTAACTGTAATACCCTAGGAATAATAAAGAAGATAAAATGAGTACCAAAGCACAAAAACCCAGAACATTATACTTACTTTAGCCCAGCCAGCGGGCAACCCTGGTATAATTCTCCCCATCTCCTCGCTCCGTGCTCTTGTTAATGGCTCTCGTTGGGACTAAAAACAACACAGAGATCAAGAATAAGACCCAAATGACATAATATGACACACCGACTTTAATAAACATTTGCAAGCTTTTGTAAGAAATCAGCAAGTAATCTCTTAGTTTCACAAACCAATGGAATGATATTGCATTTCACATCAAAGCAGCTTGTGAGATTTAGAGCCAGATATTCAGAACAGTAAGAATATGCAACAAACTGGGGCTGTTTGTAATGCAATAATTTTTTTAGGGGAAAAAATAGTAGGAAGAAGATAGGAAGAAGTTCACACACAGTCAACTATGGAAATATCATGGAATGACCCTGGCACATCTATTGAATTTGCTAGCAAATAGTGTTATTCTATAAAAAGTAACACACATGGTTTTCATGTTCTATGAATGTAGTTAAATGGCCAGAAATATAAAACAAGGTGATGTTATGACATCTGTTCTAGCTTTCAGCAGCTATGCATAGAACACTCTACAATGCTTTTATTTTTATTTTTTTCAGACTGTTGTTCACTATCTTCTCTAATATTTCCTGGCTTTGGAGATTCTGCTTTAAACCTAATCTGCTTCAAACGATTTTGAGTGTTTATGCATTAATTTAATAAGCTTGAGTGTCTCATGTTAGCATAACAATGTAAAACACATACAAGAGTATCTTATAAAAGCAGTATTTTTGTCTGTTTCTATTACTGAAAAGCAAACATATACATTTTGGTTGTTCATTAATTATTTAAGGAAAGTTTGCAAACCAAATGAATGTTGATCTGCATACAAAAAAAAAAAAAAGTCATTTCTCTAAGTCAGATCTGACATTCACTTGCATGCACACAACACTACCCCCGGCAAGCAGTAACTGTAAAGCATCCATGAAATGATAGTTCTTGAAAAACACCAAAACTGGAAACACAAACAACATTTAAAAAACTCATTTTACTTATAAGAAAATAAATACGAACATTGGCTTACCTGGTGAGATGTTTGTTTTCAGCGTTGAAGGCGGAGGCGTCCTTGATGAGGGTTGGCTCCCCCTGTTCGCTCCAATCAGGTAGGACTAGAAAGTTGTAGGCGTGACCTAGGGTAAACCCAACCCCTCACGTCCCAGTCAGTGAACAGCCAAGTAACGATAAGCATAAAGAACTAAATCTCTAACAAAGTCAGGTAAACAACCCAAACAACTAACCCTGGAACCAGAACTAACCTGTCCTGAACTTGCTAGGCCCCCCCGAAACCAGGACAACATCCTCAGCCTCGGGAGGGCAGGACGCCTCCGCCTTCAACGCTGAAAACAAACATCTCACCAGGTAAGCCAATGTTCGTTTTTCCAGCGTGAAGGCGGAGCCGTCCTTGATGAGGGACATACCAAAGCTCCCAACTGGGCGGGAAGCTGAGGATCCCTGTCTACACAATGGACTGTAAAACCCGTCTACCGAACGACGCCTCAGCAGATTGGAAGGCATCAATCCGGTAATGACGGATAAAGGTGGAAGGGGAAGACCAAGTAGCAGCTCTACAAATATCAGCAATTGGGGCATTAGTGGCCAGAGCAGCAGACGTGGCGGCACTACGAGTGGAATGCGCGGTGAGCTTCCCCTTCAGGTCCGAACCGGACAGAGAATAACATTTGGAGATGCAAGCCCGAATCCATCTAGCCAAAGTGGAGGACGACACCTTCTTCCCCAGATAGGAAGCGCTGAAGGAGACAAACAGGCGATCTGATCTGCGAAAACGGTGAGTGCGCTTGATATAAATCTTCAGGGCCCTCCTGACATCTAAGGTATGCCACGTCTTTTCCAATTCCTTTTTAGGATCAGGGACAAAGGAAGGCAAAATGATCTCCTGAGCCCGATGGAACGTCGAATTGACCTTGGTCATGAAGGATGGGTCAAGGCGTAGCAAAACAGAGTCCTCTCTGAATACACATAACTCGCTTCTAGTGGACAAGGCTCCGAGCTCCGAAACCCTGCGAGCAGAGGTGATGGCGATGAGGAATAGGACTTTCCACGTCAGAAACTTTAACTCGGCCTTACACAGGGGCTCAAACGGAGGTTTCGTCAATGCCTGAAGGACGATATGGAGGTCCCAGTTGGGAAATCTGTGTATCGTCGGAGGTTTAATAAGTGAAGCCGCTCTCAGGAATTTTTTGACGTACTGGTGATTAGACAACCTGGCTGCCGATTTAGATGGAAGCGCAGATGTAATAGCGGAGACTTGTCTCTTGAGAGTATTAGGCCTTAGGCCCTTGTCCAGACCGTCTTGGAGATAAGACAGAAGGGTATCAATGGTAACAGCAGATGGAGAAGTGGCTTTGGAGTCACACCAACGAACAAAGGACCGATAAGAATATTCGTAAATTCTGCGAGTGGATTCTCTCCTTGACTGGATGATGGTGTCGGCCACTCTAGGGTTTAAACCGTCCTCGATCAACAATCGCCGTTCAATTTCCACGCGTGGAGGTCTAGCCAACCTGGGTCTGGATGTGCTATCTGACCCTGGGTGAGAAGGTCGCTGCGCAGCGGAAGACGAAACTGGTCCTGAGACAAAAGAGCTATCTCTGGAAACCAAGGTCTTCTTGGCCAATACGGAGCCACAAGGATGATGGTCGATCTTTCGTATCTTAGCTTCTGAAGACATTTGGCAATCAGTGCTGTCGGAGGGAAGGCGTAAAGCAGGCCTCTTGGCCACGGGGCGTAAAGAGCGTCTATCTGCTCCGCTCCCTGGGTTTCGAATCTTGAGAAGAACCTGGGAACCTGGTTGTTCGTAGGGGACGCGAAGAGATCCACGATGGGAGTCCCGAACCTTTGAACTATTAAGCGGAACGTTTCCAGGTGGAGGTGCCACTCCGCCTGGTTTATGTCTGATCTGCTTAACCAATCGGCCTTTGTGTTCAACTCTCCTTTTATATGTTCCGCCTTGATGGAGATTAGGTTGTTCTCGGCCCAACGGAATAGAAGTGTGGCCTCCTTCATTAGCGACGAGGACCTGGTCCCGCCTTCCCTGTTCAGATGTGCCTTCGCCGTCATGTTGTCTGTGCGAATCAGGACCGCCTTTTTTCTTAAGAGGTGGGAGAACGACAGGAGCGCCTTGCGTATGGCCCTGAGCTCGAGCCAATTTATGCTGTGTCTTCTTTCGTCTGGACTCCAGAGGGCTTGAGCCCAAATCCTGTCGAGAGTCGCCCCCCAGCCCCTCAGGCTGGCATCCGTTGTGACAATCGACGGCGGAATAGGCTGGATTGGTTTCCCTGCTAGCAGCCGCCGGGACATCCACCACGCCAAGGATGTCCGCACCCTGAGAGGAATGGGGATTTGCTTGTGGACACGTGCAGCTATCGCGCTTTGATAGGGAAGTATCAGCCATTGCAGCTCTCGAGAGTGGAAGCGCGCCCAGGGGACACACTGTGAAGCCGCAATCATGAGGCCTTGAAGTCTCGCCAACAGAAGGAGATCCGCCGACTGAACCCTGGTCACCTTCCTGACGGTGTCCCGAATGGTTTGGATCCTCTCTAGCGGAAGTCGAATCAGATTGTTCGCTGTGTCTATTATCACGCCGAGATGATGGATTTGCTGGGAAGGATGAAGGTGGCTCTTCGAACGATTTACCAGAAAACCATGGCGACGCAAGGAGGAAAGAACGAAGTTCACATCTCTCATTCCCTGTTCTGCTGACGAAGCGGCCACTAGAATGTCGTCCAGATAGGGGAACACGCGAAGGCCCTGGAGGCGCCAAGAGGCCACTAGAGCCACCAGGATTTTGGTAAACACCCTTGGAGCCGATGAGAGCCCGAATGGAAGGGACCTGTATTGTAGATGAAGGTTGTGGTAGCAGAAACGAAGAAACCTGCGATGGTCGGGGTGAATCGGGACATGCAGGTAGGCATCTGTCAGGTCCAGAGAAGCTAGAAAATCGCCCGGTCGGAGAGATTCCATGATGGTTCTGAGCGTTTCCATCCGGAAATGCCTTCTCGCCACAAATCGGTTGACCCTCCTCAAGTTGAGGACTGCTCTCCAAGACTTGTCTCTTTTGGGCACCAGAAAGATATTGGAGTATGATCCTTCCAAGATCTCTGAGGAGGGAACCGGCTCGATGGCCCCGATCTGGAGTAAATGATTTATTGCCTCCAGCATAGCCTGGTGCTTGTGAATTCTGCGCGATCTGGGGGAGGCTAAGAAGTGGTCCCTTGGAAGCCGGGTGAATTCTATCCGATAGCCGGAGGCTAGGGTGGAAAGAACCCATCTGTCTGATGTCGTTTGTGACCACCTCTGAAGGAACTGCTGCAGCCTGCCTCCCACACAGATCTCTTGATAGTCAGGCGGACGAATTACGCTGTTTTCCGGCAGCCGCCGAGGAGAAGGGTCGCCCTGAACTGGCTGGTCTCCCGAAGGACTTGTTAAATTGAGGCCTAGAGGAAGCCCTCCGCTCAGACCACTGTTGTCCGCCACTTCTGCCGCTTCTCCCCCGTGAAGGAAGAAAGGAGGACCGAGAGCTACGAAAGGACGACTGGCCCTGGCGGTGGAATCTTTTGTCCTCCCTGCGGGAGGCAACAGGGAGAGCTTTTTTCTTATCCTTGGTTTCTACTAAAACAGGCTCTAAGGCCTCCCCAAACAGCTTGCCCCCACTGAAGGGGGCCATGGTCAAATTCTGCTTAGATTTGGGGTCAACTTGCCAATTCTTTAGCCAGAAGTGCCGACGCACTGGAACAGAAGCTGCCTGGGCACGAGCAGCGAACTGAATGATATCCAGGGAAGAGTCGGCTGCAAATGCCACCACCTTGAGTAGCTTGTTAATTCCCTGTCGTAATTTGGTATTGCCCCTAGGGACATCTAGTAGCAGATCCCTGGCCCACAGGTGAGCTGCCCTAGAAAGGATAGAGGTAGTCGTGGCGGCCCTGATGGCGGTGGAACAAGCCTCGAATGATCGTTTCAGAGCCGAGTCAGCTCTTTTGTCCTCCGGCAACTTAAGAGAGTCCTCCCCGTCTTTAGAATAAATGGCCGACGTCACGAGGGACGACACGGGGGCATCCACTAGGGGGATGACGAGTTTGGACATAATGGCCTGAGGCAAGGAGTAAAACTTTTTAACCGAACCTGGGTTAGGTCTGACTGTAGCCGGTTTGGCCCATTCCTCTTTAATCACCTTCATAAAATCAGAAGGGAAGGGTACCTCATCACCATCCGGGGCGGGCTCGGGAAAGGAATCCTTATTGCCCTTGGGTAGACCAGACTCCTCCTGAGAGGGAGGTTGGGTCTTGGGATCTAACTCCAGTACCTTAATGGCTTTTTTCAAGAGAATAGAAAAATCCTCTGGGCAAAACAACCTGGCAGAAGCGGCCGAAGCCGAGGGCACCGCATCCTCCTCAATATCAGACCATTCACCCTCCTCTGTTTCAGAAACAGCAGTGGAATGAGAACCAGAAGAGTTGTCCTCCCCAGAAGACCTGGCAGTAACAACATAGTGTAGTTTAGCATCAGACTTAGCATTAGCTTTAGACTTAGAGGAATTCAGCCCTTTGCCACAAGATGGCGCTCCACGTCTAGGCTTATGCTTAGAATGGGAGCTGAAAATGGCCGCCGCAGCTTTGGAGCCTCTTTTTGAATTTCGCGCCAAACGGAGTTTGGGCGTGAATTTGCCTCTCTCTGAGCGGGGAATGGCCTCCCGCGACGATCGGGATGCGGAGGATGCGGAGGAGGAGGAGGATGAGTGCCTTGCCCTTTTGCGCTTCGGAGGATTCCCAACCTCTGCGCTTGTACCCAGGGTCCCAGCCTTAGCTGCGGACCCGGACTGGATTGCCATCTCTCCCTCTGGGGCTCCCAATCCAGGGGTGCTGGCTGCTGCCGCGGAGGGCTGCATGGCCAGCCAAGCGGAGAGGAGGGCAGCTAACTCGGGAGGGGGCGGCTGCAGGGGGCCCAAGCCGCCTAGCGCGGCGTTACTCACCGTTTCCCGGGCCTCCTCCCTGCAAACCGCTCCCTCCCGATTTTGGGACAGGATCCCGCGGTCCGGCGCCTCAGAGCGCGGAGACGAGGGATTTCCCTCCTCCGGCTGCGCCGTGCGGCCTACGAGCCGCGGCTCCGCGAGGGCCGTCCCCCTCCTCTTCAACGGGGCCCGCTGGTCCTGTCCGGAGTCCCCGGACATGCCCGGGCTCTCCATGTCCTCTGTCCTATGCTCCATCCCTCAAACTCCCAGGGGGAAAGGGGGAGAGAAGAGACAGAAAGAAAGAAGGAAGGGAAAAGGAGGTTTTTTTTTTTTTTTTTTTTTTAAAGAAAGAGAAGATCAGGGAGAAAGCAAAGAGAGACCTGATCGGAGCGAGGTAGGAGCAAGACTGGGACGTGAGGGGTTGGGTTTACCCTAGGTCACGCCTACAACTTTCTAGTCCTACCTGATTGGAGCGAACAGGGGGAGCCAACCCTCATCAAGGACGGCTCCGCCTTCACGCTGGAAAACTAGCAGAGCCCCTAAGGACTGTTCAAATCTCATCTTATGAAGCTGAGACATAGTGACCAAATGTGTGCAAGGCACCAAATGAATTTAGCTTTATAAACTAAAGCAGATCATATCAGGAAGGTTTTGTTATACCTCTCCAGCTACTGAAAATATGCATACTGTGACATTTCCTTCTCTCTTTGTCACGTATTGTGAGAGGTATGCGCACAAGTGTACAAGTACAAGCATTCACTTCACAATACTGTCTAGGGCTGCATCTGCGCTGCAGAAATAATGAAATTTCACATCACTTAAATTGCTATGGCTCAATGCTATAAAATTTGCTATGGATTTGTAGTTTGTTGTGGGACCTGAGCTGTCTGATAGAGAAGGCTAAATATCTCAACAAAACTACAGATCCCAGAATTTCATAGCATTGAGCCATGGCAGTTAAAGTGCTGTCTAACTGCATTATTTCTGAAGTGCAGATGCAGCCTAGGAGGCCACATGACACACCTGGGTCTGGAACAGAATAGAACCCTCTCTCTGCCTTTGGCCTTAAAGAAGTGTGTTTTGCTATAGATTCCTCAGCAAATTTCAGCCTCTGTATTTCTTGTGTCCAGGTGACCTTTTCTTTTTAACTGGCAGAAATTTTGTCACTGTTATTTTTTATTCACTTCAGGAGTTTCACTCACAATTTTACTTGTCTTTTTAAAGTCTGTTAATTCTTTTGGTATCTTTTCCACCTCTTGTTTTTCACCTGTTCTTCTACTGGACTGTTCTCCTTTTTCACTTTGAGTTTCCTTGCTCTCCCTTTTCCCCTGTTCTTTTGCTTTTTGCTCTTCATCTTGGTTCACCCATTTCAACTTCTCTTTCTGTTCTTCTTGTTGCTTCTCTTGTAGCTCTTTTTCTGGTCTGTTTTTCCCTGGTCTGGTTTGCTTTTCCCCTGAAGCTTTTTCTTCAGGGGTGTGGATTTTCTCTTCCTCCATCAGGCTGACCTTTGCATCCAATGTTGGCTTTGTGGAGCGATCTGGAACCACATTTCCATTTGAACTAAGTTGACTATCAATGACCGGGCTGTCAGCTTTTGACGTATCATCATCATCTGGAGTTTTTGTTGAAGGCTTTTTTGTACGATCAACCTGGATCAATTGGAAAATAAAATAAAATAAAATATTTTAATAGGTTTGCTTCCTATCAAGTTTACAGACTTATTGAAACATCTATGATTTCAACCTGACTGAGGAAGATATTTTGGACATGACATGAATTCATTTGGACATGTAAAACAAGCTACACTCACTCATTCAGAGATTATTGGGATGTTGATATGCTTTTGTTCAACCTTCCACTGTTCCTCTTCTTCCTGAAAGAAGCATTATGTTGCATGCTCCATTCCATGAATAGGAATAGTTAGCCTCCAGGTATTACTGAACTGCAATTCCCATCAGCCCTATCTCGATTAGCCAAACTGGGTTATTTCTCCAATGTGGATGCAGCCTAAGAAAACCACCCAATGTGAAATTAATTGTGAAAATGCCCAATTTTTTTTTTAAGAGAAACAAAATATGTTTTCCCTAGCAATTCAGATCTGTTTTTGTGTTCCTGGGAAATGTTGCCAGACTGAATAGACCTTTAACCATTGTGTAGCAGAAGGCATTACATCTCTCACAAACAGGAGCCCTCACTCCTGACAACACCATCTGGCCTAGGAAGGAGTGAAAGGACAGGTCTAACAACATCATCGGGCCTGGCCTCAAGCTGAAGAGCCCTCCTTCCATGACAACACTATCTGGCCTAGGAGGGAGTGAAAGGGCAGGCCAAACTTAACTAGGGCCTGTCCTAGATTAAGAAGCCGAGCCCTCCCTCCAGTCCATCTGCCTTGGTCCAGGCCTCAGAGGGAGAGAAAAACCACAGGACATCATCCTCTTTCCCACCACCATTCCCTTCTCCTTTTGTGTCAAATCTTTTTAGACTGTAAGCCTGAAGGCAGGGAACCGTCTAAATAAAAATAATAATTGTAAACCGCTCTGATAGTCTTTACGGCTGAAGAGCGGGGTATAAATAAATAAATTATTGTTGTTGTTATTATTATTATTGGACCTGAAGTCCAACAGCATTTGGAAATCATTACCTACCAGCCTCTGACATGAATGGATCTGGGATAACCATTCTGTTTTATTTATTTATTTATTTTACAGTATTTTTCTTTTCAGAGGATTTCTTCTAGAAGGCTTATAAAACAGTGCATTAAACCTGTTAAAATTAATAATTAAATAAATAATTATTTTTTTTAATATGTTCTTCAAAACAAGAGAGCCAGCTACTGCATCTAACACTGAAAATATCTGAGCAATCTAAACACATATTATTTATAGTGCAAAGATTTGGAGTTTAGGTATAATAAATGATCTGGTTGCTATCCAGTACAAATTTAAATTTATTTTATATTTCCTCCTGCTATATCAGCTGCTTTTCTTAGTGCAGAAGTGGGATTGTCATCAATTTCTGTTATAGTAAACAAAGCAACTTTCTTTTATTTGATAAGGTTGATATGCCCAGTTTTGCTATCATAAACATAATAGGAAGGGTAGTTGTGCTCCTTCTTGTTCCCTCCCTGTGCTTTAGTGGACTTCTGCTTACATGAATCAAAGATAAAAATTAGAGACGACTTAATGTTTACAAAATGTTAACAAAGATCAGGAAATCTTTCAGTGAATAGGATTTAAGACTAACCTATCCTTAGGACTATAACTTCCCCTTGAAAGTAGTCTCGCTCATTATTTTAATAACATAACATAGAATCATAAAGTTGGAAGAGACCACAAGGGCCACCCAGTCCAACTCCTTGACATGCAGGAATACACAATCAAAGCATCCCTGACAGATGGCCATCCAGCCTCTGTTCAAAAATCTCCCAAAAAGGAGACTCCACCACTCTCCAAGGAAGAATATTCCACTGTCAATCAGCTCATAGTTAGGACGTTCTTCCTAATGTTGAGGTGGAATCTCCTTTTCTGTTGTTTGAATCTGGATATTATTCTCTGGAGCTGCAGAAAATAAACTTGCTCCATTCTCAATATGGCATCATTTCAAACATTTAAACAAGGCTATCATATTACCTATTAACCTTCTCTTCTCCAGGCTTAACATACCCAGCAGCCTATGTTGCTCTTCATAAGGCATGGTTTCTAGCTAGACCTTTCAACACTTTGGTTGCTCTCCTTTGGACATGCTTCAGCTTGTCAGTATCCTATGTTGCCCAGAACTGGGCACAGTATTTTAGTTGGACCTGACCAAAGCAGAATAGAGTGGTACTATTACTTCCCTTGATATAAAAACTATACTTCTATTGATGCAGCTAGATTCACATTGGTTTCTTTAGCTCCTGCATCACACTGTCAACTCATGATCAACTTGTGGTCTATTCCTAGATCTCTTTCACATGTACTGTTGTCAAGCCATATATCACCCATCCTTTATCCATGTATTTCACTTTTACTGCCCCAGAATAGTATCTTGCATTTCTTCTTGCTGAAATTCAGTTTATTAATTTTGGCCCAGCTTTCTAATCTGATACAGTCATTCTGAATAATGATCCTGTCCTCTGGGGTATTAGCTACTCTGCAGATTTTATAAGCATGCCCTCTATTCCTTCAACCAAATCATTGATGAAGATACTGAATAGCAGGGACCCAGGAAAGAACTGTGTGGCACCCCACTGGTCACTACTTTCAATGATGGAGACAAGCCACTGGTGAGAATCCTTTGGGATAGTTCGATCAACCAATTAGAAATCCATCTAACAGTTGCATTGTCTAGTAAGTAATCCAAGGATAAGAATTACTGTATTACAATATATGTATGTATGTGTGTGTGTGTGTGTGTGTGTGTGTTATTCTCCACCTTTACAATCTCAGAAAAAGCAGGCCTGTCCAATCAATAGTAAAGAAATACAATAGGCAAAACACCCATATAACTATGTGGTAGCCAAAGCATGTCCTGTCAATATCAACTCACCTGAGGAATAATCATGGCAGATACTGATCTGTCACCCTTAAAAGCAGCAGCAACTGATCCACTAGAAGCTGGAGCTTTAAATGAATCTATTTTTTTTTCCTGGTCATTTGCCGTTTCTGATCTCTCTGTCACTTCTACCACAGGTTTTACATAAACAACAGGCAGTGGAGCAGGAACTGGTTCTTCCAAAGATGGGTATGTAAAATCCACTGAAAAGAACACAGAAAGATGCTTTAAAAATATACAAAAGTAAACCCACTTTGTAAAAGAGTTAAGGTAAAAAGTAGTAAACAAGCGACTACCTACATAAGCCTGCCAAACAGATAAGGCCAGATTAAGAGTTTTTGCCATTTGACTATCCTTCACATGATATGAGATGGGTAGGTAGCCAAAACATGATCTTTGCAGTGGTTGAACTGAGATTACTGAACATAGTTCTCCTGAAAATATGATGTTGGGTTACTTACCATGATTGTCTGTCCTAGACCATGGGAAAAGAAACATCTATATAGGGATTAGCTTCCACTGCCATCCAGGGCAATCAGGAGCCACACAATCTAACTTTTCTCTATTCATAGATTGGCTCCCAACTTAGATCATCATCATCATCATCATCATCATCATCATCTTCTTCTTCTTCTTCTTCTTTATTTCTAGCCCACTCCTCTGTGAAGCACAATCTCACAGCACAGAGAATTTACAGAGTAAGCCAAGCAGTATATACAAAATATAAGCATGATACAAGCTGGATGTGAAATTGTAGGTGATGAAACATATGCAATGGTACTCCTAAGAGTGGGTTCAAATAGACCTTTTTTTGGTAAGTAACCAATGTCACATTCACAGCCTGTAGAAAAAGAGCCATTTGTGTGTGGGATCTACCAAAGTTAAAAACTGAATTTTAAAGTATCAATATTAGGAAAAAGTTGTAGGGCCACAGTGACCATACAACTGCCCTGTTACAACAGTTCCATTGGCTTTTGGTCTGGTTTGAGGCATAATTCAAATGTCTGGTTATGACCTCTACAGCCCTGTATATCTTAGATCTGTGCTACCTAACAGGCCTGGCTCCCTGTATGAATCTGTCCAAGCTCTGAGATCTTCAGGAAAGGTTCTTCATAGAGGTATAGCATCTAGATTGAGGGAAATAATACTACCATTCTATTCTGGTTTGGTCAAATCTCACCTGGAATACTGTGTCCAGTTCTGGGGACCAAATTCTAAAAGGATGTTAACAATCTGGAGTGTGTCCAGAAGAGGGTAACTAAAATCACTGAATCATAGAGTTGGTAGAGCTACAAGGGCCAGCCAGTCCAATCTCGTGCCATGCAGGAACTCTCAACCATAGCATACCCAACAGATGTCCATCCAGCCTCTGTTTAAAGACCTCCAAGGAAGGAGACTCCACCAAAACCTCTGAGGGAATGTATTCCACTGTCGAACAGCCCTTACTGTCAGGAAGTTCCTCCTAATGTCTAGGTGGAATCTCTTTTCCTGGAGCTTGAATCCATTGTTCCGGGTCCTGTTCCCTGGAACAGCAGAAAACAAGCTTGCTCCTTCCTCAATATGACATCCCTTCAAATATTAAAATGGTGCTTGCGCATGCGCAGTGGGGTTGGGGGGGGGGGAGGAATGGAGAGAATCCTCCTGAGGCAATTCTGATGGAGGAAAAAACTAAAAGGGCCAGCCTCAGATTTTCACTCTTCTTTCCTTCTCCTGATGAGGGCTGAAGAATTTACCATAGATTTTCTGTCTCATAGGAAGAAGCGAGGATAATAACAGCCTTCCCCAGTGTTTATTCTCAGGATTTGACTCAAGATGTCAAAAGAATCAGAGGCTCCTCTCTCTTTATCTGACTGCTATTGTAATATTTGCATGGACATTTCTGTGGAACCGGTAACATTGCCATGCCACCACACTCTCTGCAATTCCTGTTTCCATTTTACAGTGGAAAAGGCCATCTTGTGTTGCCCCGTCTGTCGTTGGTGAGTGTCTTCTTGGGCAAGGTATAATGCCTGCGATAACACTCTTATTAATTCAGAATTATGGGCAAAGATTCAGAAATATTTCCCAGAAAAATGCCAGCACAGGATTAGTGGACAGGATGTAGTAGAAGACACTTGCTTACCTCTACCAGTACGCTGTTTAAGTAAGCCTGGAGAATTAAAGCAGGAATATGAAGCTTAGATAACTAAGGCAGAAGCAGAACGACAAGCTCATGAAAAAGAAGAGAGAAAAGCCAGTGAAGAGTATATTCAAAAACTGTTAGCAGAAGAGGAAAAAGAGCAGAGGCTAGTAGAAGAGAGAAAAAAGCAGATGGAAGAACAGTTATTACAAGATGAAATATTGGCACGTGAGCTCAGTTTCAGTTTGAATAATCTAACTGAGGCGCATGTGTGCAGTGATCTGTCACCTGGCCTATCGCCTGGTTCCTGCAGAACATCAGCAAACAAATCAAGCAATTCTGGGGACATTAAAAATTATTTGTTTCCAAAGTCCTGCAGTTCCTTACCTCCCAAATTGCTCTTCATAAAATTAGAGGAAGAAAACATTGGCTTTTCTGGGGAAAGTAGCAAAAATAGCTTTACATTAGGGGAGGAAGAAAAAAATGGATGAAATGTCCACACTGTCTCTGAAAACTACGATCAGTGAGGCAAAAAATACTAAGGATTCTTATACAGAGCCAGCCATGCTTGACTCAGGTACATGTACCTCAACCAAATCCAGCCTTTCTGGAATTGATCTGTCATGTTTTTCCAGTTGTGAGATAGATGGACCTTCAAGTGTCACACATAGAGAAGACTGTGAGACAGTGTGTCTTTTCTCAAAGAGAGATGCAGCTGGTTATGATGTAAAAAGTGAAATTTTTACAGGATTGACAAGCCATACAACATCTGATAACCCAGCAGGACAGTAGCATTGCAATTTGTAACCAAGCAAAAATGGAACAGTCCATCTGAAAATAAAAATCAGCCACTTGAACTGATTACTGCAGAAATTCCTAAGAAAAAATCTCAAGAGTCACCCTCTGAAGCACCAGCAGATTCATCCTTGAATGATAAAAAGAGAAGAACTTCTACACAAATTGATGATGATGAAGATATGAATGATATTCAAAAGCAAATGTTTTTGGAGCAGAACCGTTATGAAAAGTTAAAGCAAGAAGAGGAAGACAAACTTCTAGCTCTGCAGCTTCAGAAGGAAATATACAAAGCGCAGAAAACACTAAATTGCAAAAAACGTTCTCCAGATGAGTACTATTAATACCCTAAAACATCTCAGGCAGCAAAAAAAATCTCCAGTGGGCAGGAAAAATAGCAAGATCTCAAAGAACTTGAAGTTCCCAAACAGCCAGACTGAAAGAGAGCAACAAAAGCTATGTAGAAGCTCCCACAATGAGAACTGGAGGCCGGCTAACAAACTTCAGGCAAAGCCCCCTGCAAAAGAAGGGACTGTTTTGAATTGTGTCCTTAATAGCTCAAAGAATGCAGAATTATTGCCAAACAAAAAACAACCCTTCAAATGTTTAAAAGGCCTGCTACTAACTAGATGATCAACAGTACCAGTGAAGATTTGTGATTTATATGATTTAAATAATGGACATTCTCCTGAAAGGTTGGTTAAGTTATTTTGAGAGATCAGCTGCTTTTACTCACAGTTCATGTGTCCCTTGGTTGAAAACAAATAGTGCCTGCTTTGAGTCTGTTAGACTTCCTTTTGCTTCTTATTTCCATAATACATGAATGGTATCAGTTCTGAATGCCAAGACTAATATTTGTTTAAATCCAACATGCTCATAACTTTATGTCAGAATGTGTTATCAAAGCAGCTCTCCATTATGTCCTCCCATTTCCACCACTTATTTCCTCCACTACCGCACCAAGTAAATGAGTAAGAAAAGAAAGAAAAATTAAAATGGTGAAAAATCTCAAAACCATGCCCTATGAGGATTGGCTTAGAGAGCTTGGAATGTTTAGCCTGGAGAAGAGATGGCTAAGAGGTGATATGATAGCCCTGTTTAAATATTAGAAAAGATGTCATATTGATGATGGAGCAACTATGTTTCTTCCAGGTCCACAGAACAGAACCCAAAGTAATGGACTAAAACTACAGGAAAAGATTCCACCTCAACATTAGAAAGCAAGTATTCAACAGTTGAATATGCTGTGTTGGAGTGTGGAGGAGTCTACACCTTTGGAGGATTTTAAACAGAGGCTGGATGGCAATCGGTCATGATTTGATTGTGTATGGCAGGAGGTTGGACTCGATAGCCCTCTCTTCCAACGCTATGATTCCTTAATTCTTCCAGTCCCACCACCTTCTAAGTACAGCTGGTGGAGACACAAGACAGGGCTTTCTGTGTGGCTGCCCCTAAGCTCTGGAAACTCCTTCCAAGGTATCCTCCTCCTTTCTGTTCTTTCATTAGTAGGCAAATATTTTTTTTAAAAAATTGACTTTTAGAACTTTAGATTTTTAAAGATAGGGCTTTGTTTTAATTATACTCTTCTTAACTGCTTTTTCATATTTCTAATTTTGTGTTTTTAATTATTAAATATTATGAATAACTGAATTCTATTCAAATGCTGATTTTATGCATACAAGAGGCTGACATCAGAACTAACGAAGAAATGGAAGTTTCCAATCGTAAAACTGTCAGCCAAGGCTGCATATTATCACCCTATTTACTCAATCTGTATGCAGAAAATATTGTACTCAGAGCAGGACCAGACTTAAGAGGCAGGAGTATTAACCACCTAAGATAGGAAGACGAGACGATACAATACTCCTAGCAGAAACCAACAAAAACCTGGTGTAATTTTTGAGCAATTACTCCTTCTAACTATGCTGTTTTAAAATTAGTAATATTTAATTTTTTAAACTTATGTTTTAGTTCATTTTAAATTTGTTTAAATTAGTTTGGTCTAGTTTAAATTATAATAAGCCACCTTGAATGCCATTTTGTATTATGGGACAAATCCCATAAATAAATGGGACAAATCCCATAAATCCCATAAATAAATAAATAAATAAATAAATAGAAAAGAGTCAAGGAGAAAAGTGCTAAAGCAGGCTTGATGCCAAATCTTTATTGGTTTGTGGGCCTCTGCTTTGTTTTCCATATTTGCCTAAAAGAATTAGTCCTAGATGATGAGAAAATTGAAATATTAAAAAAGCTCCCATACCTTGGATCAAACATTAATCAGCATATAGGCTGCAGTCAAGAATTTAGAAGGCTAGGATTGGGAAGAGCAATTATGAAAGAACCAGATAAAATCATAAAGAGCAAAGACATAACTCTGAACACTAAAATGAGGATTGTCCAAGCCATCGTATTCCCCATTACAATGGACGGATGTGAGTTCTGGACAGTAAAGAAAGCAGATGTGGTGGCTGGAGAAGAGTGCTGAGAATTCTGTTGATTGCCAAGAAGTCAAGGGCTGCAGAATTAATCCAGGTTGACACCACTTTAACTGCCATAGACCAATGCTATGAAATTCTGGGAATTGTAGTTTTCTGTGACATTTAGCCTTCTCTGTCAGAGAGCTGTGGGGTCACTACAAGCTACAAGTCACAGAATTCCACAGTACTGAGCCCTGGTAGTTAAATAATAATAATAATAATAATAATAATGCTTTATTTATATAGCACTGTAGATTTACACAGCGCTGTACATACAAACAATAAAATAGATAAAAGTAAACCTCCCCATGGTGTACATTCTAAAAAATAATAGCATAATACATATAAATAATACATATCAATACAGGTGTAAATTTCTACAGCATGGATGCAGCCAACAAATGGGTTCTAGAACAGATCAAGATTAGATTCCTCTTGGAAGCCAGGATGACTACACTGAGGCTGTCATACTTTGGCCACATCATGAAAAGGCATGAATCACTAGAAAATACATTTGAAAAGAAAGAAAGGCAGAAAGCAGCAGAAAGAGAGGACCTGAACAAAAGAGCAGGGGATAGGGGGTCTTGGAGAAATCTCATCCATAGGGTTGCCATGACTCGAGGGCAGTTAACAACAAAACCTGGTGGTTACAACAATGGACGGCTTGGACAAACACTGAGCATCACAAGCTACAAAAATCCAGGTTTTAAGCCACCTTGCCAAGATCAAACTCAGAACCTTCTTCTGCAAAGAAATGGGTATAAAAGATACAAGGAAGTCCTGACAACTGTTTGTTTTATGAACATGTTAACACTGGACAAACAGGTGCCAAGGTTACCTTCACTGGCACTGTATCAACTACAGCATCCAAGTCAGAGCAGATATGAGTGACTTTATCTGCAAAGTGCTGTGCAAATTATTCATAACGGTCTGCAGAGTGGTCTGCATTTGATACTTGAGGGTATGTATGCAAGCGATTTGGAAGAGGTCTGCTGGATGGCTCCCGGTAGATGCAATGCTGACAGCAAAATAAAAATAAAATAAACATACTTTGCTGTGGGTACAGCCATGGAGTAGGATCTCAAACAGGCTCTAGCCTGTGTTCTGTCAGTTTCGCTTAGTCTTCCGCCAGCATCACTCTTGTCTCCATCTCACTCACTTCACAACCAACTCCCTACAAAACCAGGGGACAGGTTTGGTTCCACTACATAACAGGGGACGCTTGGCGGCGATTATGTCCACTGCCATGGTCATTTCCCTATTCCAAAGGTGAGCCAGATCTTCAACAGAATTGCCTCTGAGGTGACAGGAAACTCAGAGCCATCAGAAATCCATCCAAAACCACCAGTCTCCTGGGGCAGATCATCCTACTCAGTCTCCCACGCTTGCAGAGGTTCTGAGTTCCAATGAATCTAAACCTCACCAGATAATGAGCTGATCATGACAATGGAACTGCAGAGAGTTCTTCCACTATCACTATCGCCCCACCCAGTATGGAAAACAAGGTCAGTTACTCATGAAAGGGTAGTCTCAGCATGGATGTTGAAGTCTCCAGCACTACTACTTGTGTGGACTCCAACACCAACCCCGAGACCACCCCAGCTTGTTGAGCAGCAGGGTGGGCGGTATACCAACCGAATCCCTATTCTATCCCAGCTATCCACCTTTAAGTAGACACATTTAAAACCAGTAGATTCTGGGAGAGAGCATCTGGTCAGAGAGATGGAATCACAATAGACCACTGCAGCTCCACCTCCGTCCCACCAGGTCTTGCATGCTGCTGCACAGAGAATCCTGGTGGGCAAAGCTGAGAGATTAACCTTCCTAGCCTCATCCAACCAAGTCTCTGATATATGCCAGGTCAGCATGCTCATCCAGGATCAGGTCCTGAATTGAAGCTATTTTACCAATCACTGACCTAGCATTCAGCAGCAGCATTTTCAACCGGGGGAGGGGGGTGTCGCCAAGGCTCTCAATGCTATTTGAGCTGGGAGACAATCTGGGGACAAAAAGCACTCTCTTATGCTCCTCTCTTCCTTGATATTTTAATTGTCTCCTCCCTCCATATCTCCCTCTGCTCTTTATGATTCCAATGGCTGCTCCATGAATCTGTGCATCCACTCCCTCCTCTGAAAAGCGCATCCTTTCTGTATTAAGCTGACAGGGCTGTAGCTATTAAAAACAGTATAATAGACAGGTGGATGATAAAAGCAGGGATGGTCAAAACAGGTAACAAACCCGTATCTCTGCAAGGCCCTCGCCCTCTGTAATCTATGCCTCCGCACAGCTCCCAGATAGTCTCTGTGGTCCTTCCTCTCTTTCTGCTTGGGTGTTGTGTAGAAGAGCCCTGTTGAAGTCCTGTTTTTATAGCCCAGACAGGCAAAGCAGCTCTATTGGGTGGAAAGCAGTGCCTACTGAGTCAGGGCCTCAGTCCAGCAAAAAGTGGAATCCACTAAAGAGGCTCCCTTTGCTAAGGCTTAGACAAACTGAAAAACTTGGGATGATAAAGTGTGTGAATGCCACTGAGCTGTCCTGTTAAGGGCAGCCACTGCTATATCTGTCTCTGAAGGAATCATCCATCTCTATCCAGTACTGGTTTAGACAGTAAAAGTAGAGGCAGTAGTATAGGAGATGCTGCTACCAGTGTTACCTCAGCCACTAGTATGGATGATGATATGAGATATGGAAAAGATGGGGGGGTGTGCACTAGAATAAGCCTTCCCCAGTATATGTCAGACCAAAAAATTACTTTTTAAACAACTGGGAAAAGCAGAAGAAAACGAAGTTAATTTATAAGGAACCCAGAAGAAAGAGAATACATATAATGAAAAAGAAGACAGGAGAAAAACACATCTGGCATGGGCTGGGGTGAAAGATCAATTGAGGGAAGGCACAAATGATCAGTGTGTAAAAGAAGAAAAGTGAAATCATGTGACTCCCACCTGTCTTGGCTAGTGATGGAAATGAACCAATATGTTGATTTCCATTCTCAGAATTCTGTTCTTTGCCTTATTTGTTCTTAAGATACCTAATGAAAGTCATTTCATTTCAGCCTGCTCTTAGCCAGTGTGTGACTTTTAACCTGTTACTTCCATTTTAGTACCCATTTAGTTTATTTAGGTGTCTTGCAACTCTGTTCTATGGTTTACAGTTTTTAATCTTCAAAACCACTATAGACCACACTGGACTTGCTGGGGCCTCGGTGCAACCCATATGTCCATGCCTCCCACCACCATTAAAAAGAAAAAGCCCTCAAGGTTCTGACTATCCTAGAAGCAGTTTAGAAGCAATAATCTCAAACTAATTCATTTCAGATTTGCGATATGTTTTACTTTCCAGTAGGCAGGCTGTTTGATTTATTTATTCCAATTTGGATTCTTTTTTCCTCCAGAATGAATGGCTAAGGTTAAAAATGAGTTAACTTGTTTTACAGCATTTGGCCGTCTTTTCAACAAACAGTTCCATTTACATGACTTTTGCTGATTTTAAGGTAAATTAGTCCCTGAAACAGGCAATGGAACAAATGTATGTTCACTAATATTGATAGACGCTTGTAGTCATTTATCTGTTTCCTGTATGAATATACACACTTGCAGATAAACTGAAATTGTTCAAGGTATCTGTTAGAGCCTGTCTTTATTTTCATGCGAGTTAAGAAAGCTGTTAAAGAAAGATCTCAAGTACCAGAAAAAAGAATGCCACAGAGAAGGCTCAGAAGGGTGTTTCAGCTTTGCCTAGTGGAAAAGGACAGCATATTCCTTCAATTGTTCAATTACATGTCACCACATTGTAGCCCAGGTGTTGCACAGGTTCCAGTAATGTACTTCTAGAAGTGTTGGATCATGAGAAATTTACGTTCTTGAGACCTGTATCTGCTATTCTGTACTGTGTTCCTAATGTGGCCTTATGTCTTAATTTCCATCATGGCCTGTGTTCGGAGATATGAAAACACACACACACAAAATAAAATTTGGCTGAAGCTTTCTCATGGCCCTACTGACAAGATGCTTTTCAAAGTAGAGAAGGTGGCTGGTTGAAAGGCTTCTATGGGTTTGCTCCTAGCAGTTTAATAGGTAAAGGTTCCCCGTTGACAAGATTGTCAAGTCGTTTCCAACCATAGGGGACGATGCTCATCTCTGTTACTAAGCTGAAGAGCCAGCATTGTCAGAGACTACTCTGTGATTATGTGGCCAGCATGATTGCACAGAATGCTGTTTACCTTCCCACCGAAGTGGTACCTATTTATCTACTTGCATTTGCATGCTTTGAATCTGCTAGATTGGCAGAAGATGGGACTACTGATGGGAGCTCACCCCATCATGCGGCACCTGGGCCTCGAACTGCCAACCTGCCGATCTTGAAATCAACAGAGTAAATGTCTTAATCATTTGAGCCACCGCTAGGTTATTACTGTTGATGATTTTTATATTTTGTAATTATTTCAATTTTTATAGGCCACCTTGGGTTTTTTCTTATAAAAATGTATTTAAAACATATGCTTAAGAGTGCAACTTGTGCAGCTCAAGTGTATATCTGACTACTTGGAAGTATGTTCCTCTGATGACAATTCCAACTAGAGTAGACATAGTATTTAATCAATGGGATTTGCATAAGTGCTGACTCACCATTCAACAATTGATTCAACAGATAAGAAACATGTGCACAGTGTTGCAGCATTAGGAAAGATTTCCCAACCCTGATTAGAAGGAGGTTGTTTATACATACAAGAAACAGAAACCGCTTCACTCTTGATGCGTTGGGGTGGAGTTACTTTGGCATTTGTTGTATACTGGGGATAGCAAAGAAGCCAATTCTCATAACCTCCATCTAAGACCAAGGGCTCATTCTGTAGTACAGCTTTACTTTCCCACTGGAAGTGAAAGACAAACATCTTTTACATGAAGAAACAGAACTATCAGATTACAGTGTATAATACTAGATCAGATAATAAAACTGTATTACATAGTCAGTTTAAGTAAGACCATTTGCCTATTTACAAAATAATTATTATTCAATTAAGGTTATTCTAAATATTGAGAAATATTGGTTATGCATTTCAGAAATCATGATAAAAGTTTAGACGCCATGTTCAGAATGTTTTCTGCCTGCTTTTTTCCCTTTCTACACTTTGTTATTTGAGCAGGGCTCTTTTAGTGGTCTTTTGAAACTGCAGTTGTTTAGATTACATTTGTAAGAATGCTGGAACAACCTCATGCAATGGCCCATGTGATATAACACTTAGTAATGGTTTGGTGTCTCAAACTTGGGTTATAATCTCAAACAATACTGAATACTGAAACTATATATAGTTCATCTCAATTATTAAAGGAAGTCTTAATCTTGCCTTTCCATTATAATTACAATGCTTAGGGTGGTTTATAATTATGTAAAACTAAAAAATAAATGTTTAAAGTTCAAGTACTTCCCGAAGAGTTTTCTTTCTAGGAGACAGAACCAAGAGCATCTTATCATAATGCCAAGCACAGAGGCAGAGAAACTATCTTAATTAACAGATGGTTCATCAAGCCAATATAAACTCACTTTAAGTCAAGTCTTCTCATTCTTAATTGTAGTCAACCCTCAATCACAATTTAATATTCATGGATAGCATGTTTAAATAAAACAAGCTCAGTGTGAATACTATGACCAGTAAGACCTAGTATCAAACTGCTTGTGTAACAGAGAGCAGCACAACTTGTTTGATAATCTCTGCATTTTCCCAAGCAGGTATCCAAGAGCTCTTAACAGAAGTGGAAGGATAGGAGCAATGGGTGGTGGTGAGGAAGAGGTCACCTGCTGCCCTCTAGACGCTAGTTCAATTTCTCCAGTGCCAACTTTTTGAGGTCCTTGGAGCCAAGATGCTTTAAGATGGATGACTAAGGAACTTTCAACTGAGCTAAGTTTTAAACGGAACATGTATAAGAAATGGAAAAATGGAGAAATCACGAAAGAGGAATTCAAACAAATAGCCAGCACTTGTAGGGATAAAGTCAGAAAAGCTAAAGCGCAGAATGAACTCAGGCTTGCTAGAGAGGTTAAGAACAATAAAAAGGGCTTTTTTGGATATGTCCGCAGCAAAAGGAAGAAGAAGGAAACAGTGGGGCCACTGTGTGCAGAAGATGGCAAAATGCTAACAGGGGACAGAGAAAAGGCAGAATTACTCAACACCTTCTTTGCTTCAGTCTTCTCAGAAAAGGCAAAGGGTGCTCAACCTAAGGATAATGGAGACAGAATAGAGGAAATTCAGCACAGAATAAGTAAAGAGGTAGTACAGGAATACCAGGTTAACCTAAATGAATATAAATCTCCAGGACCAGATGAACTACATCCTAGAGTATTAAAAGAACTGGCAAATGTAATATCGGAGCCATTGGCAATAATCTTTGAGAACTCTTGGAGAACAGGAGAAGTCCCAGCAGACTAGAGGAGGGCAAACGTTGTCCCCATCTTCAAAAAGGGAAAAAAAGAGGATCCCAACAATTATCGTCCAGTTAGTCTGACATCAATTCCAGGAAAGGTTCTAGAGCAGATCATTAAGCAGAGAGTCTGTGAACACTTAGAGGCCAATGCCATAATCACAAAAAGCCAACATGGGTTTCAGAGAAACAAGTCATGCCAAACGAACCTGATCTCTTTTTTTGATAAAATTACCAGCTTGGTAGATGAAGGGAACGCTGTGGATATAGTATACCTCGATTTCAGTAAGGCCTTTGACAAGGTTCCCCATGACATTCTTGCAAACAAGCTCGCAAAATGTGGGATAGACAAGTTAACAGTTACATGGATTTGTAATTGGTTGACTGGCCGAACTCAAAGGGTGCTCAACAATGGCTCCTTTTCATCCTGGAGAGAAGTGACCAGTGGGGTCCCACAGGGTTCTGTCCTGGGCCCAGTGCTATTCAACATCTTTATTAACGATTTGGATGACAGAATTGGGGGCATACTTATCAAATTTGCAGATGACACTAAACTGGGAGGAGTAGCTAATACCCCAGAGGACAGGATCAAAATTCAAAATGACCTGAATAGACTAGAAAGCTGGGCCAGTGCTAACAAAATGAAATTCAATGCGGAGAAATGTAAGGTTCTGCACTTAGGGCGGAAAAATGAAATGCACAGATATAGGATGGGGGACACCTGGCTGAATGAGACCACATGTGAAAGGGATCTAGGAGTCCAAGTAGACCATAAGCTGAACATGAGTCAACAGTGTGATGCGGCAGCTAAAAAAGCCAATGCAATTTTAGGCTGCATCAATAGAAGTATAGTTTCTAGATCAAGGGAAGTTATAGTGCCACTCTATTCTGCTTTGGTCAGGCCCCACCTGGAATACTGTGTCCAGTTCTGGGCACCACAATTCAAAAAAGATGTGGAGAAACTGGAGCATGTCCAAAGGAGGGCAACTAAGATGGTGAAGGGTCTGGAAACCTTGCCCTATGAAGAACGCCGTAGGGAGCTGGGGATGTTTAGCCTGGAGAAGAGAAGGTTAAGAGGTGATATGATAGCCCTGTTTAAATATTTGAAGGGATGTCATATGGAGGAGGGAGCAAGCTTGTTTTCTGCTGCTGCAGAGACTAGAACGCGGAACAATGGATGCAAACTGCAGGAAAAGAGATTCCACCTCAACATTAGGAGGAACTTCCTGACAGTAAGGGCTGTTCGACAGTGGAACACACTCCCTCGGAGTGTAGTGGAGTCTCCGTCCTTAGGGGTCTTTAAGCAGAGGCTGGATGGCCATCTGTCAGGGATGCTTTGACTTGGAGTTCCTGCATGGCAGGGGGTTGGACTGGATGGCCCTTGTGGTCTCTTCCAACTCTATGATTCTATGATTCTATGATTCTAAGATGGAGGGCTGGGAAACTACTGAGCCATTGCTTCTGAGCATGAAGAGAGCACCAGAGATAAAGTATCAAGCACTAAGTGAAGGGAACATAAGCATTCATGTGAGTTAAGCACCCAAGCAAGTTCAGTAACAGGGCTAGTAATCTACTTTTAGATAAAGGAAATTACCAGACAACCAAGTCAACATTTAAATAATATAATGAAATAAATAAATGCAAAAACAGATAAGAAGCTAGAAATTTGTTGTATGGTTTTAAAGATTGTAAGCCGCTTTGATTGCTCTGGCAAAAAACAGGGTATAAATAAATTTTAATTTAATTTAATTATTATTTATTTATCCAGTAGTGGTGCAATGGCTATTCAATGTACCGTACTGCACTGAGTGCAACATGTACAACAATCTGCCTGTTGAAATGATTCTGAGCTTCTGGCCCTCAGGCAGTAGGTTTGTTTGAAGGAAGCTATTAGAAATAAAAATACTTCCTTTAGAAACTGGAAATCATATTCAAATGAAGTAAACCTAAAAGTACATAAACTTGCATCAAAACAATTGAAACAGAAAGTTAATGACACAAACAAAAAAGGATTCTGGAGAGCAGATGGCTAATAGCATCAATACTAACCAAAACAAACAAACAAAAATACAAAAATTAGGAGCAGGAAGCGAGCCCAGGAAGCAATTCACTGAATGGATAGTAACAGAATTAAAGGAGTTGGGAAGGAGGATAAGATTTTAAAAAGATAAATTACTGATTAACAGTGGCAGTTTAAAATGCCCAGTTCTCAATTTTCCTGAGTGAATGATGGTGTCATGTATCCTCTAGCCTGAGACCGTATGGTCTCCTCTAGCCTGAGACCATATGGTCCAAGTCTATGAATTTAGAAATTCTCCCTTCTATCCAAAGTACTGAAAAGAGATGTCACTTTAATTCCAAAACAGACAAATCAGAGAGGCTGTTGCATTTTAAATTAAAATGTCTAGTCACTGATTGTTCAAACTTCGTGGCCAGGACTATAGACTTGGGACTCCTGAAACATGTACACAGATCTGTGATTGTGTTCCCCAAGTACTGGATATGATATATGCCTGCATTCTATCATGTACATAAGACTGCAGACCACCAGATGATGTTTAGTTTAATGTAGAAGGCCCTGTCTACTCTTTCATTCTCTAATCTATTCTTTTGTCCTTTTTTCTAAGTCCTGAGATCCAATGTGGCTTAGCAAATTAGAACAAAAAATACATATTATTAAGACATATAAAAGTTAAAAATATAATTAAATAAGTAAAGTATAAATAGAATTAAAAGGAAGTTAAAACACAAAAACAGCAACAGGAAAAGAAATAATAATGAGAAATAAGGTTCAAGATCTTATTGTCAAATTTCAACAAACAAACGACTGGATCCAGATGGCATTCACCTGAGAGCCCTAAAGAACCCAAAAGCAAAACAACTTATGTTCTAACTAAAATATGTCACTAAGATCAGCCTCTGTACCAGAGAACTAGAAGAGTGGCTGCTGTAATACCACTTTTTTAAAAAGATCAAGGAGCGATCCAGAAAGCTATGGGCCAACTAGCTAAATATCTATACCTGGTAAATTGGCAGAAAGTGTTATGACAAAAAAACCCACACATATCAAAGCAAGCCATGGTGGTGGTGGGAGTCAATTTGGCTTCTGCAAAGCTAGGTCCTATCTTACTAGCCCTCCAGAGTTATTTGAAAGTGTCAGTAAACACATGAGCAGGAATGATCCATTAGACATTAGCCTGTCTTCTGTTGGTAACTAGAGAAAGTTCACTTAATCAATGGAATTTACCTCAATGTTGACTCAGAACTTAACAACTGATTTAATTAATATAAGGGCAAAACAGATGGGCAGGAAAAAGTGGCTTGAAACTGCCTTTTCTGAAGCCACATTGAAACCCCACCAACTGAACCACTGGCTCCCAAGTCAGCTGGAGTGCTCATGTCATGACTACATGACATGGCTTCAAGCCAGGAAGAAGCGGTAAAAAGCTGCTTCTTTTTGAAATGGCTTTTCTCTGCATAAGGCACCTAGAGGGCACTTTCCTGCTGGCTTCAAGGCATGTGTCATCTAAACGCCACATCTCTTTTTGCCTGTCTGTTTAGCCCCATACTTTATATAGACTTGATTCAACTTGATTCAAGCTAAGGTCTACTTGAATTTCCAAAGGATTCTGATAAAGTCCCAGAGCAATGGCTGTTCAGCAAAAACCCAATTGTAGTGGATTGTTCTTCTATGCTATCTTGATAATGGTCAGTTCTTGAAAGGAGAGCTATTAACCATGCAGTTCCTTAGGGATCAGTACTGGGGCCTGTGCTTCTTTATATTGTTCAAGAATTATCTGTAAGTTGGAATGGTTAATTTGAAGGGTCAAGTCTGGTTACAGCACTGAAAAGAAATCTAAAAAGATCTCACCAAATAGGGAAAATAAGCTGTAAAACAGCAAATTAGTTTCAGTGCAAGTTTAATGTGATACATCATTATTGTTGTTGTGTGCCTTCAAGTCGTTTTTTACTTATGTCAACTCTAAGACAAATCTATCATAAGGTTTTCTTGGCAAGATTTGTTCAGAGGTTCGTTCTCACTGAGGTTTGTCCAAGGTCACCCAGTAGATTCCCATGCCAAGTGGGGATTTGAACGCTTGTTTCCAGAGTCATAGTCCAGCACTCAAACCACTACACTATGCTGAGTCTCTAAAGTAATGCATAGTGCAGCAATAAATAAATATCCCAGCTTCACATATACACTGATGGGATCTGAACTGGCAGAGATTGACCAAAAATATATTTTGGGATAACAGTAAATAGCTCAATTAAAATGTTGACCCAGCTTGCCGGTATTGTTTTAAAAAAACAAAACAAAACCAGATTCCATGGTTGGTATCAGCTCCCAGTTATGGTGGACGGTGTAGAGGAATGCGAGGTGACCAAGATCTTGGCTGCTACCATGGCTCCCTGCAATACCTGGTGGATTGGGTGGGTTACAGACTGAAAGATCATTAGTGGGAGGATGTGGCCGATGTCCACACTTGGTGCTTCAATTCCATCAGTAGTACCCTAGGAAGCCAGGTCACCACACTCCCCAGAGCGGAGCTCTATTCAACCCTTCCCCTTTCTTGGGGCATTATCTCTTCTAACCCCTCCTCCTGTGGATCTCTCAAGTAGCTGTCAGACAGAGCTGGAGAAAGCCCTGGCTGCGGTAAGTCACTATCATCTGCAGAGTCTGAACTTCCAGGGTGAAGGGCCTGCATGGTGAATCTGCTTCATCCTCAGAAGCCAAACTCTCAAGGAGGGACATGACAACTACTGTGTCTTACCAATCCTAATGGACTGATTTGCCCCTTATTGTTTGAACTGGAACTTTGAACTATCCCACTTCAGTCAGAAAGATCTAAATTCCCTTTGCCTTTGTTTTTGGACATTACTTCCTCCACAAAAGGAGTAAGAGTCATTCCTATATAATTTCCTGTCCAGTCTTTTTCTCTGAGTTGTTGGCAAGACTTGCTTCTTATCTTTTCCTTCCACTAACACCTTACTGAAGGCTTTCTTCCCAAACAATAATTTGCCAGTGAACTGCACATTCACTAAATTAGTTCTAGCCTTATAATTAACAACTGAATGTCTGAGCCACAGTACCACTGCTGTAGCAAATAAGCAGTAGCATCATAACTGATATCTGCAATACACTGAAATAGCTTATCCAACCTATCCAACATCTTCTGTAATGAGTGAGCTGATACTTCTTCAGTATCAAGAGCATCACCCTGCATTCACAACATCCCTGCTCTTGCAAACATAGAAGTAGCTACTGAAGTTCTAACTGCTGAAGCTTGTAGCCTCATGGGCCCCCTTGATGTCCACTCTCCTTTCATCTGCATCCCTAAGAGTCATGTCTCCTTCACAAGGAAGAGCAGAATTTGAAACCAATGCTGAAACAAAAGCATCCACCAAAGGAATTATTAATTACTCTATCAACTTCTTTTCAAACCAATATAATTTTCCCCATAATTAGTAAACTATTTCCACCTAATGTATTTTGCCACTGCTGCTCTAATAATTTTTTGAACATTTTAGGAACAGGGAGATCCACATCTTGTAAAGGCACATGTTGCAACACTATTGCTAATTTTTCCAATTTTGTCTGATCTAAATTTCCTCTGAATTGAATTGTCTTTGGTAATACATTTAAAGTCATTAATACCTTTTTAAAATAAACCTTTGAAACTTTAATAAACCTTTGAAATTATCAATTTCAAAAATTTTAATTATGTTATTGCCTTATCTGAATCTTCCTCAAAATATCTGAGAAACATCTGAAATTTCCATCTCCCCCTCCTTCCAATCAGTATTCAAATCTAATGTATGTGATGGAACATTGTTACTGACTGCTACTCTAAGTGTTTCATCTATAGTTTCCTTGTGCTTCTGCTTTTGTTTGCACTTTTCCTGGACCTTACCATCAACCTTCTCTTTTTTCTGTTCCCCCACATCTCTCACGTTCTTTTGACTTATAGAATTTCATTAGATACTACAGTATTTACATTATTATTCATTTAATGTACCATTTGGAACAAATGTTTCATTTGGTACTAACCTATTTACATTAGCTATATTTGATGAATTCATTGCACTCACATTAAAACTACCTAGACTTTCTAAAATACTTAGTCTCAATTGATTATTATCTAGAATTTGTAGTCTGCTAATATCATTAATTTCTGCTTGAACCACTGCCCTAACCTAATTAAATCATACAATATAGTAGTTGAATTCATTTGATGACTAGTGAAAAAATTGTGCATTGTTGACTGAATTGGATGGCTGCATACATATACTGCCAGACTGTTGTGCTGGATAATTTAACTGATGACCTGAATTACATTTTTCTTCCATTACGCATGCCAAATAAGTAATGAACTGTTTAGCTGTAATGTTTCCCAGAGCATCTTTGCTCCTGTCTGCCACTTGCTTTTCTGTACAGTCAGCCCTCCTTATCCACCAATTTTTTTATCCATGGATTCAAGCATCCACGGCTTGAAAATATTTTTTTTAAGTATAAATTCCAGATAGCAAACCTTAATTTTCCATTTTACATAAGGGACACCATTTTGCTATGCCATTGTATTTAATCGGACTCAAGCATTGACAGATTTTGTTATCCATGGGGGACCCTGGAATCAAACCGCAGCGGATAACAAGGACCCATGAAGAAGAGCCCTCCCTCCATCCACCATCAATCAAAAGGGAGAGAAGGGCAGGCCAGCTCCATCAGGCCTAGCCACAGTAAGAAGATGGACCCTCCCTGCTATCCATCTGCCATGGTCCAGGCCTCAGGGGGAGAGAAGATCTGTTGGACTTTTCCCGTCCCCAGTGCCATTCCCTTCTCCTTTTGTGTCTTGTCTTTTTTAGACTGTAAAACTGAGGGCAGGGAAATGTCTAATTAGCAATTTGTAAGCCGCTCTGATAGCCTTTTGGCTGAACAATGGGGTATAAATAAATAATATTAGATATCCTAACTATTTAAGCTTATCTTTAAGAGAGAGAGCTAACTGGCTGGTAAGGAAGGAAATAAAAAAACTGAGGAGAGGTTGGAGTTGACAATATTAATGGCTTAGAACTTTTGAGGATCCTGCCTGATCTGGTTGGCATGAGAGGTAAATACATATGTCATGGGTTGGGTCTCCAGACTCACAGAGGATGGCATGCAAAAAGCAGACTGGAAGCTGTTGCTCCTGCTCCATAATACTAGATCCAAGGGTCATACACTGAAACCAAAGGATAAGGGATTTCAGGCAAATAGAAGTATTACTTCACACTGTGGAACTCACTGCCAAAAGACAGGGTTATGGCTGCCGACTGGGATTGAATAATCCATGGAGGATGGATGGCTACTAATCAGGATAGCTATGTATCATCTCTAGTATCAGAGACATATGGAGCAACATGCCTCTGTACATCAGTTGCTGGAGAGCACAAGATGGAGGAAGCAAATGCACTCACATATTGCTAGCAGGCTTTCCATAGGCAAATGATTAGCTAATGGACTCAACAGACCTTTGATCTGATTCAGCACCGCTCATGTTATGTCCTCCTTGGCTTGGAAGACTCCTCAAAAATCAGCAGTGAAGAAACATCTGATTCTGATAAAACCACTTCTCCCATCACTGCCAGTGTTTCCTTCTTCTCTTCCTGGAGTCATAGTAGCCATCTGTCCTTGGGTACTGCCTTCTCCTCCTCCTGCTGTGACATGTACAGTGCTGGTGCTGACAGTGCTACTTTCTCCTCTTCTCTATCCAGTGTGCTCCCCTGTAACTAAGCCCTTGAGGTTTCTAGTATTGCCAGGGCTGAATAGAATCTTAGCCTATGTCTTTTTGGGGCATAGTTTCTATGGAAATTTTGTCAATCTTAAGAGACTTCTATGAAACTAATTAACCACTAGAAGATTATGTGTTGACAAAGCTATCAAATCCCTGCCCTCTGAACAACAGAATAGTAACTACTGGGTTTCTCATTTACCAGGATAATTAGACTACCATAAACCAGAACTTGCCCACCTTGAAAAGCGCATCTTTGAGGCTTCGCAGAGGTGTTCCCAATTGCAAATCCTTTGCTGAACTAAACCAGTCAAGTAGAACAACATAATTGGCTTGCCCCCTCTCTTTCCATGGCTCTTTAGAAGCATCAGGGAGTTTAGCTTCAATCCAGTTAGCAGTGACTCTGAAGTTGGAAACAACATAACAAAAGAAAAAAAATGAAAACATTTTAAATTCAGAGTGTACTCTACCAGCTACCTCCTAGCATGACATTTGGAATGCACAGGCAGCCATGCAATGTAGGGCAGACCAAAGTATGTGTAGTGGACTATGACTCTGGAGACCGGGGTCAGAATCCTGGCTTGACCACTGAAACCCACTGGGTGACCTTGAGCAAGTTACACTCTCTCATCCTCAAGGAATGGCAATGGCAAACCATTCTGAAGAAACTTGCCCTGTGATTAGGTTAGCCATAAGTTGGAAACGACTTGAAGGCACACAATAACAACAATAACAACAACCAAAGTATCTAGGCCTCACCATACAACCCATTACATTAAGAGAGCAAGTAAAGACTACTCCAGGGGTTGACTCTTTTTAATGCTAGAAGCAATGTTTAGCTATCACTAAGTCTGGCTAACCCCATGAACTGTGTGTACATCCAAGAACACACCCAGAGGATTCACACAGTGCACATTCCAGAGATCTATTGATGATTTCTTACTCATCACCAGGACTGAGATCAGCTGATGCAGAAGCTATGTGAAGGGATCTAGAGACACATATATAAATCTACATATTCCTGTATTAAGAAAATATTTCACCCACTATTGTTTACACCTATGTATTAAGAATCCAAGACCAAGTCTTAGCATTGCTTCAATGTTCATTTGAGTAAGTAACCGTTACATGGATTTGTAACTGGTTGACGGACCAAACCCAAAGGGTGCTCAACAATGGTTCCTTTTCATCCTGGAGAGAACTGACCAGTGGGGTGCCACAGGGTTCTGTCCTGGGCCCAGTGCTATTCAATATCTTTATTAATGACTTGGATGAAATTATTGAGGGCCTAGTTATCAAATTTGCAGATGACACCAAATTAGGAGGAGTAGCTAATACCCCAGAGGACAGAATCAAAATTCAAAATGACCTGAATAGACTAGAAAGCTGGGCCAAAGCTAACAAAATGAAATTCAACATAGACAAATGTAAGGTTCTGCACTTAGGGAGGAAAAATGAAATGCACAGATATAGGATGGGGGATACCTGGCTGAATGAAACTACATGTGAAAAGGATCTAGGAGTCCAAGTGGATCACAAGTTGAACATGAGTCAACAGTGCAATGCGGCAGCTAAAAAGGCCAATGCTATTCTAGGCTGCATCAATAGAAGTATAGCATCTAGATCAAGGGAAGTAATAGTGCCACTCTATTCTGCTTTGGTCATAACCCAGCTGGAATACTGTGTCCAGTTCTGGGCACCACAATTCAAAAAAGATGTGGAGAAACTGGAGCGGGTCCAAAGGAGGGCGACTAAAATGGTGAAGGGTCTGGAAACCATGCCCTACGAGGAACGACTTAGGGAGCTGGGAATATTTAGCCTAGAGAAGAGAAGGTTAAGAGGTGATATGATAGCCCTGTTTAAATACTTGAAGGGATGTCACATTGAGGAGGGAGCCAGCTTGTTTTCTGCAGCTCCAGAGAACAGGACCTGGAAAAATGGATGCAAACTCCAGGAAAAGAGATTCCACCTCAACATTAGGAGGAACTTCCTGACAGTAAGGGCTGTTCGACAGTGGAACACACTCCCTCGGAGTGTGGTGGAGTCTCCTTCCTTAGAGGTCTTTAAGCAGAGGCTGGATAGCCATCTGTCGGGGATGCTTTGAGGGAGAGTTCCTGCATGCCAAGGGGTTGGACTGGATGGCCCTTGTGGTCTCTTCCAACTCTATGATTCTATGATTTGATGATTCTATTATTCTAAGTACTGGCCAGGACTATGCGTATCCCTTTAAAAAATCTGCTCATACAGTACTACTATGGACCATCACACACAAAAATTTCACAAGTCAAATAAGCACTAAAAATAAAGGTTAAAGGCAACTATGTGTACTTTCAGCCTTTTATTGTCGCTGGACAAACAGGTATTCCTCCTCTTCCCCTTTCTTCTCCTGATAAATGGTAAACACTTAATCAGTATGTACTCTTAGGATTCTACCAGAAAGTATATTCCATACCCTGGACTGACAGCTTCTTCTGGAATGCAGACAGAGTTCAAAATGCAGGATTCCTGGTAGTCCTTCAAGCATCGCACATCCATTATCATCAACTTGATGCTTTTGTCCATCATCATTATAAACAATCTCTCTGCTGTGATTGCTCCTTGAGAGACAGAAATTGCTTTACAAAAGGCAATAAATTAGAACACAAATTTTCAGTAAAAGTCTTTGAAAATATCTACACATTTTACAACAGATTCTCATGTGCCCCACTTACAAAGAAGTATGATGTGTGACGCAACATTATTCTGATGCGATCACTGACTTCAAACTAAGGAAAATGTTAGAAGTGATGGGGAAGTCCTCTCAAATGAATAAAAGGATTGTTGTAAATACATTTATGTGAGTAACTTGCACCTTACACAATGGATGCTTAGGACCAAATATCCATTATGATTCCTTGCTCAATTCATGAGTGTATTTTTAGCACTGCCATTCTGGACAAAAAATGTGGTACGTAGTAAATTGAACGTTCCACCACATGTCCAGATCCTTTATGTAGGGCACTCATCCACTGCCAATCAAGACGTCACTTTGACACTGTGACTGCATTGTTCTTGGCCGATGCTTTTAAATGAATATTTTATAAATTTTTAATTTTATTGTTTAATGTCATTTTAATTTGAACATTTTGTATATTTTAACCTATTTTTTGTTTTACTTGTATTTTTTTTATTCTGTAAGCTGCCTTGGGGGGAAAAGGTGGCATATAAAATGATTAAATTCTTGAAGAAAGGTATTGGATGAAAGAAGGAATGGGGTAACTGACATTTTGCTGAATAATAATAGAAAGATTGGTTGCGATCATAATATATAGTTGAGTTCCCTAATTAGGACAGCAATGAGAACTATCCATGCCTCTCGGATCCATACAGAGAGGTTTGTGATGAGGCATGCATGTTGTGAGGTTGCAGGGGGAATGGTTGACTTCCTCTGTACCTTTCAATAAATTTACTTGTTTGAACATTCGGGATTAATCTGCTGATGCCTTCTGTTTGTGACCTTAACTACTGAGATGGGAGTTAAAACTAATGGAGAGATGTTAACTTACCAGTTTCAGGCAGATCTTTTCTTTCACCTGAAGTCTTCCTCTCGCCATTGACCTATAATATTTTAAAATTGGAAAGGTTTGCTTTTTTAGTATTTTAGGAAGGACATTGGAAGCATTTGCATTTATAGACTGCCCATCAATTGAACCTTTCTAAAACAGATGCTACTGTCAACACAGAATCAGAGAACTTTCAGGAAGAGAAGCTGGTTGTTAAGCAAGGGGAGCTAACTGAAACAGATATTCTATTATTGATAAAAGGAACACTGAATTTACCTGTGAGAGGTTTCTTTTAAGCGATGGAGGTGAAAACATCCAGATATGGGTTGCTCTTCCTCATTGCCCCAGTAGGCAAGACATAGACTTTGAAAGTCATTGGTAGGAGAAGTAACCCTCCCTAACTCAGTTACAGATATAGCTAAAGCACACTATTTTTTCTACTACAAACAAACAGAAGATAGACAACGGAAAAAGCAAACTAAGGTAAACTACGATTAACGCAAATGCTTATAACTAGTTTGTGAAACATCACCTCAACCATGAGGAACCCTTCCTCAGTTCAGGGTGGGAGAGATGCTTTTGTCTCCATTACTTAAAAGAAACATCTCACAGGTAAGTCCAATGTTCATTTTTCCAGCGATGGAGGAAAAGCATCTGCATGTGGGGCATACCATAACTATGTGTGGTGAACTGAGGTACCCTTTCTGAGTTTGAGACTGTTGCTTCTGGCACCCTTTTACTGAATGACACCTTAATGGAATCTATGGAGACTAGCTCATAATGGCATACAAAGATAGACAGGAATGCCCAAGTTGCTACCCTACAGATGTCTCTTATGGGCACATTCATGATCAGACCCACTGATGTAGCAGCACTATGACTCAAGTGTGCAAACACCAACCCCAGTAGTGGAGTCCCTGATTATGAGTGGCACACTGATCCAATGTCCTAGCATTGATACCAACACTTTCTTTCCCACTGAAGACCGTTGGAAGGAGACAAACATGCAATCTGATGTTCTGAATTGCTTAGTATGGTTGATGTATACTTTTATAGCCCTTCTCAGGATTTCTCTGATTCTTTCACTGGTTTTAGACAGAATTAGGGTAATCTAACTTCTGGAAAGGAAAAGATTAAGAGAAGATATGTTAGCCCTGCTTAAATATTTGAAAGGATGTCATATTGCGGATGGATCAAGCTTTTCTGCTGCTGCAAAGAAGAGGACACTCTCCCCTGCAATGTATCTATGATGGTGCCCAAGTGCTGGATCATTGTGATGGTACCAGGTAGCTCGTTGGAACAATTTACCAGAAAACCATGCATGGATGGGGAGGAAAGAACACAACTGACATCCTGTGTATAGGACTGAGCTCTGTGTATAGGAGTCCTGGTGGCGCAGTGGTTAAATGCCTGTACTGTAGCCACTCACTCAAAACCATAAGGTTGCGAGTTCAAGACCAGCAAAAGGGCTCAAGCTCGACTCAGGCGTGTATCCTTCCGAGGTCACTAAAATGAGTACCCAGATTGTTGGAGGCAAGTAGCTTACAGCTGTAAACTGCTTAGACACTCCTTAGGCGGTATGAAGTGGTATATAAATGAAGCTGTTTGTTTTGTTTTGTTTTTATCAGTACCTTATCTAAACATGGATAGGCATATGATTTCTGTTGTCACCAGTGTGCCACAAGTGCTACCATCACCTTTGTGAACATCCATTATTAGTATCATAAAATCATAGAATTGGAAGACACCACAGGGCCATCCAGTCCAAACTCTCAATCAAAGCATCCCCAACAGATGGCCATCCAGCTTCTGTTTAAAGACCTCCAGGGAAGGAGACTCCACCACTCTCTGAGGAAGGAGTGTGTTCCACTGTCGAACATCCCTTACTGTCAGGAAGCTTCCCCTAATGTTGGTGGAATCTCTCTTCCTGGACCTTGTTCCTTGTTCTAGGCTGTAGAGCAGCAGAAAGCAAGCTTGCTCCCTCCTCAATGTGACATCACTTCAAATACTTAAACAGGACTACCATACCATGCCTTAACTGTCTCTTCTCCATGCTAAACATACGCAGCTCCCTCTTCTTCATAAGACATGGTTTCTAGACCCTTCACCATTTTGGTCACCCACCTCTGGACACACTCCACTTTCTCAACATCCTTTTTTAATTGTGGTGTCCAGAACTAGACACAGAATTTCAGGTGAAGCCTGACCAAAGCAGAATAGAGTGCCTTTATTACTTTGCTTGATCCAGATACTATATTTCTATTGATGCAGCCTAAAATCGCACTGGTCTTTTTAGCTGCTGTACCACACTGTTGACTCATGTTCGACTTGTGGTCTACTAGGACTCCTAGATTCCTTTCACATGTAGTCTTGTTAAGCCAGGTGTCCCCCATCCTATATCTATGCATTTCATTTTTCTGCCTAAGTGCAGTACCTTACATTCCTCTGTGTTGAAATTCATTTTGTTAGCTTTGGCCCAGCTTTCTAATCTATTCAGGTCCTCTGGGGTACTACCTACTCCTCCTAATTTGGTGTCATCTGCAAATTTGATAAGTATGCCCCCAATTTTGTCATCTAAGTCATTGATAAAGATGTTGAATAGCACTGGGCCAAGGACAGAACACTTCTTTCCAGGTTGAAGAGGAGCCATTGCTGAGTGCCCTTTGGGTTCAGCCGATCAACCAATTACAAATCTATGTAACAGTTGCCTTGGGTAGGCTGAATGGGAGTGTTCTGTATTGGAACTGTTCCACTCAATATGCAAAATACAGGAACATGCAGTGCATTGTGTGGACCAGAATGTGTAAGTAGGCTTCAGTTGAGTCTAGGAAATCCTGGGGTTGCAGCATCTCCAGGATTAACCCGAGGTTCTACATCGGGAACCTGCAACATCTCATGGTCCAGTTGACCTGCTTCAGATCTAGTACAGCCCTCCACGATTTGTTTTTTTGGGGCACAATGAAAAAGAAAGAGTAGTATCCCCTTAATCTTTCTGAAGATGCTACTGTTTCTATTTCTCCAGTGTTGAGTAGGTACTGAATAGCATCCAGCATTAGTTAATGTCTTTCTTCTTTTTTGGATCTTGAGGAGGCAAAGAAAACTTACGAGGATGCAAAATAAAGTCATTCTGGTAGCCATTCTTTAGTGTGGAAGACCCACTAGTCTGTTGTAACCCACTAGTCTGTCAGTTTTCCCCTTGGCCCCTGCCAGGGAGGCATTCTTCATGTGTTCTCTTGGGTGCTGCGCCAGCTCTCTTTATCTCAGCTATTTCTAGAGTGTGGCCACCATCTTTTGCATGTACCAAGGAAGATACTAGAGCTGATACAGGGACATCCAAATTGGAATTTGTACTTTAGCCCCTACCTGTTGTGGGATGCTATAGAATGTCTTTACCAACACTGGGTTTGATCTTACTGTGGTTGGTTTGTTCCATTCTTCCATTACTACTTTCATGAAGTTAGCCATAAGTGAGATTTCCCCCTTACTCCTGGTAGTACACTGTTCTCTGGTTTTGTCTGTTCCATGTGGTCAGACAATTCCAGAGCCCTTCAAGCATAGGAAAACCGGAAAATCCTCAGCCTGAAACAACAAAGCTGATGTCGGCGTTGCTGGCCCATTCTCTTCCTCCTCCCCTGATAATTCCCCCTCTTTTGCTTCAGTGGGGGCCAAGGATACCTCCCACTCTTCATCAGAGAAATGGATTTTTCCAGTTAATCTCTTGGTGCTCTCTGCAAAACCATTCCTCTTGACTATGGCTCTTTTATTGCCCTTCTTTGTTCCCTTCTTCAAAATGGCCAGTGTTCCAGTTCTGCGCCTTGCACTCTTTCTACAATGGCAGTCCCTATGAAACAGGCAGGGGTGGAATCTTCCTTGCTCCACGTTAAGAATGGCCAACTGTCTCCTGTCAGGTGATGACAGTAGGGATAAGGAGAGTTCACTTCTTGCGGTTGTGCTTCCTGCCTGCGTAGAGCTGCCAATGTATCACTAGGCTGCTTGGCTCTTCATGGCTTGGGGGGTTTGGGCTGCCTGGTGCAAGGTAGCTGCTTGCACACATGCCCTTGCCATCTCGTTGGTGATGAAGGCCTTCAGCTATGTGCAAAAGTTGGGATACCCCACTTCATCTGTTGGTAAAGTGGGGGGAACAGTTCAAAACTATATTCACCCTAAAATATTTTTTTTAAAAAACAATAACTCCAGCCTGGTCTTGTTGTCTGTTGCATCATTGGCTTCTTCCTATGCTAGTATTTTGTGCCATGTTCCTACCTAGTCTTGGAGGAAGGGATTCCCCTCCTCCAGTTGGCTACTCTGCCTATTTGTCCATTTGGACCAATCCACATGGGTCTTGGTACACCCAGTCCTAGAGGTGATGCCGGGTGACTCCTCCTCCCCAGACATGCTGGGGTTTTCATGCCAGGAACTTTCTTCTGCCATCCTGACCTTGCTTAACTCCCCGACTCTGACCTCTGAAAGATGGCAAAGACAAGACAAATAGCAGGGAGGAAAGCTATGAATGGGAAACTCTTTTGTAGAGGTGGGAAGAAAGGGCTGTAGGTACGAGACAGGATGGAGGGAAGGCATACAAAGCAGGACAGAGTAAGACAGAGAAAGTAGTTAAGAGGGAACAGAGCACAGAATTATCAGAAGGTGACACAAGGAGAATCACTCAGGAGCAGCCTATGTGGAGCAGATGTAGGAACAAGCCTGAGAGTTAGGAAGTTAGTTGCTCCTCCTACCAGTGACTCTCAAAGTCTGTGTCCTGTCTACTGGAGTGATGAGGAAGAACAATCAACATCCAGGTGCTTTCTCTCCATCACTGGAAAAGACATCAGGACATTTTGCAAAATAGAGAAGTGGACCTAGAGCAGTTTCTTCTTCATAAGGATGTCTGAATACTATGGACTGTTGACTGCACTGACTTCTACCTTCTTCCATGACTGATTTGACTATTTTTTGCTGGTAAATAAACAACCAGACCTTAAGCAGAAAAAGAAGGAAATAATTATCAAAATGGAAGAGTGAACTTTCTGCACAGAGCAATCCTCCACAAAGTTATACCTTGCTGCTTTATCATGGTTTGCTGGCGACCCAGGGCTCTCAAGGCTTACATCAATGAAGCATAAGCTTTGAGCAAAACCCCAGTGGCAGATTACATGCCTCCCATTCAGTGCCAGTGTAAGTTAACTATGACCATGAAGTTGTAAAACCAGCTGCAGCAACTATGAGAACAACAAAAGTGTGAAATGGGGAATCTGTATCAGTGGATAAACTATCCATTCTAATGAAATTGTGGATCTTCGTGATAATTCCAACAAAACATAATATAACACTGAATATTCACGATCTGAAAAAAACTGCAGTCAGCCCTTTATATCTATGGGGGCTCCATTCTGGACTCCTCCCGTCATGCCAAAAACCATGGGACTCAAGTCTCATGGGTTTTAAAGGTGGTACACCCCTGGTGCAGCCATATACACATGCTGCCATTGAGAATGCATACGGCCATCCACAGCTCCTTCAATCTGTGGATGACAAGCCCACAGTTGGGGTGGGCTGACTGTAGCCCACCCCACAGTTCAGATTGAGGACTTTAATTTTTATTTATTTATTAGTTTTGGCTGTCTATTTAGTTATCCAAAAACATCTGATCTCCCAGCAGGTCTTCATGCTGCTTCAAACTCCACAGTCTGAATATAAAGTGATTAAATGATTGAAGAAGGGTATTGGATGAATTCCTCATACAAACAAAGCAGAGTCAGGATCCGATGACTGACTTGCAATATTTTCCACCATCACAATTGTATGGCAACATAATACAAAGAATGAATCAACTGAAAGACATTCAACACAAAGGTCAATGGCACCTTCACAGGTTCAAGATGGAGCCAACAACATATGTGCTTGTAATATGCCAAGAAGCCTCCCATCAGTTTCCTCACCATAATGATTACATGCTAGACCTGTGCTGATCTCTTAGGCAGTGAGAAGCAGGAATTAAAACAAACAGCTTTCAGAATTATTCAAGAACATGAGCATCTGTTTATACTGTCGTGACAGAACACTATATCAAGCATTCTGACAGACTTGAATAAACAGAAGATTGGTAGTTAAAATTAAGTAACTACTACATATGTTCTTACAATGACTAACTAACTTTAAGTCTCAAAAGGAAAACTTTTAAAAACTTAAACAGACATTAATAAATATTGTGGAACCAATAACTATATAAAGACAAGAACTGCCTCAATTACCATTTGATTTTTTCCTTTGGGATCTGATGAAATTTCTGAAGAGGCTTTGGGCAAAACCTTTGCCTCATCTTTTGATTCTTGTTTCTTCAGCTGTTGCTCTTCTTGCTTTTCCATTTCTTCCAATTTCTTCCGCACTTCTGCTTCTTCATATCTTATTTAAAAAAAGATATTTCTGTTTTAGAAGTGAATTAGGAACTTAGCAGCATTGCTGGGCTTTCTAACTGAGGTTTTTAAAATATAAATAAGTGGACATAAAATTTCTTTTTCATTTCTTATGGTGGTGACTATAAAAACAATGTCAAAAAGCACACAATTATGAAATGTAATAACAATAAAGAACACAAAAACACATAAGAGGAAGTTGTTGTTGCTGTTGTGTGCCTTTAAACTGTTTCTGACTTATGGTGACCCTAAGGCAATCCTATCATAGGGTTTTCTTGGCAAGATTCATTCAAAGGGGTTTTCCTATGCCTTTGTTTGAGGCTGGGAGAATGTGACTTGTCCAAGGTCACTCAGTGGATTTCCATGACTGAGTGACCTTCTCCCCCAGAGTTGCAGTCCAACGCTCAAACCGCTACACTGGTGATAAGAAGAATACATAGCTGTAATAAGCAAAAATGAAAACTGTCAAATATAGCTTTCACAGTGGATCACATTTAAAATTTCTTCCTAAATGACAACAGAGGCAGTGAGAATAAGCAGTTTTATAGACAGCCCTTTAATCTTTGGAACCACACTGTTTCTGGACAGCAGGCCCAAAGTACATTCTGGAAAGACTTAAGTGACAATCATCTCTGAAGTCCATGTGAAGCATATGTAGTATATATATAGTATGTGAAGCATACTATATCCTCAATAAATTTTGCTCTTGATATATAATGTCATAGTTGAAATGAAATGTCAGAATCACGGAAAGTGGGAACAGTAATTTTAAATGTACAGAATGTACAGGTTGCTTACCTGTAACTGTGTTTCTTCGAGTGGTCATCTGTGCCCTCACACAATAGGGTTTTGCGCCTGCGCAGAAGCTCCATCCGGAATGCTGAAAAGCTGAGCAGATTGGCGGGAGCCCCGCCCCTCCCATTCCCTGAGCATGTCCAATCCCGCCAATCCAGCTCCTCCTTCAGTTCAAGTCCGCCGCAAAAAAGGCAGGGATCTGACCGAGGGGAGGTAGGGCGGGATTTGTGTGAGGGCACAGATGACCACTCGAAGAAACACAGTTACAGGTAAGCAACCTGTACTTCTTCTTCTTGGTCTCTGTGCCTCACACAATAGGGTGACTGAAAAGCTTACCTATGGAGGTGGGAAGGTCACTGCAAGATCGAAGAAAGAACAGCACGACCAAAACTGGCATCTCTCTGGGATCTGGAATCCAGCTGGTAATGCCGAACAAACGTGGATGGCTGTGACCATGTGGCCGCCTTGCAGACCTCTGGCAGGGGAACACCTCTGAGGAAGGCAGCAGATGAAGCCGTAGCCCTGGTTGAGTGGGCACGTAAACCAACCGGTAGAGGGCGTTTAGCTAGTTCATAGGCCAAGGGAATGGTTTGAGCAATCCACTTTGCAAACCGTTGTGACGAAACTGGGTTGCCTTTCCTGGCACCACCATAACAAATAAACAACTTATTGGATAATCTGAACTCTTGAGAACGCTGAACATAAAAAGCCAAAGCACGGCGAACATCCAGGGTGTGCATAGTCTTTTCCAGAGGCGAAGAGGGATCTGGATAAAAATTAGGAAGCACAATCTCCTGGGAGAGGTGAAACGGAGAAACCACTTTAGGGAGGAAGGAAATGTCCGGTCTGAGGACCACCTTGTCCCTGTGAAAAGTCAAGTAAGGCTCATCTGAGCGTAGGGCTGTCAGCTCAGAATCACGTCTGGCTGAAGTTATGGCCACAAGAAAAGACACTTTGAGTGTCAGCAGTCTCAAGGAAGCAGAGCCTAAGGGCTCAAATGGAGGTCTCATAAGCTGTGTAAGCACCAAAGAGAGAGACCAGGCCGGAGCCAACGGTGGCAATGGTGGATAAAGGTGATGCAGTCCTTTGAAGAACCTCTTTAACGTAGGTGACGTGAAGAAGCGAGCTGACCTTGAGCCAGGTGGCTGGTTGGCTACAATAGCCGACAAGTAGACCTTGAGGGAAGAGAAGGCCAGGCCTTGATCCCTGAGGTGCAGTAGAAAATGCAAGACAGTAGTAAGGCTCACAGGTGAGGAAGGTTCAGACCTAGCCTCCGCGAAGGCACAGAAACGCTTCCACTTATATGCATAGGATCTCTTGGTGGAGTCCTTTCTCGAGGCAGACAGGACCCTAAGCAGGTCAGGAGACTCTATGGCTGGATCCTCCACGCCGTCATCCGTAGGTTGACCAAGTCCGGATGTAGGACCGCTCCATTGGAGTGAGACAAAAGGTCTGGCCACTTCGGCAGGTGGAAGTATTGGCCCCTGGCCAAGTGAAGAAGAGGAGTGAACCAGGGTTGTCTCGGCCAGAATGGAGTCAACAGTATGGCTCAATTTACTCTTGAGCCCATTGCATTACTGGGAGCAATAATAATAATAATAATAATAATAATATGATTTATTTCTATACCGCCCTTCCATAGATCAGGGCGGTGTACAGCATATAAAAAACAGTAGGACATAAAAACCATTAAAACAAGCCGGTAACAATAAAACAATAAAAGCAGTAAAACCAATAAGACAATAAAATCACAATAAAATCACAATTCTCCATATAAGTGCTAGTGCATATGCCGCAGCAGAACAGTGGGTGGCATTACAACAGGCAGGTAAATAAAAGTCCATTCAGCGGTAAGCCTGGTTAAATAAATAGGTCTTTAAGTCCTTTTTAAATTGAGCAAGGGAGGGGGACAAGCGGAGATCGATAGGTAGAGAGTTCCAGAGACAGGGGGCAGAGATGGAATATGCCCTCTTCGTCGTACTCGCCAATCTAGTCTCCGGAACTCTCAGTAACCGCTGACCAGATGACCTAAGTGTGCGGGGCGGACTGTATGGGGAGAGACGGTCCTTCAGGTACCCTGGACCCAAGCCATATAGGGCTTTATAGGTAATAACCAGCACTTTGTACTGAGCCCGGAAGCGAATCGGCAGCCAGTGAAGGTCTTTCAGAATTGGTGTTATATGGGCGGCCCTGGGAGCACCAGTGACCACCCGCGCTGCCATATTTTGGACCAGTTGTAGCTTCCGAGTGTGATACAAAGGCTGCCCCATGTAGAGCGCATTGCAGAAGTCCAACCGAGAGGTTACCAGAGCGTGTACTACGGTTTCAAGGTCCCTCCGGTCCAGGTAGGGACGCAGCTGGCGAATCAGCCGAAGCTGATAACAGGTGCTCCTGACCGTCGCGTCCACCTGAGAAGTCAGATGGAGCGACGAATCAAGGAGCACCCCCAGACTGCGTACTGTGTCCTTCACGGGGAGCGTGACCCCGTTCAGGACAGGTGGAACCACCTCCATCCCTGGACCGGGAGAACCTATCGCCAGTACTTCCGTTTTCTCTGGATTCAGGCTGAGTCTGTTTTCCCTCATCCAGTCCATTACCGATTCCAAACAGGCCACGAGAGGAGCGACGCCATCCCTGGTCACTGCATCAGTCGGAGACATAGAGAAGACTATTTGGGTGTCATCAGCGTACTGATAACACCGCGCCCCATGCCTCCGGATGATCTCTCCCAGCGGTTTCATGTAAATGTTAAAGAGCATGGGGGACAGAATGGCTCCTTGAGGAACCCCAGATGTAAGGGCCCTCTTATCGGAGCAAACGTCCCCCAGATGCACCATCTGGAACCTCCCAGAGAGGTAGGACCGGAACCACTGGAGCGCAGTGCCCCCGATTCCCACCTCTGCCAGGCGTTCCAGAAGGATACCATGGTCGATGGTATCGAAAGCCGCTGAGATGTCCAAGAGCACCAACAGGGACACGCTACCCCTGTCGATGCCCAGACGGAGATCATCGACCAGGGCGACCATGGCAGTCTCAACCCCATAGCCCGCCCGAAAACCGGTTTGAAATTGTCCGAAAACCGCCCGAAAACCGGTTTGAAATTGTCCCTGGCCAAGTGAAGAAGAGGAGTGAACCAGGGTTGTCTCGGCCAGAATGGAGTCAACAGTATGGCTCAATTTACTCTTGAGCCCATTGCATTACTGGGAGCAACTGCTGGGAGAAGCCAAACCTCTTAAACTACACAAGGCTTGGAGAGGCTGCATTTTCCTTTAAGAAAGGAGAAGAAGGAGGAGGAGGAGGAGGGGGGGGGCTTTAGTCCATGTGCTTGGGTGAGATCTAATCTAATTTACTCTTGAGCCCATTTCTCAGAAAAGGCAAAAGGTGCTCAACCTGAGGACAGTGAAGAAGGGGACAGAGTGGGGGAATTTGAGCACAGAATAAGTAAAGAGACAGTACAGGAATACCTGGTTAATCTAAATGAATACAAATCTCCAGGACCAGATGAACTACATCCAAGGGTATTAAAAGAACTGGCAAAGGTAATATCGGAGCCATTGGCAATAATCTTTGAGAACTCCTGGAGAACAGGAGAAGTCCCAGCAGACTGGAGGAGGGCAAACGTTGTCCCCATCTTCAAAAAGGGAAAAAAAGAGGATCCCAACAATTATCGTCCAGTTAGTCTGACATCAATACCAGGAAAGATTCTAGAGCAGATCATTAAGCAGAGAGTCTGTGAACATTTAGAAGCCAATGCCATAATCACAAAAAGCCAACATGGGTTTCAGAAAAAGAAGTCATGCCAAACGAACCTGATCTCTTTTTTTGATAAAATTACCAGCTTGGTAGATGAAGGGAATGCTGTGGATATAGTTTACCTCGATTTCAGTAAGGCCTTTGACAAGGTTCCCCATGACATTCTTGCAAACAAGCTTGCAAAATGTGGGATAGACAAGTTAACTGTTACATGGATTTGTAATTGGTTGAGTGGCCGAACTCAAAGGGTGCTCAACAATGGCTCCTTTTCATCCTGGAGAGAAGCGACCAGTGGGGTCCCACAGGGTTCTGTCCTGGGCCCAGTGCTGTTCAACATCTTTATTAATGATTTGGATGACAGAATTGGGGGCATACTTATCAAATTTGCAGATGACACTAAACTAGGAGGAGTAGCTAATACCCCAGAGGACAGGATCAAAATTCAAAATGACCTGAATATACTAGAAAGCTGGGCCAATGCTAACAAGATGAAGTTCAACACAGAGAAATGTAAGGTTCTGCACTTAGGGAGGAAAAATGAAATGCACAGATATAAAATGGGGGCCACCTGGCTGAATGAGACCACATGTGAAAGGGATCTAGGAGTCCAAGTAGACCATAAGCTGAACATGAGTCAACAGTGCGATGCAGCAGCTAAAAAGGCCAATGCAATTTTAGGCTGCATCAATAGAAGTATAGTGTCTAGATCAAGGGAAGTAATGGTGCCACTCTATTCTGCTTTGGTCAGGCCCCACCTGGAACACTGTGTCCAGTTCTGGGCACCACAATTCAAAAAGGATGTGGAGAAACTGGAGCGGGTCCAAAGGAGGGCAACTAAGATGGTGAAGGGTCTGGAAACCATGCCCTATGAAGAACGCCTTAGGGAACTGGGGATGTTCAGCCTGGAGAAGAGAAGGTTAAGAGGTGATATGATAGCCCTGTTTAAATATTTGAAGAGATGTCATATTGAGGAGGGAGCAAGCTTGTTTTCTGCTGCTGCAGAGACTAGGACGCGGAACAATGGATATAAATTGCAGGAAAAGAGATTCCACCTCAACATTAGGAGGAACTTCCTGACAGTAAGGGCTATTCGACAGTGGAACACACTCCCTTGGAGCGTAGTGGAGTCTCCTTCCTTGGAGGTCTTTAAGCAGAGGCTGGATGGCCATCTGTCAGGGATGCTTTGATTTGGAGGTCCTGCATGGCAGGGGGTTGGACTGGATGGCCCTTGTGGTCTCTTCCAACTCAATGATTCTATGATTCTATGATTCTATGGCGTTGGACCGATCCCTGGTCATCTTGGCCACCGTCCTGGAGATCAGAGGAAAGGGCGGAAAGGCATACAGAAGGTCTCGACTCCAAGTGCAAAGGAAGGCGTCCCCCATGGAACCTCGTCCTTTGCCCGCTCTGGTGTAGAATGCCCGGCATCGGGCGTTCTCCGGGGTGGCAAACAGGTCCACTGAAGGAATTCCCCAACGAGATGTTAGGAGATTGAAGGCTGGGCTCGACAGAGTCCATTCGTGCTGCAGCACCTTGTCCCTGCTGAGGGAGTCTGCCAGCACATTGTCCTTTCCTGCCAAGTGAATGGCCACTGGATGAATGGATCGGTGGTGGCACCACGTCCACAGCTGCTGGGAGAGACGCAAGAGGACTGGAAAGTGAGTTCCTCCTTGCTTGTTGATGTACCAGACAGTGGTTGTGTTGTCTGATACTACCTGCACAACTCTGTGGAGCAGGTGATTTTCGAATGCCCTGAAGGCTTTGATGACTGCCAACAGTTCCAAGGCATTTATGTGCAGTTCTGCCTCCTGTGCAGACCACTGTCCTTGTACACACAAGCCGTTGAGATGTGCGCCCCACCCTGACATGGACGCGTCTGTAGTGACCATTCTGGACGGTTCCGGCGTCTGGAAGGGCATCCCTTTGAGGATGTTGGAGGGAGACATCCACCACTTGAGAGAGTCTCTGACATGAGGTGGCAATGAGAGTCTCTTGGACGGATTGTCCCTCAGGTGATCGAAGGAAGCCAGGAACCAAGCTTGGAGAGGCCTGAGCCTGAGACGAGCCAGGTAGGTCACCGCTGTGGTTGAGGCCAGGTGGCCTAGCAGTCTCTGGATGTCCTTTGCAGACGGACGTTGAGTGTGAAGGACGGATCGCAGCTGCTCCCAGAGGGCTTCCGCCCGTCTGGTGGGAAGGTAGGCTCGACCCATCACAGAGTCCAGGGACGTGCCTATATAGTCTATCACCCTCACAGGGTGGAAAATGGATTTTGGTAGGTTGACTTTGAGTCCCAAGTCGGTCAAGAGGTCCAAAGTGTACTGGACGTCTTTGTACAGTTGTGTCTTGGAGGACGACACCAGAAGCCAGTCGTCGAGGTAAGGGAAGATCTTTATTCCTTGGAGACGAAGGTGAGAGATGACCACCGCCATGCACTTTGTGAACACTCGAGGAGCTGTAGAGAGGCCGAAAGGAAGAACGGTATATTGATAGGGATCTCCATCTACGGCAAAACGGAGATACTTCCAATGTTGTGGCCTGATGCTGATGTGGAAGTAAGCATCCTTTAGGTCTATGGATGCAAACCAGTCCCCTTGGTGCAGGAACGGCAAGATGGATTGGAGAGTCACCATCTTGAACTTGCGAATCAAGATGTATGAGTTGACGCCTCTCAGGTCCAAGATGGGGCGGAGACCTCCTCCTCTCTTCGGAACTGTGAAGTACCAGGAGTAGAAGCCTTGGTGCTTGTAGCACGGTGGAACACGTTGTATGGCTCCTTTGTCGAGAAGGGAGGAAATCTCCTCCAGAAGAGGAGGAGAGGAGGGAGTAGAACAGAAAACGCCATTTGGTGGAATACTTGAGAACTCTATGGCGTATCCCAGGCGGATGATGGTAAGCACCCAGGAGTTCGTGGTGATCTTAGACCAGTTCTCGTAGAAATGGCGAAGTCTGGGGACTGAGGAAAGGGTGACTGGCAAACAAAAATTGGGTGTCGCCTCCAAGAGCCCGTCAAAAGTGCGACTTGGAGGATGGTTTCCTGGAAGGCTGTTGTTGTTGACGCTGCTGGCCTTGTCTTTGCTGTTGCTGCTGTTGCTGCTGCTGTTGCTGCTGTCTGTAAGGCCTCCTAGTGTAAGGCTGGGTCCTATAGGTGGAGGACGGAGCCGAGCGAGAACGGGTGAAACCAGGGTCGTCTGTCCTTTGGCGCCAGGCACGACCAGATGAAGGCTTGCTAGGTGTCAGCCCAAGTCTCTTTCCGTTCAGACGAGCCTTGGCCATGGTGTCCAAAGATTCGTTGGTCTTGGCGGCGAATAGACCTTCACCATCAAAGGGAAGATCTTCGATCTTGGACTTAGCTTCCTCAGACAGGGAGGTAGACCTCAACCAGGCGAAACGGCGGAGTGCCACTGCACCGGCCATAACTTTCGCAGAACAGTTAACAACATGTCTAGCTGAGTGGACCTCCTGGGCAATGAGGGAGAGTGCCTCAGCATAAAATTCCTGAGCCGCCTCTTGTTGTGCCTGAGGCAGGTAGGGAATAAAAGCAGCCACACGATCCCACAGAAACCTCTGATAGCCGGCCATACAACCTTGCATATTGGCGACCTTCACTGCCAGAACTGCAGATGAATAGAAACGGCGACCAAAGATGTCCATCCTTCTGCCATCTTTGTCCACGGGGGCAGAGTGAGACTTGCCTGTAGACTTACAGGTAGATTCCACCACCAGAGAGTTAGGAGCTGGGTGGGTGAACAGGAACGGTGCTGTATCCGACTGCACCCGATACAAAGAGTCGAGCTTCTTAGAGGCAGGTGGCGTCGAGGCTGGCTTGTTCCAAGAAGCCACCATGATGTCAGAGAAGGAAGGCAGGAATGGGATGACCGCTGGTTGCTGGGGACGCACCACGAGGCCATCGATGGGGTCCCTGGGAGGCTGGGCCGTCTGCGCCGTTTGGAGGCCTACCGCCCTTGCCATCCTGTCGACAATTCCAGTGAAGAGATGGAGGTCTTCGACAGGTGAACCCGGTGTCTGGTCCTCAACTTCCTCATTAGGAGAGGAAATGGCAGGCTGTGGGGAGTTGGGACGGTTGTCCGTCTCTCCCCTGGACTCCTCCGTAGACTGGGAGGCTGGCAATTGCGGATCCACATAGGGCTGTGTTGGCGCCGTAAGGAAGGTCGACGTCGAGGCGTCCGCGTAACTGATCGGAGCGGAGACTATCGACATCGAAGTAGTAATCGTAGCTGAGGCCGCAGCGGTCATAGTGGCGCTCGATTCCGGGGGTTTCGACACCGTAGCTGTCGAGGCCGACGGGGGCGATATGGCCCTGTATTCGGCTCGGGACCGAGAAGGAGAACGAGATCGAGAGTGAGATCGTGAAAAGTCTCCGACGTGGAGGTCACGGACATGGTACCGATCCCGGTACGAAGGGGAGTAGGAGCGGTAAGACGGATGACGCTCTCTCCAATAGGATTCAGCCCGATGTCGAGCCAGAAAGGAAGCCGACGAGTGGGGCGAGTCGAAGTAGTGCTCCTCAAACGGTTCCGGAGACTTCCGGGGTGGAGGAGATGGGAACCGCAGCCTGTAAATGCGCTTCGAAGAGGCTAGGATTTCCTTCCGTGGTACAGAAGTCGGAGCCGAAATGGGCGAGACTGTTGAGACCGAGGTCGAGACCGTCCCCGTAGGGGCGAGGACCTGGGTAGATGCAGGCTGAAATGCGGGTTCCAAGGTCTCCGGCGCCGAGTCTAGTACAGTGACCGGGGCCGGGACAGAGAGGTCAATGGCCGAGGGTTGTCTTAGAAAAGACATGGCCAGGTGTGCCTGGGCAGCCGCCGAGGCAACCGAAGTGAGGACCTCCTTATGCTTATGTTTTTTAGATTTCGGCTTCTCCAGCTCGGTGGATGAAGGCCGCTTCTTGTGCTCTCTATGTTGCCTTTCGGGGCGAGACATAGTAGTCGTGGTCGAGGCCAACGCCGAGGAGGCTTCCGTCGGTGTCGAGGTCGCCGTCGGTCTTTTGATTTTCGGAATCCTCGGGAACTTAGAGATGGGAAGGCGTCCTAAGGGGTCCGTGGATGATTCCGAAGAGTGGGAAACCGAGAGGGCCTTCTCCCACAGGTGGGCCTTGAGCCGATCCGCTCTCTGGCGAAGTGTGGCGGGGTTAAAAGCCTTGCAATGCTTGCACTTCTCCGGGATGTGGGAACTGCCTAAGCAGAAAATGCACTTCGAGTGTCCATCCACAACTGGGATTTTACCGCCACAGTCGGAACATTTCTTGAACGGGGCGGCCATAAGAGGCCGGTCCGATCGCGAGGGGCCCGTCCGGGCCAAAACCCTCGAGTTCCAAACAAAAAGGGGCAGCTCAAGGAAAAAAACGGGAGTAAAATGAAAAAACTAAGAAAAAGAACAAAATAAAGTAGAATAAAACAAAATAGATAAAGTCTAGCTACTCAGCTTTCGTCGCGATGAAGAGCACTCCGAAGGAGATGTTGCTCTTGCGGCGGATGAAAGAGAACTGAAGGAGGAGCTAGATTGGCGGGATTGGGCATGCTCAAGGAATGGGAGGGGCGGGGCTCCCGCCAATCTGCTCAGCTTTTTAGCATTCTGAATGGAGCTTCTGCGCAGGCGCAAAACCCTACTGTGTGAGGCACAGAGACCACGAAGAAGAAGTCTCCCTCACTATACAAGACAGAAGTTTTAAAGCAATGATTTCTCTTAAACTTGAACAGAGGAGAATCTAGAAATCAGAAAAGTTGTTATTTATCAGAACCATATAGCCATGTTAATCACACATTTTGCTGTAAAAAAAAATCATGTGCCAAGCATTCTAATGAAAAGAAAAATATGCAAACATTGAAACAGGGAATACACATCTACAGTAGTAACAACAGTATAGCGCACCCGTGCAATACGCAGGTTTGGTGTACGCAGATTTGAGCTTATGTGTACGGCAAGCCCAGGAAGACAAAATGGTGTGTGCGCTGCAGGTGTGCAAGCAGGAGCACACCACCTTATAAACCAATGGAATTTGAGCATAAAACGTTTTCCCCCATACACCGCGGGGGGGAGGGGGGGAATGTATAGGAAAGTACAGTGGTCCCCCGGGTTACGAAAGTAATCCGTTCCGGATTACCTTTCGTAACCCGAAAATTTTCGTAACCTGGGGGAAAGACAAAAAAAAGGTGTACTTACTGTGTAGTTAGGCAGGAGGAACCGGGAGGGCTCCGGGGAGGAAGCCGGCCCCGTGGAAGCCACATCCGGCCTCACTTTCAGGCAAGGCCGGCGCGTCCCGAAAGGCCTCCTCCGCTGCTTAGGCCTCGAGCCTTCGGGAGGAGGCCTGCGCCGGGCGGGACGAGCCTGGCGGAGGGGAAGGGAAGGCCCCGCACGGTCCCGCCGGTAGCCGGATCGAGTCGTCCCTTCCCCTCCGCCAGCGGCCAGACCTTGGAGGGGAAGGGGCGGACCCGCCGGAAGCCGGATCGAGGTCTGGCCGCCGGCGTAGGGGAAAGGACGGCTCAATCCGGCTTCCGGCGGGGCCTTCCCTTCCCCTCCGCCGACGGCCAGACCTCGATCTGGCTTCCGGCGGGTCCCTGCGGGGCCGTCCCTTCCCCTCCGAGGTCTCCACCGGCGGAGAGGAAGGGAAGGCCCCGCGCGGACCCGCCGGAAGCCGGATCGGGGCCTTCCCTTCCTCTCCGCCGGCGGCCAGACCTCGGAGGGGAAGGGAAGGCCCCGCGCGGACCCGCCGGAAGCCGGATCGGGGCCTTCCCTTCCTCTCCGCCGGCGGCCAGACCTCAATCCGGCTTCCGGCGGGTCCGCACGGGGCCTTCCCTTCCCCTCCGAGGTCTGGCCGCCGGCGGAGAGGAAGGGAAGGCCCCGCGTGGACCCGCCGGAAGCAGGATCGGGGCCTTCCCTTCCCCTCCGCCGGCGGCCAGACCTCAATCCGGGATGTAGATTACTGTTTGTTGTTCTTTGTGTGCCTTCAAGTAATTTTTGACTTATGGAGACCCTAAGGAAAGCCTATCATGCAATTTTCTTGGCAAGTTTCTTCAGAGGGTGTTTGCCATTCCCATCCTCTCACTCGGAGAGAGTGATATCTGTTCAAGGTCACCCAGTGGGTTGCCACAGCCGAGCCAGGATTCAGATCCCAGTCTCCAGTGTCCATTACACAACACCTTATAGATTACTGTCTGTAAAACCCACTCACTTTTTCATGCTAACATGCAGTTAGCAGTGTGAACAGGTTGCCTACTGTGGTTCTTTGAGTGGTCATTTGTAACCTCACACAAAATGGGATTTCTGCGCGTGGGCAGTGTGATTTTTCAGAGCTTCTAAAGCTGGAGAGCTAATATTTTGGCAGTATCCCAACCCCCTTCCACTTAGATACATAGATCACTTTGCTTTTCATGCCTCAGTTCCATGTCTGCAAGGAGCACAATTCAAGGAAAGAGGTGAGTGGGACACTACAAGGGAAGGGTGGGATTGTGTGAGGTCACAGATGACCACTTGAAGAACTACAGTTACAGGTAAGCAATCTGTTCTTCTTTGTTGTCTCTGTGATTCACACAAAATGGGATACTGGCATTAACCCCGAAGGTGGAAGTTCACAGCACAAATATAAAGAGTGCCATTTTAGCAAAGGCCACCTCCTGCTGAGAGCAATCGCCCATCCTGTAGTGTGAGATAAAGGTTGAGGGGTACGACCATGTGACAGCCTGACAGATGTTGTCCTAGTACAGTAACACTGATCTGAGGAGGGGATTTTTGCCCTCCCTCTCATATGCCAGATGGATGGTTGCTGGAGAATCTCATTTGGAGAATTGCTGAGTTGACAATGGCAGTCCTTGCTTTTGAGATGAGTAGCAGATGAAGAGGTGTTGTGTCTGGCATATTGTGGCAGTCCTGGTAATGTCTATGGACATTGATAGAGCATAGAAACTGAGGCAGTGGACAGGTTCTGCATGAATAGCAGGTAGGGTAATATCCTGGTTAACATGGAAATGTGAGACAATATTTAATAAAATTGTAATGTCTGGGCGAAGGACTGCCCAACTGAGGCAGGACTGTGAACTTGGGACTTTTACTGGGGTGTTGGTGCAAGTTCTGCTGACCTTTCAGAAATTGCCTTATCAATGGGTGCAGAAAGTACTATGGAAGTGTTAGGAGAAGGCCAATAGAGAAGAAGGATAATCTCTTATCTGCCAGGGAGACAAGGAAGTCGACATGAGTAATGTCCACTGCCATCAAGACAATGCCCCTGGCATGGAGAAAGGTGTTGAATGCCTCCCATTTATATGTATATGATTTCCATGTTAATGGTTTGTGGGCCACTTTCAGTATCTTCTGAACTGGAGATAGGAGGAATGCTATAGGGCAACCTTCGATCTAGTGTCTAGATCAAGGGAAGTAATAGTGCCACTCTATTCTGCATTGGTCAGGCCCCACCTGGAATACTGTGTCCAGTTCTGGGCACCACAAGTCAAAAAGGATGTGGAGAAACTGGAGTGGGTCCAAAGGAAGGTGACTAAGATGGTGAAGGGTCTAGAAACCATGCCCTATGAGGAACGCCTTAGGGAGCTGGGGATGTTTAGCCTGGAGAAGAGAAGGTTAAGAGGTGATATGATCGCCCTGTTTAAATACAGTGGTCCCCCGGCTTACGAATCCCCCAGGTTGCGAAAACCCCGGGATCCGAAAGCGGCGGGACCGCTAATGTATCCCCCGGGATCCGAAAGATCCCCCGGGATACGGAAAAAAAACCCCGCGCGGCCCCTTTAAATCGGCCGCACGGTCCATTGCGAATAGCGGTCCCCCGGGAAACGAAAGCTTCCGGGTTACGAAGGTAATCCCGGAACGGATTACCTTCGTAACCTGGGGGACCACTGTACTTGAAGGGATGTCACATTGAGGAGGGAGCAAGCTTGTTTTCTGCTGCTCCAGAGAACAGGACTCGGAACAATGGATGCAAACTGCAGGAAAAAAGATTCCACCTCAACATTAGGAAGAACTCCCTGACAGTAAGGGCTGTTCGACAGTGGAACACACTCCCTCGGAGTGTAGTGGAGTCTCCTTCCTTAGAGGTCTTTAAGCAGAGGCTGGATGGCCATCTGTCTGGGATGCTTTGATTTGGAGTTCCTGCACGGCAGGGGGTTGGACTGGATGGCCCTTGTGGTCTCTTCCAACTCTAAATTTCTATGATTCTATGATTCGATGTTGCAACCCTGATAGATGGTGAGGAGATCCAGTTGCAATGGAATGCTAAGAAACGTTCTGAAAGGTGATGGAAGGAGGCAAACCATGCCTGCCTGGGCTACTGTGGGGTAATCAGGATGCATTTGGGTCCATCTCTCCAAACCTTGGCAAATACCTTTGTGATCACGGGGAAGGGAGGGAAGGCATACAAAAGTTCAAGATGAACATCTCTCTTAGATTTATTTCCCTTCTCAAGATCTAAGAGCAAAATCTGTACTGCTAATTCTGAAAAGGCAAAGAGGCCCACCCTTGGCTATCCCAAGTCATGAAAATAGTGTGGAGAGTGTCTGGATGGAGCATCAATTCATGTAACAATAGGGGTCTCTGACTGAGCGCATCCACAAAATATTCTGCTCTCTGGGAAAGTGAACTGCTATGAACCAGATGAGTCTCGGGATGCATCAGTTCCAGAGCTTATACGCCCACTGAAGTAGGGTGTCCATGTGTATTCTGCCTTGTAATTAAGTTATGGTTGTATTGTCTCATGACACTTGAAGGGACTTCCTGTGAATAAGATCTGTGAATGATTACAATGACTTGATGAGTGCCTTTACTGCATATAATGTATGCCCCTGGTAAAAAAATAATGGTGGCATGATGGGTAGTGATCTGAAGACCTCTAGCACTATTATCTTCCAATAAGGTTTTATCTGGAGTTTTAAAGCTCTTTCTAGCTGTTTTATTTTGCCTAGCCTTTTGAAGTCCTGCTTTATTTGTTTTGCTTTATTTTGGCTTATCTCCTGTTTGAAAGAGTTTTTACTGAGTTTGTTGTGCATGCCATTGCTATCTTCCCTCATGCTGATTGTCTTCATACTGATTGTCTTGACTGGAAAAAAAAGAAAGAACTTTTTAGAAGGGGGTTTGGTGCTCTGGTTTGGTCATGCTAGCAATGACAGCAAAGTTTCCATGTTTTGACAGCAACTAAGATCTGGTAATGTATCATAGAAGTTAGCCTTGTGAATGAACTGTTCTGTTACCCAACCACTTCCAATTAAAAGTTGGTGGAGGAAGGGAGGGGAAGATCAAAGCTCTGAGAATATAAAGGACTCCCCTTTTCTTTCTCCAGAAAAAAAGAAGTGTGTTGTAACCAGAGTTCAGAGAAGGCAGCAGTGATTTGAAGAATCTGTCTCTGTATACTAATAAAAGATTATTCTGGAATACTGTTTCCCAGTGGAAATCAGAGATGGAGACTTCAAGTAAAGCCAACCCAACACCTACTGCTGATGCACCAGAATTTTGTCTCTTTATTGAATGATGTTCATAGAATCATAGAGTTGGAAGAAAAGGATATATTCCTCTTTTACAATAACAAAGTAGCATGCGGGATGTAGATTACATACAAGAAAAGGAGTCAGACAAGGCTGCTTGTTAGCACCCCTCCTGTTTAATCTTTATATTAATAAAATTATAACTATGTTAAATTACCCTGATCACTTCCTTCCCTCAACAGAGAATCATAAAATAACAATTCTGATATATGCAGATGACATACTATTACCCACGAATAAAATCTGGCTGAAAAACGTTTAAATAAACATTATGAGTCCTGTCAAATAGAAAACTATGCTAAATCAAAGGTGATTATCTTTGGCAAATATTCACCTAAATTTAATTGGAATTTAGGGGAAAATAAGATAAAACGAGAAGAGTTTCATATTTTGGCTTCCTTACAAGATGAGAGTACTTACAGGAAACTATGCTGGTTACTATCCATATGTTACACACAAAACAGTTTTATTTGCTAAACCTGCTAAAAGTATTCATAGTAATTATTTAAGAGATTTTGCTATAGATTGTGAAGAGGAGTCAGCTGCTTTTTTTTAAATGGATGTGGATGTATATGTGTATTCTTTTACTGGATTTTATTGGTTATTTGGATTTGAATTGGCTTTTAGTCAAATAAACAATTAACTGAATGCCATCATTTCCAGACAGTCCATGTGGTTCTTGTATTTGTTCCTGGGCCATTGTCCTTAGGCCATCCTCCTTCCAGATGGGATCCCAACCATGAATGGTGACTTTGGTGTTGACTACCGTTGAAGGCTGGCGGAGAAGGAACAGCATGCCCACCTTCAGGTTGATGTCTTCTGTTCAACAGATCAGGGAGAGTTGGAAGAGGCATAGGATTATGAGGAAGTTCACCAGCCAGAATGCTGAAAGATGAAAAAAAAAATATGCCTGGAGGGGCTACATCTAGAACCTCACATAAGATGTTGCCAGTGTTCCTTGTATGAAATTGCTACTAACAGCAAGTCATTGGGGTTTTTTAATTGTTAGTTGCCCTCAAGTCGATCCAGACACATGATGACCATGTGGATGAGACATCTCCAAGCTCCCCTATCCACCACTGCTCTGCTCAGGTCCTGAATATTCATGCCCATGATCTCCTTAATTTAGTCTATCCATCTGGCATGTGGTCTTCCTCTTTCTTTTCTATCCATTACCTTTCCTAGCATTACTGTCTTTTCTAGTCATCCATGCCTTCTCATTATGTGGGCAAAGTACAACAGTCTCAATTTGATCATCTTGGCTTCCAATGGGATTTCAGGTCTGATCTGTTCCAGGACCCATTTGTTTAGTATTTTGGCTGTCCACAGTATCCTATGCACTCATCTCCAGCAGTGCATCTCAAAAGAATTGATTTTCTTTCTGTCTGCTTTCTTTACTATTCAGCTGTCACATCTGTATATGGTAATGTGGAATACCATCACTTGGACAATTCTAACTTTAGTGCTCAGATAATAATAATAATAATAATAATAATAATAAAAAATCTTTATTTTTATACCGCCCGTCCAGTGATCAGGGCGGTGTACACATAGAAAAGTTAAAACATATAAAAAGGTTAAAAACAGTTAATCAAAACAATATTACAATTACAACCCAAGAATAACGGTGGTTCAGTCCAGTCATGGTGGGAGAAAAATAGCCGCAAAAAGAGTAGGAGCGGGGGAAATCAGGGGTAAGTTTGCTCAAATAAAAACGTTTTTAACCCCTTCTTGAATTGGGTTAGGGAGGCAGCCAAGCGGATCTCCGTGGGCAATGAGTTCCAGAGGCTCGGGGCGGCGATGGAAAAGGCCCTCTTACTAGTAGTTGACAGTCTGGCCTCTGGAACTTTAAGAAGTTGCTGCCCGGAAGATCTAAGTGTGCGGGGCGGATTATGTGGGGAGAGACGGTCCTTCAGGTACTCTGGGCCCAAGCCATTTAGGGCTTTATAGGTAATAACCAGCACTTTGTACTGAGCCCGGAAGCGAATAGGCAGCCAATGAAGATCTTTTAGTACGGGTGTTATGTGGCAGGCCCTGGAGGCTCCAGTGACCAGCCGTGCTGCCAAATTCTGCACTAGTTGTAGCTTCCGAGTGTGATACAAAGGCTGCCCCATGTAGAGCGCGTTGCAGAAATCCAATCAAGAGGTTACCAGAGCATGTACTACAGTTTCAAGGTCCCTCCGGTCCAGGTAGGGACGCAGCTGGCGTATCAGCCGAAGCTGAAAACAGGTGCTCCTGACCATCGCATCCACTTGAGAAGTAAGGTGGAGCGATGAATCAAGGAGCACCCCCAGACTGTGTACAGTGTCCTTAACGGGAAGCATGAGCCCGCTCAGGACCGGTAGAACCACCTCCATCCCTGGGCCGGGAGAACCTATCACGAGTACTTCCGTTTTCTCTGGATTCAGGATGAGTCTGTTTTCCCTCATGCAATCCATTACCGATTCCAGACAGGCCACGAGAGGAGCGAGTTAGTGTTCTTTACTCTTCAGGATCTTTTCTAGTTTTTTCATAGCTGCCCTACCCATTCTCAGTCTTCTTATTACTTGACTGCAGTCACCATTCTGATCTATGTTTGATCCTACCGTATGTATGGCATTTTTTTTAACTATTTAGATTTCCTCATTCTCTAGGTTGAATTTATATATTTCTTCTGTGATCATTATATTTGTTTTCTTTAGTTCAGCAGTAAGCCTGCCTTTGCACTTTCATCCTTAATAACTGTTCCAAGTCTGTGATGTCTTCTGCCAGTATAATGATGTCATTCATGTATCTTAGGATGTTCCTTCCTATCTTCACACCTCCTTTTTCTGAGTCTATCCCTGTTTTTCATATGGTGTTTTCAGTATACAAGCTGAACAAACAGAATGATAGAATGCAGCCTTGACTGACCCCTTTGCCTATTGGGGGTAGAAACCACTAATTCTAACAGTGATATCGGATGTCAGCCATAGTGGTGTTGTAGATAAAAGGGAGGGTGTCCTGGAGGACATCAAACATGGCATTTATAGGCTTCTTGGGCTGATTTGAATTTACCCTTACAGGCTTACAGGTTGGAAGGTGGATTGTTTATGTTTTTTATATTATGGTGGGAGAGGCCATTGATATCTGGGGTAAAAGTGCAGTTACCATGGTTTAACTGGTTTTAGGGGGTAGCTGAGCAACTCATAGCCTGAATCCACTAGGCAATATGGTGATTCTATTTTCTCCAATGTGGAAGGAATTGAAGATAGGTTCGACTATGTTTGCAGGCCACCTAAAGTAGATATGGTAGGGGTGGAAGAGATGCAAGACACAGTGTGTTGTGTTGAAGCCTCCGATACATCATGCCCTAGATTTAAGGTTCTGAGCTCTGGATCTTAGGTTGAGGAATCAGACCATCTGCCCTTGATACTCCTCATAATGTGGAAAATAGCAGAGTATATAACGGTCACTGTGCAAAGGGCAAGGGACCAAGGGCTGGGTTGTCTACAATAGAGGAGTAGGAGACCTTGAGTCTGGTAAAACAGTATAGGATTGAGATTGGTTCCAATGGTGCCTCTGGGCAAAGGGTGGTCTGTGGATGGTACTGATGGGTATTTGTATTTCCTTATCTGCAGGATGTGAAGGACAGTCAGGACTTGCTGTTGACCTGGGGTCATTTCCATGGTTGACTGTTTGATCACCATGTGTATACATTAACCCAGAGGTTCTCTGTGAGGTCTGGTTTTTTGTCAGCAGTACTGGGCCACATGCACATGAGACTGGGACTCTATGAGAGTTTTCCCAAATAAGCGCCTTGAACTGGGAAGCATGGTTACAGTAGGCCTGGGGAGTGAAGGCCTGGCAATAGGAACAGGAAGGCACGTTGTGAGTTTGAGCTGGAGATTGAAAGAATGTAACTCTGACAACAGAGGAATCATGTTGTCCCATACCCCTTAGGAATAGAAATAGTCATCCAACTGCTAGCGCCGCCAACAGGCAACACTGACAAAGCAAGCCAACAAAAGTCCTGAATACTGAGAAGCGACCAACCCAGTTGTGTGAGGCACAAGGACCACAAAAAAGAAATGCTAAAAACACGTGTTCTGCATTCAAGACCAAGAGTCCCAATTTCATCGCCTGCTTCCTCCATGTTCTAAAACCCAAATGTTCCCCAACCATCCTCTTTCTCTTGAAACCTCTCTAGCAATGAATTACAAAGCAAAAACTTCTATTCATTGCACCACAGGAATATTCAAAGACATAGCCATGTTAGCCTGTTTCAGTATAAAAAGAGGAGTAAAGGGGTAAGTTTTATGAAATACTTAAAATTAATCAACTTATTTTAGTGTGAGTTCTTGTGGACTATGGAGTACCTCTTCAGATGCATTTTCCTCTTTCCCCTCCTTTTTTTATACTAAACAAATAATGAGTGCTGTTAACCCACAAATTTCTTATAGCTTCACTGGGGAATGGGGAAAATGAGTTAGGATATTAACTGGTTACTTCCAAGTTCTACTAATATTATAAAACCAAATGTTTTTTTAAAGGCAAGCAGGACACTACTGCCAACAGAAAAAAAAATTCTTCATATATTAGTTATGGCAACAACATTGTGAAACCACAGGGGTTAATTCTGAGTTTCTCAATTAAAAGAAGTGGTTGTAGAAAGGATGCCTTTCCTGTGGTTCATGAGGAAATATATGATAGAAGATATAAAAAATCCAAATACACATACTAACACTGAATGTTTGCTAAACATACCTGAGTTTAAGACTTTCTGAAAGCCTTTCGGCTTCTTCAACAGCTTTTTTAATGTTTGTAGGCCCAAGTATTGAATGAAAGTAATCCTGAAATTACAAACAGCATAAAACCATTTAATACTGTGGTACCACTGTCCACTGTATACAGAAAACATTTATTAGTATCATTACCACTTTGGCACTGCTTTTTTAGATGAACTACAGCTCCAATCTGAAGTGTTCTCATGACCTCCTCTTTCTGGTTGCATGGAATTAAGAACTGACTCATTTTTCACATTGAAGCCTTATTTTCAATTTATTCTCAAAATCTTTCCAGTAGTGCAGGGATAGAGACTACAGTAACTCCAACAGTAGTGGCAATACTGCTATTGAAATGATCCAGGCTGCTGAATATTGAGTTCAAATGTTGCCACAATGGCTTCCCTGGGGGCCATAGCTGTATCTTTTGTCTAGATGGGGAACTGGCTCTATTTACCTCTGTGATAATAAGTTACAAATTGTGCATGACAGGCCAAACTGTTGTGTAACAATGAGTGAGACTCAGAATCTGACGTTTCCCTTTAAAATCTCCTATTTACATACAGCCATAGGAGTGGGAGTAAGAAAGAGAAACACAGAGAGAGAATTTGAGAAGGAATAAGCAGTCTTTGATTCCTCTCAGTTTGCTAAACTGAGAGGCGCACACAATCCTCATCAGGGACAACCTTCTTACTTATCTCAGTCATAGCAATATGCTTGAGGTAGCTTCTCTTACACCTGAGGAAGACTGGCAACATCTTTCCAGAAATCACTACCCTGCTCATCTCTAGACCACAGTGGATGATGGTCAAGAAATGTTTGGTACATGTTCTTTGGCTTAGTATTCTCCAAAAAGAAGAGCAGTGCTCAGATTAGGAAAATTTAGCAGATGATACAGTAAGGCAAATGCAGCATAGAACAGATAAAGAGGTAGTACAGGAATGGCTACTCTAAATGAATTCAAGCCTCCAGGGCCAGATGAACTAAATCCAAAGATAGTAAAAGAACTGACAGAAGTAATCTCAGATCCACTGGCAATAATCTTTTAGAATTCCTGGAGAACAGGTGCAGTGGCAGCTGACTGGAGGAGGGCAAATGTTGTCCCCATCTTCAAAAAGGGGAAAAAGAGGACCCAAATAATTACCACTCAGTCAGCCTGACATAAATTCCAGGAAAGATTCTAGAATAGATCACAAAACAGACAGTCTGTAAGCACTAAGAAAGGAATGCCATGATCACTTGAAGTCAACATAGGTTTCTTAAAAACAAGCTTAATCTTATCTCACTTTTTGATAAGTTACAAGAGTGGTAGATGAAGGGAATGTTACAGATGCAGTGGATCCTGATTTCAGTTAGACCTTTGGAAGGTCCCCCATGATATCCTTGTAAAAAAGCTGGTCATGTCAGGGTTACACAATGTAACCGTTAGGTGGATTTGTGGTCGGTTGACAGATTGAACCCAAAGGATGCTCACCAAAGGCTCCTCTTCATCCTGGTAAGAAGTGGCCAGCAGGCTGCCACAGGGTTCTGTCCTAGGCCTAGTGATATTCAACATTTTTACCAATGACATGGATAAAGCAACAGGGGGCATGCTTATCTAATTTTCAGATGACACCAAATACTACAGAGGATAATATGCAGTACTCGAGAGGACAGGATCAGAATTCAAAATAGACTTAACAGATTGAAGACCTGGGCCAGGACTAACAAAACAGGGAGAAATGCAAGATACTACACTTAGGCAGAAAAAACAAACACAAAATGCACAGATACAGAATGGGTGGCACCTGGCTTGACAATAATACATGTGAAAGGGATCTAGGAGTCCTAGTAGACCACAAGTTAAACATGATTCAACTGTGTGATGTGGCAGCTTAAAAAGCCAACGTGATTTCAGGCTGCATCAATAGAAGTACAGTGTCTAGATAAGGCCTGCACAACATGGGCCAAAAGCGGCTTGCCAAGCCATTTCCAGTAGCCCATGTCCTCAAGCTCGCCCCCAAGCCTTCTCTGCCACTCAATCTTCTCGTGAGGAGATGGTTGAGCTGTGGAGGAGTCTTTGGAGTGCATGATCGCCCATCACCCTCCTATCCAGCCAAGCCGTGTCCTTGGGACAAAGCTGGGCTATGGAGAAGTGGCGTCATCAGGGTTGGTGTCAGCCAGTGCATGGAGTGGACAGACTGCCCCCCCCCCCAGCCAGACCGCCACCTCCCCATGCTTTCTGAGTCCTTTGAGGCAGCTGAGGGCTCAGAGGGTACCACCTCACCACCACCCAAGCTCTCCAAGTCCTGCAAGGCAGCTGCCATGCAGGATTCCAAGCACACCCCCATCCACCCACCCCAACCTATCTGTGGGCTGAAGAAGTCAACCTATTTTAATTTTGCCCCCTACTTACTGCTAAGTTGTGCAGGTCTGGTCTAGATCGAGGGAAGTTATTTAACCACTCTATTCTGCTTTGCTCAGACCTCACTTGAAATACTGCATCCAATTCTGGGCACCACAATTCAAAAAGGATGTTGATAAGCTGAAGCATGTACAAAGGAGGGCAACTAGGGATGTCATATTGAGAATGGAGCACATTTGTTTTCTGTTGCTCCAGAGACTAGGACATAGGGCAATGGATTTAAACTACAGGAAAAGAGATGCCACCTAAACATTAGAGAGAACTTCCTGACAATAAAGAGCTGCTCATCAGTGGAAATATGCTGCCTTGGAGTGTGGTGGAATCTCCTTTGGAGGTTTTCAAACAGAAGCTGGATGGCCATCTGTTGTGTATTCCTGTATGGCAGGGGGTTGGACTGGATGGCCCTTGTGGTTTCATCTATTATTCTATTATGATGATTCTATCTATAAACACAAAGTAACTAAGTAGTTGAACAGAGAGTAACAAACGAGGTCACCAATGTGAATTATTATTATATATAATGACCACCTGCCCAAGTGCATTTTGCAAATATATTATCAAGAATAAAATTTAAAAGAGAAGGAAATTTTCAGTAATGGGATTTTTATAAAGTATAAGCACTTATTTATCATTTAATTCTCTCAGTTTCACCTGAAATTTTAAAGTGTGTACTAAGAATCTAAAAAAAAGAAAAAGAAAAAAAAAGATAAAGCCATTGATAACTGGATACATACTTGTTGTTGTTTGAAATCAGGCCTCTTTTTAATAAGATTATACACAGTCACATATTTCATGTACAGTACATAAGCTTTCTCTTCATCTCTGTCCAACCGGCACTCTTCAGCAGCTTTGAAAATCTTAAGAGCACTCTGTACATAACTTGAAATTGAAGCAAGAATTAAAATGAATATACATTTATTCAATCAAATACTTAAATACAGATTGCACAATGCATGTGCTTTAGCTATTTTTTGTTTTTTAAAAATATGATTTCTATGCCAGGCACAGAATTCTCATTCAGTTCAGTAGTTCCAATGTCCAAGTAGCTATGAATAGAATTATAGTCTTGGGTCCAAAAGACACTACAGAAATAATATACTTTGAAACTGCTTTAACTGCCTTGGTTCAGTGTAGGGGAATCCTGGGAATTATAGTTTGTTGTGGCACCAGTGCTTTCAGACACAGAAGGCTAAATGTCCCACAAAACTATAGTTCCGGTAAAAGGGGAGAAAAATTATTTAACTGCTTGGGCAATATGAATGCTAAAAGGTAACTGGGAAATAATGATACATATAAGATGATATAACATATGCTTTCTTTTCCTTTAAAGAAGCTCAAAACTAATTATAAAAAAATCAACCAGCATCATGTTTCTATTGAGACATAGCTACATTTAACGAGGAAGTAATTAACTCATTTAGTACTGTAAACACACTAAGAATAGGTACTTGCCCAAAATGCATCATGATCAAAAGATTGCTGATTTCTACTGGAAACTACATTCCAGAAATATAGTGACATTATACTTTAAAAGAAATATGAGAATTGTTTTAGCTATGCTGGTTTTACAAGAACATCCACCACCCTCTGAACTATTTCTAGGAAACAAGATGGTATCTATCTCAATTTAGCCACTATACATACCTCTTAGTACTGGTTTTCTCAGGTTTTATTTCTGTCTTTTTGTTAAGATCTTTCAATGAAGTGCAGAGGTATAATTCTTTAGGTACAGTTGCCACAGCAGGCATGTTAATAGAGAGATACGCCTCCTCCAAAGGACCCAGAAAATCTTTAAATTACTGTCCTACACTGTTAGTTTTCTGGAAAAGAGAAGATTTAAAGTAAGTGTTAAGTACATAGTCACATCTTCAGCATTTTTTAAATGTTTGATCACACAAATGTTAACAAGGTGATGTAGAGTGGAAGGCTTTCATGGCGGGCATCTATAGTATTTTGTGGGGCTTTTGGGCTATGTGGCCATGTTCTAGAAGAGTTTATACCCTGCTCTTCAGCCCTAAAGGCTATCAGAGCGGATTACAATTATTATTTTTAAGACGGTTCCCTGCCCTCAGGTTTACAATCTAAAAGACACGACACAAAAGGAGAAGGGAATGGTGATGGGGAAGGGGATCAGGTCCAGCAGTTGTTCTCTCCCTCTGATGCCTGGACCAAGGCAGATGGACTGGAGGGAGGACTTGACTTCTTAATCTAGGCCCAATGGAGTTTGGCCTCTCCTGTCACTCCCTCCTAGGCAACCAGATAGTGTTGTCATGAAGGGAGGGCTCTTCAACTTGAGGCCAGGCCGGATGGTGCTGCTAGACCTCTTTCACTCCCTTCTAGGTGGCCAGATGATGTCTTCAGGAGGGAGGGCTCTTCAACTTGAGGCCAGGCCTGATGGTGCTGCTAGGCCTCTCTCACTCCCTTCTAAGTGGCCAGATATCATTCTCTGGATATATATATATATATATATATATCTCCAATCCTTTTCCAGGCTATCATTTTCTGAAGATGCCAGCCACAGATGCTGGCGAAACATCAGAAAGGAACTCTTCTAGAACATGGCCACATAGCCCAAAAGCTCCACAAAATACTATTAACAAGTGAGTATGGAAAATCAAGACTGTAAATAGCCAAAAAACAAACAAAAGCAAAAACAAAAAAACCCATGTCACTGGACGTTGTACAAAATGCAAGAAGAGCTATGTTCAACTCTACTTCATTGTCAAATTTGTCATTTATTTATTTATTATTTTTAATTTCTAGTGACAGGCTGTTTTATGTGTTTCAATAATTACCTTTTAAGTAGTAAAGTGTGAAAAAGATGGATGTTGGGGGGGGGGAATTATAGAACAATACACTGCTTTCTACAAGCCTCAGTGGGAAGACATATTGTATATTACTTCACCCACAAATATACATGTGTTTCTTGTTCAGTTTGTCTCTTGTAGCCCCATTTACTCCCACAGCTGGATTAACAGTAAAAAAGACACTGTCTATAAATTTGAAGGCTTTTCTAAATATATAATCAAGCTTCAACATGTTATGTACTGTATATGTTTATCTATAAGTCGTCAAAAACCGCCCCACCCCCAAAAACCTGAGTGCACTTATCCATAGGTACTGTATTTTAAATCTTCTTTAAAAAGGAACTATTCCTCTGGTGAAAAGTAAGAGTGTAATCTGTCCTGGAAGCACTAACCTACCCCAAGTTTCCCATCTATCCATCCTTTACGATGAACAATGACAATTATGCCTCCTTGGATTTTGTAAATACTTTGGCACTGTTTTCATTCGCTTCATGATTTAAATTCTTTGTTCTAAGCCTCTAACTTTTACTCTGAACTTATGCATGGGTCATATAAAAATCCATAATGTTGGCTCCAAAACCTGCCCTTGACATATACATATACATGAGGTAGACTTATAGTCGAGTATATAGAGTAATTTTTATTCTTCACCACCTTGACAGGAAGAAATTGGTAACACGCCAAAACAGGACTGCTTGGTAATCATAGTAAATGGAATCCAAGTTAATAATAATAATAATAATAATAATAATAATAATAATTCTATTCCAACAGACTAAAAACATTAAAAAATCATCATAAAATGTACATACATTATTACATACAGTTAAAATCTAAGGACCGCAAATTATCCATACTGTTCTCACTTTCTACCTAATTAGCTAGTCGTTCCTTGAACCATTATTATTACTGTATTAATTTTATTAATTTTATTTATATAGCGCTGTAAGTTTACACAGTTTTTAGGAGTGGTTTAACCACGGCCTGTTTCATTGCCTGTGGAAATTTGCCCTGCCTGAGGGACGCATTGACGACAAGTTGGAGTAATGTCGTCACCTTGTCCCCTCCTTGAACGGTCAACCAAGATGGGCAGGGATCAAGTGAGCAGGTCGTCTTCCTAACACTTCCAAGGAGCTTGTCCACATCAAAATTCAAAGGTTCAAAGTAAGTATATTGTTAAGAGCTAAAAGCCGTCACAATACAAAACAGGTCTAGTCAATATGAGCAGTATGTACAGTATACACAGAGGCAAATAAAAGGGTCAAGGCACAAAAACCACAAATAAAATCGCTATTAAAACATAAAAATATTGATATAAAAAAGCTCATCTGTAAAATACAATATGACCTTGTTAAAAATGATAAAAATATAGAACAGATAAAAACTCCTAATCATCGTTCCCAATTTGAGAATTGAGTCTGATCTTACTGGCTGCTAACCTAAATTCTGCTACCATATAAGTGATAGATACATCATTGCCAGCCAGAAGAACACAAATCTGCTGGAAACAGGGTCTATCAGAAAGAGAATGTAATATACCTGCGAGAAACCTTTGTCTGGGGGATACATAAAGAGGACAATGTAAAAGATAATGTTCGATGTTCTCTACTTCCCTGGATTTGCAGATACATGATCTAAGGTGGACAGGGGTGTTATTATATCTGCCTGTCAAATGGGCATAAGGCATACATTGGTACCTTAAAGCTGTGAATGCTTTTCTGATAGGGGCCAGAGTAAGATGGAAAAAGTAATGCTCTAACCCAAATGAGGTCTTGTATAGTGGGTACCACAAGGAACAAGAAGAGTTCAAAAGTGAATGTAAGTCGGACCATTTGGAGGCAAGATGAATTTTCTCTTTAATCAGTTGCTTGACTCTACGGGAGGCAAAATTTGGTAATGAGTCCACATTAATCTCATAGCTCTGGAGTATCGCTCTTACTACATATACCCAGGAGCTTGGAGAGTTAACAGATAATTGCTCTAAGAAGCATTTTTGGGAAGCCTGGAATCACATGGTTAACAACTTAAGCCAGTAGAAGGCAAGAGCAGTGTGTATACCAGCTTTCAGGGAAGTTTGGCCTGTTTCTGCCCCCAGAAAGGAGGCAGGAGTGCATCTTGGGATAGCCAACAGGGATTTCAAAAATAAATTCTGAACAGACTCCAAGACATCATCAATACTCAAACTCAAAATGATCCAGTCTAATCGAGTCCACGGAGTCACTGGACGCTGTTATGTATTCTGCATTAATGCCAGTGTCCAGATCGGCCCTTATCTGAGAGATCTTATCGGCAAAAAAGTCATTAAAAGTGTCACAGCAGGTGACTCTTGGTTCTAATAAAGAATTCAGGGTGGGAGGGGGCTGAATTAGATCTTTGACCACCCTGAATAGCTCTGCTGGACGAGACTCTGTCGATGCAATACGCGCAGCATAGAACTAGTTCTTTGCTGCATTGATTGCCGCTCCATAGAACCTTAATAGGTTCTCTAGGAGTGCCTTATCAGATAAATGCCGGTGTTGACGCCAGTGGTGTTCTAGTCGTCTCGTCTCTCGCTTCATCCTCCAAATGTGTACCATGGTTGTTTATTTGAAGCCAGTTGGAGAGGACACTCAGGAGCAATACTGTTTATAGCCCCAGGGAGGTTGGTGTTCCACGTTTTAACTAGGGCATCAACAGAATCGCTGTCATTCCCAAACAAATATCACTCTAGGGCTTCTTGGAACCTTTTGGGTTCCATCAGCCTTTGAGTGTGGACCATCTTAATAGGTCCTCCAACCCCAGGGGGGAATATAGGTAGTGACCTTTAATCCTAACTTGACCAGGAAGTGGTCTGCCTATGACAGGGCAGTAGTCCCAATGACTTCTGCCCACGGACTGTCCTGTTCCGTACAAAAGGCCACATCAAGTGTGCTACCTGCACAATGTGTTGGCCCCGAGATCAACTGGGACAGGCCCATGGTCGTCATGGTATCCATGAATTCCCGAACTGCAGAGCAGAATCCAAGACAATGGGGAAATTTGGGCTTGGTTCAAGGAACAAAGCAGGTGAGTTACTGACAGAGTTCTGCAAGGCCAACAACCAATTCATCACCTAATGATCTGATGAACATCAATGTCGATAGAATGGGTCGAAGCGGGCTCCCTATAGGAAGGAGAGTAAGAGCATTAAGATGGATGCCTCTCTCTCCAGTAATCCTCAGCTCGGTATCAAGCTATTTACGATGCCAAGGTCGGTGTTGGAGATCTCTGGGAACAAGAAGGGGATGGCTGAGGAGGTGGAGGAGGAAGAGAAAGTTTTAACCAGTAAGCCCTCAGCAGAGTTGCCAGAATCTCTTTCAGTGCGGAGAAATCGCTGACGTCTGAAAACTGACAACCTCCAGAACCTCGAGTGGTGCAGCCCTTTGTCCGGCTGACACAGGACCATTGATGCCGAGTCAAAGACACTGACTGGGAAAGGGATAGAGAGATCGGGATAGAGAGATCGTCTACTAACATCAACATAGGCATCAAGAAAGCCATTGCAGAGTTCACTTGGGCTGTTGCCACAGACACAGAAGGTGCTGAAGTAGATGGTGTCGAATGATGAATGGTGTCAGCCAGCTCCTCCTGCAAGCTTGCAAGCAAGAAGATCCCTCCCTCCATCGACCATCTGGAGGGGGAGAGAAAGGCAGGCCAGCTCCTTCTGCAAGCAAGAAGAAGAGCCCTCCCTTCAACCCAACCACCATCTTGAGGAGGAAAGAAAGGAAAGCCAGCGCCTTCTGCAAGCAAGAAGAGCCCTCCCTTCATTCACCATCTTGAGGGAGAGAAAGGCAAGCCAGAGCTCCAACAGGCCTTGCCTAAAAAGAAGAAGAGCCCTCTCTCCAGTCCATCTGCTTTGGTCCAGGCCTCTGAGGGAGAGATGATTTGCTGAACTTTCCCCCTCCCCCACCACCATTCCCTTCTCCTTTTGTGTCGTGTCTTTTTAGATTGTGAGCCTGAGGGCAGGGAAATGTCTAATTAACAAATTGTAAGCTGCTTTGAGAGCCTTGGCTGAAGAGTGGGGTATAAATAAAAATTATTATTATTATTATTATTGTTATTATAAAACTGAAAAGAATAAATGTTGTAGGTGTATTCATGGTAACATAGGTGGTGGTACTACATCCTGGTGAAAAAATGCTGGGAAAAGATCCACGTTACAATTAGTGAAATCCTAAGAATTGATTCCCAAATGCTACCAGAAGTACATCTTCTCAATATGATAAACAAAACTTCAACAAATATTGAAAAAGAACATTGGAAAATGCCCTCGTGGATGATCTTAGAAGTGAAAATATTACTGTACTAGCAAAAAATTGAAAGAGAAAGAAACTCCAACCAGATCATTAAGCAGAGAGTTTGTGAACATTTAGAAGCCAATGTCATAATCACAAAAAGCCAACATGGGTTTCAGAGAAACAAGTCATGCCAAACAAATGTGATCCCTTTTTCTGATAAAATTACCAGTTTGGAAGATGAAGGGAATGCTGTGGATATAGTATATCTTGATTTCAGTAAGGCCTTTGATAAGGTTCCCCACGACATTCTTGCAAACAAGCTTGTAAAATGTGGGCTAGACAAGGTAACTGTTACATGGATTTGTAATTGGTTGACTGACCGAACCCAAAGAGTGCTCAACAATGGCTCCTTTTCATCCTGGAGAGAATCATAGAATCATAGAGTTGGAAGAGACCACAAGGGCCATCCAGTCCAACCCCCTGCCATGCAGGAACTCCCAGTCAAAGTATCCCCGACAGATGGCCATCCAGCCTCTGCTTAAAGACCTCCAAGGAAGGAGACTCCACTACACTCCGAGGGAATATGTTCCACTGTCGAACAGCCCTTACTGTCAGGAAGTTCCTCCTAATGTTGAGGTGGAATCTCTTTTCCTGCAGCTTGCATCCATTGTTCCGTGTTCTCGTCTCTGCAGCAGCAGAAAACAAGCTTGCTCCCTCCTCAATATGACATCCTTTAAAATATTTGAACAGGGCTATCATATCAACTCTTAACCTTCTCTTCTCCAGGCTAAACATCCCCAGTTCCCTAAGACGGTCCTCAAAGGGCATGGTTTCCAGTCCCTTCACCATCTTAGTTGCCCTCCTTTGGACATGCTCCAGTTTCTCCACATCCTTTTTGAATTGTGGTGTCCAGAACTGGACACAGTATTCCAGGTTGGGCCTGACCAAAGCAGAATAGAGTGACACTATTACTTCCTTTGATCTAGACGCTATACTTCTATTGATGCAGCCTAGAATAGCATTGGCCTTTTTAGCTGCCGCATCGCACTGTTGACTCATGTTCAACTTATGGTCTACTTGAACTCCTAGATTCCTTTCACACATAGTTTCATTCAGCCAGATGTCCCCCATCCTAAATCTGTGCATTTCATTTTTACGCCCTAAGTGCAGTACCTTACATTTCTCCGCATTGAATTTCATTTTGTTAGCGTTGGCCCAGTTTTCTAATCTATTCAGGTCATTTTGAATTTTGATCCTGTCTTCTGGAGTATTGGCTACTCCTCCTAATTTGGTGTCATCTGCAAATTTGATAAGTAAGCCCCCAATTCTGTCATCCAAGTTATTAATAAAGATATTGAATAGCACTGGGCCAAGTACAGATCCCTGTGGGACCCCACTGGTCACTTCTCTCCAGGATGAAAAGGATCCATTGTTGAGCACCCTTTGTGTGCGGACAGTCAACCAGTTACAAATCCATGTAACGGTTCCTTGTCTAGTCCACATTTTGCAAGCTTGTTTGCAAGAATGTCATGGGGAACAGAAGTGACCAGTGGGGTGCCACAGGGTTCTGTCTTGGGCCCAGTGCTGTTCAATATCTTTATTAATAATTTGGATGACAGAATTGGGGGCATACTTATCAAATTTGCAGATGACACTAAACTAGGAGGAGTAGCTAATACCCCAGAGGACAGGATCAAAATTCAAAATGACCTCAATATACTAGAAAGCTGGGCCAATGCTAACAAGATGAAATTCAACAAAGAGAAATGTAAGGTTCTGCACTTAGGGAGGAAAAATGAAATGCACAGATATAAAATGGGGGATACCTGGCTGAATGAGACCACATGTGAAAGGGATCTAGGAGTCCAAGTAGACCATAAGCTGAACATGATCAACAGTGCGATGCGGCAGCTAAAAAGGCCAATGCAATTTTAGGCTTAGAATCATAGAATCATAGAAATTTAGAGTTGGAAGAGACCACAAGGGCCATCCAGTCCAACCCCCTGCCGTGCAGGAACTCCAAATCAAAGCATACCCGACAGATGGCCATCCAGCCTCTGCTTAAAGACCTCTAAGGACGGAGACTCCACCACCCTCCGAGGGAGTGTGTTCCACTGTCGAACAGCTCTTACTGTCAGGAAGTTCCTCCTAATGTTGAGGTGGAATCTTTTTTCCTGCAGTTTGCATCCATTGTTCCGAGTCCTGGTCTCTGGAGCAGCAGAAAACCAGCTTGCTCCCTCCTCAATGTGACATCCCTTCAAGTATTTAAACAGGGCGATCATATCACCTCTTTCTCTTCTCCAGGCTAAACATCCCCAGCTCCCTAAGGCGTTCCTCATAGGGCAAGGTTTCCAGACCCTTCACCATTTTAGTCGCCCTCCTTTGGACACGCTCCAGTTTCTCCACATCCTTTTTGAATTGTGGTGCCCAGAACTGGACACAGTATTCCAGGTGGGGCCTGACCAATGCAGAATAGAGTGGCACTATTACTTCCCTTGATCTAGACACTATACTTCTATTGATGCTACCTAAAATTGCATTGGCCTTTTTAGCTGCTGCATCACACTGTTGACTCATGTTCAACTTGTGGTCTACTTGGACTCCTAGATCTCTTTCACATGTTGTCTCATTAAGCCAGGTGTCCCCCATCCTATATCTGTGCATTTCATTTTTCCGCACTACATGTAGGACCTTACATTTCTCTGGGTTAAATTTCATTTTGTTAGCTTTGGCCCAGCCTTCTAGTCTATTCAGGTCATTTTGAATTTTGATCCTGTCCTTTGGGGTATATGTTCTGACAGTTAGCTGAGACTGACCAGTCCCCAGTGCTACTAAGCTTGCTGACCTGTTCATAGCACACATTTATAAGCATCATGGGTTGCCAGACAAGACTGTGAGTGACAGGGGTAGCACCTTCACTTCAACCTTTTGGAAGGTGCTGCAAAGAAAATTGGGGGTAGAAGTGGCCCTGAGCACCGCCTGGCACCCCCAGTCTGACGGGCAGTGTGAAAAAACGAACCAGGCTCTCGAGAAGTACCTCCGGTGTTACACTAATTATTTGCAGGATGATTGGTATGACTTATTGCCCCATGCTGAAGTGGCATTCAACAGTTCGGTGCATAGGAGCACTGGCAAATCGCCTTTCGAGGTTGTCTATGGATATGAACTCAGGACCCTCCCGGCCTTGCCAGCTGACCCTTCGGACCCTGTGACTGTGACTCAATGGGTTCAGAGGGTCCAGGCTGCTTGGTCCCAGGTTGCCAAGGCTCTAGAGGTGGCAAAAACAGACTATAAGAAACATGCTGACCGTAAGAGATCTGTGGGGTGGGACATCAAACCTGGGGATCGGGTATTTTTGTCCACGAAGAATCTGAAATCTAGGCACCCGTCTAAGAAACTGGGACCCAAATTCATAGGGCCTTTCCTGGTGAAAAGACTTGTCAATGATGTGACTGCGGAATTGGACTTGCCTAAATCGTATAGACATTTACACCCTGTATTTCATTTTAGTTTGCTGAAACCGGACCGGAGCACAGGACGATGGAGACAGGACAAAGACCCGCCCCTGCCCATGATGGTTGAGGGGGAGCAGCATTTTGAAGTTGCTAAGATCTTGGACTCTAGAATGCACAGAAACAAGCTGCAGTACCTGATTCGCTGGAAACATTTTTCAGCGGATCATGATGAATGGGTGTTCGCTAAGCATGTTAAAGCCCCTGAATTGATTGCTAAGTTTCATCGGATGTATCCTGACAAACCTAGATAATATTTTGTTGCCTTTTCTGTTTCCTTTCATGTCCTGTTCCCTTTTTCACATATGCAGGGGGGGGTCTTCTTTTCGGGGGGCTGACTGTCAGAATCCTTGTAGTATTCTTCCAGATATGGGGTAGTAGGTGTAGTTGGGGATGATGGTACATAGTTAGCTGCTAGATAGAGAGGAGGAGTGCATAACGGTGCCAGGAGGATTTATCAGTTGACCTTGGTGCTGCTCAGCTCTAAGCTTGGAATGCAGAAGTTTCTGGTGGGAAGCGTTCAGCTAAGGGGGGAGATGAGGTGGAAAACGAAACCTATGGGAAAATACTGGAATAGGTTTCGCGGGCTTTTGGGTGAAGGAGGGAGGTGTGAGCCTTTGGAAGATATAGGGGTGCTGGGCGGGGACTGGTCAGTCTCAGCTAAGAAGCTGAATGGTGTGGTTTTGCTGATCCTGGAGCATCAATAAAGTTCTGTTTATTCTACATAAAGCTGACTGGTTGATTGTCTAGGGTTCTGGACCCCTGTTCTGACAAGAGGTGAAATGATAGCCCTGTTCAAATATTTTAAAGGATGTCATATTGAGGAGGGAGCAAGCTTGTTTTCTGCTGCTGCAGAGACGAGAACACGGAACAATGGATGCAAGCTGCAGGAAAAGAGATTCCACCTCAACATTAGGAGGAACTTCCTGACAGTAAGGGCTGTTCGACAGTGGAACATACTCCCTCGGAGTGTAGTGGAGTCTCCGTTCTTGGAGGTCTTTAAGCAGAGGCTGGATAGCCATCTGTCGGGGATGCTTTGACTGGGAGTTCCTGCATGGCAGGGGTTGGACTGGATGGCCCTTGTGGTCTCTTCCAACTCTATGATTCTATGATTCCATCCATCGATAGCTTTAAGAAAGCCATGAAGATGCATCTCTTCCGGCAGGCCTTCCCAGAAAATGGTTAATGTCACCCGGCTCCAAACCTTTCGCCAGTCCCTAATCCTCTTCACCCGATACAGCTCAAAGAATTTTTAGTTTGTTATTGTTGACTGTCCGCTATTTGCACTATGTTTTAACTTGTTGTTGGTTTAATTCTTTTTTTAAGGGGGGGAGGTGGGAATGGGATTGGATATTTTAATTGTCTTGTTTTTAATTTTATCTTGTACCCCACCCCGATTCCTCGCTCAGAGGGGCGGGCTAGAAATAAATATGATTATTATTATAGCTACTTTAGTCCTTGTACAAGTATGATTCATAGCTGGGGCTAGTTATGATTCATAGCTGGGGCTAGCTGTTTAGATTTTACAACTACAACTCCTACAATCCCTTGCCACCGACCATCTTGATTGGGGCTGATGGAAGTCACAGGCAAAGATATCTGCAAGACCAAAGCTTCTCCATTTTTGGTTTAAAGGGCAGGACATTTCTTCAACTTTACGAATCACACCTCTGCTGGATAAAAAAAACCCTCTCCTCTTAGAATTCGATACAGTGGTCCCCCGGGATACGAAGCCCCCGGGGAACAAAATCCCCGGGACCCGAAATGGCCGGGGCCGAAAAAAAGCCCCCGGCCTACGAAGAAATCCCCGGGTTGCGAAAGAAAAAAGCAACCCAGGCCCTTTAAAACAGCGCGCTTCTGGCGCGCTGTGCATTAACTAAAGCAGTCCCCCGGGTTGCGAAACACTTCCGGGTTACGAAAGTAATCCCGGAACGGATTACTTTCGCAACCCGGGGGACCACTGTACAAAGAATCCAAAAAGACTCTTTTGAATCCCTCATGGCACAATTATTTAACATTGGTCACTTAGGTTAATCCAAAACTTGTCTTTACAGTTGGTCCTCCACATTTGTGGCTTTGACTTTTGGGGATTTAATTATCTGAGGTTTTGATTAGTATGTTCTCTCTAGGAATCTCTAAGTCCTCACAATTCTGTTGGAGGTTGACCATAGAGTTGTGCTGCAGAACGCAGAAGTTCCTAGAGAAAATCCCTCTTTAGGCATTTGTAGGTCCTTCAACATGAAGGCAGATATTGACCACAGAGTTCCACGTTAGGACCTGGAGATTCCTAGAGAGCTGTTCTGTCAGGTAAAAAGAATAGTTTTGTTTTTAAATTTGTGGTTTTTCCAAATCCACGGGGGTCTTTCACCTCTAACCCCAGCGAATGTGGAGGGACCAATCTATTGTACAGTATGAAACCTTGGGAGACAAACCTGTAGGATATCACAGCACACAAGTTCAAAGCACAAATATCTGCTCTCTCTTTACCAGTCACTTCCAAGTCTGAATTTCAATAGCTCTCCTATATGTGGAACGTTGCAAATTAAGTGCTATGTGTCATACAAAACAAAACAAAACAAAAAGCTTCATTTATATACCGCTTCATACCCTTAAGGAGTGTCTAAGCGGTTTACAATTGTAAGCTATTTGCCCCCCAACAATCTGGGTACTCATTTTAGCTACCTCGGAAGGATGCAAGCCTGAGTCAAGCTTCAGCCCTTTGCTGGTCTTGAACTCGCCACCTTATGGTTTTGAGTGAGTGGCTGCAGTACAGGCATTTAACCACTGCACCACCAGGGCTGATACATTACTGTTGTTTGTTGTTGTGTGCCTTCAAGTTGTTTCCAATTTATGGAAACGCTTTCATGGGGTTTCTTGGCAAGATTTGTTCAGAGGAGGTCTACCATTGCCTTACCCTGAGGCTGAGAGAGTGTGACTTGCCCAAGGTCACCCAATGGCTCAGAGGGAACCGAACCACTCTCCCACACTGGCTCTGGTTGGTATATAAAATGGGAAGCAACTCAATACACCAATGTCCTGTGTCCGAAACACACAGCAGAAATAATCCAGTTTGAGACCTCTTTAACTACCCTGGCAGTTAACAGTTAATACTGTTGCACTGTTTTTAAATTGTATTGTTTTAGACTTATTGTTCATAGTCTTGAGTCCCTGTATTGGGAGAAAGGAAGGATATAAGAAAATAATAATAATACCATGCCACCGGCTTCCATGGGCTTGTGTTGTGCAATGAATTACAATCCCCAGAATTCCCTATCTATTTCTATTTATTGTTTTATTTTATTTTATTTATTTTATTTTTATCTTGCCTTTCTCCCAACTTGGGACCCAAGGCGGCTCACAACATGTGTGTATATATATAAGCATGAAAACAACACTTCAGTTCCCAAAATCCCCTAGCATGGAGCCAGGGCAGTTAAAGCGGCGTCAAAGCGGTTTATTTCCATGGCATGGGGTACAGCCAAGGACTACAATTCCCAGAATCCCCTAGCATGGAACCAGGGCAGTTAAAGCGGTGCCAAAGCGGATTATTTCTGAGGTGTGGATGCATGCCACACAGAGAGGCCCTCCTCTCCTTCTTACACTCCGAAATGCGGCCTAATTCGAGGCCTCTGGGAAAGAAGGCGAAGCCTCAAAAGAGGGCCTCACTGACTCACCGTCCGCCTCTTCTTGGTTGGCCTCGCGGCCTACTCTTCCTCCTGAGAGGAGCGAGGCCTATCTCCCGGCGACGACGAGGGAGAAGGAGAAGAGGGCAGCCATGGCTGGCCAGGCGGAACTGGGCTCAAGGAAGGAAGAAGGAACTAAGCGTCGGCCGCGGAGGGAAGGGAGGAGGAGGAGACAGTTGGGCCTCGTCCTCCTCGGCTGCGTTGGGCGGGCCTTCTTGGCCTGGAAGAGGAGGAGGAGGAGGGGGCGCCACAGAAGAACAGGAAGAGGAGGACTAGGAAGGAATAATAAGGATAGTAGGGCTGCTTGGTGATTGCATCCACACTGGAGAGATAACCCGGTTTGGTCCCGCTTTCAGTGTCTTTTTGGCTCAAGGCTATGGAATTCTGGGAGTTGGAGTTTGTTGTGGGGCCTGGACCCCATAACAAACTCCAACTCCCAGAATTCCATAGCAGTGAGTCAGACAACGAGTTAAAGCTTGAACTCTGGGCCCCACAACAAACTCCCAACTCCCAGAATTCCATAGCCTTCAGCCAGACAAGTTAAAGCGGGGCCAAACCGGGTTATCTCTCCAGTGTGGATGCAGCCCACAAGCCGGCTCGTTTCCTCAAGGGCTGACAACAGCTATTAGGGGTGTCAGCTCCGGTTCCCAAAACACACCGCAGAAATCACCCAGTTTGAGGCTGCTTTAACTGCCCTGGCTCAGTGCTAGGGAATCCTGGGAACTGTAGCTTCTCCTGCCACCAGAGCTATCCCTGACAGAGGGCGAAACGTCTCACAAAACTACAGTTCCCCAGGATTCCCTAGCACTGAGCCAGGGCAGTTAAAGCGGCCTCAAACTGGGTGATTTCTGCAGTGTGTTTTGCTTGGGTCATTATCACACTACACTCTATATAGTGCTGCTCTTTTAGTTTAACTGCTCTGGCTTCCTCCTGTGAAATCCTGGGATTTGTAGTTTGAAACTGCTTTAACTACCCTGGCTCAATGCTAGGGAACCCTGGGAGCGGTAGTTCAGTGAGGCATTTTAGCCTTTTCTGTCAGAGAGAGCTCTGGGGCCACAAGAAACTACAGTTCCAAGGATTCCCTAGCCATCTGGCAATCCTATCATGTACTTGAAGAGAACTGACCAATTTATCCCAATTTTTATGTTGCAGATGTTTGGAAGACAGCCTAGAAACAGCACTGTTGTTCTGATGAAGATGGTGGAGTGCACAAACAAAATAAAGATTTTGAAATATTTTCCATACAGCTTCTCTTAAAATAGGACTTGGCCCTGAAATCACTGGGACTACAAGTACTACTGTTAGTAAATTATGATTGATTTGGATCATTAGTAACATAATTAGGATGACTTTTAAAAATTTGATATTTTTCCCCATTACAAATATTCCTTAACTTACAGATATACAGTAATATTCAGTTCCTCTTCCTCTCCCTGCATCCCACTCACCAATCTTAGGCCTAAGCAGATGGCCCTGACAGGGTGGCGTCACGCCGCCACTTTGAGCACCAGATTGGGGCCACGGCAACTGCACACAACAGCCCCAACCCAGCATTTTTCTGGACCAAAAAGAAATGGCATTTCACCACTACTTTGTGGCCTGGAAAAAGGGTGTCTTTGCTGCAGTGGTCACACTTTTCAGCTCTCCTTTTGGTTTGAGGTGTGTAGTTGCCGCACCACTGGAGTGCTGCAATGCTGTGCACAGTCTGGTAGGGTGGGTGGCGTGACGGTGGCTGGGGGACACAGTTCGGGCATGTGGCCACCATGCCCCCACTCCACCTTGACACCAGCCCTTTTGGACAGTCTGTTTAGCCTCTTAGCCAATACATTAACTATCTTGTGTCCACACCCAGTGCTTATGATGGTGGTGGAAATGAGAGAGGGGCCTCTCCTGAAGAGGCAAGCCCAGGCCGGCTCATACAGGGAGATATGGACCGCCAGATAGCCTGGTCCTGAGCCATATAGGGCTTTACAGGTCACAACCAGCACTTTGAATTGTGCCCAGAAACTAACTAATAGACTGAGGAGCTGTTTCAACAGCAGCATCATGTAGTCCCCAATTAAGTCTGGCTGCAGCTCTCTAGACCAGTTGAAGTTTCTAAACACTTTTCAAAGGCAGTCCCAAATAAAGTGTGTTACAGGAACCCAAATGGGATGTAAGCAAAGCATGTACCACCACGGCGAGATCCAGTGTCTCAAGGAATAAGCACAATTGGCACGCAAGCTTTAGATGTGCAGAAGCACTCTAGGTCACACCTGGGTTCAAAGCTGAGTCCGGGAATACATCCAAACTGCGACCTTGAATCTTCCTATTCCTAGATCTGCTTTCCAACTGACAAGGAGCACTTCTGTCTTGTCTGGATTAAGCTTCAGTTTGTTAGCCCTCATCCAGTCCCTTACTGATGACAATGGTTTAGGATCAGGACAGCCTCCTTGGATTGGGATGAAAAGTAGTAGAGTTGGGTGTTGTCTGCATATTAATGGCACCTCGCCCCCAAACTCTGGATGACTTCTCCCCACAGTTTCACATATGTTGAATAGCATGGGGGGGGGGGGGGACAGGACCCTGAACTGGATTGTATATTCTCTTAGCATTTAAAATACACTTTTCCAGAAAACTGATCAGAAGATACTTTATATCACCATTCTGGATTTAAGGATTCATGTCATTCAAATGTGAGTAAAACAAATGTCCTTAGCATTTAAAAGAAACTTTTCCAGAAAACAGTTTGATCAGAAAATGTTTTACATCAACATTCTGGTTTTAAGAATTGACATTCAAATGTGAGTAAAACATATGTGTCTGTAATTATACCCAGAGAATAAGGCTTGGTGTGAACACATGGTAGCAAACTCAGGTTTGCTCTAATATACAAGATAAGATAGCCTTTGCAAAGTCAGTGATGAAACTAGAAGGGATAAAGTCAATATGAGGGCTGAAGTGGAATTTTTAACTGGATTCTCAAGCCTTGTGTTATTTTGATTGCAGGGGTACAGGCTTCCACCTTATCTTCTGTAATGTAATGGAAAGCCAGGTGTCCTTAAATTCTTTTCTGTCTCCTGACTATAAGGCTGCATGAGTCAAGGCCATAATCTAACCCCAAATAAAGATAACAAGGCAGTAAAGTCAAAATAGTTGTGGAATGGAGACCATTCTCTACCAGTGCTGCTGTAAATTTTAAGTGTAAATTAAAAATAATAAAAATTGAATTGAATAACAATTGAATTGAATTAAAAAGCAAAAGTAAAACTGTTTGCTCAGAGTTTCTTATAAGTTTATCGTTTGTTTGTTTAAAGTATTTCTATATACCTCCCAACTCCCAAGGGCTCCTGAGATGGTGAACAAATAAAAACCAATTAAACTACTGTACAAAGATAAAACAACTTTTAAAACACATTATAATACTATTTAAAAACTCTTAAAAACAGACTAAAAACATCCATAGAATCATTTTGAAACAGTTAAAGCAGCAATTTCAGACAGCACTGTTTTGACTGTCGGCTGGAAGCTTAAAAGAGATGGCACCAGCCTAACCTCCCTGATCCAGTCGAGGTGCTGCTATAGAAAAAGCCCTGTTACATGTAGCTTCACAAAGTATTGGGACACAACAGGGCCTCTGAAGATCTCAAATGACTGGCAGGTTCATATGAGAGACAACGATTTTTCAAATATCTTGGCGCTAATTTGTTTAGGGTTTGTAAGTCAACACTAGAACCCTGAAATGAGCTCAGAAACAAATTGGAAGCTAATATAGTTCTTGCAGGACCAGTGTTGTATGATCTCTAAAATGCACACCTGATATCAGTCTGGCTGCTGCATTTTGCACTAGCTGCAGCTTTGCTCTTTTTTAAAAAAAATACTTTTAACATCTTTTGTAAAATTATCACCACAATTGTTTGTGTAAGTAAAATATGAAAGACAGAGAAATTATATTCGGGCTTTATCAGATAAAATCATTTTGTCCTGCTCAGAACCAGAAACAAATCATGTTATGGAATTCTACACTTAGAACCTCTTCGTTTAATATAACCCCACAAAATATCAGACACTATCATGGTTCACTATAAAATAGTGGCCTGATAATAACATTTGAATAAATTTACATTCTGAATCAATTTAAAATTATATAATGACAACTTTTGCACAAGTTGTGACCCCAAAGATCATGTAGTCCATTTTCCTACCAGTGTAGGAATGCATAAAGATGGCTGTCTGACCCGTTTAAAATCCTCCAATAAATGAAAGCCTGACCTCATTTTAAGTAAGTGGAAGATTAGTGCTATTAAATGTGTATAGTGAAAGGACACTAGGTCTGAACAGAAATGGTAAAGGGAAGACTAGACAGATAAAGGATGGAGAAAAAGATGAGGATGAAGTCATTAATAGATACTGAGTATCTGCAGGGTGATACAGGAACAAGATGTGATGGTGCACAACACACCTCTATTTCTTACCATTAAGGGCACAGCTGGGCTGCAGAGGGGTGAATGGGTACCCATTATTTACATTTGAGGGGTATGTGCAGTTGGGTTTTCTCTCTCTTCCTCTGCTGTTTGTTGATGTTGCTTCTATTATATTTCATCAGATATTTCCAGTTTGTGATTTTAAGTACTGTATGTGATTTGATGGAAGTTGTGATCTGTCCTGGGCCTTTCAAAGAGTATAAATAAGACAAGAAATAAATAACAGCAACAACAAAATACAGTAGTGCAAGGGATTCCTTAAGCAAGGGCTCCATGAAGTACTTGCTCTAATACCAAACTAAATAAGCTGAGAAGATAGAACAGTTAAATGTGTAATCCCCTCACAACCTTATGCCTTCTTGTTGTATATAAATAAGATCATGCTAAATCACTTCAGTTTGAAAATTTTGTGGCAATCTGGCAAAGGGCAATTTATCTGGAGTATGACTCCTGAGTTCTAGCCTATCACTTTTCCACCCACTTTTTTGTTTCTAGCAGGATACTGTACTGTATATAAAATGTAACATGGTGCAGTGATTTGAGCATTGGACTACACCTTTGGAGACCAGGGGCAAGTTACATTCCCTCAGACTCAGAGGATGAATGCAAATCCACTTCTGAACAGAAACCTCTGTGATAGGGTCACCTCAGGATTGCCACAAGTCAGAATCCCAGCTTTCCCCTGAGGAGGTGTCTGGGAAGAGGAGGATGGAATTAATAATACTGTTAATAATATTAATTAATAGTTAATGATTAAAATAGTTGAATTATTAATTATACATTTACTTGGAAAGTGAGCCACTAAAAACCTGTCTATGGCGCAAAGAGGTTTAGCTTATTTTAATTTTGGCCTACTGTCTAATTTTGGCCTACTGTCTAGTTGTGCAGGTCTGTAAAATGTAAACCTCAGCTGATAAACAGTTAAATAATACTTTGTCTATAAGTGTGCAGGGATTATTTATTTATTTGAGTATTTATACCCTTAAAGGCTAATTATTTTTAATTAGATGGTTCCCTGCCCTCAGGCCTACAATCCAAAAAGACATGACACAAAAGGAGAAGGGGATGGGGGGGGGGGGGGTCAAGTCCAAAAGTTCTTCTCTCCCTCTGAGAGATTGTTTGTGATGTATATATTCCTAGGCAATTACACACTACCTCTCTCCAATCTCACCATATGTACCCAAAGGCTCCTTATCTCCAAGCATCTGTTTTGGCTTGCAGCCTGCACACATTAGCCCTGCAGGTAATTCCAGTTTAGTTACAAATTCAACTGGTACCTACCATGTGACCCTACAAAATACTGTGGGAAAGAAACTACTGAGCGTGGGTTTTGACGGAGACAAAGCCAATGAAAGCCAGTGTACTGCAAGAGGCCTGAGTGTTGGACTAACGTGCTGGAGGACCAGGGTTTGAATCCCTGTTCAGCTACAGAAACCTTTGATGGGCAAGACACACTGTCTCAGCCCCAGGGGAAGGCAATGGGAAACCCTGAAAGAAAACTCCACATTAGGTTTGCTTTAGGACAGTAGTTCTCAACCTTTGCTCCTCTAGATTTTTGAGACTTCAACTCCCAGAATTCCTGAACAATGAGCATACCATCTGGGACTTCTGGGAATTGAAGTCCAAAACATCTGGAGGCCCAAAGGTTGAGAACCACTGCTTTAGGGAACGACGTGAAGGCAATTCCCTTCCTTTTCCCTCTTCCTCCTTCCTTCCCTTTTTGGGCGGGAAACAGAACCAAAAAAATAAACCCAAGAGAAGCGCCAAACATGGCGGACGGCCCCCCCAGTCCCTCCCTTTTTATTTTTTGCTTCCCGGCCGGGGCGCATGCGCAGTGTGTGCGGCGCGCGCGACTGCCTTTGGCGCCGGGCCCATATATCCCTCCGCCGTCCTTTGAGGCGAAGAGGAGAGACCGTTTGGGCAACAGAATAAATAATCCCGTCCCCGTGAAACGCCGGCGTTATAGTAAGAATAATAAGAATAAATTCTGCTTCTGAGGCGGAACCGCAGTGCAGAATATATCCCGACGCCTCCCCCCCCCCGTTGGGCCTTTCGTTGCTGCTTCTTAATCGCGACACGAAAAAGAGACCGAGAGAGGAGTCGGACGAAGCGCTCCCTCCCAAGCTCCCGTCTCCTTCCGCCAGGAGCGCGCGGGACTTTTTCTCCTTTCCTGTGGGGCCTTTTTTGGCGCCGATGAAGAGAAGGAGGAGGAGGAGGAGGAGGAGACGGAGGGCGACGGCGGCAGCAGCGGCGGCAGCAGCGCCAGCAGGAGCACGGTAAGGAAGGCGAAAGGAAAGGAGGGACCCAAGCAGGGGCTGCTTCCTCTTCCTCCACATCCCGTTGTTCTTCTGTTACCGGATGTGGAAGTGGAGCTCTTTCTTCGGCGGTGAAAAACAATTCCACTTCCCCCGGAACCAGGCGGCGGCGTTGGGCTTCCTTCTTCCTCCTACTCCGCCGCCGCGTCCCTCTTTCTCTCAGGATTTCCTGTCTGGCTGGGGAAAGAAGGAGCCGAGAGAGAGAGAGGCCTTCCTTCCTTCCTTCCTTCCTTCCTGGGATCGAAATGGGCTCCCAAGGGTCCGTTGGGCCTTTTCTCTCTGAGGCTGCCTCCACACTGGGGATATAACCCGGCTTGGCACCGCTTTAACTCTTTTTCTGGCTCAAGGCTATGGAATTCTGGGAGTTGGAGTTTTTTGTGGGCCCAGAGCGACTCCAATTCCCAGAATTCCATAGCGACTGAGCCAGACAACGACCTCTAGGCCCCACAACAAACTCCAACTCCCAGAATTCCATAGCCTTGAGCCAGACAGAGTTAAAGCTTCAGCTCTGGGCCCTGCAACAAACTCCAACTCCCAGAATTCCATAGCAGTGACTATGGTCCAACGAATTAAAGCGGTGCCAAACTGGGTTATTATCTCTCCAGTGTGGATGCACCCTTTAGTCCAAAAAAATAACAACCCACTTTGAGACGGCTTTAACTGCCCAGGCTCATGGCTAGGGAATCCTGGGAGCTGTATTTTTTGTGAGTCATTGCGCCTTCTCTGTCAGAGAGATCCCTGGTGCTACAATAAACTACAGTTTCCAGGAGCACTGAGCCAGGGCAGTTAAAGCAGTGTGTTTGGGACCAAAGTGTCCATTTCTCCTCCTCTTTCTCTCTCTCTCTCTCTCTCTCTGATGGAAGAAGAAGAAGAAGAAGAAGATGTTGATGGTGGGAAGAAAAGCAGGGCTGGATGTGTATGTTAACACCTAAGAATGGCCCCCCTTTTCCTCCATGCTGTGGCATTTTGGGAATGGTTGCTCATTGTGCAACGCCAAGCCACATTGCCTCAAGGCAGTGGTGGCCCCAGCTCTGGAAAAGGTTCCCCTGGGACACATGGGAAATAAAGTCTATACTTTCCCATCTCATTTGGGTCTCAGTCTCTGATGTCCTCCAAGATCTGCTGCATGGCAACACCTCTTGGCTGCATCCACACTGTAGAAATAATCCGCTTTGACACCGCTTTAACTGGCTGCGGCTCCGTGCTGTTTCATTCTGGATGCAATAGTTTGTTGTGGCCTCAGAGTCGAGCCTCCTCTGTCCCAAACTGACTTTGGTCCAAAACTCACTGCAGAACTAATCTGGTTTGAGACCACTTTAACTGCCCTGGCTCAGTGCTAGGGAATCCTGGGAGCTGTACTTTTGTGAGACGTTAGGTCCAAAATACACTGCAGAAATAATCTGGTTTGAGACCACTTTAAATGTTCTGGCTCAGTGCTAGGGAATCCTGGGAAACTGTAGTTTTTTGTGGCCCCAGAGCTTTCTCTGACAGAGAAAGCTCAATTTCTAAGAGAGCTAAGATTCCCAGGATTCCCTAGCAGTTAAAGCAGGATTATTTCTGCAGTGTGTTTGCAGATTGCTTAATTAAAAAAAAAAAACACTTGGTATTTTTAATGTTTTGGACTGTTTTAACTTGGACTGTGTTAAATTTTGTTAGCCGCCTTGAGTCCCTGTAGTAGGAACAGAAAGCAGTAGATAAATAAATTAAACTAATAAGTAAATAAAGTGTGTTTCAGACCTAGATCTTTGTCCCATAGCCTTAGCGTGTTGGAGTGCCTCAGTTTGACATTCTTCCTGTTCTGTTAATTCTTTTTTGTGTTAATAATGAAAGTAATTATAGCCCTTGCACCACAGTTACAATTTAAAAGACTACCCACTCCTCTTTCTTTGGAAGGATGATTTAGGAAAAGGTCTGAAAATGGGGCTGAGGCTCCTTGGGAAAGAAGGAAACCATTTGGACAGTCCTTCCCAAATTCTTCCTTCCCTTGGCCTTCAATATACAAGTGGTAAAGCCGTGTTTATTGCCTGGAGATGATTCCAGGTCCAGTCCTGTCATCTGCATTTAGAAGGATCAGGTGACACGAGGCCTGGAAATCCTGTCTCTGAGATCCAGGAAAAATATTTCCAGAGACCATAGACAATTCTGAACCAGAAGGACAAATAATCTGACCTGGTTATAATGTCTGTTTGCTACATTCCAGTGAAATGTCAAAATCACTTAAATAATACAGCCTTGTACCAAGGCCTTGTAACGGAATAAGCTTCCATAATTTTATGATAGTCCAGTTAACACCTTTCTGGGAGGAGTTCTCACTATTCAGAAGGTTAACTCTTTCTAGGACATTTTATTTTGGAATCTCTAGTGTTTTTGCACACATAACTACAGGTCAAAACAGGTCAACTACCATATATAATCTACTATAAGTCAACCTCGTGTATAAGTCGAGGGCAAGCTTTGGATCCAAAATTATGGATTTTGCTATGACCCATAGATTAGTCAAGGGTAAAACTTAGGAGCATATAGCATAGGATCTAAAGGATGAAGCAAACAATGTCAAAGACCTTGCAAAATTCCAGCAGAAATAACTCTTTGTGCTAACTCTAAAGGCTGGGTGAATGAGAGGATAGAGGGGGGTCAGTGCTTCCAGGATAGATTATACTCTTGCTTTTCACCAGAGGATGGTTCCTCCTTTTAAATAAGAGATATAGTACCTACGTTGACCTGTGGATAAGTCGGCTCAGGTTTTTGAGTCAATTTTTTAAATCTAAATTTCAATAATAATAATAAAATTTTATTTATAGCCCGTTCCTCTGTATCCAATCGGAGCAGGTTACATCAATTAAAAAATACAAGATAAAATGTATATGACCCATACCCAGCCATCGGCTCCTTAAAATAGAATTAAACTATCATCAATTAAAACATAATTAAAATTACAATATAAAACAACAAACCATTTCATAGACATCAGGGTCAAGATGTTGAATAAGTTAAAGGGGGAGCTTGACCCAAACAGAACCGGGAGTTTGGGAAGGCCTGCCAAAAAAAAATGAGTCTTTAAGGCTTTTTTAAAGCAATCAGAAGATGTAATAAGACACATCTCATCCGGCAGGTCATTCCATAGCCTGGGAGCGACAGCTGAAAAGGACCTCTGGGAGGTCTGTGCCAACCTAGTTTTCATAGGCTGCAACAGGTTCCTCCCAGAAGACCAAAGCGTGCGGGGGGGGGGGGTTTCATACGGGAGGAGGCGGTCCCTCAGTCTCCCTTACCCAGAATTCTCAAATCCAGAATTGTCCATATGTCTGGTTGAGATAGTCACAACTCTGTTTTCTGATAGTTCAATGTACACTACCTGTTTTTTCATCCACAAAATTATTCAAAATAGTTGATACAAAATTAACTTCCGCCTATGAAAAATAAGTTTTGTGTTTAGAGATGTGTCCCATTTCCATGCTGTTTCATTATGTAGATGCAAACACTCCTTAATCCAGAACACTTAGAAATAAGCATTTCAAATAGGTGAGACTCAACCTGTACTTCTGCAAATAAGTGTTGGATTGTTTTGGGAGCAAAACACATAAGCTTACAAACATCTGCTATATCAGCATTTCATACTGAATGGCATTTAAGGTTTTTTTTTTAAATGGCATTAAAGATGTGAGCCTTTTCTGTGTTTTGAGTTTCCTTCTTTAAAATAGGTTATGGAATGCTTCAGTTCCTTCCATACTGAATGTTTCGATGTCAAACTAATATTCTTTGAGTGGCAATTTAATACTGTCTTATTATATCCATGCTTTCAGCAGTATTGTTGCTGTGGGAAATGATTGAGATTTTTCCTTTGCTTTCAAACCTATCAGCTAATGGGCATGTAAAGGCCATTTTCTTAAAGTTTTGTTTATACAAGTTAGCTTTTGGAATTGCTTGCTACCCGTTATAACATTTCTTTAGAATATTTTGTTCATACAGATTGCTCAGAGATGGCCTCACAAACTGAATGTTCCTTTTTCCACTTTAAAAAATGCAGATCTAAGACAGAACTCTTACATCATGCTTACATGGAAGTACAACCCTCTGGATTCAATGGTACTTATTTTGAAGAATGAATATGTAGAACTAGGCTCCAAAGAAATTGCAGTTATGCTGAAAACAGTAATATTCTTGGTGAATATTTTTGATCTCAGCTCAGCATGGTGTAGTGGTTTGAGAGTCCCAGCTCGGTCATGAAACCCAATAGGCAAGTCACACTCTCTCAGCTTCAGGGAAAGACAGTGGCAAATCTCCTTGGAAAAATCTTGCCAAGAAAACCCCATGACATGTTCACCTTAGGGTCGCCAAAGTCAGAAATGACTTGAAGGCACCCCCACATACAGAGGTCTTCAAAATTCAAAAAATACTTTCAAAATTACTAAAGTTGGATTCTTCGGGTAATATTTGTGGAAATAAAAATAATTCTAGTTCTGAAATGGCATGTTTATTTCCATATATTTGACCATATGTGTGTATTTATTCTAATCATGTTGACCACTGTTATGACCTGCAGCGACTGCATTCTTCCACTCTGCTAAACCATAGATTGAGTCTAAGTATGCCCCTTGCAGCTTCCACTTGGGTTTGCTGCTCTTCTCTTTGGAGAAGTTAGAAATTTAAAAATTTATGTAACCACAGTGCCACTTAATTCAAAAGGACATGGGGTAATTAAAATGTTCTCTGGTTTACTTGAAACAAGCTAACTTGAAACTTAACTGGTTTGTTTCACAGAAACTGTAGTCAACATTAAGTAGTTTGTTGGTTTGTCCAAAACAACAAACTGGTTAAGGAAAGGTAGAAAGAAAAGCTTCCATATTTCTCTCAATCGTGTAGGAATGTGTATGTTAGGGGTGTGTGTGTGTGTCTTGCTGCTATAAAGTGGTGTAGTGGTTTGAGTATTGGACTATGACTCTGGAGATCAGGGTTTGAATCCCCGCTCAGCCATGAAACCCGTGGGGTGACCCTGGGCAAGTCATACTCTCCCAGCCTCAGAGGATGGCAATGGCAAACCCCCTCTGAAGAAACCTGCCAAGAAAACCCCGTGTTAGGTTTGCCTAGGGACGCCAAAATTCGGAAACAACATGAAGGCATACAACAACAACTTTGAACCATAGATTTGCCCAGTGTTTATATATGAATACATATATAAACCGTGATGTATGTATCTGGAGTTAGACCATTGCTGGGTCTGTACTTGCAAACCTTAAAATAAAGTTGTTAATTTAAACAAGCTGCTGTATTCTTTTGTTAAGGTTTATGGGAGTCAGCAGTCCATCTGCCCTACTAATATTTTCTGATGAGCTGTTACTAGTACATTAGAGTCAACAAGTAGTTGTAGTTATTTCATTCTGTCACTTGCCACTTTCTTTGAAAACAGTGCTGAAACTAGACATATCCATTGTTTTAAAATCGTCAAAAATGTTGCACATACTGATCATAGCATTTAGGTTTCATGGCTGTTGAGGAAACTAGAAACTTCACTCTGTATTCAAATTACTTGAAAATGAGTACTACCAAAAGCTTTTCATAGATATGTCATAACATAACTTGGTGCAAGCAGCCGGGAGGGTGGGGGGTGGGACAGGGTCATGACCGAGAGTACTACTTCATCTATTCAATGCTTGCTTTGATCAGCAGGCCTTCGTATGTTTAAAACTCTGTTTTCAAAGTAGTCAAAATGTCTGTAAAGAGAAAGAGGACAATCATTCCACTAGCATCCCAAGTGCATAGGACTAATGCTGTTAGTTAAATTTGCCATAGATGTTCATTAGTTGTGGCCACAACAAAATGTAGGAATGTGACATAAAGCAACTTGGAAGTATTTTATTGAAGTTCATAGAAAATAATCCTGCCCTTTTGGGGTTTTTTTCTCTTCTACCACATAATTATAAATAGTATCATAGAATCCTAGAATTGGAAGATAATGATGATGATGATGATGATGATGATGTTTATTTCTAGTCCGCCCCTCTGAACAAGCAATCGGGGCGGATTACAACAAGGGTTAAAACAGTATCAATTAAAATATCCCATCCTTTCCCTTACTACCCCCCCTTAAAAAGAAATTAAATCACAATCAGATTAAAACAGTAACTAGCTAAAATAAGCAATAAAAACAGCAGTAGGGAAAACAGACCTAGAACCTAGGTTGTGTAGAAGTGGAAACAGGGAAGGGAAGCTGGGGGAAAAAACCACTCTAAAACCTATATTTGGAGCCAGGGGATGTTCACATTCTCTGGGAAGGCCTGCTGGAAGAGATGCGTCTTTAGGGCTTTTTTGAAACCTTCTAAAGATGAAATTCATTCCACAACCTGGGGGCAACAGCCGAAAAAGCCCTCTGGGAGGTCTGCACCAGCCTGGTCTTCATGGGCTGCAGCAGGTTCCTCCCAGAGGACTGAAGTGTGCAGGGAGGTTCGTATGGGAAGAGGCGGTCCCTTAGAACCCTTTCTAACTTTTTGAGATTATGGCATTCCTTTCTAAATGATTACAGACTCTCTGTTTAATGAATCCCTCTAGAATCTTTCCTGTATTGATGTCAGGCTAACTGGGTGATAATTGTTAGGGTTCTCTTATTTCTTCTTCTTGGTCTCTGTGCCTCACGCAATAGGGTTTGCGCCTGCGCAGATACTCCATCCGGAATGCTGAAAAGCTGAGCAGATTGGTGGATGCCCCGCCCCTCCCACTCCCTGAGCATGCCCAATCCCACCAATCTAGCTCCTCCTTCAGTTCTCTTTCGTCCGCCGCAAGAGAAACATCTCCTTTGGAGTGGTCTTTGCGACGAAAGGCTGAGTAGATCCATACTCTTAGAATCATAGAATCATGGAGTTGGAAGAGACCACAAGGGCCATCCAGTCCAACCCCCTGCCATGCAGGAACTCCAAGTCAAAGCATCCCTGACAGATGGCCATCCAGCCTCTGCTTAAAGACCCCTAAGGAAGGAGACTCCACTACACTCCGAGGGAGTGTGTTCCACTGTCGAACAGCCCTTACTGTCAGGAAGTTCCTCCTAATGTTGAGGTGGAACTTCCTGACAGTAAGGGCTGTTCGACAGTGGAACACACTCCCTCGGAGTGTAGTGGAGTCTCCTTCCTTAGGGGTCTTTAAGCAGAGGCTGGATGGCCATCTGTCAGGGCTGCTTTGACTTGGAGTTCCTGCATGGCAGGGGGTTGGACTGGATGGCCCTTGTGGTCTCTTCCAACTCCATGATTCTATGATTCTAAGAGTATGGATCTACTCAGCCTTTCGTCCACTATGGTCTCGCTTATTTCGGCCCCGACTGCTCTCCCTCCGAAGGACATCCTAACCTCCTCGGAGCGGATCTACAGGCTGCGGTTCCCATCCCCTCCGCCCCGGAGGTCTCCTGAACCGTTTGAGGAACACTATTTCGACTCGACTCACTCGTCAGCCTCGTTCTGGGCTCGACATCGACCGGAGTCATACTGGAGAGAACGCCACCCTTCGTACAGGTCCTACTCTCCTTCATATAGAGATCGGTATCATGTCAGAGATCTCCACATGGACGACTTTTCCCGGAGGTCCCATTCCCGCTCTCCGGTCCCAGCCAGGAGAGAGTACAGGGCTCCCTTGCCACCGCTGGCCACCACTGCTATGGTGTTGAGACCTCCAAGACGGATCTGGTCACAGTCACAATTGGCTCCAGTTAGTTATGCGGATTCCTCGACTTCTACATTTGTGACAGCTCCGACTCAGCTGTATGAAGAGCCACACCTGGTGGCCTCCCAGTCTACTGAGGACTCTGTGGGAGAACTGGAAACGCATCCAGAATCCCCAGCTCTAGCAATCTCCTCTCCGAATGAAGAAGTTGAGGATCAGATCCCAGGTTCACCCGTAGAGGATCTCCATCTCTTCTTGGGGATAGTAGACAGAATGGCCAAGGCTGTTGGCCTCCAAACTGCCCAGGCATCCAAGCCCCCCAGGGACCTCATTGATGGTCTAGTGGTAAGACTCACCCAGCCGGCTGTCATCCCCTTTCTGCCTTCTTTCTCTGACATCATGGTCGCCTCGTGGACTAAACCGGCTTCTACCTCACCGGCATCCAAGAAACTGGATTCCCTCTGTCGGGTGCAATCAGACACGGCACCCTTCCTCTTCACACATCCTGCTCCTAACTCTCTGGTTGTGGAATCCACATGTAAATCCTCCGGCAAGACCCTCTCTGCCCCGGTGGATAAGGATGGCAGGAGGATGGACATCTTCGGCTGTCGATTCTATTCCTCCGCGGCCTTGGCGTCTAAGGTAGCCAACATGCAGGGGTGCGTGGCAGGTTATCAGAGGTTTCTGTGGGACCAGATGGCTGCTTTTATACCCTCCCTTAACAGCAACAGGAAGCGGCTCACAAATTCTATGCAGAGGCCCTCTCTCATAGCACAAAAGGTCCATTCTGCTAGACATGTGGTGGATTGTTCTGTTAAAGTCATGACGTACGCCGTGGCTCTCCGTCGCTTTGCCTGGCTTAGAACTACTTCCCTCTCAGAGGAAGCTAAGGCCAAAATTGAAGACCTCCCCTTTGACGGAGAAGGGCTCTTCGCGGCCAACACAGACAAATCCCTGGACACCATGGCCAAGGCTCGTCTTAATGGCAAGAGGCTCGGACTGACCTCAAGCAAGCCACAGACTAGTCAACCCTGGCGTCAGAGGCCCGACGCCTCCGGCTTCACTCACTCTCGCTCTGCTCCGTCCTCCAATTATAGGGCCCAGCCTTACTCCAGGAGGCCCTACAGACAGCCTAAACATCAGCAGCAACAGAGGCATGGACAGCAGCAGCCTTCTAGGAAGCCATAATCTAAGTCACACTTTTGATGGGACCTTGGAAGTGACACCCACCTTTCTTTTGCCAGTCACTTCTTCCCATGTCCCCAGACTTCGCCACTTCTATGAGAACTGGCGCAAGATCACCACAGACTCCTGGGTGCTTACCATCATCCACCTGGGATACACCATAGAGTTCTCAAGTATTTCACCAAATGGCGTTTTCTGTTCCACTCCCTCCTCTCCTCCTCTTCTGGAGATCTCCTCCCTTCTCGACAAAGGAGCCATACAACGTGTTCCACCAAATTGCAAACACCAAGGCTTCTACTCCAGGTACTTCACAGTTCCGAAGAGAGGGGGAGGTCTTCGTCCTATCCTGGACCTGAGAGGCGTCAACTCCTTCATCTCGCCTCGCAAGTTCAAAATGGTGGCCCTGCAATCCATACTTCCATTTCTACATCGAGGAGACTGGTTCGCATCCATCGATTTGAAAGATGCCTACTTCCACGTCAGCATCATGCCACGGCACTGGAAGTATCTTCGCTTCGCTGTTGACGGAGATCTCTATCAGTATACCATCCTTCCCTTCGACCTTTCTGCTGCTCCTCGAGTGTTCACAAAGTGTATGGCAGTGGTCTTCTCCCACCTTCGGTTGCAAGGTATCAGAATCTTCCCTTACCTTGACGACTGGCTTCTGGTGTCGTCCTCCAAAGCACAGCTCTACCAGGACATCCAGTGCACTCTGGATCTCCTCGACGACTTGGGACTAATGGTCAACTTCCCCAAATCTGTCCTCCACCATGTGAGGGTGATAGACTATATAGGGACGTCCCTGGACTCTGTCATGGGCCGTGCCTACCTACCAAGCAGACGGGCGGAAGCCCTCTGGGACCAGCTTCAGCTTGTCCTCTGCACTCTTCGTCCGACAGCAAAGGACATTCAGAGACTGCTGGGCCACCTGGCCTCCACCACAGCAGTGACTTACCTGGCACGCCGCAGATTTAGGTCCCTCCAACCTTGGTTTCTGGCCTCCTTCGATCCCCTTCGAGACAATCCATCCAATAGACTCCTGTTGCTTCCTCATGTCAGAGACTCTCTCAAATGGTGGATGTCTCCCTCCAGCATCCTCAAAGGGATGCCCTTTCAGACGCCAGAACCATCTAGGATGGTCACCATGGACACATCCATGTCAGGATGGGGCGCACATCTCAACGACTGGTGTGTTCAAGGACGGTGGTCTGCGGAAGAAGCAGAGCTCCACATAAACACCTTGGAACTGCTGACAGTCATCAAGGCCTTCAGGGCCTTCGAGAATCATCTTCTCCACAGAGTTGTACAGTTAGTGTCAGACAACACAACCACAGTTTGGTACATCAACAAGCAAGGAGGGACTCATTCTCCAGTTCTCCTCTGCCTGTCTCAGCAGTTATGGATGTGGTGTCACCGCCGCTCCATTCATCCGGTAGCGGTTCACCTCGCAGGCAAGGATAATGTGCTAGCAGACTCCCTCAGCAGGGACAAGGCGCTTCAGCACGAATGGGCTCAGTCAGCCCCAACCTTCTACCTTCTGACATCCAGATGGGGAACTCCCTCAGTGGACCTGTTTGCCCCCCTGGAGAATGCTCAGTACCAGATCTTCTACACCAGAGCGGGCAGAGGACCAGGATCCTTGGGAGATGCCTTCCTCTGCAACTGGAGCCAGGACTTCCTGTACGCCTTTCCGCCCTTACCATTGATTTCCAGGACGGTGGCCAAGATGGCCAGGGATGGATCCAACACCATACTGTTGACTCCATTCTGGCCGAGACAACCCTGGTTCACTCCACTGCTTCATCTGGCCAGAGGTCAATACTTCCACCTGCCGAAGTGGCTGGACCTTCTGTCCCACTCCAATGGGGTGGTCCTACATCCAGACCTTCTGAACCTACGGATGACAGCATGGAGGATCCAACCATGATGTCTCCGGAACTACTTCGAGTCTTGTCAGCCTCCAGGAAGGACTCCACCAAGCAATCCAATCCCTACAAGTGGAGACGCTTCTGTGCCTTTGCGGAGGCCAGATCTGAGCCTTCCTCACCTGTAAGCCTTCATACAGCGCTTCATTTCCTGCTGCATCTCAGAGATCAAGGTCTAGCCTTTTCATCACTCAAGGTTTACCTATCTGCTATTGTTGCTAACCAGCCACCTGGTTCACCATCGGCTCGACTCTTCATGTCGCCAACGCTTAAAAGATTCTTCAAAGGTCTTCACCATCTTTACCTGCCACTGCCTTCATTGGCACTGGCCTGGCCTCTCTCATTGGTGCTCACGCAGCTCACAAGACCTCCTTTTAAGCCATTGGGCTCTGCCTCTCTGAGATTCCTGCCACTCAAAGTGTCCTTCCTTGTGGCCATAACTTCAACCAGACGTGCCTCTGAACTGACGGCCCTACGCTTGGATGAGCCTTACCTCACCTTCCACAGGGACCAGGTCGTCCTTAGAACGGACATTTCCTTCCTCCCTAAAGTGGTTTCACCCTTTCACCTCTCTCAGGAGATTGTTCTACCGAACTTCTATCCAGAACCTTCTTCGCCTCTGGAAAAGACTATGCACACTCTTGATGTTTGCCATGCGTTGGCGTTTTATGTTCAACGTTCTGCAGAGTTCAGGTTGACAAACAAGTTGTTTATTTGTTATGGTGGTGCCAGGAAAAGCAACCCAGTTTCTTCACAATGATTTTCAAAGTGGATTGCCCAAACCATTGCCTTGGTCTATGAACTGGCTAAACGCCCTCTTCCGGTTGGTGTCCGTGCTCACTCAACCAGGGCTACTGCTTCATCTGCTGCCTTCCTCAGACGTGTTCCCCTGCCAGAGGTCTGCAAGGCAGCTACGTGGTCACAGCCATCCATGTTTGTTCGGCATTACCGGCTGGATTCCAGATCCCAGAGTGATGCCAGTTTTGGTCGTGCTGTTCTGTCTTCTATTCTGCAGTGACCTTCCCACCTCCACAGGTAAGCTTTTTAGTCACCCTATTGTGTAAGGCACAGAGACTATGAAGAAGAAGTACAGGTTGCTTACCTGTAACTGTGTTTCTTTGAGTGGTCATCTGTGCCCTCACACAAATCCCGCCCTACCTCCCCTCGGTCAGGTCCCTGCTCTTTTTGTGGCGGACTTGAACTGAAGGAGGAGCTAGATTGGCAGGATTGGGCATGCTCAGGGAGAAGGAGGGGTGGGGCTCCCGCCAATCTGCTCAGCTTTTCAGCATTCCGGATGGAGTATCTGCGCAGGCGCAAACCCTATTGTGTGAGGGCACAGATGACCACTCGAAGAAACACAGTTACAGGTAAGCAACCTGTACTTCCCTTTTTTGAAAATGGAGACAACATTTGCCCTCCTCCAGTCTGCTGGGACTTCTCCTGTTCTCTGGGAATTCTCAAAGATTATTCCATGGCTCGGATTACATTTGCACTGGCATTTTGCATTCTGAATGTAATTCATACCTTGTAGAACTACCCTTGGATGTAGTTCATGTGGCCCAACAGACTTGAAGTCCTTAGATTTACCAGGTATTTCTGTACTACGTTATTATACTATAACTTATTCTGTGATGCGCCTTCCCTACTGCATCATCTGCTCCATGTTCCTCAGGTTGAGCACATTTTCCCTTTGTGAGAAGACAGAGGCAAAAGTGTTTAGTGGACTCCTTATCCACAGATTTTTATCCATTGACTCAAGCATACACGGCTTGAAAATATTGAAAAAAAGTATACATTCCAAATTGCAAACCTTGTTTTTTCATTTTATATAAGGGACACCATTTTGCTATGCCATTACATTTAATGGAACTTGAGCATCCATGGATTTTGTTATCCGTGGGTGATCCTAGAACCAAACCTTAGCAGATAACAAGGGCCCACTGTAGTTCTGCCTTTTCTCTGTACCTTGTTAGCATTCCTCCACCTTCTCCATGCAGTGGCCCTATCATTTCCTCCTCCTCCTTTTTGCTATGGACATACCCCCCCAACCCTTTTTCTTGTTCTTAACCTCTCTGGAAGTCTGAACTCATTCTACGTTTTAGCTTATCTGATTTTCCCCCTACATATGCAGGCTATTTGTTTGAATTCCTATTTGGTTATTTCCCCCTTTTTCCATTTCTTATACATGTCTTTTATAAAACTTAGCTCAGTTGAAAGTTCTTCAGTCATCCATCCTGATTTCTTGAGACACCTCCCATTTTTCCTCCTCATTGGAACAGTTGGAAATTGTGCCTTCAGTATCTCCCTTTTGAGAAATTCCCAACTACCTTCTCTTTTTACCATTCCTGACCATGGGAATCACACTCAGTATTTACCTAAGTTTACTGAAATCAGCTTTCCTAAAGTCTAGAATGTTTGTCTGATTATGCTTGGCTTAGAATCATAGAATCATAGAATCATAGAATCATAGAGTTGGAAGAGACCACAAGGGCCATCCAGTCCAACCCCCTGCCATGCAGGAACTCCAAGTCAAAGCATCCCTGACAGATGGCCATCCAGCCTCTGCTTAAAGACCCCTAAGGAAGGAGACTCCACTACAGTCCGAGGGAGTGCGTTCCACTGTCGAACAGCCCTTACTGTCAGGAAGTTCCTCCTAATGTTGAGGTGGAATCTCTTTTCCTGCAGTTTGCATCCATTGTTCCGCGTTCTAGTCTCTGCAGCAGCAGAAAACAAGCTTGCTCCCTCCTCAATATGACATCCCTTCAAATATTTAAACAGGGCTATCATATCACCTCTTAACCTTCTCTTCTCCAGGCTAAACATCCCCTTAGGGAGCTGGGGATGTTTAGCCTGGAGAAGAGACTGTATTCTTTACACTGTATAACAAACTCCAGCAGAATATGATCACTCCCACCTAAGGATCCTATTAACCAGGTGATCCCTATTGGTGAGGACCAGATCTAAAATTGTTGTTTCCTTTGTTGCCTCCTTGACCTGTAACAACAACAACAACAACAACTTTATTTTTGTATCCCGCCTGTCTGCCTGGGCAATCAAGGCGGCTTACATGGAATAAAATAAAATTTAAATAAAACATTATCTGGATAAAAAAATAGACCCCCCCCCTCCTTAAAAGAGAAATTGTCTTCCAGGCAAGTGAGGAATTTGCTGAACCTTAAATTCTGGGCTGAGTTTGACTTTGAGCAAATATCAGGCTAGCTGAAGTTACCCATCACTACACCACCATTGTCTTAATGCTAGTAGCTTTTGCATAATACCAAAGGACTTTTGAATCAGTATGATATGAGCAGTAAGTGTATTGGAGTATACAGCTGGCCCTCTGTATTTGTGACTTTGACTTTTGCGGATTTGATTAATGGATTTGATTAATATGTTATCTATAGCAATCTCTAAGTCCTCCTGTGAGACTCTGCCAGAAGTTAACCATAGAGTCACACTATAGTACCTAGAGATTCCTAGAGAAAACACTTCTCTAGGCTTTTGTAGGTCCTCCACTGCAATTCTGTCATCAGCTTCAGCTAGATGTTGACCATAGAGTTGTGATGGAGGACCTGGAGATTCTTAGATTCTATTTAATAATGGCTATATTGTACTGTTTCTATTTACTTAGAAGCAAATCCACAGCAAGTTTTTGGACATGTTGCAGGCTCCAGGGTTGAAGCATTCTTTCCATCACCACCACCACTTTTTAATTTTGTAGCCTAAGAAATTCTGAGAATAGCGATTTGTTCAAAGCTCATGAGTTCTGAAATCAGAGCTAGTGCAAAATTCATCATAGTTGATCTACATATAATTTATTTCCCTAGAAACAAGTAATTAATCTCTTTTCTTTGTCTCTTTTTCAAAGGCACAGTAACATGATCTTACACTCAGGTATATCTAAAATTTCTCTTTCTCAGGGGCTAAGTGAACTGTGGATCCACGTAATTCTGCTCCCTTGCCCCACACCTTTTTGCACCTTTTTGTCCCTTGTTTGCATTGGATCTTCCCTTTAGAGGTCAGAATTTTGTCAAGCTGTCATTCCTTCCTGTTGCTCCTAAACACAGTGTAGAATAAATATTACGGTAATTCACTTAGCTACTCACAAGGAGAGTGCTTTCCATTCTGTCTAAAGGTACCAGATACTGTGTAATCTTGGAGGCTAAGCCAGATCAGCCTTGGCTGTTGCTTGGATGGGAGACCACTAATGTATACCAGGTGCTATTGGCTGGAAAACCACCTCTTGAGTATTCTTTGCCTAACAAAATCCTATGATTTTGGGTTTGCCTTAAGTCAGTAGGCAAAAGCAACCACACTGGTTACAGAAAAATAAAATATGGCTGTTTTTTCATGTTTTTCAATGCAGATATTGCATTTGGAAACTTCTAGAGCTAAGTAGCTTGGCCATTATTCTCTGCCCTCATCTCATACTGCACTTGTCCCAGCCTGCCAAGTTGTCATTAGCTCTCTTCATCTGCCAGAAGAGTAACATCATTAATGAATTTCTACATGTAGCCCCACCTCACTGTATTAGAGCTGTTAGTTCTCCTCTACTTCAACTTTCAATTCATCTGTCTTTAAAAAAATAAGCAAAAACCCTAATAAACACAAACACTTTCTCTGTACAGTACTTCTATTCCTTCCCCCGATATTTCTTAACATTTCTGTGGCCTCTCAACTCAAACCTTGTTCTAACTGCAAATGAAAGGTTTTGCTTGTAGATGGCCATTCTCTCTGTTTATTTTGCCTGGGAGAAGGATGTATTGTGCAGAGGTGCAGTATTTGTAAGGGATTTAGCTAGCAGGCCCTGAAGAATAGAGCCTTTCACCTCAGACCATGTGAGAAATTTCTCCCCTGTTTTTGAAGAAGCTGCAGCAAATTTCCCTTAACAAAGGTTCAGCCTCACTCTCATTAAAATGAAAGCAGAAGAAAACTCCCATTCTGAGGGACATCCTCGGATCTAATAGCTTCCTTACCGGTAGTATCAACAACTTTGGTACCAACAACAGTTCCATCTGTTACCAGGACCCTATCAGCTGCACTGTTTCAGCAGAAGAGGAGATCGTTGGTTACAGTATCAATGTTTAAGAAAGTTAAAGTTTCCCAGGGCAAGTCTTCAAGGAAAAGGCATACCCTGCAACATACAACAGCTCCACCTTTTGGTTCTTAGTGTAAATCATCTTAAGAAGGCAAAGCAACTGCAATATAACTGTAACAGCAGACTCAGTTGGCTGTTCTGTCTTCAGCACCAGAATTGCTTTAGCTTTCAATATCTCTGTATCAGCCATCGATATCAATGTTGGGACCAACTTTAATACAAGAGGCAGAACTTCTTGCTTCATCTCAGGACCAAGCCTCACCAATAGAACTTTCAAAAAGTCAACAATACCCATCCATATTATCTTTGTGAAGTTGTCTTCCTCTCTCAGGGAATCATCTTACACATCTGCCAGACTATATATGTATCTATATAGAGGACGAGCATCTGTACTATGAAGACAACTAATGCAACTACTCTTGGCAGGATGTTAAGGAACCTTACCATTCTTATTCCTCTTAACATAATAATCAATACCCATAGAGCGATTGCTACTGATTGTCTACATTGTATTGTTACCATAGCCATTCTAGATCTCCACACTGCTCACCATCCCCTAACAGACATATAGATATGACCATTATTGTCACCATCATTCATCTTCACAGTGCCAAGCATCATTTCCATCACCATGCACTTCTTCCAGGATATCGAGGTGTCCTCCATAGCCATTTGTACCAGCTTGCTCTACTCTACTGGTATCGAGATGATGATTGGAGATTCCTGTTCCCCTGACAATCTGCACCATGCATACTGCACTGTACCTAGTGTGTTCCCAATAGTGTCAATATCCTTTGCTCCTACAGTTTCACAAGAGGTACCACCTGTTTCAGCAATGGTAGCTGCCCTCACTGTGGTATCTCAGATAACCATTCTTGCTACTACATCTGTTAACTTCTGCTTCAACTGCAATTCAGCATCAGCCTACTTTCCCATCATCATCTAATGATGACTATGAATCTGATGCATCTCCACCATTATCTCCTTCACCACTGACAGCTTCACAATCAGAGGGTGTGGAGGACACTCCTCCTGCTCTTCCACCCGAAGACATTGAAATGTTTTTTAATATAGTAAATTTATATAAATTTATATATAAATATATATAGCAAAATCTATTGGGTTGACTGTAATACCTCCTTCAGGAACAATGGAAGAACCAGTATTTCATATGGTAGATTCTCAGGCTCCTGATCCAGCCATAATTCCTATCCTGTTTGTCTGGCAGGAATCAGTCAAACAATCTTGGACTAAACTTGCATCTTTACATCCTGTCTCTCACTGGTTAGAACATCTTTATGGAACTCAACAGGAAGGACCAGCTTATCTTCTTACCCATCCACCACCAAATTTGATTGACACTAAGCAGATGAGCCCTCCCTTCACCATCTACGTCATCAAAGGGAGAGAGAGGCCTGCCATCTCCATCAGGCCTGGCCTACACTAAGCAGATGAGCCCTCCCTTCGCCATCTTCTTCATCAAAGGGAGAGAGGGGCCTGCCACCTCCATCGGGCCTGGCCTACAGTAAGAAGATGAGCCCTCCCTTCACATCTTCTTCATCAAAGAGAGAGAGGCCTGCCACCTCCATCGGGTTTGGCCTGAACTAAGAAGAATAGCCCTCCCTCCAGTCCATCTGCCTTGGTCCAGGCGTCAGAGGGAGAGAAGAACTGGTGGACCTGATCCCCTTCCCCATCACCATTCCCTTCTCCTTTTGTGTCATGTCTTTTTAGATTGTAAGCCTGAGGTCAGGGAACCGTCTAATTAAAAATAATAATTGTAAGCCGCTCTGATAGCCTTTAAGGCTGAAGGACGGGGTATAAATACTTTAATAAATAAATAAAAAATAAAATAAATGAATCAAATTCTCTTGTAACAGTGATGGAGATGGAGTAGTTTAGCAAAATATGTCCCCTGGTGGAATCTTGAAGAACTCTATAGGATGACACCAGGACCACTCTTTCATTATCTTTGCACACCCCAAAATTATTCCACCATTATGCCACTTGGCAGAGCATAACCACAGATTTGTGGGTACTGACCATTGTTTGCCGCCCTTGGGTATGCTATAGAGTTCTTCAAGATTCCACCAGTGGGCATATTTTGCAAAACTACTCCATCTCCATCACTGTTACAAGAGAATACACCTTTGCTTCAAAAAGATGCCATCAAGCAGATTCCAGACCACTGCAGAAAAGATAGACTTTTCTTCAGGTAATTCATGGACTTCAACCAATTTTGGATTTAAGATGTGTCAACAAATACATCAAGCAAAAAAAAAAAAATCAAAGTAGTGATGCTACAATACATTGTACCATTTCTTCATGAAGGGGACTAGTATGCTTCTGTAGATCTCCATGATGTTTACTTTCATATCACCATTCAACCACAGCATTGAAGGTTGTTCAGATTTGCAATCAGCAACCAGCTGTATCAATACAGTGGCATCTTGCTATCCACGGATTTGCCATCCCTTGATAGTAAGCCCCCGTTATCCCCTAATGGTGGCTTGGCTGTGTGCACGTGCTATCATTGGGGACAGTGGAACTTGAGGTCCTCAAGATTCTGGTATCCACAGGAGGCTCCAGAACAGATCCCAGATGGATACCAAGGTCCCACTGTCTGTACAGCAAAGATTAAAGATTACAGAGATTAAAGGATGGAGGTGAGAGAGAGGAAGCCCTGTCAGAAGAAGGTTACAATAATCTAGTTGTGAGACCACTAGGGCATGGACCAGAGTCTTGGCAGTGGAGGCTGAGAGGAATGGACAGATTTTAGCAATGTTGTAGACAGAGAACATTGGTGGTGGCCTGAGTCTGGGGAATAAACGACAGAGAGGAATCAAAGATGAAACCGAGACTGCGGCCTTGCTGAACTGGTTAAATAGAAGTGCCGTCAACAGAAACAGAGAAGGAGTATTGAAGGGTGAGCTTAGGTGGGAAGATGAGAAGCTCTGTCTTAAGACATGTTGAGCTTTAGGCGCCGATGCCGCATCTACTGAGAGATGGCAGCCAGACAAGATGAAACTTGCTGTTCAAGCCCCAGTGAAAGGTCAGGGGTGGAAAGATACAGCTGAGTGTCATTGGCATACAGATGATAGGAGAAACTAAAAGAACTGATTAGTTTACCAAGGGACAGTGTGTATAGAGAGAACAGAAGGGGACCCAGGACAGAGTCCTGAGGAACTCCAACAGATAAGGGAACAGAGGAGGAAATCTGTTTGTAGGGGGATCCCCCATGGATACCAAGGTCCCACTGTACAGGAAAAGAGTTTCCATCTTCACCATTAGGAAGAATGTCTTGACAGTAAGAGCTGTTTGACAATGGAAAACACTCTCGGAGTGTGGTGGAAACTCCTTTGGAAGTTTTTAAACAGAGAGTGGATGGCCATCTTTTGGGGTGCTTTGATTCAGTGTTCCTGTGTTGGACTGGATGGCCCTTGTGGTCTCTTCCTACTCTATGATTCTTACAACCATCAAGTGCTGCTTAAGCATAAACTCCCAATCTCATTACCTTCTTATCAACAAATTTATCATTATTATATTGAATAGTGTAGCTAGGACTGACATTGTCCATGGAGTCCACCTCATCATCGTATAGAGGTAAAACTGGGTTTTGGAAGGCCATGCCAATGGAGGATAAGCTCTAAAAGGTAGGTTCTAGTAGGTTCTAAACAGTATGCCTGCTATCTAGCTTAGGTAAATATGGAGAGAGCCATCACCAGAAGGCTGATAACCAGGTGGTGAATTGGCCACAGAAACTGTGAACACAATGACATTATGAAATAGCTGCAACTACAGTAATGATTTGGGGGATACCCATAACAAATTTTGCAGGTTGTCAAGATGTATATACAGGCTATGAATGCAGATTTTCTTCAGCTACCTGCTATAGAGCCTACAGTATGGCACATACATTAGTCCACAAGCTACAGCTGTCATTTTACTAGGGTACAGTCTATTAATTAACAACCCTATTTCATATTTTAAAGTGAAAGGTGTTTCCTTCATTAAGTAGCCTTTCAATGTACCTCTCTGGATATTCTATAGTGTCGTTACAAACAACTCTTCGTCTTGCTTAAGATTTTAAAATGGATTTGTGTAGTATTAAAGGAGTTCAACATCCATTAGGACATAGAATCATAGAGTTGGAAGAGACCACAAGGGCCATCCAGTCCAACCCCTGCCATGCAGGAACTCCCAGTCAAAGCATCCCCGACAGATGGCCATCCAGCCTCTGCTTAAAGACCTCCAAAGAAGGAGACTCCACCACTTTCTGAGGGAGTGTGTTCTGAGGGAGTGTGTCGAACAGCCCTTATTGTCAGGAATTTTCTCCTAATGTTAATGTGAAATCTCTTTTCCTGGAGTTTGCATCCATTGTTCCGCGTTCTAGTCTCTGGAGCAGCAGAAAACAAGTTTGTTCCCTTCTCAATATGACATCCCTTCAAATATTTAAACAAAGCTATCATATCACCTCTTAGCCTTCTCTTCTCCAGGCTAAACATCCCCAGCTCCCTAAGTCGTTCCTCATAGGGCATAGTTTCCAGACCCTTCACCATTTTAGTCGCCCTCCTTTGGACACACTCAGTTTCTCCGCATCCTTTTAAATTGTGGTGCCCAGAACTGGACACAATATTTCAGGTGGGGCTTGACCAAAGCAGTATAGAGTGCCACTATTACTTCCCTTGATCTAGACGCTATACTTCTATTGATGCATTGGCCTTTTTAGCTGCTGCATCGCACTGTTGACTCATGTTCAACTTGTGGTCTACTTGGACTTCTAGATCCCTTTCACATGTGGTCTTGTTCAGCCAGGTGTCCCCCCATCTTATATTTGTGCATTTCATTTTTCCGTCCTAAATGCAGTACCTTACATTTCTTCTTTGTGGTCTCTGCGAATCATACAAATGGATTCTTCTGCGCCTGCACAGTCAAATTCGGAACTTTCTGGAATCACTGGGCAAAGTAGAACTTGCCACGTTCTTTGCAACTTTTTGGTGGTAGCTCCACCCCTCCTCTATATAAGCCCAGTTCCCGCTCTTTTCCCAGTTCCTTTTTTTCCACCGCTTAGGCTACCCGAAGGAAACAGTGTTGGAATCACTCAGATTGCCTTACTTCGGATTTCAGATTCTTTGGCTTGCTATTTGACTACTCTCTCTCATCTTTGATTCGGCTCCTGTTTTGACTGCTCGGCTTGTTGACCTTGATTTTGGACTGTGTTTTTGGACTTCATGTCTCCGGCTCCATTCAAGCACTGTGCTGTTTGTGGGGCCAAGGTCCCTCACATGGACCCCCACAGCAAGTGCCTGATCTGCTTGGGCAAAGCTCACAAAACCCAGAGCTGTGCCCTTCGCAGGTCCCTAACTCCTCAGTCAAGGAAGAACTGGTCTTCCCGTTTGAAGTCCTATCTGCTGGATCGAGCTTTGGCCCTGCAGGAGATCCTTCCATTGACCTCCGCTCCAGTCTCTACCTCCAAGGCTCTGGTTCCATCCTTGAAGATGTCTTCGGAGAAGGCGACTTCTGGTTCCCCTGCTGGTCCTGCCTCCAAGTTCCCCCGGAGATGGAGGCTCACCCTGCCGAGAAGTCGGCCAAGAAGGCAGGTGACAAGTCCAAGTCCTCCAGTAAGGAGGGAAAGGACAGCAGGGATGAGAGTCGGAGTAAGAAGGCTAAAGTTCCTTCTCAGGGCTCCGCAGATGGCTCTTCCTCCGTTAAGGAGACCAGCTCCAAAGCCTCTGCCAAGAGGAAGCATTCATCCGAGGGTGAGTCCCTCAGGAAAAAGCATTCCTTTGAGGGTGAATCCCTCCGTAAAAAAGCCCTCTCTGACTCCGATGTGGGATCCGATCTGCCACATGTTTTGACACCGAAGCAGATTCCCACCACAGGGAGACCGGCCTCTGTACCAACCACCTCCATACCAAGGGAGGTGCCACCTCAGGCCCAGCCTCTCCAGGTTCCGCCTTGCCATGAACGTTCCATTCCTCCCAGCCTCATGACTGCTCAATGCTCCCCCCAGTGGAGCCAGTGGTCACAGAGGTCCCCGACCCCGATGGCGGACTTGGACGCCGAGAAAGGGAATACTATTATGACAGCGACACAGGGAGGTACTTCGTGGCTGTTGACCCATCCACCCTCAACAGACGTTGAGTCAAGTGCTGGCACCCATTGGATGTCTTGGTCACCATCTCCAAGGAGGTGAGGCCGACCTCTCCAGCATGAGAGGAGGAGGCTCCTTTCAGCTCGGTGTTGTGTCTGGAGGCCAGCTCGGACTCGGAGGAAGAGGCCCTGGAGGAAGAGGGTTAGGTACCATCACCACTTGATATCGACACCGAACAGGAGAGACTCCGTCCTGTCCACGGGTTCTACCAGCCTGGCCTGGTCTTCCCTACAGACAATATTGTTAACTTTGGGGAGCACCTCATTAAAATGGCCAATGCCCTCGAGCTCCAGGTTACATATTTTGAGCAGGAAGCTCTGGATGCAGTGGAAAGGCGTATACAGGGATCAGCCCCCTCCTTGGTGGCTATTCCTTTTCTGCCGTCCATGGAGAAGATCGCCAAGAGATCCTGGCAGAATCCAGCGTCGGTCCCGTCGACCTTGAGGAAGATTGACGTCCTGTACCGCATTGCTCCCTCTTCTGCAGAGTGGCTCCATTCGCATCCACCTTAGAACTCGGCCATCGTCGAGGGGTCCCAGAAGTCCTTAACCCCGAAGACTTCTCCTTCGCCCTCTGACTGTGAGTCCAAGAAGGTGGACGGACTGGCCAAAAAGACCTTTGAGGCATCGGCTTTGGGTCTCCGTGTGTCAAATTACAATGCCTGCATGGGGGCCTACATTCAGTACTTGATGGAAAGGCTGTCCCCTCTGCTATCCGACCTTCCCCAGGACAAGAGCCCAGCGGCCTTCCAGCTGAGAGACGAGGCCCATGCAGTGGCAGGCTTGATGATCACCTCCGCCAGACACACCGCTGACTGCTCGGCCAAGTCGATGGTCTCCACGATTGCCCTCCAACGACACTCCTGGCTCTGTGCATCAGACTTGACCCCGCAGGCGAAGGCCAGCCATCGATGACATGCCTTTTGACGGTGAGGGGCTCTTTGCTAAAGACACCGACGAGCAGCTGAACTTCAAGTACTGTATGAAGTCAGCCGCTAAGAAACACGGCATGTCCACCTCGCAGCAGCCCTTTTCCTGGAGGCGCTTTGGAGGTTACAGGTCTTCCGTCTGGCAGAGTCAGAGACCCTTTAGCCAGGAGAGGCAGTACCGAAGCCAGGACACCAGGCAGAGTTTCTTCTCTCCATCATCTTCCTCCTTGGGCAGGCGGATGCAGTCTCGGTACCAGAGGCCCTTCTCCAAAAGTCAGATCCCGAGCCGGGTAGGAGGGAGCAATGAAGTGTTCCTGCGTACTCTGTTGCCTCCGTCGCTTGCCCCTTCTTTTTGAACATTGAGGCCCTTCCATGTCATCTGAGCCCAAATCACCACCGACTCCTGTTTTTTGTCTATCATATCCAGGGGATATGCCCTCGAGTTCAAAGAGCTTCCGCCTACTGGGGCTCTTATTTCCACCCCCCCCCCCCATTACCCATCCTTCTTGAAGAAATACGCGCTGTCCTGCAGAAAGGGGTGATTTCCCCACTGGACTCTTCCCAGACATACCGGGCCTTCTTCTCCTGGTACTTTACCGTACCGAAGCCAGATGGAGGACTCCGTCCCATCCTAGACCTTCGGGACTTGAACTCTTTCCTAGTGTACAAGAAGTTTAGGATGGTGACTCTTGCCTGGATTTTACCCCTTTTACATCAGGGCCCGTGGTTTGCCATAATAGACCTGAAGGACGCTTACTTCCAAGTTGCCATCCAGGAGAAGCACCAAAGGTTCCTCTCCTTCGCTGTTGGGACGGACATGTATCATTACAATGTTCTCCCCTTCATTCTCGCCACGGCACCGAGGGTCTTCACCAAGTGCATGGCTCCGGTGATCGCCTATCTCCACCAGCGAGAGTCTTCCCCCACGTAGACAACTGGCTCTTTGCGGCAGACTCCAAAGAGGCTTTATACCAAGATGTCTCCTCTGCTCTCAATCTCCTACAGTCTCTCAGACTGGTGTTAAACCTAGAGAAGTCCCACTTGACCCCGGTCACCAGGACCGAGTTCATCGGGGCCGTCCTCGACTCCGCCAGAGGACCGTTTCCAGTCCCTCTCAAAGGCTGTTCTGCACTGCAGTTCCACCAGATGAGTCCGGGCCCGAGACTTTCAGGTGGCGCTCGGACAGATGGCTTCGACTACCTTCATGACCCCGTGGTCAAGACTTCGGTTTCGACCCCTACAGGCTTGGTTCCTGTCAGTCTTCGACCCGGGACTGCTCAGAGGTTTTCTAAATGGGTGGCCGGTACCATCCACCTCTGCTATGAACTGTCGGGTAGAACTCTCTCTGCCAGGATCAGAGCACATGCAACTAGGCGGTAGCGACATCCTCCGAATTTCTGATTAGGGTCCCGCTGGAGAATGTCTGTAAGGCTGTTGTCATGTCCCAACCCATGACTTTTATCAGAGATTACAGGTTGGACACCAGAGCAAGGACCGATGCAGCCTTTGGGAGGGCAGTGTTACTGTCTGCTTTACATTAACTTCGGTACCACTGTGTATTACCATGTCAGGTTGTATTATTTGCCTTGCACTTGTGTTACCCAATTGTACTGTTATAGTTACATGCAGCCTTTTGGCTTATTTCTGTTTGTAGTGACAGCTAGGCTGCATACTTGATACTTGCATTGAACCCAGGCCTGGGTGTGGGTATGGTATTCTCTCTTGTCCTTCTTTGCATTATGTCTTACTGTTGCATTGTCATGCACTATGACTCTGGTCTACTCTTTGAGTAGTTCAGTTATCTGTTGCTCTGTGGAGCATGGTTCAATAATGTTGTTGATTATCTTCTATATTAGAAATAAGAAACACAGACAAGTATTTGGTTCACTTGACAAATTTTTATTGTTGACCAATAAATGTTCTTTGGTTCATCTCACAACTGTTGTCTGGACACTCCCTCCGCCACTTACCTAAGCTTGATAGTCTAACCCATTTGTGTGATTCGCAGAGACCACGAAGAAAAAGGACAGGTTGCTTACCTGTAACAGTATTTCTTCGAGTGGTCATCTGCTGTCAGAACAGGGGTCCAGAATCCTAGACAATCAACCAGTCAGCTTTATGTAGAATAAACAGAACTTTATTGATGCTCCAGGATCAGCAAAACCACACCATTCAGCTTCTTAGCTGAGGCTGACCAGTCCCCGCCCTGCACCCCTATATCTTCCAAAGGCCCACACCTCCCCCCTTCTCACAAAAGCCCGCGAAAAGCCTATTCCAGTATTCTTCCATAGGTTCCGTTTTCCACCTTATCTCCCCCCTTCTGAACACTTCCCACCAGAAACCACTGCATTCCAAGCTTAGAGCTGAGCAGCACCAAGGTCAACTGATAAATCCTCCTGGCACCGTTATGCACTCCTCCTCTCTATCTAGCAGCTAACTATGTACCATCATCCCCAACTACACCTACTAACTCATATCTGGAAGAATACTACAAGGATTCTGACAGTCAGCCCCCCGAAAAGAAGACCCCCCCCCTACATATGTAAAAAAGGAAACAGGACATGAAAGGAAACAGAAAAGGCAACAAAATATTATCTAGGTTTGTCAGGATACATCCGATGAAACTTAGCAATCAATTCAGGGGCTTTAACATGCTTAGCGAACACCCATTCATCATGATCCGCTGAAAAATGTTTCCAGCGAATCAGGTACTGCAGCTTGTTTCTGTGCATTCTAGAGTCCAAGATTCTAGCAACTTCAAAATGCTGTTCCCCCTCAACCATCATAGGTAGGGGTGGTTCCTTGTCTTGTCTCCATCGTCCTGTGCTTTGGTCCGGTTTCAGCAAGCTAAAATGAAATACAGGGTGTAAATGTCTATATGATTTAGGCAAGTCCAATTCCGCCGTCACATCATTGACTAGTCTTTTCACCAGGAAAGACCCTATGAATTTGGGTCCCAGTTTCTTAGACGGGTGCCTAGATTTCAGGTTCTTCGTGGACAAAAACACCCGATCCCCAGGTTTGATATCCCACCCCACAGATCTATTGCGATCAGCATGTCTCTTATAGTCTGTTTTAGCCACCTCTAAAGCCTTGGCAACCTGGGACCAAGCAGCCTGGACCCTCTGCACCCATTGAGTCACAGTCACCGGGTCCGAAGGGTCGGCTGGTAAGGCCGGGAGGGTCCTGAGTTCATATCCATAGACAATCTCAAAAGGCGATTTACCAGTGCTCCGGTGCACCGAACTGTTAAATGCCACTTCAGCATGGGGCAATAAGTCATACCAATCATCCTGCAAATAATTAGTGTAACATCGGAGGTATTTCTCGAGAGCCTGGTTCGTTTTTTCACATTGCCCGTCAGATTGGGGATGCCAGGCGGTGCTCAGGGCCACTTCTACCCCCAATTTTCTTTGCAGCACCTTCCAAAAGGTTGAAGTGAAGGTGCTACCCCTGTCACTCACAATCTTGTCTGGCAACCCATGATGCTTATAAATGTGTGCTATGAACAGGTCAGCAAGCCTAGTAGCACTAGGCATCCCCTTGCAGGCTACATAGTGCACTTGTTTTGAAAAAAGGTCCACAACCACCCAAATAGTGTTTCTCCCCTTGCTCTCAGGCAGATCGGTGATAAAGTCCATGGCAATGTGTTTCCATGGTCCCCCAGGAGTGGGCAGCGGCTGTAGAAGCCCCCTGGGCTTGCCGACGACTGGTTTGGCACGGGCACACACCGGACAGCTCTTCACATATTCTTCCACCTCAGCTCTCACCCCCTCCCACCAGTAAGTTTTCCGAACCTTGTGCCAAGTCTTTAAATATCCCCAATGACCTGCTGCCTTCGAATCATGGCACAATTTAAGAACCTCAGGCCGTATTGATGCAGGGACATAAATTTGAGAGCCCTTGGTCCACAACCCTTGTGAGTTCAAAACCAACCGATCTCTGTGCTTCTGAAGCCACTCATCTTGCCCGGCTTCCCCTTTTATCTTTTGCAGCAGCCCGTCCAGTTGGGGCAAAGGGTCGACCGGTTTCTGCTTTGCCTGGCTACGAGTCACTACAGCTAGTCCCAACTGTTCAGGGGAGAAAATGGCTTGCAGAGGAACTTGCTCTTTCCCCATATGCTGGGGGAGCCTGGATAAGGCATCAGCTAAAATGTTTTGTCTTCCTGGGAGGAACTTTAGTTTGAATTTGTACTTGTAAAAGTCCTTAGCCCACCTCCTCTGTTTGGGAGTTAGCTTTCGGGGAGTTTGCAGGGCCTCTAGATTACAATGGTCCGTCCAAACTTCAAAAGGGTGAGGCGCCCCCTCTAAAAACTGTCTCCAACTGTCCAGAGCATGCTTAACCGCAAACGCTTCCTTTTCCCAAGTGGGCCACCCCAGCTCCCCCTTTTGGAATTTGCGAGACAAGTAGGCACAAGGCCTCAACAGCCCATTATTGTCCTTCTGTAGCAACACGGCCCCTACTGCGTGGTCGCTCGCGTCCACCTGAATGACAAATGGCTTGTCGGGGTCAGGGTGAAGTAAAATGGGCTCTGCACTAAACAAAAGCTTCAACTGCTCAAATGCTCTCTGGCATTGATCTGTCCAGTGAATCGGGGTAGAGGGTTTGGGCTGTTTCTTTTTATTAACCTCCTTGCCCTTGCCCCCTCCCTCATGGGTTTTGGTTTTCAAAAGATCCGTAATTGGCAGTGCTATTCTAGCAAAGTCCGGGATGAACTGCCTGTAGAAATTGGCAAAGCCCAGAAACTTTTGTACTTGTTTTCGGGTCTTAGGGGGGGCCCAGCTCAAAACAGTGTGCACTTTTTGTGGGTCCATTTCAATCCCCTGGGCCGACACCCGATACCCTAAAAAATCCAATTTGTCAGTATGGAAGTGGCATTTAGACAGTTTTACGTATAGCTGGTTATCAAGCAGTCGCTGCAACACCTCTCGCACCAGTGGCACATGGCTCTCCAGGTCCTGAGAGTAAATTAGAACATCGTCCAAGTATACCAGCACCCCTTCAAACAGCAAGTCGTGTAGTACCTCGTTTATGAGTCTCATGAAGACCCCGGGGGCTCCCGCTAGTCCAAAGGGGAGGACCAGATACTCAAAGGCCCCTAGAGGGCAATTAAATGCAGTCTTATGTTCATCCCCCTCTTTAATCCGTACCCTATAATAAGCGTCCCTCAAGTCTAGTTTGGTAAACACCGTGCCCGTGGCCAACCGACCCAGCATGTCCTTCATTAAAGGCAGAGGGTACTTATTGGTGCTACAAATCCCATTTAGGTTTCGATAGTCCGTGACCAGCCGCAGCGTTCCATCTTTCTTTTCCCGAAAGAACACTGGTGCGGCAAAAGTGGAGGTGGATGGTCTAATGAATCCTCTCGCCAAGTTCTTTTCAATAAACTCCTTAAGTGTGGATAACTCCCGGGGGGTCATGGGGTACAGTTTTGGCTTAGGCAGGGTCGCACCGGGCTCTATCTCAATGGCACAGTCCGTCTCTCGGTGCGGTGGCAGCAGGTCACTCTCTTTAGATTCAAACACCTCCTTAAGATCTTCATAACAGTCCGGGTAGGAAGCCACTGCCTCCTCTGGGCTGCCACCCGGTTCCACTGCACCTTCGTCCCCCCCCCCCCCAGTTCACCGGCTCTAAGTGAGTGGCAGCCTCGCTCGCCTGGGGTCGGGGTATCATCACCGACTGTTGCATTGGAGGAACTTTGACAGTGGGGTCCAACTGGTGGCCCTGGCAGCCTGGGTCATCAAAAATTAATAGTCTCTGCCTCCACTTAGTGTGGGGGTTATGGTGATGTAGCCAATCAATCCCCAGCATGATGTGATAATGATACGTGGGTCCCACCACCAACTGAATCCGTTCCCAGTGGTCTGCTATTCCCAGCCACACTGTGGTGGTTCGCTCCTTCAAAGCTTGCCCCCCCCATCAAGCTGCCATCCATCTGGGCGAAAGGGATGGGGTCCTGCAGGTTTTGGGTTTTTATGCCCAGGCTTTTCACCACCTCTGGGTTGACTAAGCACCTAGTGCAACCCGAGTCCACTGCCGCGGTTAGGGTCATAGCTCTCTGCCCCCGTCCCACCACCAAAGTCACCGTCAAAGTATAGAGGGGAATGCCCCCACTCACCATAGGTTTGCGGCCGTCCCCACTCCCAGCCTGCCTCTGGCCGCTTTTTAAGGCAGGCTCGGGGAGTTTAAAGCCGGCTCCTCTCCATCGGCACTGTCGTCGTCGGTCCAGACCTCCTCCTCGGCCTCCGTCACCACTTGAAACCCGCGATCGACGTAGCTTTTCACCGTTTCCTTCCCCTTCCCTTTCTTGGGAGCCTGCGCTGGAGGGGGCGCGGAGGGAGACGTTTTCTTCTCCGGGATACGATCCGGGCAGCTGGCGACCAGGTGGCCTCTGCGCCCGCAGCCCAGGCACAACCTCAGCCGGCGGCGTCGCTCTCTCTCTTCCCCGGCGGTCGGCCCAACCTTGCCTTTGCCTCTCTCCCCAACGATTTGGGTTTCTCTTCCCTTGCCCCCTTTATTCCTCCGCTGGGTTAGCATCCGAATCTCGTGCAGCACTGCCTCTGCCTCTCCAGCCAACCGAATCCACTCCATAGCCGTAGGGGGGTTGTTCTCCAGGAGTTCTCAAAGATTATTGCCAGCAGTTCCGATATTACATTTGCCAGTTTTTTAATACTCTTGGATGTAGTTCATCTGGTCCTGGATACTTATATTCATTTAGATTAACCAGGTATTCCTGTATTATCTCTTTACTTATTCTGTGCTGAAATTCTCCTATTCTGTCTTCTGCTCCATTATCCTTAGGTTGAGCGCTTTAGCTTTTCTGACTTTACCCCTATATGTGCTGGCTATTTGTTTGAATTCCTTTTGGTGATTTCCCCATTTTTCCATTTCTTATACATGTTCTGTTTAAGGCTTATCTCAGTTGAAAGTTCCTTAGTCATCCACCCTGGTTTCTTGAGACATCTCCCATTTTTCTTCCTCATTGGAACTGTTTGTAATTGTCCCTTTAGTATCTCCCTTTTGAGAAACTCCCATCTGTCTTGAGCTCCCTTCTTTTTTAGTATTCCTGACCATGGGATCACCCCCAGTTTTTCTCTATATTTTCTAAAATCAGCTTTCCTAAAATCTAGAATGCGTGTCTTACTATGCCTGGCTTCTCCTTTCCACTGTATAACAAACTCCAGAAGAACATGGTCACTGCCACCTAAGGATCCAACCACTTACACCCCATTAACTAGGTCATCCCTGTTGGTTAGGATCAGATCCAAAATAGCTGACTCCCTTGTTGCCTCTTCCACCTTTTGAACAATGAAATTGTCTTCCAGGCAAGTGAGGAATTTACTAGACCTTGATGATTTTGCTGAGTTTAACTTCCAACAAATATGAAAAATGTAAGACAGGCCCATTTGCTGATGAGTTGCCACAAAGATGGAGAGTCTCTGGACTTTGAGATAATTTAGCCTACAAATCTCATATATCTCATAATAATGCTGCGTGTGGCTTCTGAAAACTGAAATCTAAAACATCCGGAGGGCCAAAGATTCTCCATTCTGATTTACCAGATTGTTGAGTTAGTAGTGCCTTCTCTTAACCCCAGCCTGGCTGTTGTATGTTGCACAAAGTCCCATACTGTTAAATATGTGTTTATTAATAAGTACTAATGTGCTTTGTTTCTCAAGAATGTTGCTTCAGTGTTAACACATGTGCTCTCTCTTACAGAGAGTGAGAGAGGACACTCATTTCAGAACTGATGCAATCCTGATTTTTTTTCCATCTAAAATATTTTACTAGATGTCTCTGGTAGATTTGGGAAAGAAGCTTTTAGAGGCTGCACGAGCAGGACAAGATGATGAAGTTCGCATTTTGATGGCCAATGGTGCACCTTTTACTACAGACTGGGTAATGAAAACACTTTTATTAAATTAAATCACATTCATGGTTTTGTGATAGTACTATTTGCTTTTACATGTTTATTTCAGAGAACCCCATTATCATTATTAATGTATCATTAATAATGTTATTAATATATTGCTAATGTAATTAGTATATATCTATATATATATATGTAATTGGAATTTCTATGACAAGAGCATGTCCTGTTCAAATCTTATATCTGGCTCCTGCGATTTTGTCATTTGTTGGCCAATGGTGCTGTCCTCAGCCCACCATCTCCACAGTGTGGCATAAATATCTCAATGGGAAATGAATTATATCCATCCTCCTTTTTCCTGTAGCCTGTTTAACCATGCCACATGGCCATTCTGTGCTTCATGAAAAGCAGGGAGGATCAGAGAAGTGTCTGACTGTGTCCTCATAGCCAGTTCTACAGTTTTTACAGTGACACTGAGACTCTTGGAGAGTGCTAGTGAATCTCACCACTAATGCTTCTTCATAAGTGGTAAGGCAAGGTTCTTTGGAGTTTTGACTTACTGTTTTGTATAAATCTGTCTATGATGGGATGTGAAATCGTCAGCATTGCTGAAAATTTCACCTTCATGGTAAGGAAGATTGTATTATCAATCTTACCATCACAACAAATTTAATTAGATGTATACAGCTTTCCTAGATGGTAATTTTGAAGAAGACCCGAGAGGTACAGAATCAGTAGTTTGTGCACCTGACAAATCTCAAGAGGTGTGCTGTCCCCCTTGGTCAAAAATCTGCAGTGTAATGGAGAGGCTGATAAGACTCATCAAGACCACTGACTGTTATCAATGATAACATTGCCTTCCATGTGGGAACCAATGCAAGGCATAGCATTCAGAATATCATATTATGAAGCTCTGGATAGGAAGCTGAAGTATCTGGATGCACAGGTGGTTATTTTGTTTGTCCTCCCAGTGGAAGGGCACGGCCCAGGAAGGGAGAGAAAAATAGTGGCAGTGAACGACTGGCTCTGCAGATGGTACTGTTGGAAACGGTCTGGCTTCCTAAACAATGGTATGCAGTTTCATAGTGATGGACTTTTATCAAGGGATGAGTTGCACCACACAGCAGTTGTCAGGAATGTTTTTGCTAAGAGTCTAAAAAATCTGATCAGGAAGGCTTCAAACTTAATTATGTGGGGGAGAGCTGGTATTCTTCAGGGCAAGAGTTCAAATGCTGGAAATAATAGCCCAAATATCATAAAGAGAGCAGGCAAATAGCAGAAGAACCTAACAGTGGGTGGAAAAAAAAACCCTTCAAAAGGGGGGGGGGGATAGAGGGAATGTCACATGGTCTTAGATGTCTCTACACTAATGCACAGAGCATGGGAAATGAACAAGATGAACTTGAACTCTTAGCACAGCAAAGCAAATATATGTATTAGGCATCACTCAAACCTGATGGGATGAGCCTCAAGCCAAGTTGAGATCATCTGGGTAAAACTGAGAGGGAGAGAAACAACAGGGATGTGGTGGTGGGAGGAGTACTACAGACCTCCAAGCCAAACTGATGACTTGGATGACGCTTTCCTGAAAAAATGACCACACATTGAGAAATAAGAGATGTAGTAGTAATGGGGAATTTCAACTATCCTGATATTTGTTGGAAGTCAAATTCTGGCAAAAAATTAAGGTTTCTTCACTTGCCTTGCAGACAGTTTCATTGTCCAGAAGGACAATTTTGTGTAGGGAGAAAGTCAGAAAAACTAAAGCACAGAACAAGCTCAGAGCTTTTGTTCTTGTTGTTCTTGTTATGTCTGTAGCAAAAGGAAGAACAAGGAAATGGTAGGGCTGCTGAATGGAGCAGATTCCAAAAAGGAACAGGGAACAGTGAAAAGGTAGAAATACTCAACATCTTTGCCTTATTCTTTTCTCAGTAGGAGAACAGTGCTCTGCTTGGGGACAATGATGCAGATGATGGAGATGGGGAAATATAGCACAGAGTAGATAGAGAGATAGTACAGAAAAATAATTGGCCAGTATAAATGAATACAGTTCTCCAGGGCCAGTTGAATTTCATCCAAGGGTATTAAAAGTACTGGCAGAAGTAATCTCAAAACTATTGGCAATAATATTTGAGAATTCCTGGAGAACATAAGAGGTCCCAGCAGACTGGAGGAGGTCAAATGATGTCCCCATCTTCAAAAGACAAAAAGAAAAAAGTGGATCCTAATAATGACTGCCCAGTCAGCCTGGTATCAATACCAAGAAAGATTCTACAACAGAGCACTTAGAGAGGAATGTGGTGATTCCTAAAAGTCAGCATGGTTTCTCAAAAATAAGTCCTGCCAGACTTATCTTACCTCTTTTTTCTGATAAGAGTCACAAGCTTGGGTAGATGAAGGGAACACTGTGAGTGTAGTGTATCTTGATTTCAGTAAGACTTTTGACAGGGCCCACATGATATTCTTGAAAAATAACTAGTAACATGTGGCTAGGCAATGTGACCGTTAGGTAGATTTGTAGTTTATTGACTAACCGAACCCAGAGGGTATTCAGCAATGGCTCCTACCATCCTAGAGAGACGTGACTAGCACAGTGCCACAGAACTCTGTCTTGGAAGCAAGCTTGTTTACTGTTGTTCTGGACAATAGGATATGGAGCAGCAGATTCAAGCTACAGGAAGAGTTTCCACCTAAATATTGGGAATAACTTACTGATGGTAAGAGCTGGAAGACCTGCCTCAAGTGGTGGAGTCTCCTTCTTTGGACATTTTAAAACAAATATGGATGGACATCTGTCAGGGGTGCTTTGATTGGCAGTGGTTGGACTAGATGACCCTTGTGATCTCTTCCAACTATGATTCTGTGATTCATTTATTCATTAGAAGATAAAATCTTCCTACTTGGTTTAAAGTGAAGCTAATGGAAGTTATATTAGTAAAGAGAGGCTCTGTTCTCTTGAATAATGACAGGAAGGTCAGTATTTCAAAGCCAAAGCCAAAAAATGGGCAGAGTGCAAAATATGTGTGCACTAGAATTTCTACACAATCACATAAATTTGTAGAAAATTTCACCAGAAACTATTTCTATGACAGCTAAAGCAACAAGCAAAAATAATGAAAAACAATAGGAAGATCCTGATTAGGTAAAAGAAACAAAGTGGTGGCAGGAGTGGTCTGATAGAAGTTTGTGAGGCTAGCAACCTATTCATTGCAAACACCTATTTCATGCAACCAGAATGAAGACTATACACATGATGGCCAATACAAACATCAAATAGATTATATAACTGGAATGGAGAATCTCCGTTCTGGAACTAGACCAGGTGCTGAATGTAGTAGATCATGAACTATTTATATAAAAAACAGAGTAAAGATGAAGAAGAAATAGAAGCCAGTCATTATATCAAAATATGAGCTGAACAATATCTCAACAGATTTTACTGACAATGTAAGAAATAGATATGTGCTATTAAGCGTCATTGACGGAGAAATTTGGAAAAATGAATCACCAGGAACAGATGATATTCCAGTTGAATTGCTGCATTCCACACAGACAGAATCATATCTAGTGTTAACCAATATATGTCAACAAATAGAGAAAACACAATGGTGGCCAAGAGATTGGAAACGATCAATATACCTCCCCATCCATAAAGAAGGAGACACAATAGACTGCAGCAACTATAGGACCACAGTATTAATTTCTCTTGCAATCAAAATTATGCTTATAGCAAAATTATAGCAAAGCCTTTGACTACACAGATCGCAAAAAACTACGGAAAGCTCTTAAAGGAATATCAACAATCTAAAATATGCAGATGACACCATACTGCTAGCGGAAAACATCATGGACTTGGAAGAATTACTCAGGAAGGTCAAAGAAGAAAATGAAAAGGCGAACTTAATGCATAATGCATAATGCAATAAAGAAAACAAAAATATTGACCAGTGAGGACCTGCATACATTCAATCTAGACAAGGGGGAAATCGAAATAGTAAAAGAATTCCCATACTTTGGATTAGGCATAGTTGACTGCAGGTCCAAAACACACTGCAGAAATAATCCAGTTTGAGAATGCTTTAACTGCCCTGGCTCAGTGCTAGGGAATCCTGGGAATCGTAGTTTATTGTAGCATCAGAACTCTTTGAGAGAGAAAATTAAATGTCTCACAAAACTATAGTTCCCAGAATTCCCTAGCACTGAGCCAGGGCAGTTAAAGTGGTCTCAAACTGGATTATTTCTGCAGTGTGTTTTGAACCTGCAATCAAGGAATCAGGAGAAGACTGGAAATGAGAAAGGCAGCTATGAAAGCTATACAGCTGAGCACTAAAGTCAGAATCGTACATGCCATTGTATTCCTCATTACCATGTATGGATGTGAGAGCTCGACAGTGAAGAAAGCAGATAAAAAGAAAATCAATTCATTTGAGATTTGGTGCTGGAGAAGAGTGCTGAGGATGCCATGGACAGCCAAAAAACAAATGGGTTCTTGAATAAATCAAGCCTGAACCCTCCTTGGCAGTCAAGCTGACCAAACTGAAGCTGTTGTACTTTGGTCACATCGGGAGAAGGCATGACTAATTAGAAAAGACAATAATGCTAGGAAAGGTAGAGGGAAGTAGAAAGAGGGGAAGACCACACACTAGATGGATAGACTCTGTTAGTAAGGACATGAGTATGAATTTACGGGACCTAAGCAGAGCAGTGGAGGAGAGGGAGTCTTGACATGTCTCATCCAGAGGTTTGCCATGAATTAGGATCGACTCAAAGATGGTAAACTACAACAACAAATGTTCTTTTTCATTTTGGTTTTTGTTTATTAATGGTGCTTTAAAGTAAGTGTGGCATTATTATTAAAAGTATGATAACTTACAAATAATGTTTGTATTCATGATTCAAAGCTGAAAGAAAAGTCTCATACTGATTTCCCCCCCTCAACTGTTTGTTTCATATATTATAGTTGGGAACATCCCCACTTCATCTAGCAGCACAATATGGACACTATTCAACTACTGAAGTGTTACTTAGAGCAGGTGTGAGTCGGGATGCCAGGACCAAAGTGGACAGGACTCCATTGCATATGGCAGCTTCTGAAGGCCATGCAAGCATAGTAGAAGTTTTACTCAAGGTAACAAAAAATCTTAATTTTGTACAAAAGTGGAACTATAATTTACTTGCAAATTAACATGGTATTTAAAGAAGATTTATTTTATTTTTATTTACTGCCCTCCTTTCATCTAGCTATGAGATTAGTACACTACAATAAAAAGACCTTTTGCAATAACCAGTTAACAGTCAAAGACCTAGATAAATAATAAAGTCTTTGTATGCCAGCAGAAAGAGAGCTTCATTGGGAAAGGGCATTCCATACCTTTGGAACAGCCACTGAGAAGATTCTCTCCCTTGTCCTCATCATTTGTACCTGTAATGGTGGACAACTGAGAAAAGGCTCTTTCCTAAGGATCTTAAAACTTGGGCAGGCTCTTATGAGATGTGGTCTTTCAAGAAGGCAGTTTTATAGATCATAACCAGCCCTTTGAATAATATGCCAGTGAAGCTGTTTCAGCAGAGTGACCAGCAGTCTGACCACAGCATTTTGGAGTGGCTGCAATTTCTGGACAGCTTCAAAAGGCAGCCACAGATAGAGTATGTTACAGTAATCCAAAAAGGATTCCCCCAAAAAGGGATATCGGAGATTTATCTAGTACAGTTGGATTTAGGAAAGATTTTTCAGTAAAGACCTAACAGAAGTCTCTTTTGGGTAGGATAGAACCCTGCCTCACTGCAGTAAGGCATTCAACACTCCTCTTATCCACTCAGCCAGGATTCTTCTGGCTGTTTGTATTACCCAGGAATGGCATATGTCCATTATGGTGGCTCTTACCTCTCCAAGAATTCTGTCCACATCTTCAGGCTGCAGAAATTGAAATACAACAAAATCCAAAATACAGGAATGAACAACACCCTTATTGGCCAAGCAAAATGCGCAAATGCATCATGCAAATACATCATTTCACAGCTCCACTAGCTTCTTCATCAGGCAAAAGATGTTTTTTTAAAAAAAAAAATTCAGGAGAAGAAAAGTGACCATGTTAGAGTCATAGGAGTACATTTGAGTCAGATGTTGTTTCTGTTGTAGTTCATTTGGTCTGGAGGGATCTCAGTGCAGTCAGAGATGGCCATCTGTTGAGTATATTTTGATTAAAAGTTCCTGCATGGCAGGGGGTTGGACTGGATGGCCCTTGTGGTCTCTTCCAACTCTATGATTGTATGAGAGACCACTCCCCTTCTTGACCATAGGGGGACTGAGACAAAGGACAGTAATATTTAAACTCCCATTAGCAGCAGCAAAGGAACTTCTCTTGGGATCCAGGCTATTTCAGTCCTTTGTTAGGCCATGAGTCTCTTTCTTGGGCCGAGAACATTGAATTTCTCAAGAAGTCTGTGTACTGCTACTTCTGAAAATGTTTGGGTGCTGTATAGGTAAAACTTGCCAATTATTGTCCAAATGAAAAAGTTTTACCTTTATTGGAGATAGAAATCTCGATGTCCAGTACCACCTGAATAGCCACATCTTGACAAAATGAAGAAGCCAGTGCAGCTCTGAAAGCTTGCAACATGTATTTTGTGCATTTTGGTTGGTCTAATAAAGGCATCACTGTTTTGTGGATTTTGGATGTTGTTGTACTTTGCTATATGTCCAACAAAGCTACTCCCATATATGTTCGCTTGGACCCAGAAGGCCATGAACATACTGCATCTTTTTTGTCCTTTCTTCTTGTTCCCATTCTTCACCTGCATTGTTGAAAGATGTAACCGCTGTTAGGTCAGATAAAATATTGGAAAAATGCCTCTCAAAATGCAAATCTAAATCAATGCATTGCTCAGAAATATAATACCTGTTGTGCTACAGAAGCAGTCCTAATTGATGGCCCTGTTTCTCGGCACCCATAAATTATTGTTTTTATTTATGTTTAACAAAACATAACCTGAAAAACAGCAGGAAGAAACTGGTAATGCACTGAACTGAGATAGATAGTATCTAAAGAATAAATATATAAGGGACTGAAACCACTACTCTAACATGTGTACAATACTGAATTGTTTATATAGAGTGACCACACTGCAGTAATTCTGTAAAATATTAAATACACAATCGAAGTGCTTGGGGAACTCTATATCCCAATTTATGTCCATATACTTCCTCAGGTGCTAACAATCTCTGCTGCAGTGAAGGTATTTCCCTGCTGTCCTTTCAGTGTTGTTTGTGAAACCTTCCTGTTGTGTTTGTTCTAACAAAACAAAAGCATCATGTTCATAATAAGGTTGTTATGCTTAAAAAAGAAACAAAAACTTAGATTAAACTTACCTCCGTTTTTTTAAATCTTTACTTGATTGTTGTGTGGTTAGCTAAATGGCAACCATAAGGTAGCAAAAATGCAAGCAGTTATTGCACTGAAGTTTTTTAATCCTGACATAAATGTGATCAAATTTGTGGTTTTAATTGTAGCATGGTGCTGATGTAAATGCAAAAGACATGCTGAAGATGACTGCTCTTCATTGGGCTACAGAACACAATCATCAAGAAGTAGTGGAACTCTTAATCAAGTATGGAGCAGATGTCCATACACAAAGTAAATTTTGCAAAACAGCTTTTGACATTGCTATAGACAATGGGTTTGAAGACCTAGCAGAAATACTGCAGGTAACTAAGAATTTTCTTCCATAAAGCTATTTCTGGTTCTCTGTTTGGATGTCACATATCACTTGATGCAATCTACTAATGAAAAATCCACTATCATCTCTTCTGAAATAATTGTGTACAACCTCTGGTCCTATACTAATTGACAGAACTGAAGTCTTGGATAAATTTCTAATCTTTTTGGTTGTATAGCTTTGAGACTTCCCATAGTCAAGTTATGTGAACAACAAAGTTCCTGCACATTTACTGGGTGTAGTTTGTGTGTGTGTGTGCGTGTGTGCTCATGCACAAGCCTACTTAAACTTGGATTGTTTGGATTTTTTAACCTTATGACCAAAGATGAAAATCTGAGAGAGAGAGGGAGGGAGATCTTGACTGATGTCCAATTTCTTCTTCGTGGTCTCTGTGCCTCACACAATAGGGTTTGCACCTGCGCAGATACTCCATCCGGAATGCTGAAAAGCTGAACAGATTGGCGGAAGCCCCGTCCCTCCCACTCCCTGAGCATGCCCAATCCCGCCAATCTAGCTCCTCCTTCAGTTCTCTTTCGTCCGCCGCAAGAGAAACATCTCCCTTGGAGTGCTCTTCGATGACAAAAGGCTGAGTAGATCCAAGTCTATTTAAACTCTATTTTTGCTAATTTTTTTTGTTTGTTTTTCTCCCTTATTGTTACTCCTTGAGCTGCCCTCTAGGATTTTGTTAGGACTCTTTTCCGAGGGTTTTGGCCCGGACGCGCCCTTCGCTTTGTTCGGCCTCTTATGGCTGCCCCCTTCAAAAAGTGCTCCGAGTGTGGTAACAAAATCCCGGTAATTGACGTACATTCCAAATGCATCCTCTGCCTGGGAAACACCCATGTTCCGGGCAAATTATAAGCATTGTAAGGCCTTCAACCCTGCTACACTTCGCCAGAGAGCGGACAGACTCAAGGCCCATCTTTGGGAGAAGGCCCTCTCGGTTTCACAAGCCATGGAGTCCTCTTTGTATCCCCTGGGTCGTTTGCCCATCTCCAAATTCCCCAGGATTCTCAAGTTGAAGAAATCCGCGTCGACATCGACGGCCTCCACCTCGACTCAGATCTCTTTGGCCCTGACGACTTTGACCTCGACGTCGACGCCTTCCTTGGCTCCAACCCGCTCCTCAGAAGCTCCCATGTCGCGCCCAGAGGGGCCTCCTCGGGAGCACAGGAAGCGCTCTTCTTCCCAGGAAAGGGATAAGCCAAAGACTAAGAGGCATAAATCCAGAGAGGTCCTGGCCTCAGTTGTTTCGGCCGCGGTTCAGGTGGACCTGGTTATGTCTTTCTTGAAATCAACATCGATAGCTGACCTCTTGGTCCCGGCCCCGGTCTCTGTACTTGACTCGGCGCCGGAGACCCTGGAACCTTCACAACAGCCTGCTTCAGTCTCGACCTTAGCCCCGTCTGGGTTGGTCTCGACCTTGACCACCACAGTCTCTCCCATCTCGGCTCTGGCTGCCCTCCCTCCGAAGGATATTCTAGCCACCTTGGAGCGTATTTACAGGCTGCGGTTCCCATCACCTCCACCCCGAAGGTTTCCTGAACCCTTTGAGGAGCATTACTTCGACTCGCCTCATTTGTCGGCCTCATTCCTGGCTCAACATCGAGCGGAGTCCTATTGGAGGGAACGGCACCCCTCCTACTGATCCTAGTCTCCATCCTATAGGGATCGGTATCATGTCAGGGATCTCCACCTGGATGGTTTTTCCCAGCGAAGGTCCCGATCTCGCTCCCCAACCCGTGGACGAAGTGAGTACAGGGCTTTCTCACTGCCACCGATCACCACTGCTACGGTGTCGAGGCCACCCAATGTGGACCCAGTCACAGTATCGGCATCGACGTCAAAGATGATATTGACATTGACGTCGACTCAACTTGCCCCAGTGAGTTAGGCGGAGCCTTGACCTCAACTTTTGTGTCGGCTCCGACTCAACTCTTTGAGGAACCACACGTGGCAGCCTCGCAATCCACGGAGGACTCCGCGGGAGAGTTGGAGGTCCATCCGGAATCCCCAGCACTAGCCATCTCTTCTCCTAACAAGGAGGTTGAGGATCAGGCTCCAGAGTCACCTGTGGAAGATTTCCATCTCTTCTCAGGGATAGTGGACAGGATGGCCAAGGCTGTTGGACTTCAGACTGCCCAGACATTCAAACCCCCTAAGGACCCCATCGATGGCCTTGTGGTTAGGCCGACTCAACTGGCTGCCATTCCTTTCCTGCCCTCATTTTCGGCCAAAGCTTTTACTCTTTCGCGGCTCTCGCAGCCAAGGTGGCCAACATGCAAGGGTGCATGGTGGGATATCAGAGGTTCCTTTGGGATCGGATGGCAGCCTTCATCCCCTCTCCTCCTCCGCAACAGCAGGAAGCGGCCCACGAATTTTATGCAGAGGCCCTCTCTCTCATTGCTCAAGAGGTTCACTCTGCTAGACATGTGGTGGATTGTTCAGCCAAGGTCATGGCGGGAGCTGTGGCACTTCGTCGCTTCATGTGGCTCAGATCTACCACGCTCTCCGAGGAAGCCAAGGCCAAGATCGAGGACTTACCTTTTGACGGTGAGGGACTCTTTGCCGCCAAAATGGATGAGTCTTTGGACACCATGGCCAAAGCCCTTCTGAATGGCAAGAGGCTTGGCCTGACCTCAAGTAAACCACCGACCAGTCAATCCTGGCGTTAGAGACCTCACGCCTCCAGCTTCACTTGCTCTCGCTCTGCTCCGTCCTCCACTTATAGGGCCCAGCCTACTCCAGGAGGCCCTACAGACAGCCTCAACAACAACAACAACAACAGAGGCATGGACAGCAGCAACAGCAGCAGCAGTCCTCTAGGAAGCCACCCTCCAAGTCACACTTTTGATGGGACCTTAGAGGCGACACCCACTTTTCTTTTGCCAGTCACTTCTTCCCATGTTTCTCGTCTATGCCACTTATACGAGAACTGGTGCAGGATCACCACAGACTCCTGGATGCTTACCATCATCTGCCTGGGTTACACCATAGAGTTCTCAAGTATTCCACCCACTGGCATTTTCTGTTCTACTCCCTCCTCTCCTCCTCTTCTGGAGGAGATTTCCTCCATTCTCGACAAAGGAGCCATTCAACGTGTTCCAGCAAGCTGCAAACTTCAAGGCTTCTACTCCAGGTACTTCACAGTTCCGAAGAGAGGAGGAGGTCTTCGTCCTATCCTGGACCTGAGAGGTGTCAACTCCTTCATCTCACCTCGCAAGTTCAAAATGGTGACCCTGCAGTCCATCCTTCCTACACCGAGAGGACTGGTTTGCGTCTATCGACCTGAAAGATGCCTACTTCCACGTCAGCATAAGGCCGCAGTACTGGAAGTACCTCCGTTTCGCTGTCGACGGAGATCTCTTTCAGTATACCGTCCTTCCTTTCGGCCTTTCTACCGCTCCTCGAGTGTTCACAAAGTGTATGGCAGTGGTCATCTCCCACCTTCAACTGCAAGGTATACAGATCTTCCCTTACCTAGACAACTGGCTTCTGGTATCATTCTCCAAAACACAGCTCTACTAGGACATCCAGTGTACTCTGGAACTCCTCCACGACTTGGGACTTATGGTCAACTTCCCCAAATCTGTTCTCACCCAGTGAGGGTGATAGACTACATAGGGACGTCCCTGGACTCTGTCATGGGTCATGCCTACCTACCAACCAGACGGGCGGAAGCCCTCTGGGACCAACGTCACCTTGTCCTCCTCACTCACCATCCGACAGCGAAGGACATTCAGAGACTTCTGGGCTACCTGGCCTCCACTACAGCAGTGACTTACCTAACACGCCTCAGATTCAGGGCCCCCCCAAGCTTGGTTCCTCTCCTCCTTCGATCACCTTCAAGACAATCCATCCAAAAGACTCTTGTTGCCTCCTCATGGCAAAGATTCTCTCAAATGGTGGATGTCTCCCTCCAGCATCCCCAAGGGGATGCCCTTCCAGACGCCGGAACCATCCAGGATGGTCACCACTGATGCATCCATGTCAGGATGGGGCGCACATCTCAACGACTGGTATGTTCATGGACAGTGGTATGTAGAGGAAGCAGAGTTCCACATAAATGCTCTGGAACTTCTGACATCCAGATGGGGAACTTCCTCAGTGGACCTGTTTGCCACCCCAGTGAATGCTCAGTGCCAGATCTTCTACACCAGAGCGGGCAAAGGACGAGGATCCATGGGAGATGCCTTCCTCTGCAACTGGAGCCAGGACTTCCTGTACGCCTTTCCGCCCTTTCCATTGATTTCCAGGACGATGGCCAAGATGGCCAGGGATGGGTCCAACGCCATACTGTTGACTCCCTTTTGGCTGAGACAACCCTGGTTCACTCCACTGCTTCATCTGGTCAGAGGTCAATACTTCCACTTACCGAAGTGGCCAGACCTTCTGTCCCATTCCAATGGAGCAGTCCTGCATCCAGACCTTTTCAACCTACGGATGACAGCATGGAGGATTCAGCCATGACATCTCCCGAACTACTTCGAGTCTTGTCAGCCTCCAGGAAGGACTCCACCAAGCAATCTTATGCCTACAAGTGGAGATGCTTTTGTGCCTTTGCGGAGTCCAGATCTGAACCTTCCTCACCTGTGAGCCTTCATATAGCACTTCATTTCCTGCTGCATCTCAGAGGTCAAGGTCTAGCCTTCTCATCACTCAAGGTTTACCTTTCTGCTATTGTTGCTAACCAGCCACCTGGTTCACCATCGGCTCGACTCTTGACGTCACCAACACTGAAAAGATTCTTTAAAGGGCTTCACCATCTCTATCCGCCACTGCCTCCACTGGCACCAGCCTGGTCTCTTTCATTAGTACTCACACAGCTCACGAGACCTCCATTTGAGCCCTTGGGTTCTGCCTCTCTGAGGCTCCTGACACTCAAGGTGTCCTTTCTTGTGGCCATTACCTCAGCCAGACGTGCCTCTGAGCTGATGGCCCTACGCTCGGATGAGCCTTACTTCATTTTCCACAGGGACAAGGTGGTCCTTAGACCGGACATTTCCTTCCTCCCTAAGGTGGTTTCACCTTTTCACCTGTCTCAGGAGATTGTTCTACCGAACTTCTATCCAGACCCTTCTTCGCCTCTGGAAAAGACTATGCACACCCTTGATGTTTGCCGTGCTTTGGCGTTTTATGTTCAACGTTCTGCTGAGTTCAGGTTGTCCACCAAGTTGTTTATTTGATATGGTGGTGCCAGAAAGGGCAACCCTGTTTCTTCACAACGATTTTTAAAGTGGATTGCCCAAACCATTGCCTTGGCCTATGAACTGGCTAAACACCCTCTACCAGTTGGTGTCCGTGCTCACTCAACCAGGGCTACTGCTTCATCTGCCACCTTCCTCAGAGGTGTTCCCCTGCCAGAGGTCTGCAAGGCGGCTACGTGGTCACAGCCATCCACGTTTGTTCGGCATTACCTGCTGGATTCCAGGTCCTGAAGTGATGCCAGTTTTGGTCGTGCTGTTCTGTCTTCTATTCTGCAGTGACCTTCCCACCTCCACAGGTAGGCTTTTGAGTCACCCTATTGTGTGAGGCACAGAGACCATGAAGAAATAGTACAGGTTGCTTACCTGTAACTGTGTTTCTTCGAGTGGTCATCTGTGCCCTCACACAAATCCCGCCCTACCTCCCCTCGGTCAGGTCCCCGCTCTTTTTGCGGTGGACTTGAACTGAAGGAGGAGCTAGATTGGCGGGATTGGGCATGCTCAGGGAGAGAGAGGGGCGGGGCTCCCGCCAATCTGCTCAGCTTTTCAGCATTCCGTATGGAGTATCTGCGCAGGCAAACCCTATTGTGTGAGGGCACAGATGACCACTCGAAGAAACACAGTTACAGGTAAGCAACCTGTACGTCTTTTTCTAGGTCATTTTGTCTTCATTGGTGTTCTGAACAACTTAATAGTAGGTTCTTGTCCTCTCTTCCCATCACTGTCAAAGTCCCTTGAATATTCTTGCTATTAAGTCATCCTTACCTCTGAATGTGAATCATACTGACACCTTTTAAAGCTTTATATATGTCCTAGCATATGTGGAAATACATTCCTACAGTTTTCTTCTTCTTTTTTTGTCACAGATTGCAATGCAGAACCAAATCAATACAAACCCAGAAAGTCCTGACACTGTGACGATACACGCAGCAACACCGCAGTTCATCATTGGACCTGGCGGAGTGGTGAATTTAACAGGTCTAGTATCTTCTGCAAATACTTCATATGCAGCAGGTATTCAGATGTACAGAAGTTTTTAAATGATTAGCACACCCAGTTCAGCAAAGCTGTTAGGAAATAATATATATCATTTTTTTATCATTATTGTTTCCTACGCTTTACATTTTGAAATAGCAGTTCTGGTTGTGGTAAATTATTTTAAAGTTATTTAAAGGTTGATTTTAGAACTTCAATTGTGATTTAAAGATAATATTCCCATCCAATGATTCCTTGTAGATTCAGGAAATGTCAGTGAAAGTATCACTGTTAGTATTTCCCCATTCATTTCATTAGAGTTTATAGAGTTTATACTTCACCTATTGTTGGCAAAATGTAAGCAAATAGGAATTCTGTTGGAGCACGTCATGCCCTGGATTTGGAGATAACATGATATGATCTGTAACATTAAATTTGAAAGCAACATTTATGGAACCTCTTGAAGAGGGTTTGAATTAACTTTGTGTACTCCCTTGATAGATGACACAGGAGTATCTGCTGTCCAGTTTGGTAATTCCTCAACTTCAGTACTTGCAACTTTGGCAGCCTTAGCAGAAGCTTCAGCTCCACTATCCAACTCATCAGAAACACCAGGTAAGGGAAAAAATCATTTGTCTGTCAGAAATGTATTCAAATTGATCTTTCAGAGAAAGAAATAAAGTAGTACATTCAGTTTTCAAAATTCATGTAATCCTATATTTAGTTATAGATCAGTTTTGTAAGGTTTGTCATTTCTTTAATTGGGACCTTATTCCAACCCTGAGGAACATGAGTACATTTGCTCAAATTCTGTCAAATTATTTAGCCTAGGCTAAATAAACAGAAGTTGCTGCTGTTGTTTTTCTTTCCATTTAAAACATCACTGAATGATGAATCGCTAAAGTTTCTTCCAAGATGCTGCACTCAGATTGTGTAGTTGCGTCTCTGACAAGGACTTCTCTTCTCTTTGTCTCCTTGTATGAGGGGATCATACCCCTAAATAAAGAAGTAATGGTTGCAGCTTCAGTTTACTTTATTTTGTTATTATATCCCTCCAAGTTCACTGTAACTTACAGCAACTCTATCAAACAGTTTTCTTGGGAAGGTGTACTTGGAGAAAGGTTGCCAATGACTTCCACTAAGCCTGAGAGAATGTGACTTACTTAAGGTCACCCATTGGATTTCCATGGCTTAATGGGTATGTGAACCCTGGTTCTCCTGATCCAGCACTGAGACTTCTGCACCATGATGTCTCATTAGCTTCTGCTAATGAATGCATCAGCAACTCATAGAATCATAGAATCATAGAGTTGGAAGAGACCACAAGGGCCATCCAGTCCAACCCCTTGCCATGCAGGAACTCCCAGTCAAAGCATCTCTGACACATGGCCATCCAGCCTCTGCTTAAAGACCTCCAAGGACGGAGACTCCACTACATTCCGAGGGAGTGTGTTCCACTGTCGAACAGCCCTTAGTGTCAGGAAGTTCCTCCTAATGTTGAGGTGGAATCTCTTTTCCTGCAGCTTGCATCCATTGTTCCGCGTTCTAGTCTCTGCAGCAGCAGAAAACAAGCTTGCTCCCTCTTCAATATGACATCCCTTCAAATATTTGAACAGGGCTATCATATCAACTCTTAACCTTCTCTTCTCCAGGCTAAACATCCCCAGTTCCCTAAGACAGTCCTCAAAGGGCATGGTTTCCAGTCCCTTCACCATCTTAGTGTGACCAAAGCAGAATAGAGCGGCACTATTACTTCCTTTGATCTAGACACTATACTTCTATTGATGCAGCCTAAAATAGCATTGGCCTTTTTAGCTGCCGCATCGCACTGTTGACTCATGTTCAACTTGTGGTCTACTCGGACTCCTAGATCCCTTTCACACATAGTTTCATTCAGCCAGATGTCCCCCATCATATATCTGTGCATTTCATTTTTGCATCCTAAGTGCAGTACCTTGCATTTCTCCGCGTTGAATTTCATTTTGTTAGCACTGGCCTAGCTTTCTAGTCTATTCAGGTCATTTTGAATTTTGACCCTGTCTTCTGGAGTATTGGCTACTCCTCCTAGTTTAGTGTCATCTGCAAATTTGATAAGTATGCCCCCAATTCTGTCATCCAAGTCATTGATAAAGATATTGAATAGCACTGGGCCCAGGACAGAGCCCTGTGGGACCCCACTGGTCACTTCTCTCCAGGATGAAAAGGAGCCATTGTTGAGCACCCTTTGAGTTCGGCCGGTCAACCAATTATAAATCCATGTAACAGTTACCTTGTCTAGTCCACATTTTACAAGCTTGTTTGCAAGAATGTCATGGGGAACCTTGTCAAAGGCCTTACTGAAATCAAGATATACTATATCCACAGCATTCCCCTCATCTACCAAACTGGTAATTTTATCAAAAAAAGAGATCAGATTTGTCTAGCATGACTTGTTTCTCTGAAACCCATGTTGGCTTTTTGTGATTATGGCATTGGCCTTTAAAGCCGTACCACACACCCTGTCTCTGCTTCTGTTTAACGCCAGGTCTATCAAGAACAAGTCCCACATACTTCATGATTTGATTGAAGACAATAACTGTGACCTGGCGTGCATAACCGAGACCTGGCTCGGGCCTGAAGGGGATGCTGTGTGGGCTCAGGCCCTCCCCTCCGGGTACTCGGTGAAGGACCAGAGCAGGTTAGGTGGGCGGGGGGGGGGGTGTTGCCTTGGTGCATAAAAACACCTTGTCTCTAACCAGGAACCATGTCCGTCAGACTTCCTATATCGAGTGTATTTACCTGACCCTGAAGGCTAGAGACAGTCTAGGGATTCTGTTGGTCTACCGGCCACCCCGTGCGCTAACAGACTCCCTTAACGAGCTGACACAGTTGGTCTCGGAGCTGGTGTTGGAGTCCCCCAGGCTTTTAGTCCTGGGTGACTTCAACATCCCCTTCACGACCAACAATCTTCCATCTGATGCAGCTCGGGAATTCATGGATACCATGACAGCCATGGGCCTGTCTCAGCTTGTCACTGGTCCAACACATTTTGCTGGGAATACGCTCGATTTGGTCTTCTGTACGGACATGGAAACTCCGTGGGCGGAAATTACTAATATTTCCGCCCTGTCATGGACGGATCACTTCCTGGTGGAGGCGCGCATTAAGGCATCAACCCAGACCCCCCCCCCCCCGGGGGTGGCGGACCTATTCGAATGGTCCACCCTCGAAGGCTGATGGAACCTGATAGGTCCCAGGAAGCCCTAGAGGGGTATATGGTTGGAAGTGACGGCGACACTGTTGATGCCCTAGTTAACACCTGGGATACGGATCTCTCTAGGGCTATACACAGTATTGCTCCCAAGCGCCCTCTCAGGCCTGCTTCCAAAAAGAAGCCCTGGTATTTGGAAGACCTCCGGGCCAGGAAGCAGGTCCTGCGACGGCTAGAGCACGCCTGGCGGAAACACCAGCGTTTATCCGACAAGGCTCTCCTAGACCATCTTTTGAAGGACTATGGAGAGGCGATACAAGCAGCTAAGAATTCGTTCTATGCTGCTCGTGTCGCGTCCGCGGAGTCGCATCCAGCAGAGCTGTTCAGGGTAGTGAGGGAGCTAACTCAGCTCCCCCCTGCCCCGAACCAGATCCTTGAACCTACTAAGGCCTGCTGTGACAAATTTAACAACTTATTCACGGATAAAATCTCTCGGATAAACGAAGGTCTGGACGCCAGTATTGAGGCAGAATCCAGAACAGAGGTGTCGAGAGCTTCCGTGGACTCAGTTGTACTGGATCAGTTTGAGTCTGTCAGTACCGAGGATGTGGACAAGATCCTTAGAAGTCTTAGGAAGACAACCTGCTCTCTCGATCCCTGTCCCTCGTGGCTAGTGGCACAGGGGGGACCGGTTGTAACTTCATTGTTACACCGGATCATTAATTCATCCTTGAGGGAAGGGGAATTCCCTGAAGATCTTAAATTGGCCATTATAAAACCTATATTGAAAAAGCCCTCCCTCAACCCCCTGGTTTATAATAATTATCGGCCAGTTTCGCTACTGCCATTTTTGGGGAAGGCGATCGAGAGGGCAGTTGCACTCCAACTTCAATCGATCTTGGATGAAACGGATTTTCTAGATCCATTTCAAACCGGTTTTCGGGCGGGCTACGGGGTTGAGACTGCCATGGTCGCCCTGGTCGATGATCTCCGTCTGGGCATCGACAGGGGTAGCGTGTCCCTGTTGGTGCTCTTGGACATCTCAGCGGCTTTCGATACCATCGACCATGGTATCCTTCTGGAACGCCTGGCAGAGGTGGGAATCGGGGGCACTGCGCTCCAGTGGTTCCGGTCCTACCTCTCTGGGAGGTTCCAGATGGTGCAGCTGGAGGACGTGTGCTCCGATAAGAGGGCCCTCACCTCTGGGGTCCCTCAAGGAGCCATTCTGTCCCCTATGCTCTTTAACATCTACATGAAACCGCTGGGAGAGATCATCCGGAGGCATGGGGCGCGGGGTTATCAGTACGCTGATGACACCCAAATAGTCTTCTCTATGTCTCCGACTGATGCAGTGACCAGGGATGGCGTCGCTCCTCTCGTGGCCTGTTTGGAATCGGTAATGGACTGGATGAGGGAAAATAGACTCAGCCTGAATCCAGAGAAAACGGAAGTACTCATGATAGGTCCTCCCGACCCAGGGATGGAGGTAGTTCCACCGGTCCTGAACGGGGTCACGCTCCCCGTGAAGGACACTGCACGCAGCTTGGGGGTACTCCTTGATTCGTCGCGCCATCTCACCTCTCAGGTCAGGAGTACCTGCTTTCCGCTTCGGCTGATACGCCAGCTGCGTCCCTACCTGGACTGGAGGGACCTTGAAACTGTAGTACATGCTCTCGTAACCTCTCGGTTGGATTTCTGCAACGCGCTCTACATGGGGCAGCCTTTGTATCACACTCGGAAGCTACAACTAGTGCAAAATATGGCAGCCCGGGTGGTCACTGGTGCTCCCAGGACCGCCCATATAACACCAATATTAAAAGATCTACTTTGGCTGCCTATTCGCTTCTGGGCTCAGTAGAAAGTGTTGGTTATCACCTATAAAGCCCTAAATGGCTTGGGCCCAGAGTACCTGTCGGACCGTCTCTCCCCACATAATCCGCCCCGCACACTTAGATCTACTGGGCAACAATTATTAAGAGTTCCAGAGGCCAGACTATCGACTACAACGAAAAGGTCGTTCTCTGTTTCGGCCCCGAGCCTCTGGAACTCGTTGCCCACGGAGCTCCGCTTGGCCCCCTCCCTGAACCTATTCAAAAAAGGGTTAAAGACATTCCTGTTTGAGCAGGCCTATCCCTAACTCACCCTCTTGCTGCTACCTTATCCCTCCCTAATTATGACTGAACACCATGATTAGATCTGGTGCTTTTGCTCTGATATTGTACTGTTGTTTTGCTTGATTTTATATTGCCGTTGTTTTATTCTATGTTTTAACTTTTATATACGTTTTTATTGTGAAATTGTTCACCGCCCTGATCGCAGGAAGGGCGGTATACAAATAAACTATTATTATTATTATTATTATTATTATTATTATTAAATGTTCACAGACTCTCTGCTTAATGATCTGCTCCAGAATCTTTCCTGGAATTGATGTCAGACTAACTGGACGATAATTGTTGGGATCCTCTTTTTTTCCCTTTTTGAAGATGGGGACAACGTTTGCCCTCCTCCAGTCTGCTGTGACTTCTCCTGTTCTCCAGGAGTTCTCAAAGAGTATTGCCAATGGTTCTGATATTACATTTGCCAGGTCTTTTAATACCCTTGGATGTAGTTCATCTGGTCCTCGAGACTTATATTCATTTAGGTTAACCAAGTATTCCTGTACTATCTCTTTACTTATTCTGTGCTGAAATTCCCCTATTCTGTCTTCTTCCCCATTATCCTTAGGTTGAGCACCTTTTGCCTTTTCTGAGAAGACTGAAGCAAAGAAGGTGTTGAGTAATTCTGCTTTTTCTCTGTCCCCTGTGAGCATTTTGCCATCTTCTGCACGCAGTGGCCCTACTGTTTCCTTCTTCTTCCTTTTGCTTCGGACATACCAAAAAAAGCCCTTTTTATTGTTCTTAACCTCTCTAGCCAGCCTGAGTTCATTCTGCGCTTTAGCTTTCCTGACTTTACCCCTACATGTGCTGGCTGTTTGTTTGAATTCCTCTTTAGTGATTTCCCCATTTTTCCATTTCTTATACATGTTCCATTTAAAACTTAGCTCAGTTGAAAGTTCCTTAGTCATCCATCCTGGCTTCTTGAGATATCTTCCATTTTTCTTCCTCATTGGAACTGTTTGAAATTGTGCCTTCAGTATCTCCTTTTTGAGAAACTCCCATCCATCTTGAACTCCCTTCTCTTTTAGTTTTCCTGACCATGGGATCATCCCCAGTATTTCTCTAAGTTTATTGAAGTCAGCTCTTCTAAAGTCTAGAGTGCGTGTCTTACTATGCCTGGCTTCTCCCTTCCACTGTATAACAAACTCCAGGAGAACATGGTCACTTTCACCTAAGGATCCAACCACTTGCACTCCATTGACTAGGTCATCCCTGTTGGTTAAGATAAGATCTAAAATAGCTGATCCCCTTGTTGCCTCTACCACCTTTTGGACGATGAAATTGTCTTCCAGGCAAGTGAGGAATTTGCTAGACCTTGAGGATTTGGCTGAGCTTGACTTCCAGCAAATATCCGGATAGTTGAAGTCCCCCATCACTCACTCTATTCTCTTTCCCCTTCAAGCCATAGAAGAACCAACTAAAGTGGCATTGAGGCAGGATACTTATTATTACAGGTTTTCATCTGATTGTAAAAGAAGCTTAGACATCAGACTCGTTCATTTTAGGTTAGTGTCCTTGTACAACAGGATAGAGGTTTGTATTATTTACTTACTTATATGTAGCACTTATACCAAGTAATCTAATAATAATCTATAAGCAGTTTATGTTAAAATGTATGTTTGATAAATCTAAAAACAAAATATAACACTTGAAAACACTCCAACAATCAATTTAAAAACAGAGAAGTCATAACCATTACTGGCCAACAGAGACATCTGTTGCTTTGAGTCTGTGTTCCTGCATGCCAAGGGGTTGGACTGGATGGCTCTTGTGGTTTCTTCTAACTTTATCACTCTGTGTGTTGCCTTCTTGTAATTTTTATAAAGCCTTTTGAGGATGGCCTTAAGGGACCAAATGGGAATCAGGCTTCCCCCCCCCCCCCCCGCTTCACTTTCTTTTTTTAGCAAATAAAGGACATCTTAGCATCCTGAGACATATCTCCTTTTTCTTCATGGATTTCAAGCTCTTGCCACTGAGTTCCTCCCTCCTCACAGCACAGTGCTTTCAAGCCTACACTCAGCTGTTTAATGGGCTAGAAGGATCAAGGATTTTTGTGGAGAGGATGATGGGCAAGAATAATTCCCATGCTAGCTTCAGCTGTCTTGTTATTGTGTGTCTTCAGGCCATTTCTGACTTATGGTAACCCTAAGGCTAACCTGTCACAGTGTTTTCTTGGACTGAGAGTGTGGAACCCATCCAAGGTAACACAGAACGTTTCCATGGCCAAGCAGGAAATCAAACCTTGATGTTTGGAGTCATCGTCCAGTGCTCAAATCACTACACCACACTAGCTGCGGCAATTACTTGCAGAAGTGTAATTTAAATGGATAAGATGGTGCCCAAAGATAAGCATCACTGTGAACTGTCACTCCCATTAAAATTGCATGTTTCCCCCACATAATAACCTGATTGGTGGTGAGAGTGTGCAGCTCCCTCTACAAATGTGGCCTCCAAACAAATCTGAATACAAGTACTCTTTGTTGCATGAGTTTACGTTTAAAGAAATGTTAGGTTTATGTGAAAATAAGTTCTAAAGCAGGTGTGGTAATTGTGTGACCATCCAAAAGTTTTTGGGCTGCAGTTTCCAGCAAGCCAAGTTAAAATAGCCAGTGATGTGGAAGTCTGACTCCTGGAGGATTGCATGATTCCAGTCCAATAGTGTATCTACTGGGAAGCCAAAATTAGACCATTGCACCCTAAATATGAATTTTGTCCTAACAATGAATTTTTTTCTTAAGTCCTCAGTATCTCACATTGCGCCATTTACTGTAGTTCCCTCCTTATCCATACACTTGTTGCAATTTTGTAAGTTCTTTGACATCATTTTCCTTTATTTCCTCCTTTAAATCCTTTATTATATGCCCCTAAGTTTTACCCTCAACATGCATGGCTCATATCAAAATCCTTAATTTTGTCCCCAAAACCTGCCCTTGACTTATACGTGAAGTCAACCTATAGTCAAATTTACATAGCATTTCTAAATTTTCTGTTGGATGATTTTAATGTGTCTTAGTTTTGTGTGTTTTAACTTAATGTGTTAAAACATTTTATGTGTTTATGTTGTACTTCACCTCAAGCTTTAGGGAGAGGTGGGTAAGAAATCATCATCTTCATCATTATCTTGCCTTTGGGGGAGAATTTAAGCTTGATTTGTTCTAGGACCCATTTGTATGCATTTTACATGTTTGTATACATATGTGCACATATTTATTTTTCGGTTTTAAAACAGAGAGCTTTAGTTTGCTTATATTCATCTCTCATGTCATAATTTGCTTTTCTTAATCCTAAAAAATCACATAAAAATGTCAAAATATTTAAAAGCAGTACTTGCCTATTTTGTCTGAAACAAAATATCATTGTAAACAGGAATGTAATTAATGGAAAAGATGAAAGCTCTTGAGTTCTGTCTGATGTATGAAAGCCTTCTAGTGGATATCTTATTTTCTATAAACTTCAAAGGTCTTGATTTGAACACAACCTTCCTTGAATGTAAATGTAAAAGGTATCTCATCATTTTGATTTTTTTCTGTTAAAATTTAGAAGAGGTAATATAGATGAAACCTCCTAAGGGAGTCTCAAAATATCCAAGGAAAAGGAGAACATTGCCTGGTATTACCACCATTCCTAAAGATCAGATAACTTTTGAATAGCATAGAAACAGCACAATGGATATTTAAAATATTATTATCTCAAGCACAAGTTCCTTAAATTTAGAAGACCAGGGAAAGCATTGTTTGCTTTTAGGTGAAAACGTAGCACCACTGATTAGTGGCAGTATTCCTGAAGAGGCTCCACATTTCAGCAGTCCTCCTGCAAGCAGTGAGAAAAGGACTTTAAAAGAATCACACAAGATTATCTCCTTCATAAACTCTGAGTAATGGTTATTTCTTCTTTGTGGTCTCTGTGCCTCACACAATAGGGTTTGCGCCTGCGCAGAAGCTCCATCCAGAATGATGAAAAGCTGAGCAGATTGGCGGGAGCCCCGCCCCTCCCATTCCCTGAGCATGCCCAATCCCGCCAATCTAGCTCCTCCTTCAGTTCTCTTTCGTCCGCCGCAAGAGTAATATCTCCTCCGGAGTGCTCTCCCTGCGACGAAAGCTGAGTAGCTAAACAGACTCTTGTATTTTGTCTTATTTTATTTTATTTTATTTTACTTCTAATTTTAATTTTAATTTGTTTTACTCCCGTTTTTTCCTTGAGCTGCCCCTTTTTGTTCGGAACTCGAGGGTTTTGGCCCGGACGGGCCCCTCGCGGACGGACTGGCCTCTTATGGCCGCCCCCTTCAAGAAATGTTCTGAATGTGGCGGTAAAATCCTGGTTGTGGATGGACACTCGAAGTGCATTTTCTGCTTAGGCAGTTCCCACATCCCGGAGAAATGCAAGCATTGCAAGGCTTTTAATCCCGCCACACTACACCAAAGAGTGGATTGGCTCAAGGCCCACTTGTGGGAAAAGGCCCTTTCGGTCTCTCAAAAGGAGTCTTCTGATAGAGACCCCCTAGGACGTCTCCCCATCTCTAAGTTTCCGAGGATTCCCAAGTTGAAAAAGACCTCCTCGACGCCGACAACCACCTTGACATCGACGGACCCGACACCGACACCCTCGACATCGGGAGCCATGTCCCGCCCCGAAGGGCATACAAAGGAGCACAGGAAACGCTCCGCCTCCGAGACAGAGAAGCCGAAGGCTAAGAAACATAAGCATAGAGAGGTCCCGGCATCTGTTGCCTCGGCAGCCGTCCAGGCAGATCTGGCTATGTCCTTCTTAAGGCCTATGGCACTTGACCTCTCAGTCCTGGCCCCAGTCGCTGTACCTGACTCGGTGCCGGAGACCTTGGAACCCGCACTCCAGCCTGCCTCCACTCAGTCCTTTGTCCCTTCGGGGATAGTTTCGGCCTCAGCCTCAACGGTCTCACCTATTCCGGCTCCGACCTCCTTGCCATCGAAGGATATCCTGGCTTCGTTGGAGCGCATTTACAGGCTGCGGTTCCCATCTCCTCCACCCCGGAAATCTCCGGAGCCATTTGAGGAGCACTATTTCGACTCGCCCCATTCATCAGCCTCATTCTTGGCGTGACACCGGGCGGAGTCTTACTGGAGAGAACATCATCCATCCTATCGTTCCTACTCCCCGTCGTACAGAGACCGCTATCATGTGCGAGGTCTCCATGTCGAGGATTTCTCCAGGCAGTCACGATCGCTCTCTCGCTCCCCGGCTCGAAACCGAGGCGAGTATAGAGCTGTTTCTCCACCTCCGGCTACTACTGCCACGGTCTTGAGACCGCCCGTCAGGATCACCACCACAACTGTCTCGGGCTCGACAGCCGTCTCGACATCAACACGCTCAGCCCCTATCAGCTTCGCAGACGCCTCGACCTCGACATTCGTCTCGGCCCCGACACAACCTTACGAGGAGCCTCAGTTAGCCACCTCCCAGTCAATTGAGGAATCTGCAGGTGAACCAGAGTCACCTGAGTCACCGCAGCCGGCTATCTCCTCTCCCAATGAGGACGTCGAGGACTCCACTCCTGGATCGCCCGTCGAAGACCGTCATCTCTTTACTGGAATTGTTGATAGGATGGCGAGAGCTGTAGGCCTGCAAACAGCCCAAGTCTCTAAGCCTCCTAGAGACCCGATTGACGGCCTTGTAGTGAGACCAGTGCAACCAGCTGTTATCCCGTTTTTGCCATCCTTCTCTGACATTATGGTCGCTTCATGGAACAAGCCGGCCTCAACGCCACCGGCGTCGAAGAAACTAGACTCTCTCTATCAAGTCCAGGCCAACACGGCACCGTTCCTGTTCACCCACCCCACACCTAACTCTCTGGTGGTGGAGTCTACCTGCAAGTCTACGGGTAAGACACACTCAGCCCCAGTAGACAAGGACGGTAGGAGGATGGACATCTTCGGCCGTCGCTTCTATTCGTCTGCAGCCCTGTCAGCAAAGGTTGCCAACATGCAAGGGTGCATGGCGGGCTACTGAAGGTTTCTCTAGGACCGCATGGCGTCCTTCATTCCATCTCTACCTCTGGAACAACAGGAGGCGGCCCATGAGTTCTATGCCGAAGCACTCTCTCTCATTGTCCAGGAGGTTCATTCAGCTAGACACGTTGTTGACTGTTTGGCTAAAATCATGGCTGGGGCAGTGGCTCTATGCCAGTTTGCCTGGCTGAGATTGACTCTCTGTCGGAAGAAGCCAAGTCAAAAATTGAGGACCTCCCCTTGTTCGTGGCCAAGACGGATGAGTCTCTCGACACCATGGCCAAAGCCCGTCTCAACGGCAAAAGGCTCGGGCTGACACCCAGCAAACCACCCTCTGGCCGCCCATGGCGTCAAAGGCCATATGACCCTGGCTTTACCAGGTCTCGATCGGCTCCGTCTTCGACCTATCGGTCCCCGTCTTACAACAGGAGACCTTACAGGCAGCCTCAACAGCATCAGCAACAGCAGAGGCAAGGCCAACAGCGCCAACAGCAACAGCCGTCTAGGAAGCCATCCTCCAAGCCACACTTTTGACGGGCCTTTGGAGGCGACACCCAACTTTCTGCTGCCAGTCACCCTTTCCTCAGTCACCAGACTTCGCCATTTCTACGAGAACTGGTCCAAGATCACCACACACTCCTGGGTGCTTACCATCATCCGCTTGGGATATGCCATAGAGTTCTCAAATATTCCACCAAGTGGCTTTTTCTGTTCCACTCCCCCCTCTCCTCCTCTTCTGGAGGAGATTTCCTCCCTTCTCGACAAAGGAGCCATTCAACGTGTTCCACTGTGCTACAAGCACCAAGGCTTCTACTCCAGGTACTTCACAGTTCCGAAGAGAGGAGGAGGTCTCTGCCCTATCTTGGACCTGAGAGGCGTCAACTCATACATCATGCCTCGCAAGTTCAAGATGGTGACCCTGCAATCCATTCTGCCGTTTTTGCATCGAGGAGACTGGTTTGCATCCATAGACCTAAAGGATGCTTACTTCCACATCAGTATCAGGCCGCAACATTGGAAATACCTCCATTTCGCCGTAGATGGAGATCTCTATCAGTATACCATTCTTCCTTTCAGCCTCTCCACCGCTCCTCGAGTATTCACAAAGTGCATGGCAGTGGTCATCTCTTACCTTCGTCTCCAAGGAATAAAGATCTTCCCTTACCTCGATGATTGGCTTCTGGTGTCGTCCTCCAAGACACAACTGTACAAAGACGTCTAATACACTTTGGACCTCTTGGCCGACTTGGGACTCAAAGTCAACCTACCCAAATCCGTTCTCCACCCCGTGAGGGTGATAGACTATATAGGCACATCCCTGGACTCTGTAATGGGATGAGCCTACCTTCTCACCAGACGGGCGGAAGCCCTCTGGGAGCAACTGGAATCAGTCCTCTGCACTCACCGTCCGTCTGCAAAGGACATCCAGAGACTGCTAGGCCACCTGGCCTCAACCACAGCGGTGACCTACCTGGCTCGTCTCAGGCTCAGGCCTCTCCAAGCTTGGTTCCTGGCTTCATTCGATCATCTGAGGGACAATCCGTCCAAGAGACTCTTGTTGCCACCTCATATCAGAGACTCTCTCAAGTGGTGGATGTCTCCCTCCAACATCCTCAAGGGGATGCCCTTCCAGGCACCAGAACCGTCCAGAATGGTCACTACAGACGCGTCCATGTCAGGATGGGGCGCACATCTCAACGGCTTGTGTGTACAGGGACAGTGGTCTGCACAGGAGGCAGAACTGCACATCAATGCCTTGGTACTTTTGGCAGTCATCAAAGCCTTCAGGGCATTCGAATATCATCTCCTCCACAGAGTTGTGCAGGTAGTATCAGACAACACAACCACTGTCTGGTACATCAACAAGCAAGGAGGAACTCACTCTCCAGTCCTCTTGCGTCTTTCCCAGCAGCTATGGACGTGGTGCCACCATTGCTCCATTCATCCAGTAGCTATTCACTTGGCTGGAAAGGACAATGTGCTGGCAGACTCCCTCAGCAGGGACAAGGTACTGCAGCACGAATGGACTCTTTCGGCCTTCAATCTTCTGACGTCTCGATGGGGAACCCCCTCGGTGGACCTGTTCGCCACCCCGGAGAACGCCCGATGCCAGACATTTTACACCAGGGCGGGCAAAGGATGAGGATCCATGGGGGACGCCTTCCTTTGCAGTTGGAGTCAAGAACTTCTGTATGCCTTTCCTCCCTTTCCTCTGATCTCCAGGACAGTGGCCAAGATGGCCAGGGATGGGTCCAACGCCATACTGCTGACTCCATTCTGGCCGAGACAACCCTGGTTCACTCCTCTTCTTCACCTGGCCAAAGGTCAATACTTCCACCTACCGAAGTGGCCCGACCTTTTGTCTCACTCCAATGGAGCAGTCCTACACCCGGACCTAGTCAACCTACGGATGACGGCATGGAGGATCCAGCCATAGAGTCTCCTGACCTGCTTAGGGTCCTGTCTGCCTCGAGAAAGGACTCCACCAAGAGGTCCTATGCTTATAAATGGAAGCGTTTCTGTGCCTTCACGGAGGCTAGGTCCGAACCTTCCTCACCTGTGAGCCTTAGTATAGTCTTGCATTTTCTACTACACCTCAGGGATCAAGGCCTAGCCTTCTCCTCCCTCAAGGTCTACCTGTCGGCTATTGTAGCCAATCAGCCACCTGGCTCAAGGTCAGCTCGCCTCTTCACATCACCTACGTTGAAGAGGTTCTTCAAGGGACTGCATCGCCTTTATCCACCGTTGCCACCACTGGCCCCGGCCTGGTCTCTCTCTTTAGTGCTTATGTAACTCACGAGACCTCCCTTTGAGCCCTTGGGCTCTGCTTCTTTGAGACTACTGACACTTAAAGTGTCATTTCTTGTGGCCATAACTTCAGCCAGATGTGCTTCTGAGCTGACAGCCCTGCGCTCGGACGAGCCTTACTTGACTTTTCATAGGGACAAGGTGGTCCTCAGACCGGACATTTCCTTCCTCCCTAAAGTGGTTTCTCTGTTTCATCTCTCCCAGGAGATTGTGCTCCCTAACTTTTACCCAGATCCTTCCTCGCCTCTGGAAAAGACTATGCACACCCTGGATGTTCACCGTGCTTTAGCTTTTTATGTTCAGCGTTCTGCAGAGTTCAGATTATCCAATAAGTTGTTTATCTGTTATGGTGGTGCCAGGAAAGGCAACCCAGTTTCTTCGCAAAGGTTTGCAAAATGGATTGCTCAGACCATCGCCTTGGCCTATGAACTGTCTAAACGCCCTCTTCCGGTTGGTGTCCGTGCTCACTCAACCAGGGCTACGGCTTCATCTGCTGCCTTCCTCAGAGGTGTTCCCCTGCCAGAGGTCTGCAAGGCAGCTACATGGTCACAGCCATCCACGTTTGTTCAGCATTACCGGCTGGATTCCAGATCCCGGAGAGATGACAGTTTTGGTCGTGCTGTTCTTTCTTTTATTCTGCAGTGACCTTCCCACCTCCACAGGTAAGCTTTTTAGTCACCCTATTGTGTGAGGCACAGAGACCACGAAGAAGTACAGGTTGCTTACCTGTAACTGTGTTTCTTCGAGTGGTCTCACACAAATCCCGCCCTACCTCCCCTCGGTCAGGTCCCTGCCTTTTGCGGCGGACTTGAACTGAAGGAGGAGCTAGATTGGCGGGATTGGGCATGCTCAGGGAATGGGAGAGGAGGGGCGGGGCTCCCGCCAATCTGCTCAGCTTTTCAGCATTCCCGATGGAGCTTCTGCGCAGGCGCAAACCCTATTGTGTGAAGGCACAGATGACCACTCGAAGAAACACAGTTACAGGTAAGCAACCTGTACTTTTACCATATATACTCAACCATAAGTTGATTTCATATATAAATCAAGGGCAGATTTTGGAGCCAAAATTATGGATTTTGATATGACCCATATATAAGTCAAGGGTAAAACTTAGGGGCATGCAACAAAGAATATAAAGGATGAAGCAAAGGAAAACAATGCCAAAGAATCTATAAAATTCCAGCAGGCATAACTGTTTGGGCTCACACTAAAAGCTGGATGGATGAGAGACCGGGGGGAGGGAGGGTCAATGCTTCCAGGACAGATTACTCACCTACCTGCCTTCCACCAGAGGGTGGTTCCTTTTAAAATAAGAGTTAAAGTTCAGTACAGTCCTCCCTCTGTTCCCATGGCCTTTGGACTCGTGTCCCTCACTTATGCTTGAGGGGTGAACAGAGGGAGAATGCACGTGCCCATGGCGCGTGCCTTTGCCTATATTCAAGCCAATGGGGCTTTAATATATGCAAAACTCCATTTTCACGAGGGGGTCTGGAATGGATCCTTCATGAAAAAGGAGGGGTGACTGTACTTACATTGATCCGTAGATAAGTCAATGTATATTTTGAGGCTCAGTTTTTTTGGACTGAAATTTCTAGACGTATACATGAGTATATACAGTAAATGTTGAGTGTGTGTACAGATGCATGAATATATACATTTGTACTAGTAAGGAAGCTTAATGAGAACCAGTGTGGCACAGTGGTTTGGGTATTGGACTGCGACTCTGGAGACCAGGATTTGATTTTCAGCTCATTCATGAAACCTACTGTGTGACCTTGGACACACTCTCATCCTCTGGGGAAGGCAATGGCAAAACACACCTGAACAAATCTTGCCTAGAAAACCCCATGACAGGTTCACCTTATAGTTACCATAAGTTGGAATTGAGACATAACAAAAAAAGAAGCTTAATAACACAGCTAAATTCAAGTTTACCACTTCAAATTATGGATAGTAAGTCTCAGAATGATTAGTTCCTGACAGATGCTGAGAACAATGAAATAGTTTTTCATCCCACCCACCCCCATGTGCTCACATTGATAGGAAATTGCACAGTTTTTCTACAAAAATTGTGCATCTTGTCCAGAAAAATAGCAATTTTCTGAAAACTGTACAGATTCTGTCTTGAAAAGAAAATGCACAGCATCTAAACTGGCAAAAGCTGTAGCTTCAGTCAGCTCAATTTTCTTTTCCTGCCATGTAAAATTTGGTTTACACAGCATTCAAATTGGTAAATGCCATGCATTAAAAGATTACATGTGTAGGTTTTTACAGCAAAACTGTGCAGTTTCTCAAAACCCTATGCCTTAGGGTCTCCATAAGTCAGAAACAACTTGAAGGCACACACAACACACACACACACACACACACACACACAAATAAAAAAAGATGCTCCTACTACTTGCAGGAACTTTTGACAAGCTATTTTTCTTCTCATACAAGTTACTTCAGGGGTCAGGAACTCCCCATTCATCCCCATTCAGGAAACTGGCAAATTCTCATTCCATCCTACTGCAAATCTCATTTCCCTCAATCTGAGGCTGGGGTGAAGGTGGAACTTCCTTGTCTTGCCTGCTTTGTGTTGGCTGGCATAAAGAAATTTCTTATGAAAGGTTTTGTATATAGGACAAAAAGAAAGAGTGGCATCAAAATGATTCAGCTACAGATTTTATTAGTAATTGAAGTGTCTTGAATTATCAGGTTTATGTATTACTACATTTTTACATCCAAAAATTTCTTCATCCAAAAATGTCTCCCAAAGGGGCTAAGCAGATATCAGAAATGAAACAGTTCCTTAGACTTATGGCCTAAAAGACAGACCCAAAGGGAATAAGAATGGGGAAGGAAGAGGAAACAGTCAACTTTATATCTGTTGAGGAAGTAGTTCAACAATTAAATATCCTTCATTGGTCAGCCAGTGAAGCATCTTTCTCTGTCCACATAGAACCATTTTGTTTTATACATTCATGGAAGCTAAGATTTGCATTGCACTGATAGATGGAAAACTGGGCTGTAGAAATCACAGACATTTAAATTTAGAAAGTCTGTGTGTGATGTCCCTTCAAGTCACCTGTTGGCAACCCCAAGAATTTCTTAGAGTTTCTTAGGCCAGAAATACTTTAAAGAGCTCATAGCTACTGTGTTATGCATATATTTTCTATTCTCTTCATCTTTTCTTTGTTTCATTTTCTATATGCATTTTTGAATGCATATCATTTTGATTTTGATATGTATATTAGCATTGTTAGTGTTAAAAACCAGTAAGCAGAGTATGGTCAGAAAAAAACCAAAGGGATGAGGTGTCACTGGGCTTGTGAGAGGACCAAATTTACAGGTGTCCAAAAAAGGTAGGGGGGAAATCTGTCACAAGTAAAACATCAAAATATCTCAGTAAGGGCTAATTGTGGTCAGTGGCCACAGGATGGTGACTGATTCTTGATGGAGGAAATGAGTTGGATGGAGGGAATAGTGTCTTGGAGGAGGAGAGCATAGCTGACTGAAAAAATGAATAAAGCACTGTGTACTGCTATGCAAGTCTACTGGTCATTTCTAAAAGCAACTTGTTTAATAAATACACTTAATGGCTGTAATTTTAAAAATTTTATTCAATAGTTGTGGCAACAGAGGAAGTAGTAACTGCAGAATCTGTGGATGGTGCAATTCAGCAGGTTGTGAGTTCTGGAGGCCAACAGGTGATTACCATAGTGACGGATGGCATTCAGCTTGGAAACCTCCATTCAATTCCAACCAGTGGGATGGGTCAGCCCATTATTGTGACCATGCCAGATGGGCAGCAAGGTGAGTTAAAAACTGGAGGACGGAAGACAAAAACTTTAGAACCTCTTTTTAAAATGTGCATGAGCATTTGGTGTATTGCTATCAACTCAGTATATACTGTAGTCCAAAAATGTCTTGCAGTGCATGTAGGGGGGGGTGGGAGATAATGAAAAATAAGGATGCAGGTGGGTTGGTAAGAAAAGAGACCAACAAGCAAATATTTAACACTAAGTTTTTTCTTTAAAAAAATCCATACTGTACAATTGCATATTGATTACACAAACCCAACTTAACTAGAGTCTTTTGACTCTTACACAATATAGCACTTCTGGAACACATTTCAACCTTTAGTTCCTTTATATATTCAAGAAGTAAATCAGAGATTGAAGAGACTTGTATGCATCATTGCATTCTTGACTGATATCTTAATCTTCTAGGATAAATGAACAGGGCAGCTATCGTAGGTATTTAAACATCATCTCAGTATCACTTATGATTGATCCAAGTTAATAATAGATTGAATCTATTGAATCTGGAATCCCTTGTTTGTGCAGTTAGGGGCTATGATACCAGGATAAAAAGTCCTGACTATCTCTGAATGTTGATTTGTATAAGTCCTAATGGTGAAACTTGGATTTCAATGTACAGGCAGTTGAAGTGGAGATCTGTGGCCAGTAGCTGAAGTACATAGGTCTGAAGGATGGTCAGAATCACTGAAAGTGATGGTACCTGACTCCAATGAGACTAGCTAAAATAACCAAACAAGCCAACCCAATTTGCTGGAAATGTAAACAGAAAGGAGGTTCACTATACCACCTTTGATGGAGATGTAGAATAACAAACAAATTCTGGGTTCAGATCCATAAACTTATAATTTCTATATTACACAAAAATATCTCATTGAAGCCCGAATTATTTTTGTTCAATGTAACAGATGTTATATCTGATAAAATGATATAGATATATATATCATAGATACAGATGCAATATCTGATAAAATGATATCGCTAGAGCCATTGCATTCTGGGAGTCACTGCTGGGAGAAACCGGAGCTCTAATACTACAGAAAGCTTGCAGAGAGATTCCAGTTCATTTCCTTGCAGAGGCTGGATGGCCATCTGTTGGGGATGCTATGATTGGGAGTTCCTGCATGGCAGGGGGTTGGACTGGATGGCCCTTGTGGTCTCTTCCAACTCTATGATTCTATGATTCTATGATTCCTTTAAGAAGGGAGGAGGAGGAGTCTCTATGTGCGTGGGTGAGATCTAATCTAACTTACACTAGAGCCATTGCATTCTGGGAGTCACTGCTGGGAGAAACCAGAACTCTAATACAGAGTTATTATACAGAGGCGTGCACCGGAATTTTAATTTTTCTTGTCTAGTCAAGGAGGTTTTTGGAGAATAGAAGAGAACCTGGCCTGAAACATTAGAGGAAGTGAGTCAGAGACTTGCCTCTGGAAGGAGCTACTAGCAAGGAGCTCTCTACATACCTATAGGTCCTGGGACTTGAACTCAGTGACAGAGCTTGGGAACAAAGGCCAAGTCTAGCAAGGGAAGCCCACAGTCTTGTTTCAGTGCCTCCTTAAGACTTCTCAGTATGGACACTGAAGGCCCTGCAGCAGTCACCTATAACACCTGTGGGATGTTTGTCTTCTTGCATACAGATGTGGGGATCTACATCTGCCCCAAGTGCAAGTTGGTAGCCCTCTTGGAAGAGAAAGTACAGCAGCTAGAGGAGCAGGTATCTGCACTCCAGTATCATAGAGAGCAGGAGATTCTCCTGAACAGAACAGACTGGAATGTCTTGGATGGGAAACACACAGAGGAAGTTGCTGGGATGGAGGAGGTCACTCCACATACAACAGAGGTAGATGCTTGGAGGAAGGTCACACACAGAAGTAAGGAAACCAGGGAATGTTCTGTGAGCAGCTTACAGCTACAGAATCAATTTAAATCCCTGTCTGTTATCAAGGACGATTAGGAAGAGCGTGAGGAACAGACATCAGGGACAGAGCAGGGGAGCCTGAGAATAGCACCAAAGCAAACAGCCGGAGGAGGTGTGTGGTGGTGGTGGCGGACTCCTTGCTGAAGGGTACCGAAGCAGTGGTTTGTGGGCCTGACAAGATGTCTCAGGAAGTGTGCTGTTTCCCTGGGGCAAAGATCCATGATGTGACGGAGAGGCTGACAAGACTGGTCAAGCCTACTGATCAATACCCCTTTCTTTTGATTCATGTGGGAACCAATGATACTGCAAGGCACAGCCTTCAGAATATCATAAGGGATTATGAGGCTCTGGGAAGGAAGCTGAAAGAGATGGATGCAAAGGTTGTCATTTCATCTCTTCTCCCAGTAGAAGGGCATGATCCAGGAAGGGAGTGGAAAATAGCAGAGGTGAATAACTGTCTCCATAGATGGTGCCACCAAGAACGGTTTGGATTCTTGGATCATGGGCTGCGGTTCCATGAGGAGGGACTTCTGGCAAGGGATGGGTTGCATCTCACGCCAGTTGACAAATATGTTTTTGCCAATAGTCTCAAAAATTTGATCAGGAGCGCTTTAAACTGAGCTATGTCAGGGAGGGAGAGAGACAGTATTCTGGAAGGCAAAAGGGATGGAGGAAATAGTCAAATTGACATAGAGAGAAAAAGGCAAACAGTGCAAGGACCCAACAATGGGAGGAAAAAAAATCTGCACAGGCAGCAAGTAAAAGGAACACATGTTCTTAGATGTCTCTACACTAATGCCCAGAGTATGGGAAATAAACAGGATGAACTTGAACTCATAGCACAACAAAGCAAATATGATATAATAGGCAACACTGAAACTTGGTGGGATGAGTTTCATGATTGGAATGTAGAAATAAAGGGGTATAACCTTTTTAAGAGAAACAGGCCAAACAGGAAAGGAGGAGGAATAGCATTATATGTCAGGGACATTTACACCAGTGAAGAAATCCAGGACATCAGTACTGGAGCCAAGTGGAGAGCATCTGGATAAAAATTAAAAGGGAAGGAAACACAAAGGATGTTACTGTGGGAGTCTACTACAGACCTCCAAGTCAGAGGGAAGAATTGGATGATGCTTTTCTAGTACAGATGGCCTCACACTCAGAAAGGAGAGATGTAGTAGTGATGGGGAACTTCAGCTCTCCGGATATGTGCTGGAAGTCAAACTCAGCCAAATTGTCAAGGTCTAACAAATTCCTCACTTGCCTCGAAGACAGTTTCATTGTTCAAAAGGTGGAAGAGGCAACAAGGGAGTCAGCAATTTTGGATCTGATCCTAACCAACAGGGATGACCTAGTTAATGGGGTGTAAGTGGTTGGATCCTTAGGTGGCAGTGACCATGTTCTTCTGAAGTTTGTTATACAGTGGAAAGGAGAAGCCAGGCATCGTAAGACACGCATTCTAGATTTTAGGAAAGCTGATTTTAGAAAATGTAGAGAAATACTGGGGGTGATCCCATGGTCAGGAATACTAAAAAAAGAAGGGAGCTCAAGACAGATGGGAGTTTCTCAAAAGGGAGATACTAAAGGGACAATTACAAACAGTTCCAATGAGGAAGAAAAATGGGAGATGTCTCAAGAAACCAGGGTGGATGACTAAGGAACTTTCAACTGAGCTAAGTTTTAAACGGAACATGTATAAGAAATGGAAAAATGGGGAAATCACCAAAGAGGAATTCAAACAAATAGCCAGCACATATAGGGGTAAAGTCAGAAAAGCTAAAGCGCTCAACCTAAGGATAATGGAGCAGAAGACAGAATAGGAGAATTTCAGCACAGAATAAGTAAAGAGATAATACAGGAATACCTGGTTAATCTAAATGAATATAAGTATCCAGGACCAGATGAACTACATCCAAGAGTATTAAAAAACTGGCAAATGTAATATCGGAACTGCTGGCAATAATCTTTGAGAATTCCTGGAGAACAGGAGAAATCCCAGCAGACTGGAGGAGGGCAAAGGTTGTCCACATCTTCAAAAAGGGGAAAAAAGAAGATCCCAACAATTACCGTCCAGTTAGTCTGACATCAATTCTGGAGCAGATCATTAAACAGATTCTGGAGCAGATCATTAAACAGAGAGTCTGTGAATATCTAGAAGATAATTCCATAATCACAAAAAGTCAACATGGGTTTCAGAGAAACAAGTCATGTCAGACGAATCTGATCTCTTTTTTTGATAAAATTCCCAGCTTGGTGGATGAAGGAAATGCTGTGGATATAGTATATCTCGATTTCAGTAAGACCTTTGACAAGGTTCCCCGTAACTTTCATGCAAACAAGCTTGTTAACTGTTACATGGATTCCAAAAGGTGGAAGAGGCAACAAGGGGATCAGATATTTTAGATCTGATCTTAACCAACAGGGATGACCTAGTCAATGGGGTGAAAGTGGTTGGAACATTAGGTGGAAGTGACCATGTTCTCCTGTAGTTTGTTATACAGCGGAAAGGGGAAGCCAGGCATAGTCAAACACGCATTCTAGACTTTAGGAGAGCTGATTTCAATAAACTTCAATAAATATGAGGGGTGATCCCATGGTCAGGAATACTAAAAGAGTTCAAGACGGATGGGAGTTTCTGAAAAAGGAGATACTGAATGCGCAATTTCAAACAGTTCCAATGAGGATAAAAAATGGAAGATGTCTTAAGAAGCCAGGATGGATGACTAAGAAACTTTCAACTGAGCTAAGTTTTAAATGAAAAATGTATAAGAAATGGAAAAATTGGGAAATCACCAAAGAGAAATTCAAACAAGTAGCAGCACGTGTAGGGATAAAGTCAGAAAAGCTAAAGCGCAAAATGAACTGAGGCTTGCTAGAGAGATTAAGAACAATAAAAAGAGCTTTTTTGGATATGTCCGCAGCAAAAGGAAGAAGAAGGAAATGATAGGGCCATTGTGTGGTGAAGATGGCAAAATGCTTACGGGGACAGAGAAAAGGCAGAATTACTCAACACCTTCTTTGCTTCAGTCTTCTCAGAAAAGGCAAAAGGTGCTCAACCTAAGGATAATGGAGCAGAAGACAGAATAAGGGAATTTCAGCACAGAATAAGTAAAGAGATAATACAGGAATACCTGGTCAATCTAAATGAATATAAATCTCCAGGACCAGATGAACTACATCCAAGGGTATTAAAAGAACTGGCAAATGTGATATCGGAAGCACTGGCAATAATCTTTGAGAAGTCCTGGAGAACAGGAGAGGTCTCAGCAGACTGGAGGAGGGCAAACGTTGTCCCCATCTTCAAAAAGGGAAGAAAAGAAGATCCTAGCAATTATCATCCAGTTAGTCTGACATGAATACCAGAAAAGATTATAGAGCAGATCATTAAGCAGAGAGTCTGTTAACATTTAGAAGCCAATGCCATAATCGCAAAAAGTGAACATGGGTTTCAGAGAAACAAGTCATGCCAAACAAACCTGATCTCTTTTTTTGATAAAATTACCAAAATTGGTAGATGAAGGGAATGCTGTGGATATAGTATTCCTCGATTTCAGTAAGGCCTTTGACAAGGTTCCCCATGACATTGTTGCAAACAAGCTTGTAAAATGTAGAATAGACAAGTTAACTGTTACATGGATTTGTAATTGGTTGACCAGCCGAACCCGAAGGGTGCTCAACAATGACTCCTTTTCAACCTAGACCCAGTGGGGTCCCACAGGGCTCTGTCCTGGGCCCAGTGCTATTCAACATCTTTATTAATGATTTGGATGACAGAATTGGGGGCGTACTTATGAAATTTGCGGATGACACTAAACTAGGAGGAGTAGCTAATACCCCAGAGGACAGGATCAAAATTCAACATGACCTGAATAGACTAGAAAACTCGGCTAACGCTAACAAAATGAAATTCAACACAGAGAAGTGCACTTAGGGCAGAAAAATGAAATGCACAGATATAAAATGGGGGACACCTGGCTGAATGAAACTACATATGAAAGGGATCTAGGAGTCCAAGTAAACCATAAGCTGAACATGAGTCAACAGTGTGATGTAGCAGCTACAAAGGTCAATGCAGTTTTAGGCTGCATCAATAGAAGTATAGTTTCTAGATCAAGGAAGTATTAGTGGCACTATATTCTGCTTTGGTCAGGCCCCACCTGGAATACTGTGTCCAGTTCTGGGCACCACAATTCAAAAAAGATGTGGAGAAACTGGAGCGGGTCCAAAGGAGGGCAACTAAGATGGTGAAGGGACTGGAAACCATGCCCTATGAGGACCGCCTTAGGGAACTGGGGATGTTTAGCCTGGAGAAGAGAAGGTTAAGAGGTGATATGATAGCCCTATTTAAATATTTGAAGGGACGTCATATTGAGGGAGCAAGCTTGTTTTCTGCTGCTCCAGAGTCTAGGACGCGGAACAATGGATGCAAACTGCAGGTAAAGAGATTCCACCTCAACATTAGGAGGAACTTCCTGACAATAAGGGCTGTTCAACAGTGGAACACATTCCCTCAGAGTGTAGTGGAGTCTCCGTCCTTGGAAGTTTTTAAGCAGAGGCTGGATGGCCATCTGTCAGGGATGCTTTGATTTGGAGTTCCTGCATGCCAGGGGGTTGAACTGGATGGCCCTTGTGGTCTCTTCCAACTCTATGATTCTATTATGCAGGAGGAACTAAGTGTTCTGCTTTATATGAGCACAACGGCTCAACTGTTATTTGCTAAACATTGGAAATTGAATACTGTCCCAACTGCAAATGAGTGGAGTTTGAAACTAAATGAATTAGGCATTCTTGATATAATCTCAATGACCAAAAATGATAAAACTTTACAGAACTATGAAGAAAAATGGGAAGGGGTATCAAAATTATGGGGGGGAAAGATAATGGTTAATACTTTGTTAACTTAATTATTATTATTCCAGGCTTTTGTATTGTTTGCTATTCATATGTATTATTGTATTTTAGGTCGATGCTTTAATTAAAAAAAAAGAATCACTGAAAGTGAAGGAGTAGCTAGGATATCTTGCTTGCCCTGCTCCTTCTCAGTGGATGCTCCCCATTCTAAATCTAGGCATGATGAATATTAACAAGAGTGTTGAGATAGTAACATATAACTTTGTTACAACTTCCAACATGTTTCTAATACTTCATATGAGCAGCAGCTTGACCTTGTGGAATTGTAACCCTATTGAGGAGGAAGGGAATGGAGTTGAGGAACTTCATATTCCCTGCCTATGCACTCCCATGTTTGAATGTTTCCATATATGATGCTCCTTGTTCATGGCAGTCATAATCTACTCTAGGTGATCCCACCATTGGGGGTTTGGCAGGTATCCAGCAGGGACACTGCACGAATAATGAAATACTGCACTGATATTAAAATATTTCCCATAGAAATACATTGTTTGGTGCTTCCTCTACTGGTTTCTAGCAGCAGGTGACTATTAACAATAGCTTATGTGAAACAAGTCAGACTTAGATAGGGAGTTATGAATCTGCTTTGCTTCAATAAATTGCATTTGAGATTAACCATTGTCTGAGGAGAAATTGTTGTTGTTGTGTACTTTCACATTGTTTCCCACTTATGGCAACCCTAAGGCAAACCTGTTGTGGGTTTTCTGGGGCTGAAAGGATGTGAATCTCCCAAGGTCACCCCATGGGTTTCCATGGCCGAGCAGGGAATTAAACCCTAATCTTCAGAATCCTAGTCCTACACTCAAACCACTGCACCATTGTCTGAGACAGATATGTAAAGTTTGGCTAATCAACTGTGAAATCAAGAGCTTCTGATTTCCTTGAAGCTGTTCTGGAAAAGGAGATGGAGAGGATAGGGTTGTCAGGTTAGATCTGGGACAAGGCTCCTGTAATTTTTAATCCTTAACAGATCTTGGAGCAGGAAAAAGTACAATAAAGCTCCATCAAGCAGGATGAAGGTATTTGTCCTCTCTCACCTTCCAAATTCCAACTTTTCAGCTGCAGGTGTTGACTCCCAATCTGACTATTGCCTTGCTGGTGGAGAGCAGGAGGTTTGGGCATGGAGGAGCTGTGTGCATCCAGTGAAGAACAGTACATTTGTCTTGCTTTATGGTACTGTATCTTGCCCTTCTCCAAGATCTGTTAAAGATTCAAGTTACAGGATCTCTGTCCCAGATCAAATCTGGCAACCAGAACAAGAGATCTTAGTGCTTTTACAGCCTAATCCTATCACAATAAATCACTGGGAAGTCACTGCTTTGGATTCTAATTCTACAGATCTCTCTGTCAGTATAAACTTTGGTTATACTAAGTGGGGCATTCTGTGACAGCCTTGTAATCTTCCTATTTTTGATACAAACCTATGTTACTTTAAGTGCTTACAGTACCAGCAACAGACATTGCTGAAGAAACAGTAATCAGTGAAGAGCCTCCAGTCAAGAGACAATGTATCGAGATAGTTGAAAATCGGGTGGATTCAGCAGAAATAGAAGTAAGGAATTTTAACTGAGATATTTTGCTCAGAGTTTCTAAACTGAGTGTTTATTCTGTTTGTGCTTATCATTTTTTATGCTATTATTTTTTTCACTGCAATAAAATATGTTAACTTATGCGGCACAAAACGATAACAATGTGGTACAGAGAAAATGTGTAACAGATACTTTTTAAAAAGAGGCTTCTTGTTTATAATTTGTCTAAAACAAAAACATTCTTCAATAGTGATTTGTTAAAACAAGCTACTATACTTTCACTTTTCATTTTTATTTTGATCAAAAGTTTATCAATGCCACAAATGTGATGGCAATGTAAAGTCACTGTTGTTAAAAATTATGTATCATATTAAATACTTGCATTGTGTACCACGTGGAATATTGCATTACACTGGTTCAGTAAACCTAGAATCTTCCTTACATTATTTTTTCTTTTTACATGACATCAGATTGAATACCGTCATTCTTTGAGATATGAGTTTAGTGCAGAATTTTCTTGCTGGATTCTGAACATAATCTGCTTGAGGCACTATGCTAGTTTAAAAAATGATTGTGTAAACTGTTTCACGTTCTTACAGTTTGCATAAATAAAATCCCTTGTTCTGCCAATGATTCCCTTGGTTGATGAGAGGAGGAATCCATACAACTTGGTGTCATGCTTTGTTCCCACGACCTAAGTCCCAGACAGGGAAACAGAATGACAGGTGTATGTGCCAGTGCTTGACACAGACAGTGATATTCCTCAGCAGCCACAGCCCACAGACATGGATTCAACAGTACCTACCACAGCCAAACACAGATGAGAAAGGGAGGGGCTGCACCACTGGATTCGACAGTACCTTTTGCAGCGGAATGCAGACGAGAAGGGGAGAGGCTGTGACACTCAGAGCTTTTAAACAGGAAAGACTCATTAATCAGGCAATGTAGGGGGCTGACAAACCATAGATCTTCTAGCAATTCCCTTAGAAAATAATTGCTGACAACTAACCATTCTGGAGGGAGCAACAGTTTCATGTCTTGATGCCTGGCTTCAGTTTTTGAAGAACATCATGACTTACCATGCAGCTCAACACTCCCTTAGACTGACATTGTGAGTTATTGTAGCATTCTGACCTGGTCTGCCTGGACTCCGAGAAATCTATTCACTTGGCTGGTAAGCTACTCTGCTCATCTAGACCTGCTACAGTTTTGTCTACCTAACAGACTTTGTCTAGTACTTTGTCCTGGTTGGCCTCCAAGACAGGACATGGGTTTCTCCATCACTGACCAGAGACAGGCAGGAAGAACCAATGAGGTCTCCTGATAGCTAGACAACAAAACAAACTTTGCAGTCTCTTCCCCTTCATCCATTCACAAGACCAGTTCTTCTTCCTGCCTTCACCCAGAGTAGAGCTCTTATCACTCCTGCTTTTCAGAAAATTTAATCTTAGGGTGCTAGAGCCTTCCTTTCTTTTGCCTTTCTTTTTTCCCCTTTCTGATTCTCCAATGGCTGAGAGGAGTGAGACTGTTAAACAAGGAAATCCTATTCAAATTGTGCTTCAGACAGCATGCCAGGGAATTGAGCCAAACTGGACCACTCTGAGTCTGCAGCTCCTCTGCCACTGAAGCTTCTTCAACTCCAGCATTCACATGGTCATATCAGCAACCTGGAGAGAGCATGGAGGAGTAAAATTCAGATTGCAGGGGGCCTTGCAAATTGAACTGATGTTTGTGGCACTGGTGAGAGAGGAATCCAGGTAGAAGGATCACCAACAGGTTGTATCTGATTCCTGTCTGCCTCTAGCCATGGCCAAAAGCCATACCCTTTACTAGCAGTGTGGCACTCATCTCAGCATTCAAGAGCCATTGTGACATTGCAGTTTCCCATCGTTTTTTCACAACAAGATGGCAGCAACCCTTTTGGTGGCACCCACCATGTGGAAACAGCTATTCATCGCAGCCCACTCTCCCTCACAGCCAGATTTTTAAAAATATTTTTATTTAACACAATTTCATATATATATAAAAACAACATTTAAAAACCACATTTACTAACAAAAAGGAAAAGCAAAACAACAAAACACCATTAAACACATAACCATAATAATCCACTTCTGACATCCACACTGCAAATATTAATGCATATTTTTAAAAAGACAATAAACTATTATGCCTTCCCTCCCTTAACTGAAGACGATAAGCCATTATTACTATAATATATGTCCTGATTATGTAGTCTAGTAATGCTTCTACTGTAAGCATATTATTACTGTCTTCTTTGTTAACTGCCTTTGAGTTGGCCCCTACTTATGTGGATGAGACATCTCTAAGCTCCTCTGTCCTCTGCTGCTCTGCTTGGGTCTTGCAGGTTCAGGCCCATGACCTCCTTGATTGAGTCCAGCCTTCTGGTGTGCAATCTTCCCCCTTTTCTCCTGCCATCTATGTTCCCTAGCATTGTTGTTTTTTTCTCATGACTCCTGCCTTCCCATAATGTGGCCAAAATACTACAGCTTCAGTTTCATTATCATATTTATCGTATATCTTGGCTTCCAGTGAGAGTTCAGGCTTGATCTGTTTTAGTATCAATTTATTTGTCTTCTTAGCCATCCATGATATCCTCAGCACTCTTCTCCAGCACCACGTCTCAAATGAATTGATTTTCTTTCTGTTGGCTTTCCTCACTGTCCATCAGTACATGGTGACAGGAAATATAATGGTTTCTATGATTCTAAGTTTAGTGCTCAGTTGTATATCTTTACACTTTAGGATCTTGTCTAGTTCTTTCATAGCTACCCTTCCCATTCCTAGTCTTCTGATGTATTGAATGCAGCCTTCATTCTGATCAATGTTTGAATGAAGGTACAAGAAATCTTTAACGATTTTTATTTCTTCATTAGCTGCACTGACTTTATATAGATCTTCTTTGGTAATTTTGTTCGTTTGTGTGTGTGTGTGTGTGTGTGTGTGCAGCAGTAAGCTTGCCTTTGCACTTTCTTTTTTGATCTTCCTTAGTAATTGTTCCAAGTCTGTGATGTTTATCATTAATAGTATGGTGTCATCTACATATCTTAGATTATTGGTGTCCCTTTCTCTTATCATCAGTTGTCTTTCTGAGTCTGAACCTACTCTTTCTATGATATTTTCTTCATACATGTTGAATAAGTAGGGTGATAGAATGCAGTCTTGTGATTCCAATGTGGTGTGTCTGCTCCTAGGGGAGGACCTTCATGACCCTAGAGGCAATGCTGGTGAATCTGAAAGGGAGGTGGTGGAAGCGATCTCATTCTGGTTCAAATCAGGATGAGTCCTTTGGCTGTTCATTTCATTCTGTAGGTTTTGTTCCCCTTTATCCAAGATCTCGGCAGTGCTGGGGTTTGCTTCACCCAGGCCAGACCTGAGGAGCCAAGGTTCTTCTGTTGAATTGAGTGAAAGAGATGCTTTCGTCCTTTGACAACCATGGGTGTCTGGAAGGGAGATACCCTTTCGCTCAGTGTTATTCCAGCTGGTAAGGTCAGAATGAGCAGAATGAGTAGGGGGAAAAAGGAATTGTGATGGCACATAATTTTTACTCACCAGATAAACAAGTACTTGAGGAAAGGTCCCTGCAGTGGACCCCTTCTCTGACCTCTTTGGTCTTGGGTTCTCTTGCCTCAAGGGAGAGCAAGGGCTTCCTTAAAGACCCTGTTGAGAAGCCAACTGATAACTCCCTGAAGGCCCATGAGGCAGCAGCCTTGACAATCAAGTGTTAGGCTGCTCGTACATTATATGCCTCCTTCTTATGGGTGGAGGATATACTTCAGGAGGAGGAATTGAACTGCAAGTCCTTGAATAGGTACCTTTTAAAGATTTACAGGTCAAGTTGATTAATTCAAATGCATAACTCAAGACTTCCTTACCTTTGTTGTAAGGTCCATAGGAGCCATCACAGTGGCTAGGCTGGTTTTAGACACTGGGAGGTGGACATGCAATCTAGGCTGAACCTCTCCATGGCAGCTTTTAGAGGCGCTAAGTTGTTCGGTGAGGAGACAATGAAAAACATCTTAGTGGAGACCATGAAGAAGAAGTAGGCAATGCCTACCATGTCCAAGAAAAGGAACAGGAGGACAGTTTAGATAACCTCAGATAATCATCTTCATTTTTATCCGTTGAGGGGGTTTGGCAGATCCAGAGACTTCTGCTCTTTCAGATCCACCTGTTCTAGATCAGGACTTTCCTTCCATCAGGCCCTAGTGCCTCAGCCATCAGAAGGGATTATAAGGAGTGGGGGCAGTGGGCAGTTTTGATGCCCACTTGCCTACAATAGGGGGCAGACTTAATATAATATCTGGGAAGATCCTAGGTTAAAGTACTCTTTAGAGACAAAGAGAGACAAGTAGAAAGAATGTGGTGTTGGCTGTAGATTCCAGCAGAAACTTGACTATGAGCAAGCACTTAAAATACTCAATTATTTGGACATTCACAAGACTATAGGATATACTGATGATACTCAGAACAAGAAGCTACTGAAGAGAATAAGGAGAAACAGAGTAGTTCCCAGTTGGTACAGGGATCAGGCAAGGCTGCATTCTGTTTCCCTATTTGTTCAACTTATATGCAGAAAACATTATATGAAGAGCAGGTTAAACCCGGAAGAAGGAGAAGTGAAAGGTGAAGAAAGGAACACCAACGATCTAAGATAAGCAGTCAACACCATACTACTAGCAGAAAATTTCAGAGACTTGGAACAATAGTTTAGGACAGTTAAAGAAGAAAAAGCAAAGGCAGGCTTAAAGTGAAACATTAAAAAATTACCACAGAGCATCTACATAAAATCAACCTAGATAACAAAGAAATAGAAATAGTCAAAGATTTCTCATACCTTTGATCCATCATTGACTAGAAAATCCTAAAGTGCAAAACTATAAAACTGAACACTATTTATTTCATTTGTTTATTTCAATAATTTATATCCTACCTTTCTCCCATGATGGGATTCAAGGCGGCTTATAATAAGGATAGTCTAAGCCATTGTTTTCCCCATCACCATGTACAGATGTGAGATCTGGACAGTGAAGAAAGTGGATAAGAAGACAATAACCTCATTTGAGATGTGGTGCTGTCGAAGAGTGCTGAGAATACCATGGACAGCCAGAAAGTCAAACAAACAGATTAGGCCTGAGCTCTCCCTAGAAGCCAGGATGACCAAACTGAGGCTGTTGTAATGGACCACATCATGAGAAGACATGATTCACTGGAAAAGACAGTAATGCTAGGAAAAGTGAGGGTTGCAGAAAGAGAGGAAGGCCGCATACTAGATAGGTAGATACAATCAAGGAGGCCACAGCTCTGAGCCAGAGTAGAGCAGTTGAAGACAGGGAGCTTGGAGATATCTTACTCATGGGGTCGCCATGAGTCAAAGTCAACTCATGGGCAGTTAACAACAAAATAGGATACAACAAAATAGGAGGAAAGGCTTTACCTAGATTTCATCTGAAATCTATCTTTTATGCTACTGATGAAGATACATTCAAATAAGTTTCTATAGACTCTGACTCTATGGAAAACATATATCTGGCTCTGAGTTATTCCATGGAAAACTGAAAAACATCCATCTTTATTCCACAATTGAAGATGAGACAGACAGGACGAGATGTTAGTGGGATGTGAAGGCGATTGATCGCCACGGTGATTCGGCTGATCTGATTGGCTAGGTAGGTGTCCCCTTCCTCCCTCAATGTTAGCATTAATAGGCTTTTAGACCACAGTAAGTAACTCTCTACTGGAGAAGCCATATACTCATTGTTATGTTATCAGTCCACAGCTATTTTCCTCATTTACATGAATAAGCACTGATTAAAGGTGACAAAGCTATGACAGTACTCTTATCTTTTGTTCCAGTGGGCTACAAGTTGTTACCAACCAGTAAACACCGGCCAACAGGAAAGATGTCATGAGAATCATAGTGACACCAGTAAGCAAAGGCTCCTCTCCAGCCATCAAAAGTGATGAGCACCTCAGAACCTCGCACCTCTTCAGTAGTGGCAGGGCAAATGAAATCTGGATTTTTTCCCTTTCTACAGCCTCCAGTTTCATCCCATTTTAAAGGTGATCTGGGATGGAGATGATGGTTCCTTACGGAAAATTTGAACAGATGCCAATCTTCTTATTGTCAGAGGAGTGTAGTTCAGGGCCTTTGGATTCACAAAGAGAAGGGGCACAGCATCACTTGGTTGGTGTTGAGAGCAGCCTGGTTAGCTCTCCTCCCCGTGGCTCAAGGGGAAACATCTGCTGATTCTCACAAACAACACAACTTCACATTCCTGCATTGCAAAACAAGGGGGATCCTGGTCTCTATCACTTTATATGGAGGCAGTTCTGATGTTCCAGTGGGTGGAGAGAACCGTCGTGTACATTCCAGCCCAAAAATCAATCTCCATGCAGACTTTCTGAACAGACATGCCTTACTCCCTGGTGAGTTGAGTTTGTGTTCCTCCAGCTGGAGGTCAGATTTGGCACCTTCATTGACTTGTTCATTCCCTCAACCAGGCACAAGCTCCCCAAATTTTTAACCAGGTTTTCATGTCCAAGAGCAGAGGGCGTAAATGCCCTACAGTGCTGGTGGCGAAAAGTTCTCCTGTATCTCTCCCATCCCCTTCCACATTGCCAGAACAGTCAGGAGGGTGAGGGTGGAGAAGTCTTCATACTGGTTCAGAGGCCTTGATTTTCGGAGCTTATGTACCTTCTTCCTGACCGCTGCATAGGGTCTACCACTCCAGCCAAGCTACTGATTCTGGGTCCCCTTAGGTATCCCAGTGTGACTTCACTCCAGTTAGCCATCTGGAGGTTGAATGGAAAGCTCAGAAAAGTGGGCCCACAGACTCTGTCATTAACATTCTTCTCATGTCTCACAGGTGCTCCACAGCAAAGATTCATAGGGCCATGTGAAAGGTTTTTGCTAGGTGGTACAAAACCAAATCCATTCAGTATAATAGGGCATCTGTCTTGCATCTCCTGGCCTTCCTATAGAAAGGGATGGAGATTGCCCTTAGACCAAATACTTCAGATGAGGCTTGTGCACTGCCTAATCCTCAAGCAGCCCCATGTTCCTCTCATCCACATCTATAGAAGTTCCATAGAACACTACTATCAATCTCTTCCAGTCAAGCATAGCTTCCACCTTGGAGTTTGGCGTTAGTACCACTCACAATGCATCTCACAATGCATCCATCTTAGGAAGGTTCCCCTGAAGCTTCTCCCCTTAAAGGTGGCCTTTCTGGTAGCCATCACTTCTGCTCACCATGTATCAGAGTTGGCAGCCCTTTCAGTTAGGGAGCACCTTTCCACCTTTAACAAACACTACATTTCTCTCTGTATCGATCCTTGCTTCATTTCTAAAGTACTCTCTAACTTTTACCTTTCCCAGGAAGTCATTCTCCCCTCTTTCTCTCCTAACCCATCATATCCATAAGAGAGGTTATGACACAATCTGGGTGTGTGCAGAATGCTAAAATTTGGCAACTCCACCATTCTGAGGCAGCGTGTTCTAGTGTTGAGTAGCTCTTGCCATCAGGAGGTTCCTCCTAATGCTGAGGTAAATCTCTTTTCCTGTTCCTTGAATCCAGTACTCCTTGTTCTAGTCTCTGGAGCAGCAGAAAGCAAGCTTGCTCCATCCTCAGTATGACATCCCTTCAAATATTTAAACTTTGTTAAAATGTCACCTCTTAACATTTCTCTTCTCATGGCTAAACATACCCAGCTCCCCAAGCCACCCCTCATAGGGCATGGTTTCCAGACTGTCACCATTTTAGTCACCCTTCTCTGGACATGCTCCAGCTTGTCAACATCCTTCTTGAATTGTGTTGACCAGAACTGGACACAAGAGTGGTACTATTAGTTTTCTTGATCTAGACACCATATTCTTATTCTTATTGATGCAGCCTAGAATTGGATTGGATTTCTTAGCTACTGTATCACATTGCTGACTCATATCCAACCTGTGGTCCACTAAGACTCCTAGATACTGCTCGGGACAGAGCCCTGTAGCACTACACTAGTCACTTCTCTCCAAAACAAAGAAGAGCCATTGTTGAGTACCCTTTGAGTACAGTCAGTTATAAATCCACCTAACAGTTGCATTGCCTAGCTTTTTGCAAGGATATCATGGGGGACCTTGTCAGAGGCCTTACTGACATCAAGATATGCTCTGTCCACAGCATTACCTTCATCTACCAAGCTTGTGTCTCTATCAAAAGAGAGAGAGAGAGCCTGGCATGATTTGTTTTTGAGAAACCCATGCTCGCTTTTAGTAATCATGACAATAATAAGTGCTTACGAGCTGTCTGTTTCATAATCTGCTCTAGAATATTTCCTGGTATTTATGTCAGGCTGACTGGGAAGTAATTATTTAGGTCCTATTTTTGTTACTTTTTTGAAAATGGGGACAATATTTTCTCCAGCCTATTGGGAGCTCCCCTGCTCTCCAGGAAGTCTCAAAGATTGACAGTGGTTCTGAGATTACTTCTGATAGTTCTTTTAATATTAATAAATAAGGATAATAATGATAATAATATTTCCTACCCGCCTCTCCCCCTGGATCGAGGCATGGGACAACAACAATTAACAAACAACATCATTTAAAACACATCAGTTTAAAACACACATCAATTTAAAAAGACAAGATAGACACATATTAAAACAATCCATATTTAAAATTCACAACTGGCTCTACAGATGGTGCCACCAAGAACTATTTGGATTCTTGGATCATGTGTGGCCTACAGCTTCAGGAGTGGAAACTTCAGGCAAGGAATGGGTTGCAGATCACGCCAGCTGGCAGAAATATTTTTGCCAACAGTCTCAAACATTTGATCAGGAGGGCAAGAGTTCATCAAGGGCTGGAAATGGTAGTCAAACTGTTATGGAGGGAACAAGGCAAATAGTGCAAGTAACCAACAGTGGGAGGGAAAAAAATTACATAGGCAGCTTGCAGGGAGGGGTGGCCCATGGTGTTAGATGTCTCTATACTGATGCACAGTGCATGGGAAAAAACAAGATGAACATAGACTCCTAGCACAGCAAATGTGATATAACAGGCATCACTGAAACAGTAACAGAAAAGGAGTAGCATTATATGTCAAGGATGTTTACACATGTGTAGAGATCCAGGAGTTATGTCCTGGAAACCAGGTGGAGAGCATCTGGATAAACATTAAATGGGAGGAAAACAACAGGGATGTTGTTGTGGGAGTCTACCACAGACCCCCAAGTTAAACAGTGGGATTGGATGATGCCTTTCCGGAACAGACACATACTCAGAAAGGAGAGATATAGTAGTAATGGGTGACTTCAACCAACCTGATATTTGCTGGAAGTCAAACTTGGACAAAAATTAAAAGTCCAGCAAACTCCTCACTTGTGTGGCAGATATTGTCCAAAAGGTGGAAGAGGCAACAAGACGATCAGCCTTTTTAGATCTGATCCTAACCAACAGGGATGATCTAGTAAATGGGTGCAAGTGTTGGGAAGTGGGAATGATCGTGTAAGAGTAAGAGCTGTTCGACGGTGGAACACACTCCCTCGGAGTGTAGTGGAGTCTTTTTAGATTGTAAGCCTGAGGGCAGGGAAAAGTCTGATTAACAAATTTCAAGCCGCTCTGATAGCCTTGGATGAAGAACGGGGTATAAATGTTGTTGTTGTTGTTATTATTATTATTATTATTTTATATAGAAGTCTTTAAACATAGAATCATAGAGTTGGAAGAGACCACAAGGGCCATCCAGTCTTAGTCTCTGGAGCATCAGAAAACAAGGAGCAGCAGAAAACAGAGGGTGAATGGCCATCTGTCAGGGGTGCTTTGATTGAGAGTTCCTGCATGGCAGGAGGTTGGACTGGATGACCCTTGGAGTCTCTTCCAACTCAACGATTCTGTGATTCTATGTTCTCTTGGAGTTTGCTAAACAATGAAAATGGGAAGCCAAGCAAAGTCAGACACACATTCTAGACTTTAGGAAAGCTGATTTAAGTAAACTTAAGGAAATACTAGATATGATCCCATGGTCAAGATTCATAAAAAAGAAGTGTGTTCAGGACAGATGGGAGGTTTTTTGTTTTTTGTTTTTAAAAGAAAGATGCTAAAGGCACAATTTCAAACAATTCCAATGAGGAGCAAAAATGGAAGGTATCTCAAGAAACTAGGATGGATGAATATGTGTTACTATCATGCATTGATTGTTATGTTTCACCTTCTTGTATATGCCTTCAACATATGTTATTGATATGCATGTTATTGTTGTGTGTTTACTTATGTTTTATTGAATGTTTTGCATTACAATATTAATACAGTTCCTACACTATTTCTTAATTTATTCATATTTGTAATTCTTATTGTTTCCTGCAGTCTGGTACCTGGTAGCACTCTTAATACTACACTTAGACAGTAAAAAAGAAATGTGCAGATATAGGATGAGGGAAAACTGGCTTGGCAACAGTACTTATGAAATGGATCCAGGAGTTCAATTAGACCTCAAGTTGAACATGAGTCAACAGGGTGATGCAGCAGATGAAAAAGCCAATGAAATTCTAGGCTGCATCAGTGGAATATAGTGTCTAGATTGAGGGAAGTAATAGTACCACTCTATTCTGCTTTGGTCAGGCTTGCCTAGAATACTGTGTCAGAGAATAGGATCCAGTGCAATGGATGCAAGCTACAGAGAGATTCCACCTAAACATTAGGAAGAAGACAGTAAGAGCTGCTTGACAATGGAACACACTCTTTAGAGGGTGGTGGAGTCTCTTTCTTTAGAGGTTTTTAAACAGAGGCTGAATGCCATCTGTCGAGAGTGCTTTGATTCTGTTTTCCTGCATGGCAGAGGGTTGGACTGGATGGCCCTTGAGGTCTCTCCCAACTCTGTGACTAGTGATTCTCTAATTAGAGAGAAAATATGGAAGGATGCTAAAATATATTATTATTCCCAGTAGACTTTTATTATATATTCCTTATGTCAGTGTTGGACTTGATGGCTCTTGTGTTCTCTTCCAACTCTGCAATTCTAAGATTCTAAAAATAATTTTTCATCCTATCTCTAAAATTCTGTGCAATGTGGAATTAGGATGGATGCTTTAAAATATTCTTCTAGAAGTAGATTTTATAAGCATCAGTAATGAAAATGGATATTGATGGAAGGGGCAGGAGGTTGTAATTAGTTTTTTAACTTTTGTTTCATTTCAGCAAAGCACTGTTGAGAGATGGGCAGTCCCTTTTATTATAGTACTACCTAGTGATTAAAGTGGAAGTCATGGCTGAAATTTGGTTATTTATTAAAGCATGGAGTACTTTTTTTAAAAAAATAAAGGGCTTGTACAAGGGTTAGAACAAAGCCTAGGCAATTATTTTAATACAATACTGCTGCCTTTTGCATCATTGCAATATGGTAGCATCTCAAACAGATAATTTGCCTTCACCAAAAATGCAATATGATTTATAGGATGGGGAAAATGTCTCTTCCTTTGAACTCAAGTATTCTTTTTTATCCATAATCTGTTTACTATCATCAGACAATAAAAGATCAGTTGGGTTGAATCAGCAGTTGACCTCTTCAATGACTTGTAAAATTAGAATTTTGAAATTAAGACATTTGAAGAGCAGAAGCCTTTGGAAAAAAATTTCTTCTTTGTAGTCTCTGTGATACACACAGGTTGCCTGTGCAGTGAACATTTGGAAACTTTTTAGATCTCAGTATTCATTCATTGGGGACCCCATCCACTACCAGTGTGCATGGATACTATAGTTCCCACCTATTCTGTCCACCATGGGAATCATGCAAGGAATAAGGAGAAAGTATAGATGCTCCATCAGACATTTCTGTGTCATGCAGGCCTCAAGAACACCATGTCTGCTCAGTTATTCTTACAGCAAGACATCTTAGACCACTGGAGTCAGCTTCAAACCAGATATGACACTGAATTTGCATCACCTTGGTTGACTTGGACTTATGATTATGCCTGGGATTACCAGTGAAGAACTCTTATTCCAAAGGAACTAGCCCCACTGGATTCTTCCACTTCCATGGTTGACACAATAGAGATGCCTTCAGATGAGCTAGTTATGATTCCTAACATTTTGTTGATTTGTTCTGATATTTCAGCCAACATGAAGTGTAAACGGTTACGTTTCTCTGAAGATGCCAGCCACAGATGCTGGCGAAATGTCAGAAAGGAACTCTTCTAGAACATGGCCACATAGCCCAAAAGCTCCACAAAAAGCTATGGTTACATTCGCCCACACCACTTCAGGATGGTGACTCTCAATCCTCTTCTTGATGCAGGATGGCGACTGGTTTGCCACTCTGGACTTAAATGATGCCTACATTTCACGCGACTGGTTTGCCACTCTGGACTTAAACGATGCCTACATTCACGTTTTGATTTGGGCATCCCATCAGAGATTCCTCTCCTTTGTGGTTGGGAGGCAGGTACATAAATTCCAAGTCCTACCCTTCAGCTTCTGTATGGCACCATGTGTTTTCACGAAAGTCATGGCAGTGGAGGCAGCTTTCCTTTGGAAACAGTGCCCTGTATTCCTGCATAGACAACTGACTCATCATGGCTCCCTCCAAAAGCCAGCTTCTAACAGACATAGAGACAGTCCTGGATCTCCTCCATCGTCTTGGACTGATGCTATGCTGAACCAGGAAGAGTCACATCTGTCTCCAGTACAGCAGATCAGATTCTTTGGAGTAATGCTGGATTTGAGAGCACAGATACCCTTCCTTCCAGATGACTGTTTTGAAGTGCTCCACCAGTCCATTCTCTGAAGTCTTCATCATAGACAACTGTGGGCAAGGCAGATGCAGGTCATCCTGGGGTGTATGGCTCTGACCATTTATTACAGTCCAAGTCAGGCTCTGGATGTGGCCTCTTCAATCATGGTTTATTGCCAACTTTAATCCACTTCAAGACTCTCTGATGTAGTGGCTAACCATCCTGAGAACAGTCTAGTGATCTTTCCACCAACGACCAGCATTCTCCAATATCCAGAGCATTGACAGGTCTGTCCTGGGGCTGTCCTTCTCTCCTCCACAGCCCCAGGTCATGACAGACCTGTCAATGTGGGGATGGGGGCTCCACCTCATTTGAACTGTTCATACAGGGACTGTGGTCAAGAGAGGAGAGGGCCCTTCACATAAGTGCCCCCAAACTGCTTCCAGTGGAGAAGATGTTTCACTCATTCGAGATGCTGCTGTGAGGCAAGGTAGTAGTACTGACCAACAACACCTCTGGCATGTACTGCTTGAAGAAGCAGGAAGCTATTCCACCACTCTTATTTTGCCTTCACCCTACAGTTCTGGGACTGATGCATTGAGAGAGGCATCAATCTATTGGCCATTCATCTTTCCGGAGAAGACAATGTTCCGGAAAATGCTCTGAGCAGCACATCAAGTGTGATACATGTATGGCTTCTCCTTCCCAAATTGCTGGAACCGATCTTCTGTCATTGGGGCAAACCACTGGATCTCTGTGTCTGAGAACATTCAGTTCAACCAATTCCATTTGTACTCGGAGGAGAAAGTTGTTTGAGACACCTTCTTGTACCACTGGGGAGGTACCACCCTGTACACCTTTCCGTCTTTTCTACTTCTTGTGAGGGTGATTGCCAAACACTACCAAGATGAGGCCGGCTGCATCCTGATCATACCTTGGTGGCTTCAGCAGTTGTGGTTCAACTTACTATTCCATTTCTTTCAAGGGGTCTATGTTTGGTTTCCACACAGACTGGATCTCCTCACACTGTTCCAAAGCCAGGTCATGTACTCTAAACTCAACACCCTCAACCTCACAGCGTAGAGGATGACTCTCCCAACTTCTCTGCCTGCTGGCTTCCAGGATATCATCACTGCCACCTTTCATCCTTCCACCAGCTCATATTCCTACAAATAGAAAAAATTCCAGGACTTTTAAAATCACTCTCAGAGTTCTTCCTTTGGAGGCTGGCATCCAGCAGGTACTAGACTTTTTGTTGTCATTATCAATTGTGGGACTATCCCTCTCATCAATCTGGTACTACATGGCTATTGTCTCAGCAAACTTCCAGCTCCTTGCTAAGCCCCCTTGCTTCCTTGATCCAGTGATAAAGAGGTTCCTGAAGGGCTAGAAAAATCACCACAAACACCCAAAAGTGGTGTCAGCCTTCTATTTGACCAGGACATTGTTTTCCCTGCCTTTCTATCAAATCCAGCTTCAGACTCTGAGAGATGCTGACAGTGTCTCAATGTAAGGAGGGCTTGAACCTTCTACATGTTAGGACTGCAGCCTTTTTGGCCACACACAGACTTTGTTTGCTATTCTTCCTCTAACATAGGACTACCTGTCTTGTTTGGAGCTCTTTGCAAAGAGAGTGGCATCAGCCATCTATGATTCTATGATCCATCTGGCATACAAACTGGCTTAAAAGGACCCCTGACTTGAGTTTGAGCCCATCCCACATGGTCTGTAGTTACATTTTCTGCTTCCTGTTGGGTGTGCCAGTAGAGGACATTTGTTGTACCAGCTGCCTGGTTGCAGATTGTGACCTTTTTTGTTCACTACCAAGTGGGCTTGAGGTCTAGGACTGACACAGCCTTTGGGAGAGCTGTATTGCATTCTGGTTTGCTTTGAATGTACTGCATTCCAATGTGCCTTCAGTGTTCATTTGCACTTTGAATTCTGTACTGTGTTTTCATGTTACAGGAGAATTCCAGTCCTTGAACCTGTTTTGGTACCCTTTTTACCTGGTATAGGTGGGAGGCATGATGCTCATGTTTCATGTTTCTCGTTTTTGCTTTTTACTTAATGTTCAGTAAAGTTTCCACTTATTTGTAATGACATTCCTACCTCCTTGTGTGTAGCTTATTGGTCTCCCATTTGTGTAAGGCACAGAGAAGGTGGAGGACAGGGTGCATACCTATAACTATAGTTCTTTCAGTGGTCTACTTACACTCAGACAACCTCCCCATCCTCTCACCCCATTGTGTCCTGCTGATCCCAAATATTTCTGCATGGATTTTGGTTTCCACAGAGATGGGAGAGGGACATCCTGAAACCAAACTCAAGTAGACACCCAGAGCATACAATATTATTTTTCTTTCATACATCCACTAATTTGTTGCCATGTTATGTAAAACAATTAAAAACTTCAAAATAGTTTAAAAGCATAATTAAATGTTGATGTAAACAAGCAGATGTGCGCAGTTCAAGCAATCTCCGATGCCTTCGGAACTACCGGCGACCTTGGAGCTGTTCGGCTTTATCAGGAATTCCTCCTCCCAGTTGTTGATGAAACAGACTGGAGCCAAAACACTCTACTAAGAGGTTTTATTCTTAAGTTGCTGTATTTACAAATATATACACGCTTGTCCAACAAATCTCTCCAACCAACCATCCAACAACTCCAACAACTACGCAACAACCCTCACTGTGGTGTGCAGGCTATTTATAGATTTGTGCCACATGACCACAAACCCGTCCTTTCTTCCTTGTGTTACCTGCAATGTTGTCCCCTCAGTCAGGAAGACTCATGTTGTTTACCTTAGGCCTACGTGCAAGCAAGCACATATCTGATCTTGAGCACTGTCTGCTGTTCTAGCCTCCAGCTGCATTGGATTTCAGGCTAGCCAACAGTAGATTACCCATAATTCCTTTGTGTAGAGCTGTACATTTCATAGGCCTCAAATCCTAACATTAAAACACATCAGTTAGTTGAAAATGCCTCCCAATAGCAAACCATCTTAAAACACAAGAGGATTGTCTTTTAAAAAAAGCTTTGTATTTTAAACAACTACATGTGTTTGAGAAATTATGATTAAATATGTTGAGATAAAAATCAACCTTGTGCCTCCCACTCAGTCACCTTGTCAAAAGATGTTTTCCTTTACCAATCATTCATGTTATGTCAAGAAAAAGAAGCTTTGGTTAAATTTTAGAAACAGGTATGCCAAAATATTGCCCCAACTTCACAAAACCATGGTTTCATATCCTTGCTTGTGACAAATGGCTGACTGTAATTTCATAGTTGGCCTGCAGGGGAAACTATAGTTGATAGATAAACAGTGCTGACAAGCTGCAGTGTGTCTCAAAACCATGCCCTGTGAGGGAGCTGGGGATGCATAGCCTGGAGAAGAGAAGGCTAAGAAGTGATATGACAGCACTGTTTAAATATTTGAAAGAGTCTTACATTGAGGATAGAGCAAACTTGCTTTCTTCTGCTCCAGAGACAAGGGCATGGTGCAATGAATTCAAACTACAAGAAAACAGATTCCTTATAAATATTAGGAGGAACTTCCTGATGACAAAAGCTGTTCGACAGTGGAATGTGCTGCCTCAGAGTGCAGTGGAGTCTCCTCCTTTGGAGGTTTTTAAACAGAGGGTGGATGGCCATCTGTCAGGAGTGCTTTGATTATGTATTCCTGCATGACATGGGGTTGGACTGGATTGGCTTCGTGGTCTCTTTCAACTCCATGATAATCTGATTCTATATCTTCCTAGTTTAACTACTAATTCATGCAAAAAGACAGATGAAATGACTGCAAGGACACAAGTCTTAATAAGAGATGAATGTCTAAATACAGCTATTTTGTACAGAATAAGTTCCAAGAATGTGCCACTTTTTGTGTTCTAGATTTCCTTTATCTTTCTTCTATTTTTAAACAACAAATTAATGTGCTTTTTAACAAAATGGAAATTAGGTATTAATGTTTTTCACATGATATGTGTTTAACAAGTTTTTTATTTTATTTTAATAGGAAAGAGAAACACTACAGAAACAACTAGACGAGGCCAATCGAGAAGCACAGAAGTACCGTCAGCAGCTTCTGAAGAAAGAACAAGAGGCTGAAGCCTGTAGGCAGAAGTTGGAAGCAATGAATCGCCTTCAGACTAACAAAGAAGCTGTTTGAATGATAGCCAGTTTTAAAAAACTGCTGTACAAAACTGCTGGACCTGTGTATCACATGGACACAAACCTGGGATTACATACTGTACTAGAGAAGATGCTATAGGTTTGAAACTGGACTTAAGCCATGAGTTCTGGTGAATTTCTTGTATGATAAATAACACCTCAGAATTTAGAAATTTTGTGCAAAAATATTTAAGAAGAAATACTGTAAATAGTTGTTTTTTTATAGTACCAAAATTTGTTGCTTACTCTTTTTCAAGGGATCTGCAAACATGCAAAGCCAATGTTTTTGTGATCTTTTTAATTTTAGTACAAAACTGCAGAAATACAGATCAGTTTTAAGGGTGATAATTATTGATTTGAACTGACAGTGTGAAAATGAATTAAGTGTCAGAACCAACCCTGAAGGCTAGCAACTTAAAAACTCTTGAGTAAATACATTTCCAGATTAAAAAATCATTTGTACAGCTTTAAGTAGTTGTCCAGTTTCTGTTCCTTTTCTAGAACAAAAATGTAATTTTTTAATATTTAATTTCTGATATATTCAAGTAGATTGACATGTATATGAAGCTGATATTTTTTTAAACTTTTCAGTTTGTACATATGCTGCATGGGTTTTTTTAATGTAATTTCTATATACATCTTATGTAAGTATTTTTCAGGAAAGAGGAGGGAAAAATTATGAGAAAAAGATAACCTATAGGTCAATGGAGGGAGGGAAGCAAATGGATAGATATTTCTTAGCTTTGTTCTTTGCTTTAATTGGAATTGGCTTTTCATAGGAATGTAACTTGATAGAAGTAAAGAATCAAAACCGTTATTTATGTAACATATGGATAATCTGAATTTTTACAGTTGGAGCATGAAATCACCTTTCCAGTATATCTAACAAATCTGGGCCACATTCCTGCAGATGAATGCCCTTCCCTGCTATGCTGCCCCCTGCTTGGTGGACTGTCTTTCGACAGAGTTTCACTTAAGAGCACCGTAAACAAGGTGGATGTAAGGAATCCCACAGGAAAACAGACCTTTAAGTGAATGGTTGAGGAGGAATTTCCCTTTACTGAATCTATATGATAAGCTATGTATAATTGTTATAGATCAAAAACAGAGCTGAGCTCACAGAACAATTGGCAATGTCTATGCATGCAACAAAGTTTGTTTCACATGAGCTGTGCAGATGTCTGAAGAGGGTGGAAGAAAGGGCTGTTGCACAAGAAAGACTATATATATATATATATATGAGAGAAATAACATTTTAAAAGGCATGGAGGACCTTGGCTCAAAGTGAATGCAAGTCACTGTTGTGTGGCATGGAATAATGGCAGAGGAAATGAAATAGAAACCAACTTGTTTGAGTTTCTCCCCTCACTCATACGTTCGCTCCTCTTTTAAGATTGTTATTTTCATGTACCAGCAATGTAACATACAAGAAAGTTTGGCACAGTTTAGATTTTTTTTCTATACACACCCTCTTCCTCTGCCCTAAATGAACAGGAATAATATAAAAAATGGGCTCCTAAGCCACTTTAGACAGGTGTTGCACAGGTGAAATTTCCAGGCCTTCTGTTGATGTCCCCCCCCCCCAGTAGTATGACTAGAAATATATTTTTAAAAATTAATTTTTCATTGTGTTATCCATGCAACAAACCAAAAACAGAGATTGCTCTAATCATGAATTCTATAAGACATTTCTGCACTTGAACATCTGCAGTGAAACTGACATTTTTATTTCACTGGGTTGATCCTATTTTCATCTACACTTATTTTTGACAGCTATAATTATGTTTAGATTTATGCAACATCTAAAATATACCGTACTTAAAACTTCAAGTGTATAGTGCTTTAGATCTTCAAAGCATTTAAGTTTCATAAACAGGGTGATCTTAAATTCTCCAGAAAAGTTTCTTTAGTACACTCATAGGAGGTGGGTAGATAAGCACTTGGTCCTAAAATGACAATAAAGAGCAAATAAATGTTACATTATGTATCTAGAACCTGATAGCTCAGGTGTGCTATACAGACACATACAGAAGCATGAGGGTAGATTGGACTGTATCACTTCAGATTGTATGTGGGAGCTGACATTTTATGAATGCAAGAAAACCAGTTGATGGTTCTACCCTAACCTGATATGTTAGTTTACTACTTGCAAGGAGGCATTTTTACATCAAGAAATATTATTTTAAAAATTATTTTTAACTTGGATTCTCAAGTGGTACAGTCTGTTCTGTCACATCATCCTTTGCATGTGCTGAGCCAGCAACAGTGGCACAGAACTGAGAAACGTTTAGGAAAGTATGACTTTTAGATATTCATTTAGACCGTACTGCCTTAAAGATTCCTGAGTGCTCTACTGCATTACACCTCAAACTACTGTGCAGCTCCTTTATTTCAAAGTATACCTTGCATTTGATTTGTGTTTTGCTGTGTCTTGTTTCCACTGCTTTTATGAAAATGTATAACTTTATAAATTGACTAAATTACCTATAAAAATAATTACCCTTAAAACTGTATTCTGTCTACATTTTCTATTTACAATTAAATATCTTTTCCAAAAATGCAGTGTCGGCTAACTTCTTTTTAAACACTGTTAGAGCAATGTGGTAATGATTTATAATGTCAGTATATTATCCCCATTCTTTATTAGCTGCACAGGCATCTAGCCCCAATTCATAAGTGCTAATAATAAATTTAAACACTTTGGAGCCAGCTGTCAGAAGGAATTTCCCCCCATTTATGTCTAGTCTGCTTCTAAGATTATCTTCAGAGGCTGTTCTCAGGATACTCTTGCTTCCATTCCCCATGAAGTGATGTCAGTGAGGGGGAGAAGAGCCTGAAAGCAAGAAGAGCCCTCCCTCCATCCACCATCTTGAGGGAGAGAAGGGCAAGCCAGCTCCAGCTTTTTAGCCTTGCCTACAAAGAAGAAGAGCCCTCCCTCCAATCCATCTGCCATGGTCCAGGCCTCAGGGAGAGAAGATCTGCTGGACTTTCCCCCTTCCCCACCACCTCTCCCTTTTCCTTTTGTTTCATGTCTATTTTAGATTGTAAGCCTGAGGGCAGGGAAATGTCTTAATTAACAAATTGTAAGCCATTTTGATAGCCTTGGCTGAAGAGCGGGGTATAAATAAAAAATATTTATTATTATTATTATTATTATTATTATTATTATTATTCAAGAGATGGCCTTTTCACTGGTGGCACCCTTTTCGTGGAATGCCCTCTCCAGAGCCTAACCTGTGCTTTCTTTTCTTTTTTTCCCTTTTCTTACTTTCTGTTTTAAAAGATGATGCCTTTGTTATTCTGCCTGGTGTGCTGGCCAAGTGCCGTAATAATAATAATAATAAAAATAATAAAAATAATAAAAATAATAAAAATAATAATATTAAATAAATTATTATTATTATTATTATTATTATTATTATTCTGCCAGGTGGCTTTTCAATCATTAAAAGACCCCAGCAACCTATTAATGTGCCGCAGTTCTGGCTTTGCTGCTGGTTCACTTGGTTTTTTACCAAGCAAATTTCTATACCACTTATCAGTGAACTAGCACTCCCTATTCGGTTTATAATTGCCTCCAACAAACCAGGTACTCATTTTACAGACCTGTGAAACGATGGAAAGCTGAGCAGACCTTGGAGCCCTCCTCTAGGATCAAACTTACAATGTTGCGGCTGCAGAACCAGTATTTTAACCGCTGGGCCACTAGGGCTCCTTTTATTAGGTAAAATAAATGAAACTATTATATCTAAATTAAAAACTATTGTTTTAAACTGTTTAGGTATATTATTATGTTGTTTATGCTTTTTAGTTTTTTTAGGTTCAAAAGTTTTCACTTATTGAGCAGGTAAGCAATTTGAAAGCATGTAAAAGTGCAAGTAGATAAATAGATACCATTTCAGTGGGAAGGTAACAGCATTCTGTGCAGTCATTCTGGCCACATGATCTCAGAAATGCCTTTGGCAATGCTGGCTTTGGCTTAGTAACAAAGATGAGCACCGTCCCCTACAGTGGGACATGACTAGACAATCTTGTCAAGAGAAACCCTTTACCTTTTTACCTAAACAAATGTAATAAATAAACCAAGGAACTGTAGTTCTCTTCTAGAGTGTTCTAGCCATCTTCAGAATATTGTAAAGGGGAACCTGTTCAAAGTTACTAGCAAAGAAACAGGTTTTCACTTCCTTTTCCAGAATTAAATGTGCAATGCAAACTTAGTCATTATGAAATAATGAAGATACCGTACTTAAAAATGAATTTGCTAGACATAAATAGAATTTGGTGTTAATGTTACCGGGGGGGGGGGGGGGGACTGCCAGAATTAAATGCTAATAAAAATAATCTGTAAAACACTGAAACAGAGGTAGTGAAACTAACAACTTCCAATCCTATGCATTATCTTTTCCAGAATGCTAGATAAAGGTCATACATGATTTCAACTGTTCAGTTAAAAACCCTGCAGTATCCAAAAAGAAAGAAGTGGCCAGGCTTGTCTTCCAAGGCAATGCTTTTTGAAGTCAAGATGGTACCAGAGTTTGGAAACAGTACTTTTTATACAACTCCCCAAATCCTTCAGCCACCATTGATTCTGATTATACCTTGTTTTGTGCCTTCAAGGAGCCCTGGTGCCACAGTGGTTAAATGCCGGTACTATGCCGCAAGTTTGATTCAAGGGCTCCAAGGTTGATTCAGCTTTCCATCCTTTTGTACATCGGTAAAATGAGTCCCCAGCTTGTTGAGGGCAATTGGCTTACAAACTGTAAACTGATTAGAGAGTGTGGAGTGCACTATTAAGCGGTACAGAAATGTAAATACTATTGCTATTGTTATTCAAGTTGTTTCTGACTTGGGGAGACCCTAAGGGGAAGCCTACTATTGCATTATTTTCTTGGCAAGATTTATTCAGAAGAGGTTTGCCATTGCTTTTTTCCCAGGTTGAAAGACTGACCTCCCCAAGGTCATACATTGGGCTCCCTTGGCTGAGTGAGGATTTGAACCCTGGTCTCCCAGAGTACTAGTCTCAATACTTGCCACATTGGCTTTCTTGGCTGCCAGATCATTTAGTCCAGGGATGGGAAACTTCCTAGGTGTTGTGAGGGAGTGGTCATATCTTATCATGGAGCCCATTGGGGAGGTACAGCACATTGAAAAATCTGTTGCCAGCACTGTTAGTATTGCTGTCCAAAGCCAGCAATTCTTCTGGAAAACACAGTGTAAAGGGCAGGGGTGGGCAAGTCCCTTGGAGACCATGCAGAGCTGTACCTTCTCCTACCAAAACAAAACAAAATGTTTTTGCCCCCAGTGCATCTAGGGAGAATGGAGGATTTTTCACCAACTTTGGGGGTTCAAAAATGGCCTCTTCTGTTTTCTTATGACAAATCCAAAGTATAATAGTCTCAGTTTACTCATTTTGTCCTCTAGGCAAAGTTCAGCCTTGATTTGTTCTAAGATCCACTCAGGTGTCTTTTTAGCAGTCCCAAGTATTTTTTTTTTTTTTTACTGGATCAAAATCTACTGCAGCTTTTGGGGAGACAGGGGCAGCTGGAGTGCTTCTTAAAGCAAAACAACTTCACCGCTGAGCATCAGTCATCTTTAAAACTATGTCCATGTATAAGTGCCTTCAGGTTGCCTGATGACTTATGGTGACCCCATGAGTTTCATAAGGGTTTCCTTAGGCAAGGAATACTCAGAAGTGGTGTTGCCAATTCCTTCCTCTGAAATATAGCCTATAGCACCTGGTGTTTGTCAACAGTCTCCCATACAAGTACTAACTAGAGTCAACCATGCTTAGCTTCCAAGGTCAGATGAGAACTGCTGCTTTAGGGTATTGCTATTTAGTTGTTTGATGTCCTCACTGTTTGCTGTGGATTCTTACAACATGGCTGTTTAGTCACTATCCTTTTTTCTTTTTTTCTTTTTTTCTTTTTTTTTGAAACAGTCATAAAACACATAATATGAGAAGTGGGAAGGCTCCATCAGTGACGTCTGATATAACAAGAAACGTCTATTATACTTGCATAATGAGCTGGATTCATTCATGACCATATGGATGTTTCCCAAGGCTGTGACTGCAAAGATCTTAGCAATTAATATTATTCCTATTCATTTGGCACCCAGTGAGCAAATAAGTCTCCCAGCTTGGCTTCCAACCCACTCAGTCCAAATGCAAGGTAACTATAACAAAACAGTTGTTTGAATCAAGTAATATTTGTTAATGGTCCATTTTGATCTCCTCTATTTCCTCTTGGTTTGTTAATTCATTCCCTTCATGAACAAGACGTAGCCATATTTGTTCACTCATATTATGTTTTATTTGTTCTTCCAAAACGAAATCATAATTGCAATCAATGACCTTTTCCATGGCTCCATAAAACTTAGGTATATTTTCTACAGGTTCCTCTTCAGAGTAATACATTAAGTAGCCATATTATTAGTATATATTATGTGGAGGACATGGGTCTGGATCTTGTTCCTGTTCTTGTAAGGTTCTACAGAGACTTGAGAAAATGTACTGAGGATGAATACCTTCTAACTGTCCTGATTTGGTAAGGACAGTCCTGATTAATTCTTTGCCATGCCACTATCTCAGCAGCTTTTAAACAGTCCCAGTTCCTCTCCCCTCCTCCCACGTTTGTAAAAAGTTATTAAAGTTATTATAGTAAAATTTTACACGTTTGTAAAAAGTTATTAAAGTATATTATAGTAAAAAAGTTATTATAGCTTGTGTGCGTATCTACCTTCAAATCTTCTGTGGAGTTATAGTGACCCCATAAATTCCATAGGGTTTTCCTAGGCAAGAAATGCTCAGAGGTGATTTTTACCAGTATCTTCCTCTGAAATATAGCCTACAGCACCTGGCATTCGGTGGTGGTCTCCCATCCAAGTACTAACCAGGAGTGATGCTGCTGAGCTCCCAAGATCAGACAGGATCTGCTGCCTTCATATCCTTCAACATTTCACAGATGAAAATGGGGACACGTGGCCATGCAACACAAAAGTAGATAGCAACCGGAAAGTAGATGGCAACATGAAAAATGGCAAGAATATACAAGCTAGGAAAGGCTGCAGCAGTTTACTTTTGACTGAGCCTACTAGGAAGGACAAAATTCTGCTAATTCCTCTCCTCTTTCTCTGCTGAGTTAATGGATTATAGATACTCTTGCATTTTGAACACAGTTTGCAATAAAAGAAGTAAAGTGGGACAAGGAAAGTGAAACTGGGACATTTTAAAAGCATCTGAAAAAGTAGAATAACAGAGAATTATTTGAGACTGTCCCTGCCAAATCAGGATACTTATTGGGATACTCTGGAAGTTATTTAAAAAAAAAAAAAAAAAAAAGATAGGTAAATATGTTCTTGCACCTTTACCGTGTATTTCAATTAATTAGAATAAAAATATTTTGAAAAAGGCAAAACCAAAGCTAGACTCTTATAAATTCCATTTATTGCTGTGGTATAAGTGAATGAGATAAGCACTTGCTTCTATCCAATTCAAAGAAACATCAAGTCTTAGAAATGCTCAAGCATGTTCAACTGCATTCTAAATCTCTGTCTAGATAAATTATACCAGTTAAAAACAAAGCATAGTATTTAAAAGACTGTTGTCTTAACTAAGACTTATGCCTCATGCCCATTTATGACAGAATATGTTCCAATAGTCTCAGTAGAACATGCTTCTGAATAAGCATGCTTAGGATTGCACTGAGTATCTATCATTATTTTAGGGGATAGACTCCCATATTTTTTCTTGTGATTTCCCACTTTTTCTTCTTTTTCTTTCATTTTTTTTTACATAAGACCAATCTAAACTCAAAACAGGAAAATACAAGGACAGTCCTTTTTTTGCACTTTTTGCTCAGCCTTCTGTACACAGTGTCTTTCTTATCAACGTTTCCTCCTTCCCTGTAATACAATATCATGATTATATGATATTCCGTATCTAAATAGCAGAGACCTATCTGCTCTCCATCATTGAGTATCTAAGCTTTAGATAGTGAAGGAAACAGAAGGTCATTACGATACATGCTAAGAATTTCCCAGTTTCAAGAAGACATCTATTTTAATTCCTTTCTCCCCCTTTCCATTACATTCTCACAGTATGTGTGTGTGCACGTGTGTGTATGTATTTTAAAAAACCCTTTTAACTGTGTAGTCTTCATCTTAACCCCTTCCATTTGCCCATGTTAGGTATCTTGCAGTGTGGGCCGAAGACATTTTGCTGCCTGAAGCAGAACAAATGCCTCTCTCCTCTCTATAGCTGAAGTGCATGGAATCATAAGGCACTCAAGTTATTTCCATAGCTGTGAAAGAGTTGAGAAATGTACATTTGGGACTGTACAGCTCCTGGTATCCCCCAGTCAGCTTTCCCAGTGTCCAGTTTGGGTTGGAGATTCTGGGTGTTGCAGTAAAAAAAAAGTACTGTCCCTAATTTTTAGGAAACGCCACAAAGATTCACAGTGTTAAAATAACAATCAGAGAAAATTCAGTAAGAATTTGTTGCCGTTAACCGACCACCTAAAACCTGCTACCAGAGATAACTATTTCCTTCTGATGAACAACATGGATAAACTTGAGAAGGCCTAAGATTGTATATTGGGGATTGGAATGACTCTGTGTGTCTCCTTTCTCCTCCTGCTGGGCCTTGCACCACTCACACCATCTCTTCAGCATTTTAAAGGGATACAGCCTGATACCATAGTCTTCTTTATTCAGATGTTTTGGGAGCAGTGATGTTAGGGAGTGCAGCACACACACACCTCACATCCTACTGATGCTCCTGCATGAACTCCTTTTTCTTTCAGTATTCTTTACTACAGGATTACCCCCAATATTTCCTAAGTTTACTGACATCAGCTTTCTTAAAGTCTAGAATGTGTGTTTGACTATGCTTGGTTTCCCCTTTCCGCTGTATAACAAACTCCAGGAGAATGTGATCACTGCCACCTAAGGATCCCACCCCTTGCACCCCATTAACCAGGTCATTAATGTTGGTGTGGATCAAATTAAAAAACTGATCCCCAAGTTGCCTCTTCCAGCTTCTGGACAGTGAAATTATCTGCAAAGCAAGTGAGGAATTTGTTGGACCTTTAAAGACTCATTTCCACTACCTTCTGAACCAGATTGTGAATTGGTTCAAACTGATTCAAATGACCCACTTAATTTGAATCACTGAAGTGGTTTTGAAAGGGGGAGCCATGCTTTTGACCCATTTAACCCACATCAAAAAGACGCTGATTTTTTTCCAGTTCTTTTGGGCTGATTCAGCCCAAGTGGGAACCATGCGGATTCGAATCCGCCCCTGCAGTCCCCGGCTTTCCCAGCCTCTCTGTCCCAGCCTTCCCTCCTTCAGTCCCTACCTTCTCCATATATTTGTCCCTGGCCTCTCCCAGCACAAATATAAACCACACTCTGCTGCTGAACTGATTCATGAATTTGGATTGGTTACCTGAATCAGTGGAAGCCGAATAAAGTGGGCATGAGGCCAAAGTTTTGGCAGAGTTTGACTTCCAGCAAATATCAAAATAGATTAATCCCCCCCCCCCATTACTACTATCTCTCTCCTTTCTGAATGTGTGTTCATTTTTGAGCATGCATGAACAGAAAAACAGAGAAATGGGGAAAAATAGATAAGCCTGCATCACCAGCTTCCCCTAGCATGTTTTTTTTTTTAAATGCATAGATCTACAAGTTTGGCCACCAAAATGAAAATCAGAAGAGAAGTGGAAGCTGGTGAAAGAAAAAGTCATCCCTAGATAAATGTTTGAAGAATCCTTCAATTGGTCACTAGAAGTTTTTGTTTACTTACACAAGGCTTACCTGACCAGTTGTGTTTTTTTTAAAATATTAACATATGCATATTGTTTCTGAATAAAAAGTTTGCTGAAATATGTTCATGCTCTTTTTTTGTGGTGTAGGAACTGGTCCCTATTCTTTCCATGTTATTTCTACCTCTGGTGCCAAATTTTCTGTTGAAGGAGTAATGCCCAGGAACACACCTGCTTAGGTTGGCGATGCCCTCATCCCACCCTTCCCTGGTTGCTGCATCCTTAACCCCTATGAATTCTTGTTCAGGCTCAGTAAGTGGGAAGACCTAAGGAAGGGACTGTAATTTCTACTTTAGTTTGGAGAGAGAGATAGTAGAGAAATGTTTGTCTGTGATTAGAGATTAAGACTTTATTACCTTGATTAGTAATGTGATTTTAATGTGTAGATTTTGGAAGGAACATAAGGATAAATTCATTATAATCGAATTTATATTATTTCTTCTATCTGTTTTGTATTTTTATTTAGGGCTTTGAGGTTGCCTCCAATAACTGTTGAGCAGCAAGATTTCTGCAACCAAGTCCTGCACTGGTATTCTGCGGTGTGCATGGAACCTTTGGAGATGGTGTTTGCTGAATTCCATATAAAAATTACAGTATTGTTTTTAAAATGTATATAAATTTCCAAATGGTTTACACTTAGGCAATTATGTCCACAGTAGTCATCTCTAATGTGGTTCCACCAAACCCAAGGAAGTGGTACACTAGCACATCAGCTCCCACAAATCTTACTGGATTGCCAAAGACCAAACAAACTTGAGCATTTGGGGATAATGTACTCATGAGATCTGGTCTCAAACTGAGCCTACCTGAATTTACCGCAGGTTTGAAATGTATTGTAAAAAGCATCTGTTGATGACAGGAGGAAAGATCTATACCTAGTCTGATGGAGTTCTTACAATGTTGCATGATTTAGCAGACCTAGGTTCAAGTCTCCATTGAGCTACGAAATGTACCTTGGGCCAATCACATTTTCTTACGCCCCCCCACCCCCGAGCTGTCATGAGGACAAAAATGAGGAGAAGTGCCATGTACACAACCATTGAGCTTATAGAAGGGAAAATAGGATATATATGTAACTAGATTGTTTGCATGTAGCAGACAAAAGGGAATGAAACTCTTTTGGTCTAAGAATATTCACACTGACTGCCCAGTTGTTATTACATATCCCCTGGGAAAGTCACTTAAGCCTATTGACCCCTGCCCTTAGGAGCCATTTCTGGGTATAAATACATGTGCCCAGACAATAGCAAATCACTTTAGACTCAAACCAGGTAGAACTTCTTTTGATTTTGACTCGTCACCTCAGTAGCTGGCTACCCCACATTCTGCAGGCAGCTACTGAATCACTTTCAATCCAGCTGTTCCCAAAATTGGAGCTATACTTCAAGACCAGCAGAGTATTACCTCTTTGCAATCCTGCAACTCACTATTGCCTACAACCTTTGCTTCATTAGTTCTTGTGTGTACATGAGTGTGTGACAGTGTGTGCTGGTGTGTGAACTCCCCCTTTTACATAAATTACATTAATTTGGAAATTGCCTCTGGCATTCTCTGGATTTGGAATTGTTACACAAAGATGAAGCTCCCAGCCAGAAGTTACCCTGATCCTCTTGCTACTAAATTATTGAGCTAAATTAATTTCCACATTGAATACAACTTGTGGGTGCCCTGACAAGACTCCCTGCAGTTTAGGTAACAGTTTGAACTCATTCAAGATGTTTGCTGGATTCCAGTTGTCTTGAAATTAAAGCCAAACAACTGAGTCAGGTTGGAATAGTTCAATTTGAACCCACAGTTGAAAGGTACAAACACACACATACCACAATTGTCCAGAGCTGGATATATTTGCAAGCTTTGTGACTAACTTATTTGAAATGGAAAGAAAACCATACAGACACAGCTTGTTACATGATATTTGATGACAGATATCAACTGTGAGAAAAATACACCCTTAATAAAGACCAAAGAAACTCTGTCCACCCACCCATCCTTATGCAAACTGAAATGTGCCAAAACATATGAAAAATGTTTTGGACATGAGAAGCGTCATTACTGATAAAATAGTGTATTAACATAGATAGGGCAGACCCTACCATTTGAACTTACAATAGTTTGTAGCAATAGCAAACTGGAGAAGGAGAGGGGATATTTTAAAAGCAGCTGAAAGAGTGGGATGACAGAGAATTAAATGGGACTGTCCCTGACAGATCAGGACAGTTGAAGGATATGGTTTTACATGGAACAAGCTATTCTGAATTGCAGCTTACTTCATCAGATGGGCGAGACACAACTTAGTTTACATCAGATTTTCTTGGTGCAAGCTAAAAGCTTACATTGAGTTGTTAGTCTTTAAGGAACTACAAACTATTTTCTTGCCCAAGCTATTCTGTTGTCCTTAAGTGTGTCTGGATGGTGTTAAAAGTAGTAGGGAAGGAAGACTCAGCTATCACATAGGGAGGTATCTGTACCCTGAATGATCGAGAGGTATAATTTTATTGTTTTGGCGGGGGGGGGGGTGTTAGGCTATGTGACTGTGTTCTAGAAGAGTTTATTCCTGACATTTTGCCAGCATCTTCAGATATGGCAACTACGGAATCTTCAGAGTTTCTGAGTTAGGCACAAGGGTAACCTTATGCAGAAATCAAGTTGTGAACTTACCAGCGCGTGTACAATAGTTTTTAGGTCCCCAGGCTCCAGAAAGGGGTGCAGCTGGTGTATCAGCTGAAGCTGATAGCAAGCATTCCTGGCTGTTGCGTCTATCTGAGCTGACATCTTAGCGACAGATCCAGGAGCACCTCCAAGCTGTGAACACAGTCGTTTAGGGGAAGTGTGACCCTGTCCAGGACTGGTTGACAAACCTCCATACCTGGGTTAGGGGCTCCAGAAATAAATACCTCCATCTCATCTGGATTCAGTTTCAGTCTGTTTTTTCTCATCCAGTCCATTACCTCCCCAAGGCATTCATTCAGAGGCGAGATGCCATCCTTAGCTAATGCTGTTGTTTGAGGCATGGAAAGATATATCTGGGTGTCATCAGTGTACTGATAGCACCCCACGCATGCTTCTGGATGATGTCTCCCAGTGGTTTCATGTAGATGTTAAATAGCATTGGGGACAGTATGGAGCCTTGAGGAATGCCATATTTTAGTTACCTTTTGGAGGAGCAACTGTCCTCATGTATAACCATCTGGAATCTACCTGAGAGATAGGACCAGAACCATTGCAGTGCAGTGCCTCAGATTCCCAACTCCTCCGAGCGTTCCAGAAGGATACCATGGTCAATGGTGTAGCCAAGAGCCTAGTTGGGGAATTATACTATTAGCTCAAATTGCGAGATGGGTCGGCTACAACAACCCTGCGAGGTCGCCTCCCGCTGTGTATACCAAGAAGACCGGGGTTCCAAGAAATTGAGCAGAGACAGGCTTGTCTAATTAATATCTACTTTATTAAAGGGGGGAAAAGACACTCACACAATGCACTTACACACACACAAACATACAAGGCTAAGGAAAGTCAGTAGCATTGGGGATAGTTTGAGGCTTGACTAGGGTGATGCTTACCAAAGTGTAGATTCTCCCCTGGGAATTGAATGAGACAGTGATTTCAGGGACAAGTCCACTCTGCAATGTGGGTTTGAGCAGCTCTTGTCAGTGACCAGTTCAGAGATCAGACTGACATGGAGTATGGAGACCTCATAGATTGGCACACTGAGTGCCTAAAACTGGGACCTTTTATGGGGGAAAAAACCCTTCTGGCAAAGGTGCTTAATGGCTTGGCTGAAGCCTAGACAAAGGTATTGGATTACTTGGGCATTGTAAACTAAGGCTTTGCATTGTCATGTCTAAGCAAAGTGGTCTGACAACAATCAAGAGGAGATGGTAGATGAATTAAGTTAATCACTGGCTCATCAATGTGAGACCTAAAACAAAGATTTTACTCTTGAAGGTGATGGCTGTCCCATTTAACAACTCCCAAACCTTTCCAAAGTGTTGTTTTTCAGGGGTCTTGTGAGTATGACTCATCTGCCTACATGACCCACTGCTTTTGAGATTATGGCTGCTAGCCTGGCAGGTAGTTTGAGGTCATGAAGGAACTCCACACACAGTCCAAATTTTTATATTAAAAGCATATATCGTAACAAATGGTATCAAAAGCCCTACAACCTGATACAAGTCCTGCATCCTGTTAAATCCTCAGAATTGGAGTTTAGAGAGCGGTACTTAGAATTCTCACACAGAAAGCTCTAGTGCATCATCAAACTATAAATGCCAGGATTTCATTGGATGTAGCCATGGCAGTTAAAGCAGGAGCAAAGTGATATAATAATAATAATAATAATAATAATAATAATTATTTGTATTTCCCGCCTCTCCCTGTGGATCGAGGCAGGATTATAGCATATCAAAACAATACATACAGTACATCTAGAAAAAGTCCCGATACAACAGTTAAAATTAAAACTAGTTAAAACCATTAAAACCATCTAGATATACATCTAAGGAGTCAATTACTTAATTTTACATGAATAATTGTGGTGTTCCAACAATGTGGGGATGTTATATAAGATCTGATGGGTATGCCTGCTGGAAGAGATCCATCTTCACTGCCTTCTTAAATGCTTCTAGAATGTTATCAGATATAATTGTGTAGCGTGAAAGAGCCTTGGCAAGAGAGTTCCAGAGCTTGGCAGCAGTGTGCAAGGCTTAACTCTTGCACTTCCCTAACTGTGTGAAGGTAGTGAGACTGAACAAAAGTTCACCCCAGAAGATTTTAGAGCTTGGAAAGCTTCAGGTACTGATATGGAAAAATACCAGGTAGGTGGACACAAACTGTATAGGGCTTTGTCAGTCATAACCAGCACTTTGAATTGTGACCAGAAACTAATGGAAATGCTGCAGCAAGGGAATTGTATGCTCCCTATAGTTTAACCCCAGTTAACAATCTAGTTTAAGTTCTTTGGACCAACTGAAGTTTCTGAGCACTTTTCAAAGACAGCCCAGTGCAGAGCATGTTACAGTAATCCAAATAGGATATAACCAAATGCATGTATGAAAGTGGCCAAATCTGACATGTTCAGGACTGGGTGCAGTTGGAGCTTTAACTGTGCAAATGCACCCTGGCCACCACCAAAACCTTTACCAGGAGCTGATCAGTCTCTGAACTTTTGTTCCGTTAAAATGAACAGAACATTCTTTTGCACAAATTGCTGGGCAATTTAGACCATTTTCCCACCTACCCTCTCTGTGTGACCTTTTTGCTTCAGTGCTGTTGGCATTCTCCTCCAGGCACTAATACACTGGGTGACCAGACAGCCTCCTTTTCCAGGATATCTCCCACATTTCAGCTCTCTATCCAGGAGAAATTCCAAAATATCCTCCATTTTGAGCATGACTAAAAAGCCCACTGAGTAAAACCACATTTGCTGTTCCCCTTTGAGAAATTTGCTTACTTGGCAGCCTGTTCTTGCTGCAAATTAATGTAGATTCAGACAAGGGTGCCTTATTAGTAAAGTACAATTTTCAGCATTTGTCTTGTTCAGAGTTCTAGCAGTATATTGCAAACCAACAAGGCATTTTCATGATGAGAAGTTCATCATCAACTGCATCAGGCTGAGTATGTAATAAAGCTGTAAATAAACCATATGGAATTAATTTACATTTATATTAGTGTTTTCAGCTTTTATTATGTAATGTCCTACATTTTTCTTGAATAATCTACCTTTTGTGGTATTTTGTCCTCCTTTGCTGTTATGATATCTGGCCACCCTGCTGATACATGAGTTGTATCCTGTTTCCTGTTCTGATGAAAAGATGAACGAGGGCTCCAATTTCCTAGACTTCAAAGGAATTCTGAACAAGCAGAGAAAGGAGAAGCAAAAGGAGGGAGGAGCTATCAAAATATATTTCCTAATAACCTGATGACGTAGAGTTTGCCAAGCTTTGCAGATAAAAGGGGGTATAAAAAGGCAGCAGGATGAAGAAGAGGCATCAGCTGAGAAACAACCAAATTGTCTGTGCTCCATTCATTGCAAAGAACTTTGGAAGAAGCAATACCTATAGAAAGCAACAGCATGGACCCTGAAGAATACAGGCAGAGAGGTGAGTAGATTGACTGGTTTGAAGGGAGAATTAATGCTTTGCTAAGCTTTGGTGGTTCTCCAAGCTCTGGTGGCATCTTAGAATGAGCAAGTCTCTGAAGAGCAATTGCTGGCTATCCATCAAAAGAGCTAAGTAGAGGACTTGTGTTCAGGGGAAGTATAGTGTGGAGGATCAGATGCAAAGCAAGAGGACAAAGTTGTTGCTTTTATAATATTCCCTGTGAAATTCCTGAAAATATCTAATGTTCTAGGCACTTTTTGCCCAATTAGTTCTTCTCAAGGCAATGTGTAGTGATGTAGCAATAGATACAATAGATAGATGCCTCCCAATAAGAATTCTGTCCCCCAATGAAATGTTCATTCTGTCTCTGACTTTGTTCACACCTGGAATTATTACATTTGCTTTGTTTCCCATTCCTGGATAACTTTACTTGCCCTTTTTCTTTGGAAACCTAAACTGTATTTCTAAATGCTCTACTGAAGTTTTGGGTTACTGCAATGCTAGAAATTTAGGTGTTGAAGGAAAGTTTTGTTGAGGGGGCAGAACTGAGGTAGATTACATACCCTCCAAATTTTTGCAGAAGAAAACAGATGCGTGAGGCCAGGCAACATAAGATAATGAAAGTTATTCAGGAGGAAAAGCACACTAGCTTGGAGAATTTCCAGCAATTTGCTGAGCTGACTGGGAAGGACACCTCCTTCTCACTTTGAATTCAATTTGCAGAAATGGACGTAGTTTATTGGACAAAGAGAAAAGTAGGAGGAGGAGGAGAGAGAAACTCAGACACTTTATAAGCTGTTGAAAAACTGGGATAACAAAGGATTAATCAGGAGTGTCCCTGCCAAATTGGACAGTTGGAAGGTATGGGATTATACTGAGAGAACAAGAAAGAGCATATTGATCCAGCAGAGATTTTCAGCGCTTCCTTAGTTCAGGTTGAAAACATTATGGACACCACCAAGGAGGAAAAACCCTCAGGTCTTCAGGTGTTAGCAGACTCCATTTTCCATCAGTACTGGTCAACATGGCTAATGGTCTTGGAGTTTGAGATTCAAAGTTTTGAGGGATTCATTTCTTCACAGTCAATACACCCCACATTTCATAATAACTGGTGACCAAGGGTGAGCATGGACAGAGTCAAGGACAGTTATGGCTATTGACTAGAAATCCAGGGATGAATCTGCTTTGAGTGTTAATGTTAACTTTAAATGAGTGCCAAACAAAATTAGTTTGGTACCTTAGATACCGAATTTAAAATTAAAATCATTACCCAAAATGGAGTTCACCATCCCACAGACATGGAAACCATGAGCCACCACTGGTCAAAGAAACTAATGATTCAGGATTGCATAGAAAACAAGTGCCAAAAAGAGTGTCAAGAAAGATAAGTGCCTTGACAAAACAGAGCAGACAAAGCAACTAGTAGTATGGAAAGTAGCACAACTGATGGCATCAGCCAAACGCTGGCCCTACTGTTAGGTAAAGTGAAGTGGCTAACTCAGGCAGCAGGTTTGGGGCACCATGAAGGGACAGCAAGTTTGAGCACTATTTATTTATTTAGCCATCAGTGCCAAATGAGAAAGAGGAATGAGGTCGGGGGAAGGGAGGAATAGGGAGAGAGGTAATTTGCTGCTAAGGGAACAAAACATCATGGACCAGACCTGGCACCAACAAAAGGAATGAGAAATAAGAGATGAAAAGGATTGACTGCAAATGAACCAATGTGAAAGTAACAGTAAAGGCTTCCATAAGTGTGTGTGTATACACCTTCAAGACAATTTATGGTGACCACATGGATTCCATAGGGTTTTGTTAGGCAAGGAATACTCAGAGTACTTAGAACAGTAAACAGATGAAGTGCCTTCACTGAAAAATGTTGTATTTGGGGTTGAAAGTAAACGATATTCTTTGATAGGGAACTCCCATGTATAAGCCAACACTTTAATACTGTGGTGAGAAACATGCAAGAACTATCTCCAAATTTGTAGAAATTCTTGTGTCTGAATTTATGCCTATTGCTTCTTCCAGGAAAAGAGATGGTGGACTACATCTGCCAATACCTGACCAGTGTGAGGGACAGACAAGTGTCTCCTAATGTTCAGCCAGGCTACATGAAAGACCAGTTGCCGGACAGAGCCCCCTTTGAGCCAGAGAGCTGGGACAGCATCTTCAAAGACATAGAGAAGATCATTATGCCTGGGGTAAGAGTATTCTGTACTACATAGTGGGCATGCAGTGGGCTGAAAATGGGAGACTCAGTATACATTCACAATAACAACTTTAGATCATTTATTCATTCATTTGTTCACAGTAGTTGTATACTCTTCTGCAGCTCAAAACACTCTCAGAGCGTCTTACGTTATAAAAAAAGGCAAGATGGTTCCTGCCCTGGATTATGATTTGAAAAGACATGACAAATGAAAGGGGAAAGAGGGCAAAGGAAAACAACCAAATTCAAGTACATCATATCAATATTTAGTATTATGAAGCTCTTCAGCCTAGTGGAATGTTTTCTGGGTGACAGGTGTGGGAAAGCAACACCAAAAATTATGGCAAGCAGTTGCCAATGTATGTATCATGAGAATAGAGACTGATGGCTTGTTTAGCTCCTTGGTTTCCAAATAGGGGTCTGTTTAGTTGTGTGTAAGAATCATAGAATACATAGTCAATGCACTCAGGTCATCCAGACTCTGCTTACAAACCTGCAAAGAAGGAGACTCCAACGTTCCAAGGGAGTGTGTTAGCTGGTGCTATTTCTCTAGGAGCTGAATGTATGTGGAGTGCTTGCTACCTCCAATATGAATGCCAAGCATACATGGTAACATGTGAGAAATCAAGTCAAGAGACATCAAATTCTAATTCTTTAACCACACACAGTTAACAAAGTTTGTCAAGGACTAACTTTTCAAGGACTTGCCAAGCAATCTAGGAGCTTATCGCTTTGGTCAATAAGCCGGCTTACCTCTTCTGGCTTCAATTCTGGATCCAGGATGCCCCGGATTTTATCATAACTAAATTGCCACCGATCTATGTGGGATGTCACTGCCCAGATGCACCCCGGGTCAAGGCCTCACTCAGCTGACCAATTTTTGAAACTGGAAACTCCCCAACTTCAAAAAAAGTGCGGGCCGAGTGAGTCTTTGACCCGAGATGCATCCAGGGGGTGGCTACTGCTCTACTTGGGATGCCACCCCATCGATGCATCAATGGAGATTTAGTTATCCGGGATCCAGAACTGAAGCTGGAAGAAGAAAACCAGTTTATTGGCCAAAGCACTGGATCCCATCTGATCTTGGAAGCTAACCAGGGTCAAGGTTAGTACGAGGGGGTATCGTAAGGTTTTAATTACCACCTTTTTAAAAAATTGACAGAAAGTTTGTTTTGATTTGTAGTGTTAACATATCTCTATGTAGTCACTATCTAGATTTATACATTTTTCCCAGTGTATCTTGACCCTCCAAATACCTGATATTGTAGAAGTCTGCAGATTGTGCCTTACGAGGGGGTTTCATACAGTAATAATTATCACCCGGAAGTTATTATGGCATATTGATGAAATTTTGTCAGTGTCTTCATTGGTCCCTAAGTGCACGTTGCTGAGAAAACCAACTCATTGCATCCTTTATTTTTGTGACTGGCTCTGCCAGAAATTACTAAAGTGTAAAATCCTCATCAGGCACAATCTGCAGACTTCTGCAATAATGGTATTTGGAGGATCAAGAAACGCTGGGAAAAATGTGTAAATCTGGATGGCGACTACATAGAGATAAGTTAACAACGACAAATCAAAACAAACTTTCTGTCAAAAAATTTTAAAGGTGATAATTAAAACTTTACGATACCCCCTCGTACATGGACCGCAAAAGAATCCTAGATGCTGTGGACTATATTCAGAAGAAGGCAGTGACAAACCCCGTTTGATTACCTCACCTAAGGAAACCCTCTGACATTCATGGGGTCACTGTAAACTGTCAGATGACTTCAAGGCACACATATACACATACAGGCAGTGATGTTTCAGGGTGGTGAGCAAACGGTCTTCATTTCACTGAAGACTGTGTACCTTCTTCTTATCTGGATGTGTGACATACAATTGGCAGCATTTTTCAACATTTTTGTATATGCAGGAGCCCACAAGCAGAAAATAGTATGCATGTGTGTGATTTGTATGGTGGTCTCAGGAAAAGATTTCTTATACATTTGTTGAAATGAATGTCTGATAGAATGGTATATGTACAAATATGCAAATAAGGTGCAGATGCACACCCCAATGCAACTAATCAAATCAGGGTTGGTTGTTATTGCTGTTAGAAAGATAAGGGCCAACGTTGTACATGGTGTATATAAGAAGAGTTGATCTGATCAATATGTTTGATTTTTTAAAAATCTGTTTCTCAGTAAAATTGTAAGAAATTCTTAACCTTCTATGTGCTCTACCAGCAGTTCTCAGTAAGCTACCAGTTATTTACTGCTGAGTTAGATAGTTACTTTTTCCTATTTCAAGCATCTAGCAACTTCAACAAAGTTAGAAGGATTACCAAGATAATATATCTGATGCATATTTGAAATGATTCTATATCTTTTATGCTGCACTAGTTTAAAAAAAAATCCCTAACAGAAATTATCTGGCTTATCTTGATGCCTTTTTAGATATAAAGAAAATGATTGCTGTTTGCTCTTTACAAATGTATATCATGAACGTGTTTCACTGAGATAAATTTCACACCAAAGCAGAAATATTTAATCTCTGCACTACACACGACTGTATTTCCTTTGACTTTGTCTAAGAACAGAACACTTCTATTATCAGATCTAAGACAGATGCATTAATGAGCTTAGCTCTCTCCTTTCCTGTAAAATAAGCAGAACAAAGGATCCCTTGACTTTAATGGTTGTGCAGAAGGAAGGGCCTCTTTATTCTTATTCTTCTCAGTTTCTATCAGTCTATCAAATTTTATTGACTGGAGTTTTGGACCATCAATGATGCAGATTATATCTGAATCTAAGAATCAGTGAGGAATCATCAGATAATGTGGCATGTTGCAAGTAATGCAAGTAGTGTCTCTTTTTTTCATTGCTCTATTGTGATTTTTCTATGGTGAATTCATTCAGAAGTTTCATCATTCCATTTGGAATTACCACTTTCCCCACTGAAACTACAGTTGCTTTTCTTTTCCCAGAGATTTGTTGTTAACTGCCTTAAAGTCAACTTTGACTCATGGCAATGCTATGGATGAGAGATCTCCAGCTAACCCTTTCATCAACAGCCCAGATCAAGTCTTGCAGGCTTAAGAGTATGACTGTCTTGATTGAGTCTATTCATCTGAACGTGGTCTTCCTCTTTTCCTGGTGTCTTCTACCTTGCAAAGCATTATTGTCTTTTCTAGTGAATCATGTCTTCTCATGATACATCCAAAGTATGACAGACTTAGGACTCTTTCACATGAGAGGCAAGCGTCATCAAAACATGATTAAAACTTAGTAACAGTGCAATCAGGTGGAACATTTTCACAACCCGCGTGCTTCTCCCATTCATGTCCCTTGCATAAACTCTAATGGATGTGTCATTGAGGAGGGAGCAAGCTTGTTTTCTGCTGCTCCAGGGACTAGAACGCAAAACAATGAATGCAAACTGCAGGAAAAGAGATTCCACCTCAACATTAGGAGGAACTTCCTGACAGTAAGGGCTGTTCGACAGTGGAACACACTCCCTTGGAGGGTGGTGGAGTCTGGATAACCATCTGTTGGGGATGCTTTGATGGAGAGTTCCTGCATGGCAGGGGGTTGGACTGGATGGCCCTTGTGGTCTCCTTCAACTCTATCATTCTATGAACGTTTTAATGATGCTTGCTTCCTCTGTCAGTTGAGTCATCTTGGCTTCTAGGCAGAGTGATTTGCTCTAGGATTCGTTTATTTGTCTTTTTAGCAGTCCACAATATCAGTAAAAATCTTCCCCAGCTTTCTTCACTGCCCATCTATGACAACCATACATAGGAATATATGATGGCAAGAATGATTCTAACTTCACTATTCTATTATATATCTTTACACTTCAGGATCTTTTCTAGTTCCTTCACAGTTGTCCTTCCAAGTCCTGGTCTTTTTCTGAATTCTTGATCGCAGATGCAAGAGGTACTGAATCTCAATTTATAGATCTCAGTATTCCATAATCTTTTCCTTCTCTTTGTCTTCATCTGTTCCTCTCATTTGCCACATCTACAATCTTTTTCTTAACCACAGTCATGTGTGGCATGTTGTTCTGTCTTGTCCTTGGGACGTTAGCCAAACCTCCAGCTCAAAATCTCAGTGCCTTAAGCAACAAGGGAAATAGCTTAGCTCCAAGATGGTGGAAGAGAAAGCAGTGGTTGTTTAATCCAGTCCAGGTCCTTCACAAGTAAGCAGTCAGTCTGATTCAGCAGTCCAAAGGTATAAACCGAAGAAATGATCAGAATCTAGGCCTCTGATGATGAACCTATGACACGCGTGTCAGCACTGACATGTGTAGCCATTTTTGATGACACGTGGGCACATGCTGAGAAAGATGTTTCATCCTTGGTTTCTGCATGGCCAAATGCAGTAGCTGAGGATTAATAAGACTCTAGTCGCAAATGTTTCATCCTCAGCTACTGCACTTGGTCATGCTGCGTTCCGTTGCTCCCTGCTCTGCTGGTGGAAGTGAGGGCAAACATCCCAGCGTAACCGGAAGTCCCAGAACTGGACACTCTGTGACGGACTTCTGTTGTTTTGGCCTACAGACCTCCGGCACAGAGTGTCTAATAGGGGAGGATGAAACATTTGCTGCTCCTGAGAATGAAACAAGTCGCAAATGTTTCATCCTGCCCTATTAGACACTCTGTGCCAGAGGTCTGTAGGCCAAAACAACAGAAGTCCATCACAGAGCATCTAGTTCTGGAATTTCCGGTTAAGCCGGGATCTTTGCCCTCACTTCCTCTGGCAAAGCAGGGAGCAGCAGAATGCAGTGGGGGACACATCTCTAGGGGCCCTGCCATTACCAGTAACCAACAGTTAACCACAGCAACCATTATCTACTGTTCTGGGGTGTCATGGATTTCTAATCCATCATTACTGAGATAAGTGATTTAAACTATAAATATATAAACTATAAAAATAATTAATTTAAACTATAAATTTTGCGAAATAATGTTTTTTTCCCTCAAAGTGACACACCACTCAAGTTATGCTCAGTTTTTTGGTGAAGTTTGACACACCAAACTCAAAAGGTTGCCCATCACTGATCTAGGCAGACAACTGACAATCACTCCAGTAACAAGGCAATAGCAAGGCTTCTTTAGCAGAAGAAGCATAGTTGTCAGCCATGCTGGACTGTCCAATTCTTGCAGGTGCTCCCGATTAACAGCCTACTTCTTACTTAACCACAGAGAATGCCAGCCCTCTCCTTTTCCTGGGGCTGCCCTGGCATGTCTCCTGGGCTCTCAGCTTCTTCTGATTCCTCAGACTCAGAGGACAAGCAGGGCATGGCACATATTCCATTTTAATAACTGATCAATTGAGCCTTAAAGTTCCATTGGATGATGACAATGGTGAACATGATGACAATTTTGTGATTCAGATTGTATAGATGAAATATGAGAAATGCGGTAAAGTGGCTGCAGTAATACATTAAAATCTGTGCAAAAATATGATTTACTGCCTGCAAAACAACCCCACAAAACTATAAAAGGTTTATAGGGTAAAGGTAAAGGTTTTCCCTTGACAAGATTGTCTAGTTGTGACCGACTGTACGGGGCAGTTCTCATTTCTGTTACTAAGCCAAACAGCCCTTGTTGTCAAAGAGTACTCTATGGGTCCTGAGACCACCATAGCTGCATGGAACGCTGTTACCTTCCCACCAAAGTGGTACCTATTTATGTACATGCACTTTTACATGCTTTTGAACTGCTAGGTTGGCAGAAGCTGAGACTAGTGACGGGAGCTCACTCCATCAACTGGCACCTTGGCCTTGAGCTGCTGACCTGCCAATCTTGCAATTCTCAGACTCAGCATCTTAACTGCTGACCCACTGCGACCCTAGAGAGGATAATTAATATGACAAAATTAATTTGTGTGCCATCAACAAAGAATGAAAAGTTTGGGGAGGTGGATGGAGAACAGGTATTTTGTTGGGTTTTTTGTCTGATGGTATTTGATGCTTATATTTTTGTGAGTTTTTTTTTTAGATTTGTCTTTCCCCACTACTTTTTCTGTTTGTGTACTTCTCTGCCCCCCTTCCCCAATTTCTAATATCTATTTTTGATATTAGGTCTACTGTTCTACTGTAAATTCAGAATGACCAATCTTGGTTGCTGCCCCTTTTGCATCCAGTCACCTTGGGAGCAACAATCGAGCAGCTGGATGAACAGCAACCAAGAGGTCTCTCACTCGTGCCAGACTTATGACAAAGGCTGGCATAGGCAAGAGTCTTCTGGGTCGTTGCTTCACTGGCTGCTCAGTCACTGCTCCTTGCCTTTTCACCCAGTAGTCATCCTGGAAGCAACAACCAAACAGCTGTCTGAACCGTGACTGGGGAGCCTCTCGCTCATGTCAGCCTTGTGGCAAAGGCTGGTGCAAGTGAGAGGGATCTTAGTTGCTAGTCAGATGCTGCTTGATTGTTGCTCCCTTTAACCAGTCACCCTGAGAACAGCAACCAAACAGATGGCTGAGCAGTGGCTAAGAAGCCTCTCACCCATGCAGGCTTTGTGGCAACGGCCTGTGCAGGCAAGAGGCCTCTTTGTCACTCAGTCAGCTGCTGGGTTGCTGCTTTCAAGATGACCTAGATGCAAAGAGAGAGCTTCTCACTGGCAAGGAAGGACTCTGAATCTTTTGTTGAGGCGGAGAGGGGTACAACCAATGTGTGTGTAGCAGGTTTAGAGAAGCCACATGCTCTGGATTGGAGGTTAGAGCGGACGGAGACAGGGAGATATTTTAACTACAGGACGGAGCTATTCCAAACAAAAAACTCTTTCCAAGAATGGTCCCTGAATACCCCCTCCCTATCCTTCCCCAGAGGCATGTCTTCCCCATACAGCCCCCTCCCCTGCTACATTGTTTCTTCTGCTACTTCTTTTTTTGGCCTGTCTGGTGAAAGAAAGCAGGAGCCACTCCAAACTGCCAGCTGAATCATGGTCCCAAACTCTTTTTGCTGCCACTTCTCACACACCACCACGTGTTCTAACTCTTTGCTCCAGTCAGTCAGTCTGTCCCAAAATGGCACCACTCTGAGCCACTTAAATAATGCCCTGAGCCCAATTCTTGCAAGGATTTCCCAACCACCACCACTAGTGAAAGACATGGCTAAGGGATTGAGCCCATGTGAGCACGTGAAGAGTAGGAGACACTGCCACACAAAGTGATCAGCTTTGTACTGGTTTTAAGGGACATTGGATTCTTTCAGACATCGGGAATTGGAAGTATAATCTAGGGTCAATCCGAACGCAATCATAGGGTTTGACGTTATTGCAAATTAAAGCTTCGCATGCAATTTCGGGCAAAACGGAAGTCAATTCTAATGCAATCATGGGTTTCACGTTATTGCGAATTAAAGCTTCGCATGCAATTTCGGGCAAGGAGGGGTCATTTTTGGGAAATAGAACGTTACTCTGAATGCAATGGGGATTCCCGTAAATTCGCTAAACAAGCGAATTTACAGGAATTCGCATTGGCTTCATTTGAAGTTTGGGAGAAATTCCTCCCGTGTGAAAGAGTCCTTTGAAAAGTTTCATGCAGCTGCTCACATCCCCAGCAGATCTAAAGGCTGCTGGTTCTCCTTGTCTTTCTTGCACACCAATACTTTGACTGAAGGCCCCCCTGCTGCCACCTTTTCCCTCACCACCCCCCTCAATCTTTCCATTGCCCCCAGAGGAGGCATACTATCCACTTTGGGAATCACTGACCTAGCATGTCAGGAAATTGGGCTTTACAAAACTATAAATACTTTATAATAAATAACCAGGAAACAATTAGAATATGCCAGATGTCCTTGTGATTGAGAAAAATGAACTTTTGTATCATAGATATGTCAAGTCTTGGGGATAACAGAGTGAAATACAAAAAATGGAAAAAGATTATAGAATCTCAAGACTGACAAACTGATATTCACCATCTCTGAGAAAAGAAAGTGACTGTGGTTCCGTTTGTGACAGGTGCTCTAGGAGCAATTCCAAACTGGCTGAAAATGGATGATGCCTAGATTATTGGATAGAATATGAACTATTGATGGTCCAATGTAACAAATTAAGTTACGAAACTGAGAGTAAGAAGAACAACAGTCCTAGTATGTTTGTTATCTTTGCATAAGGCTTGGCCTTCTATGGGGTGGAATGAGGCAGCTGCTTTGGGGGCAAGTGGTGAGACAGCAAGTTGTGGCAAGGTTTTTAAGAATCACTTCCTCTCCTTTGCTCTATTGCTGTCAAATCAGCCCCTTCCTATCAACTAGTTGTTATTTTTTCTGACTTTTGTTTCCACCTAGGTTGTCCACTGGCAGAGTCCACACATGCATGCCTACTTCCCAGCACTCAACTCCTGGCCTTCGCTCTTGGGGGACATGCTGGCAGATGCCATCAATTGCCTGGGATTTACTTGGGTAAGTGCCAATCCTTTCTCAAAAGAACTACTGGTGCTAATTTTACCAGAGTTGAGTGTGATGTAGTAGTCTGAGCTATAACTTTGGAAGATCAGGGTTTGAATACTCACTCAATCATGGGCACATCACATTCCCTCAGCCTCAAGTGAAGGCAATAGCGAACCCCTTCTTCTTGCCACGAAAACCCCATGATAGGATGATGATGATGATGATGATGATGATGATTGTATTGTACTGTATTTCATGTGTGTGTGTGTGTGTGTGTGTGTATGTGTGTAAATAAGACATCCTATGAAAATAAGACCTCGTAGAGGTTTTGCTGAACTGCTGAATATAAGGCCTCCCCCAAAAGTAAGACCAAGCAGAGTTTTTGTATATAAATATATATACAGCATATAATAAATGTTCATTTTTTTTTTTTGTTTAACAATAAATGTTAATTCTTCTTCATGGAAAAACAAGACATCCCCTGAAAATAAGACCTAGTGCATCTTTGGGAGCAAATTAATATTAGACACTGTCTTATTTTCAGGGAAACACGGGTATGTATGTGTGTGTGTGTGTGTGTATATATATATATATATATATATGGATCGAGGCAGGGAACAACAGCAAATAAATAATACACAACATCAATAACACAATATCATTTAAAACACATTAATTAAAACATGCAACAGTTTAAAAGAACAAAAATGACATACACATTATAAAACAATCCACGTTTAAAATTCATCATTTAAAAATCATTTTGACAAGCCAGATAGAATAATGCTGTTTTAAATTTGGGGATGTATTTTGCTGTCAAATCTCTTCTAGAATGTCATTCTGTAGACTAGCGGTGCTGAAGAAAAAGTCCTCTGGTTGACAATTGCCCAACTGATCATGTCTGACTGGAGTAAATGTCTGACAGAGGACCTGAGTGTGTGGGGTGGGTTATATGGGAAGAGGCAATCCCACAGGTAACCTGGACTCAAATTGTGTAGGGCTTTAAATGTAATAACCAGCACTTTGTACCTTGCCTGGAAACTAATTGGCAGCCAATGGAGTGCTCTTAATATGATCACTTCTGAATACCCAATCAATCTGGCTGCCGTGTTTTGAACTAAGTGAAGTTCCCAAACTTGGTACATAGGTAGCCCAATGTATAGTGCATTGCAAAAGTCCATGCTTGAGGTTACCAGTGCATGTACTACCTTATTTAGGTCCTTCAGTTTTAGGTAGGATTGCAGCTGGCATAATAACTGAAGGACTCCTATCTGGTGCATCTATTTGTATTTAAAGGCATGGAGAAATATATTTGGATGTCACCAGCATACTGATAACACCCTGCCCCATGCCTCTGGATGAGTTCTCCCGGTGGTTTTGTGTAGATTGTGAATAGCATTGAGGATAGGATGGCACCTTGTGGTATTCCACATAACAGCTTCTATTTTTAGACTGTAAGCCTGAGGGCAGGGATCCGTCTAATTTATGATTGTATGTACAGCACTGTGTAAATTTACAGCGCTATATAAATAAAGGTTAATAATAATAATAATAATAATAATTGAGGATCCCCAAACTGCACCATTTGGAACCTGCCCGAGAAATAGCACTGGAACCACTACAACACAGTGTTTCTGATTTCCAAATCTCCCAGGTGTTTCAGAAGGATACCATGGTAGATGGTACTGAATGCTGCTGATAAGTCCAAAAGCACCAGCAGGTTTGCCTTAGGGTTGCCACAAGGTATAAACAACTAGAAGGTACACAATAACAACAAATGAAAAAAAAAAGATCAGCAAATAATTGTCAGCCAGTGAAATAAACCATTGCTGATCAATTCTCTGCCATTTTCACTGTATCCCAAGGCATGTTTAGTTAGGAGTATGTCTTAATGGATATACTCTTGAGTACAGCCCTAATAACATGTTTATTATAGTTTATTTTGCACCTATGGGGCTGATCTAGACTGGCAAATAGGGGTGTGTTCATGCCTGCATGAAAGTGTAGCCTTTAGATGACCCACACAGAAAGTTTGGCATGAACGCACTTCTTTTGCATTTTAGTGGGGGGAAAGCAGCTTTAAAAAGGACCTGCTTTTCCCAGCTTCTTTTTAAAAAGGGTGTAACAGTGCAGCTGCTTTTAAATGCTGCAGTGCAACTGTGCAGTTTTTAAAGCTCCCAAACCCTAGCTCCAGCCTTAATCCGAACCCTAGATATGTGCAGTAGGGACTCTGGGAGGCTGTAACTGTTATGCAACTGCACATAAAATGTCAATTCATTCATAAAATAAAGAAGTTTATTCATAAACTTAAATTGTAACAGATTTAATATCTTTTTAACGGGGGGAATTTGTTTTATTGATGTAATAGTATTTTAATGTGTAAGCCACCTCAATTGATCTCAAGGGGGTGGAGTAATAATAATAATAATAATAACAACAACAACTATTATTATAAAATAAAGGTGTTCATTCATGGTGCACCAATGCAACTGTGCACTTTAAAAAGGGAAGCAAAACCACAATGGTAATTTGGCAGATCTTCATAACGGCACAGTTCATGTGTGATGTACCTGCACAACTGCACAGTTAGCAGCTGGCAATACAATTGCCTGTATGATGTAGTGGTGCAATTGTGCAGTTCACAGCCAGCAACAAACAAATAAATAAATAAAATTAAAGGTTCTGTGTGGCCAAAAGCCCCATTCATTGCCACCCGTGCAGCTGTTCTGCCTGTGTTTCTAGCATCCTAACAGCTTCCAATGTAGTTGCTGAGCAACAGAAAAAACTTCAGATAAGTTGTCTTCACACCTCCTCAGTGTAGCTGCCCTATTCCTTTTTATTACACACCTGGGGCTTGCAGTGTAGCTGCTAAGCATTAAGGAAAAGGCAACTTCGTGTCTCTCTTTCCTGCCAATCTAGAAAGCCCCTTAAGTCCTCTCCCAACATCAAGATTGTAAGTATTTTTGTAAACTTTTTTCTGTTTCTATGAGCCTATGAAAAAGGACCACCTCAGGAAGCAGCAATTTTGTGTGATAAAGGGGCAAAAAATTGTTCACTTAACTGTAAGACAGGAGAAGAGAAACTTGTGGGCATTTCTGTCTCATAGGTGGTGCTGGATTTATGTACAGATAAACTAAACTATGTGTTAGAGATTATGAGGGACTTCTAAATACATTTTAAAACTGAATTTTAAGTTTTATATAAAACACATTTTGGTAATGTTTTGGTGCCCCAGTATGTTTTAATCTGGCCTTATCATGGACCACACTTACATGGGTTGCTTAAGTACATTCAGCATTCCATATCCACAGATTCCTTTCCACAGATTCAACCATCCACAATATATACTCCAAAAAGCAAACCTTGGTGTTTTTTCATTTTATAGAAGGGAAACCATTTCTATACAATTGTATTAAATGGGATTTGAGCATCCACTGATTTTGGAATCCAAGGTGTGTGTGTGTCCTGGAACCAAACCCCATAATGTGACAATCCAAGGGTCCATTGTTCTTCGTAGAAGAAAATGGGAACAAATCTCAAGATACTCAAAAGATAGTTTTATTAGAAGAACAGTCCAACACATTTTGACCTGTCTGTAGTCTTCAGGCCTTCTCCCAGGGCTATGTAAAATCATAAAAAGACAACACAAAAATACATAATTTGACAATCCATAATATAATCTTGATGGGAGCCAGCATAGTGTAGTGGTTTGAGCTTCGGACTATAATTCTGTAGCCCAGGGTTCAGTTCCCCACTACACAATGGAAAAACCACTAGGTGACCTTGGGCAAGTCATACTCTTTCAGCCTCATAGAAAGGCGAAGGCAACCCCCACCCCTCCAAACCCCCCCGAAACAAATCTTGCCAAGAAAACTCCAGGATTTCATTAAGGCTGCCATAAGTCAGAAACAACTTGAAGGCACATAACATTTGTATAGAAATGGTTTCCCTTCTATAAAATGAAGGAACCTGAGGGGAAAGAGGCTGTGATGGTGGCCCCTTTCTCCCCTGGCCAGCACCGTCAGTTGTGGGGTGCAGCAGGCGCCCAGGGTACCTGCTGCACCCTGCTTTCAGTCCACGGGGAAGCGGCAGTTTGCCACTTCCCCGCGGCTTTCAGAAGCGGCGGGATGGGGCCTCTGGGGCTGCCCTCACCCTTTGTCTTTAGTTCACCCTTTGTCTTCAGTTCATTTCATTAGTGCAAACTGAGTTCAAAGTGCAAAAGTAGTTTGCACTCAGTTAATCCATCCAGGAGGAGAGGAGGGCAGGGGTGGACTCTTGCCTTTTGTAATAGACACAGACAAAAGCAAGTTGCTGCAGCCTCTCCTACCTTGTATTATGTACTTCCCCATTGATAACTTTTGTCATCCTGTCCACACTCTGATGTTGCTTGGTCGCACATGTCCTATGAATGAAGGCTGAAGGATTTGTTTTGTTTTGTTTTGAATGTCTTATAAGCAGATGGTGGGGAAACAATGGTAGCATTCAAGGACGCATGAATCTGGGTAGAAGGGAAAGGTACTGCAGGAAAACTGAAAGATTCTACAAGGGTTCAAGCATTAGATTCCAAATAGGTCTGTACACGCCAAGGCCAATATTTGTTGTTATTTGCCAACAAGTCAACTTCAATTTTTGTCAAACCTATGAATTAGAGGCCTCCGGGAACTCTGCTCTGCTCAGGGCCAGAGCTTCCTTCATTGAATCAATCCACTTATAATGTGGTCTTACTCTTTTCCTGCTTCCTTACACTTGATCAAGCTCCAAGGACCAAGTGCAAAAATACAGCTCCGTTTTGGAGCTCTTTTTTGCGCGTGGAAAGGGTGCACTTCGAGCAATCCCATGGCATGATGTTGTCAAGTGTGCACAGCGTTATGTAAACGCTCTGCATGCCATGACAATATCATGGCGTGCCGTATGGACACTGCCATTTTAAAATGGCGACGTCCATATGCGCTAGGGTTAGGGAGGGTGCAAATGCTGCGCCCTACCTAACCCTAATCGTGCCGTACAGGCAGCCTTTTTTGACCGTCTGTACCGGGCCAATGAGATAACAAAGGATTAATAGCAACTGTCCTTGTCAAATTGAATGTCCACCTGGCCAAATGTGAAAGGCTCTTTAGCTAATAAAAGAAATATTTCCAGATCTTGAGATCCATTTCTTTGTTCTCTTGTGGGTTTCATTGGGTGCTCCCTGCATTTTGCTTTTTCTTCACTATCTAGTGGTAAGAAAGTCAGTACCATTGGAAAAGCAATTCACTTGGAATAGTAAGTGTCCCTTCATCCTAAATTGTTGGCAAAATCTTTGGCTAAATGATAGTTGCATGGGATGTGGGAAGAAGTGGATGCAAAGTAAATTAACTAGGACAGGAAGAACACCATTAGGCAAGAAGATGAAATGTTTATGTATCCTTCCATGAGAAGAATTTGGTCCACCAAAAAGAGATTCCCCTGTTTGTCTGTCTATCACTTGTAGGCATCCAGCCCTGCCTGCACAGAACTAGAAATGAACGTGATGGACTGGTTGGCCAAAATGTTGGGTCTCCCACATACATTCTTTCACTATCACCCAGACAGCAAAGGTGGAGGAATATTGCAGGTAAGTGGCAGTAATGAGGAGAAAAGGTATTTGCATGCTCAGTCTTTTATCTAGTGTTTTGTTGGTAATGGAGAATGTATAGAATGGTTAGAGATCTTGACTAAAAAACAAAAAAACCAGTGGGTTGAGGAAACAAATAGGTGTGTTGTAGGAACTCCGTTGAACATGGGAAACTTTGCTAGGAATCAAAATATAATACTAATATTTGAGCACTGGGCTATGACTGTGGAGAACAGGGTTCAAATACCTGCTTGACCCTTGCACCCCACTTGGTGATCTTGTGCAAGTCACACACTCTCTTCCTCAGAGGAAGGCAAAGGCAACAACCTTCTGAACAAATCTTGCCAAGAAAACCCTGTGATAGATTCACCTTAAGGTCACCATAAATCTGAAACTATTTGAAGGCTCACCACAACAACAAATCTAGTTTCAATTTAGGAAGTGGACTAAGAGAGAAAAATTGTGCAGAAAAGAGGTGGTAAGATCCATAAGAGTATCCATAAGATCCAAAGAGATCAAAAAGATCCATAAGGAGTTTATCAGACGATGGAAATTGGAAGTATAATCCAATGGCAATCTGAACACAATCATGGGGCTTCACGTTATTGCGTATGAGTGTATCTCACGCAATTTCGGGCAAAAGGGAAGTAATTCCGAACGCAATCATGGGTTTTACGTTATTGCATATTAGAGTACCTCACACAATTCTGGGCAAGGGGAAATAATTTTCGGGCAATGGGAAGTCATTCTGAATGCATTTCAAATGCAATTCGAATTCATGTAAATTCGCTAAACTAGTGAATTTACGTGAATTTGAATTGGCTTCATTCGAAATAGAGAGAAATTCCTCCCATCTAATAAACTTCTAAGAGAGGTCAGGATAGATGGATTGGAGATGGGTAGGCTTTGGGTCACTTAAACTATTGAAATCAATTACTGGCAGCCCTGGTGGCACAGGGGTTAAATGTCTGTACTGAGAGTTCAGTACTAGCCTGGAGCTCTGAGTCAGCTCAGCCTGGCATCCTTCCATAGGATACTAAAATGAGTACCCAACTAGTTGGGGACAATTAGCTTACACTTTGTAAACTGCTAAGTACAGTGGTAAGTGGTATAGAAATGTACTTGCTACTGGGTCCCGCCAGAAGGGAAAAAAGGGGCTCCTAAAGTCTCAGGTTTCCAGTTATTTTTATTTTTATTGAACCTACTTATTCACAAATATCCAGTCTTTTTTTAATAGAATATGCTGGGTTTCTGTTCCACTCCCCCTCCCTTGTATTCATTCTCTTTCTGCTGATTACATGCCATGTCCAATCTCATGCAAATTTTCACATATTTCCACTGAGCAATCATAGAATCATAGAATCATAGAGTTGGAAGAGACCACAAGGGCCATCCAGTCCAACCCCCTGCCATGCAGGAATTCCAAATCAAAGCACCCCTGACAGATGGCCATCCACCCTCTTAAAGACCTCTAAGGAAGGAAACTCCACCACCCTCCGAGGGAATGTGTTCCACTGTCAAACAGCCCTTACTGTCAGGAAGTTCTTCCTAATGTTGAGGTGGAATCTCTTTTCCTGCAGTTTTATATCTGTGCATTTCATTTTTCTGCCCTAAGTGCACTACCTTACATTTCTCTGCGTTGAATTTCATTTTGTTAGCGTTGGCCCAGTTTTCTAGTCTATTCAGCTCATTTTGAATTTTGATCCTGTCCTCTGGGGTATTAGCTACTCCTCCTAATTTAGTGTCATCCGCAAATTTCATAAGTATGCCCCCAATTCTGTCAACCAAATCGTTAATAAAGATGTTGAATAGTACTGGGCCCAAGACAGAGCCCTGTGGAACCCCACTGGTCACTTCTTTCCAAATTGAAAAGGTGCCATTGTTGAGCACCCTTTGGGTTTGGCCGGTCAACCAATTACAAATCCATGTAACAGTTAACTTGTCTATCCCACATTTTACAAGCTTGTTTGCAAGAATGTCATGGGGACCTTGTCAAAGGCCTTACTGAAAATGAGATATACTAAATCCACAGCATTCCCTTCATCTACCAAGCAGGTAATTTTAACAAAAAAAGAGATCAGGTTTGTTTGGCATGACTTGTTTCTCTGAAACCCATGTTCACTTTTTGTGATTATGGAGTTATCTTCTGAATGTTCAGAGACTCTCTGTTTAATGATCTGCTCTAGAATCTTTTCTGGAATTGATGTGAGACTAACTGGACGATAATTGTTGGGATCCTCTTTTCTTCCCTTTTTGAAAGATGGGGACAACGTTTGCCCTCCTCCAGTCTGCTGGGACTTTTCCTGTTCTCCAGGAGTTCTCACAGATTATTGCCAGTGCTTCCAATATCACATTTGCCAGTTCTTTTAATACCCTAGGATGTAGTTCATCTGGTCCTGGAGATTTATATTCATTTAGATTGACCAGGTATTTCTGTATTATCTCTTTACTTATTCTGTGCTGAAATTCCCCTATTCTGTCTTCTGCTCCATTATCCTTAGGTTGAGCACCCTTTGCCTTTTCTGAGAAGACTGAAGCAAAGAAGGTGAACTCCCTTCTCTTTTAGTATTCCTGACCATGGGATCACCCCTCATATTTATTGAAGTTTATTGAAATCTGCTCTCCTAAAATCTAGAATGTGTGTCTGACTATGCTTGGCTTCTCCTTTCCAGTGTACAACAAACTCCAGGAGAACATGGTCACTTCCACCTAGGGATCCAACCACTTGTACCCCATTGACTAGGTCATCCCTGCTGGTTAAGATAAGATCTAAAATATCTGATCCCCTTGTTGCCTCGTCCACCTTTTGGACAATGAAACTGTCTTTGAGGCAAGTGAGGGATTTGCTAGGCCTTGACAATTTGGCTGAGTGTGACTTCCAGCAAATATCCGGATAGTTGAAGTTCCCCATCACTACTACATCTCTCCTTTCTGAGTGTGTGGTCAATCTGTTCTAGAAAAGCATCATCCAATTCCTCCCTCTGACTTTGAGGACTGTAGTAGACTCCCACAGTAACATCCTTGGTGTTTCCTTCCCCTTTAATTTTTATCCAGATGCTCTCCACTTGGCCTCCAGTACTGATGTCCTGGATTTCTTCACTAGTGTAAATGTCCCTGACATATAATGCTATTCCTCCTCCTTTCCTGTTTGGCCTGTTTCTCTTAAAAAGGTTATACCTATTTATTTCTACATTCCAATCATGAAACTCATCCCACCAAGTTTCAGTGTTGCCTATTATATCATATTTGCTTTGTTGTGCTATGAGTTCAAGTTCATCCTGTTTATTTCCCATACTCTGGGCATTAGTGTAGAGACATCTAAGAACATGTGTTCCTTTTACTTGCTGCCTGTGCAGATTTTTTTTCCTCCCATTGTTGGGTCCTTGCACTGTTTGCCTTTTCCCCTCTATGTCAATTTGACTATTTTCTCCATCCCTTTTGCCTTCCAGAATACTGTCTCCCTCCCCCATATAACTCAGTTTAAAGCGCTCCTGATCAAATTGTTGAGACTATTGGCAAAAACATTTTTGCCAAGTGGCATGAGATGCAGCCCATCTTTGCCAGAAGTCCCTCCTCATAGAACCGCAGCCCATGATCCAAGAATCCAAACCATTCTTGGTGGCACCATCTACAGAGCCAGTTATTTATATCCACTATTTTCTTCCCCCTTCCTGGACCGTGTCCTTCAACTGGGAGAAGAGATGAAATGACAACCTGTGCATCCATCTCTTTCAGCTTCCTTCCCAGAGCCTCATAATCCCTTATGATATTCTGAAGGCTGTGCCTTGCAGTATCATTGGTTCCCACATGAACCAAAAGAAAGGGGTATTGATCAGTAGATTTGACCAGTCTTGTCAGCCTCTCCATCACATCATGGATCTTTGCCCCAGGGAGACAGCACACTTCCTGAGACATCTTGTCAGGCCCACAAACCACTGCTTCTGTACCCCTCAGCAAGGAGTCCCCCACCACCACCACGCGACTCCTCCGAGACTTAGCAGCGGCTGTTTGCTTTGGTGCTATTCTCAGGCTCCCCTGCTCAGGAGGGGGCCCCTGATGTCTGTCCCTGATGCTCTTCCTCATCATCTTTGATAACAGACAGAGATTTAAATTGATTCTGTAGTTACAAACCGCTCACAGAACGTTCCCTGGTTTCCTTACTTCTGCGTGTGACCTTCCTCCAAGCATCTACCTCTGTTGTATGTGGAGTGACCTCCTCCACCCCAGCAACTTCCTCTTGTGTGTTTCCCATCCAAGACATCCCAGTTTGTTCTGTTCATGAGAATCTCCTGCTCCCTAAGATGCTGGAGTGCAGATACCTGGGCTTCCAGCTGATGTACTTTCTCTTCTAAGAGGGCTACCAACTTGTACTTGGTGCAACTTACGTACACTTCTATTATACTTTCATTACTGTTATAATTCAGGAGTTATAATCAAAGTGTTGAAGTGCTTTCACAATATTAAACTAATTCTGTGACAATCTAGAAAAAGCACCTGCCAGGATCTCCCCCCCCCCCCCCGGGGGGTATTTTATTTGAAAGTTAAACTTGTAAAAGAACTCGACCCATCTAATATGTTTAGGGCTCGGAAGTTTATCACACTGACTTTTAACCCAACTGTATCCTAATGGGATGTAGCTGCGATGGGGAATGCAGGTGGGAATTATTGCACTTAATTCACATTTATTTTCACTGGCTGAGCACAACTCGTTCGCATCCCTGGTCCCAGACATTCTCAGCAAGCCACTTAGCAAAGCTGGGAGCTTTCTGACTTTCAAAAGAGGCACCTGGGACCTGGGATGGAGCTGGGCTGTACTCTGCTTATGAAATTAAAGGTGAATTAAGTGCAATAATTCCCACCTGCATCCCACATCCCAGCTGCATCCTGTTAGGGTGCAGTTGGGTTAAAAGTCTGTGCGATAAACTTCTGAGTCTCAACTAAACTAACTTCTGAGTCTGAACTAAACAGTGAGACCACTGAGACTGGGGTAAAGCTGGAAACCCACAAGCAGCAGGATGGGAGATCCCCTGATTGCAGCTCAGGAAATGGACTCAAAGGCAACTGAATTAAGTGTGATAATTCCTGCCTGCATCCTGCATCCTGGCTGTATCCCATTAGGGTGCAGTCAGGTTAAAAGTCTATGTGAAAAACTCCCAAGTCTCTCTCTCTAAAGACATAGTTACTTCTGGCAAAGTCTTGTACTTATTTTATTTGTGGCAATCTGTGATGCCCTGTCTCTAGCTAACTCAATAACCAGATTTCATGGATGAACCAGAAAGAGTTTATTGCAGCAGCTCAAAACAGAAAGCCATTTTTGCCAGAATTGGCTCAAACATTCAGTTACAATCCTATAACCCTCTTCATGCCCAAATGCCCACTCGGTCTGTTGTGTTGCTTCCCAGGCTAAATAACTGTGGGGACTTGCGGTAACAGTGTCTTTCTCTTTCCCAGTATTAGGCTCAGCACCTGTTCATAACATCGATGCAAGCATTAAAAGTGAAACTACTTCTAACTAATAGCAACAAGCTCAACATGAAATAATAAATCCATAGTGAAGGTAACCTATTAAAGGAATGACAACAATCAACATAAAATAATAAATCCGTAACACAGGGAACCCTGACACCCAGTTAGCATTTTGGTTGCTGTGCTTTCAACCTGTTGAAGTTTCTGAACAGTTTCCAAAGGCAGCCACATGCAGAGTATGCTACAGTAGTCCAAACAAAATGTAATCAAGGCATGTGTCATCATAGCCAGGTCTGATGTCTCAAAGAATGAGCACTGCTGGTGCCCTAGTTTTAGCTATGCAAAAGCACTCCTGGCCATTGCTGAAACCTGGGCATCCAGGCTCATTTGTGGCCCCATCCAAGTACAAACTAGGGCTGATCCGGTTTTGCTTCCAAGATCTGGTTCCTTAAAGGTATTCAGGCGATTCTGGCACCTCCCTGTATGCTGATATATGTTGTTTTAAATAATTCCTCTCTCCCCCTCCCTCCCTCCATTCCTCTATCAGAGTACTGTTAGTGAATCAACCTTGATCGCTCTTCTGACAGCAAGAAAGAATAAAATTCTAGAAATGAAAGGATCTGAGCCAGATACAGATGACTCTACTTTGAACTCTCGTCTTATTGCTTACGCCTCAGATCAGGTACCAGTAAATTACTGTTATGTAGGTTTGTGTAATGTGTGAAGTAATTTTCTGTATCGCTAAGATTAGTATATCTAATATAATGTTGTTGTTGTTGTGCCTTCAAGTTGTTCTCAATTTATGGCGACCCTAAGACAAACCTATCATGCCTTGCCTTCTTGGCAAGATTTGTTCAGAGGAGGCTTTCATTTGCCTTCTCCTGAGGCTGAGAGCATGTGACTTGCCCAAGGTCACCCAGTGGGTTTTGTGGCCAAGTTGGAAATCATGCCCTGATCTCCAGAGCTGTAGGCCAGCACTCAAACCACTACATCACACTGGCTCCACATCTAGTATAATATTATGCTATATATATATGGTAGAGAACCAGCATGGTGTAGTGTTTTAAGCATTGGACTTACTCTGGAGACAGGTTCAGATCCTCACTTGGCCAAGGCAACCTTGGGCAAGTCACACTCTCAGCCTCAGAGGAAGGCAAGGGCAAACTCTCTCTGAACAAATTGGTCCGTTTTACATTGGCAAAAAGAGGTGTGTTGAAGGCTGCTTGAAAACCCAGCCTTTAGATGAGAAAAAGGGAAAGTGTGCCATGAAAACACTATTTTGGAGTTTTAAGGGAGAAGAAGTGCTTTAAAAAGGAGCTGGCCCATTTTACATTGGCAAAAAGAGGTGTGTTGAAGGCTGCATGAAAGCCCAGCCTTTAGATGAGAAAAATGGAAAGTGTGCCATGAAAACACTATTTTGGAGTTTTAAGGGAGAAGAAGTGCCTTTAAAAAGTAGTTTGATTTCCCCACTACTTTTTTAAAAAGGGTGCAGCATTGCTGGCCCGTTTTACACGGGCAAAAAAAGGCGCTTTTAGGGCTAAAAAGCCCGCATTTAGGGTTAGGGAGGGCGTAGCCTTTACACCCTCCCTAAGCCTAAAACGCATGGACGCCGCCATTTAAAGATGGCGTCTACACGGTGGCGCCGTACAAGTGTCATCACGTGCGCAGCGTTTTGACGCGCTGTGCACGTTTTGACGCTCTGGCAGCGCGGGAGGGCGCCAATCGCGCCCTTCCCGCGCCGCAAAAAAAGAGCTCGATCCCGGAGCTCTTTTTTGCGGCGGGTCGTTGCGGCGGGATGAGGCCTCTGGGGCTGCCCAAGTGGCAGCCTAGGCCTCATCTCGCCGCTAGAAGGGGCGAGTTTGGACCGCCCCTTTTAGCCAATGTAAAAAGCACCCCTATTGCATCTAAAGGCTAAGGTGTAGTTGAACGGTTAAATGGGGCTCTGTATCTTTAAAGCGCCCATTTAAAGGCAGCGATACAAGTGCGGAGGGAGGGAAGGTGCCAAGACAAGAAGAGACCTTCAGAGCCCGGCCAGAGTGCGCCTGCACCTTCCTTCACCTCCTCCCTTTGGTTGAGAGAGTGTGACTTCTAGGGAGACAGCAGGGCACTGGAGGTGCTCAGCCAGACCAGGGCAAGCTGGCAAGAGGAGGAGAAGGGGAGGGACCTGGAGCACCTCCGCTGCCCTGCTTCCCTGCAAGTCACACTCTCTCAGCCAAAGGGGGAGGAGAAGGCAGGCCCAGGCACACTCTGGCCAGGCTCCAGGGCTCTCTCCTGGCTGCCTTCCTCCTCCCTTTGGCTGAGAGAGTGTGACTTGCAGGGAAGCAGGGCAGCAGAGGTGCTCCAGGTCCCTCTCCTCCTCCTCCTGTTTCCAGCTTGCCCTGGCCCAGCATCAGGAGGACCTGGAGCACCACCACTGCCCTTCCTCCCTGTAAGTCACACTCTCTCAGCCAAAGGGAGGAGGAAGGCAGCGGGGAGAGAAGGAGGGAGGGAAGGAGCCAGGAAGAGACCCCCAGAGCCTGGCCAGAGCACGCCTGGCCCTCCTGCTTCCTCTTCAAAAAGAAGGCTGGAAAAGTAGGACGTGTCCTGGCAAAGGAGGACGTGCCTGGTCAACTTGGAAAAGGGGGGCCTCTGCTCAAGAATGGAGGACATATGGGAATCCCTCCTGGACAGAGGGCTGAAACCTCAAGACAACTCAATATAATGCTCTGACAGAACACAGACTACAACTCCCATGAGCCTTTGCTACCATTTCCCAAGATGCCTTAATTTGCAACAGAAAGCCGACCAGTATGTTCACATGTGATGAATTCTTTCGTATTGACTCTGCATTTTCTTTTTGTGTAGATGCTCTCTTGTTTTGTGTGTGATGAGCTTGTGCGTAATCATGTGCATTTCCGAACTGACCTCACTTTCTCCCTCTTTCGGAATGGTCCTGTACTCCCCCATGTGATAAGCTCAGACTGTATGGTGTACCTGCGCAATTGCGCAATTCGCAGCCAGCAAGGGAAAAAAATGTTTAAAGCGCGGCTAAAAGCCACGTTCCTTGCCGCCCATGTAGCTGCTCTGCCTGTGTTTGTAGCGTTTTGACAGCTTCCCATATAGTTGCTGAGCCACAGAAAAAACCTCAGTCTAGCTGCCCTGTAGTTTTTAAATGCACACCTGGGGCTTGCTGTCTAGCTGCTAAGCATTAAGGAAAGTGCAACTTCATGTCACACTTTCTTGCCAATGTAAAAAGCCCCATTAGTTTTCCTGGAAGGCTACTTTGAGGAAAGCTCAATGTTCAATATATTTCCTCTCTATCCTCTTCTTCTACTTGCGGCCTGGTGAGTGAGGGAATCATGTAGCACTATTCTGGAGGCAGTGAGACAGAGTTCCTGATTGTTAATCATTATAGATTATATGTCTGCTTTATGATTTGTAGTTTCCCCTTTAATATATACTTGTAGCAGGACTGCAGGGGGCAGCCATATCTAGGATCACCCAATTTTGATGCAGACTATGTGCATGTCAGTGGTATGATTTGAGAAGAGTAAGACAGCTGCCTCTTGCATGCTTACATAGAAATATAAGGAGTTGTGCATGCTTACATGGGAATGTGGAGAGGGTCCCAGCCATTAATGGCCGGGGTGCTACATGAGGCAGATGGAATGTAAAGTAATGCTCTGTGAGAGCATTTTTGCTGGGCTGGCTTTCAACCTAGCTCCAATATGGGAGAACACTCCCTAGCCTATTTAGTGGCTGTGATTAGAATTGAGGGGTGGGGAGTTGCCTGAGCAATATCCAGCTGCAGTTTTGCAACTGGGAGATGAAAAAAGAAGGTGCTGTTCCAGATCTTCACTGAGGATGTGTGCATTTGGTGGAGATCTAAGATAATGACATCTCATTGTTCTCACCTGACACTGCTCAGGTGCTTCCCTGTCTTCCTGCCACTAAATGGTCATGAGGACATTGCATGCATGCTGCCTTCCTTATAGTTGGGTGGGAAATTATACAAAGAGTTGTTCAACCAGTTTGTACTGATTCATTGGAACTGGTTGTTGACATTGATCAAATGCATGGAGGTGTGAAAGGTTAAAAGGGGAGCCAGGAGTAGCAAAGGGTAGGAAGAAACTGGAGTGACCGGGAGGATGGAGAAATGAGAAGATCAGAGAAGAGGGATTTTCTGGAGCTGCTGGGGATATGCCAAGGGGACTGGAGGAAACACCACCCAGATGTGGACCTGGGATCCCGGCAGTGAGGCAGCAAACATCTGAAGAATTGGTTGTTAATTATTTTTTAATTAACAAATTTGTTAATTACTGGAAGGTGATGAGTACCTCCTTCCATAATGACACTACATTTACATAATGTGCCTTATTCTGCACATGCTTCCAGCTATCCCAACTTAGTGCTACTCAGGAGTTTATCACATGGGAGGAATTTCTCTCAATTTCGAAAGAAATGGAAGTGAGGCCAGTTCGGAATTGAGTAAATTCGCTAGTTCAGCGAATTTACGTGATTGTGTATTGACACTGCATTGCGTTCAGAACTGCCCGAAATTGCCTCCCAGTGCCCGAAATTGCGTGTGATAGTTTCTCACGCAATCATGCGAAACCCCATGATTGCATTCGGAAGGACTTCCCTTTGCCCGAAAATGTGTGTGATCAGCTTTCACGCAGTCACGCAAAACCCCATGATTGCATTCAGATTGCCATTGGATTATACTTCCAATTCCCTTTGTGTGATAAACTCCTCAGAGATGTTGCAATACAACCCTTATAATGTTGCAATACAACCCTTATAATTCCTGACAGCATGGTGCTATAATGGCTGGGATGATGGGGGTTTCTTGTACAACACAATTAGTGGACACCAGTTTGGGGAAGGGTGGACTAAACCTTTGGTAGTACTGAATCTTCTGACCAGTAGCACCACCAGCTGAGTGCCTAGAATCTCTGGCTTCTCTTTCCGTGCAGGCCCACTCCTCTGTTGAAAAGGCAGGCTTAATTTCCCTTGTGAAGATGAGATTTCTGCCTGTTGACGAAAATTTTTCTTTGAGAGGTGAAACCCTTAAAAAAGCCATTGAAGAGGACAGAAGCCGTGGCCTGATGCCAATCTTTGTAAGTTTTGCATTCTATCTCTTCATGTGTACAATGACTAGGTATCAGCAATAAGATCTACTTCAAATTATTATTTTTAAGATCATCAAACTATTAGGTAATATGCACAAGTGGGTAAAAAGAAACCAGCATGCACACCATCATGCTTATATAAACTATAATTCCTTCAGCTTTCTGTAAAATTTTAATATTTTTAACCATCATGGTAAATAATATTTAATACTGATAACCAATACCTAATACTAATACTGTTGCATAATACTAATACTTTTGCTAACTAATACATCTCCATTCATGAGGTCCTACTGTATGTTCTTGACAAGTCTCTGGATTTTTCTAGGTTTGTGCAACTTTGGGTACAACTGGTGTCTGTGCTTTTGACAGTCTTTTAGAGCTGGGTCCAATATGTAAGTAATTGCAATGCTCTTCAAAATCCTTCCCTAATAAATCTAGCTGTTGTCCCAAGGTGAAGAAATATTGGGGGAAGATCCATAATTATATATGTAAAATGTTAAATATCAATTATCAATTGAAACCAGAGATCTACTTGTTAAACATGATAAATAAGATCTCAAAAAATGATAAGTGCAAATACTGTAGACTGCATTTATATATGATCACAGCTGCTAGAATTTTGCTGGTCCCAAAATGGAAAATACCACAGTTACCAACCATAGAAGAATGGTTTCTAAAGTTAATGGAAATGGTTGAATTAGATAAGTTGACCGAGAAAAGGCAGAATTACTCAACACCTTCTTTGTTTCAGTCTTCTCAGAAAGGGCAAAGGGTGCTGACCCTAAGGATAATGGAGCAGAAGACAGAATAGGGGAATTTCAGCACAGAATAAGTAAAGAGATAGTACAGGAATACCTGGTTAACCTAAATGAATATAAATCTCCAGGACCAGATGAACTACATCCTAGAGTATTAAAAGAACTGGCAAATGTAATATCGGAATCACTGGCAATAATCTTTGAGAACTCCTGGAGAACAGGAGAAGTCCCAGCAGACTGGAGGAGGGCAAATGTTGTCCCCATCTTCAAAAAGGGAAAAAAAGAGGATCCCAACAATTATTGTCCAGTTAGTTTGACATCAATTCCAGGAAAGATTCTAGAGCAGATCATTAAGCAGACAGTCTGTGAACATTTAGAGGCCAATGCCATAATCACAAAAAGTCAACATGGGTTTCAGAGAAACAAGTCATGTCAGACAAATCTGATCTCTTTTTTTGATAAAATTACCAGCTCGGTAGATGAAGGGAATGCTGTGGATATAGTATACCTTGATTTCAGTAAGGCCTTTGACAAGGTTCCCCATGACATTCTTGCAAACAAGCTTGCAAAATGTGGGATAAACAAGTTAACTGTTACATGGATTTGTAATTGGTTGACTGGCCGAACTCAAAGTGTGCTCAAAAATGGCTCCTTTTCATCCTGGACCCAGTGGGGTCCCACAGGGTTCTGTCCTGGGCCCAGTGCTATTCAACATCTTTATTAATGATTTGGATGACAGAATTGGGGGCATAATTATCAAATTTGCGGATGACACTAAACTAGGAGGAGTAGCTAATACCCCAGAGGACAGGATCAAAATTCAAGATGACCTGAATAGACTAGAAAACTGGGCCAATGCTAACAAAATGAAATTCAACGCAGAGAAATGTAAGGTTCTGCACTTAGGGAGGAAAAATAAAATGAAATGCACAGATATAAAATGGGGGACACCTGGCTGAATGAGACCATATGTGAAAGGGATCTAGGAGTCCAAGTAGACCATAAGCTGAACATCAGTCAACAGTGTGATGTGGCACCTAAAAAGGCGAATGCAATTTTAGGCTGCATCAATAGAAGTATAGTGTCTAGATCAAGGGAAGTTATAGTGCCATTCTATACTGCTTTGGTCAGGCCCCACCTGGAATACTGTGTCCAGTTCTGAGCACCACAATTCAAAAAGGATGTGGAGAAACTGGAGCATGTCCAAAGGAGGGCAACTAAGATGGTGAAGGGTCTGGAAACCATGCATTATGCGGAACGCCTTAGGGAACTGGGGATGTTTAGCCTGGAGAAGAGAAGGTTAAGAGGTGATATGATAGCCCTGTTTAAATATTTGAAGGGATGTCATATGGAGGAGGGAGCAAGCTTGTTTTCTGCTGCTTTAGAGACTAGAACGTGGAACAATGGATGCAAATTGCAGGAAAAGAGATTCCACCTCAACATTAGGAGGAACTTCCTGACAGTAAGGGCTGTTCGACAGTGGAACACACTCCCTCGGAGTGTAGTGGAGTCTCCTTCCTTAGGGGTCTTTAAGCAGAGGCTGGATGGCCATCTGTCAGGGATGCTTTGATTTGGAGTTCCTGCATGTCAGGGGGTTGGACTGGATGGCCCTTGTGGTCTCTTCCAATTTTATGATTCTATGACCGCATATGTCAATTGTAAACCAACTGAAAGTATTGAAAAAGATTGGGCTACTGTTAGGATAGTTAGTTTTGAAAATGTAATGATTTTAAAAATGTAACTGTTATTGTTTTTGTTTAAGGCATTGCCGGTAATAGGTATTATAATTACATTGTAATGATATGATGGAATTTATACGTATCCAGAAATTAAGGAAACAGGAGTATCAAATTTCTGAAACTCAGTGGAACTAGTAGGAATTTATGTTTTATTTTTATGTATAGGTAATTGTAGTTATTGGATGTTTACAGGATGTCTATTTTTGTGTTTGTTTTGCTGTATGATGCTTGGTTATGTTTATGTTCGGTTGTCTTTGAAAATTTGTCATTTTAAAAAACATTTTTTTTTAAAAAAAAGAAAGAAAATCAAGCTGTTGACCAAGGCTCCTTCTACAACAAACAATGTTTGATTTCATGCCAGGTATTAACAGAGAACCAGTATAGTGTAGTGAGTTGAGTGTTGAACTAGGACTCTGGAGACCAGGGTTCAAATACCTGCTCAGCCATGAAAGCCCACTGGGTGACCTGAGGCAGGTCACACTCTCTTGACCTCAGAGGAAGGCAAAGGCAAACCTGCTCTGAGCAAATCTTGCAAAGAAAACCCTAAGATACGGTACCCTTAAGGTTGCCATAAGTCAGAAATGACTTGAAGGCTCACTACAATAACAACAGGCTCCATAACTGAAGAGGCCACAATAGACCATTAACCGTCATTTGAAACTTCCCCTAGTATCTTAGAGCACCTGATATAGCACTGCTAATGGGTCTGATGGGAAATTAAAATAACAGTTCCCAGACTCAGCTGCTCAACACAGAGGACTACTGTTTAGGCCCTGAGGAAGCCTGAATCACTCAGCCAGAATCATGGCCAGCTGGCTGAGGGATTCTTGGAATTATAGTTCAAAGCCAACAACTTTTCCAAGGTCTGCAGTCACCCACAGCTTAGTGATTTAATATTCTGCAGTCAGGATGGCTCAAGACGTTTTTCTGAACTGGGACCAAGCAGGAAACAGAGCCACAAGGCTACAGTTCAAGGCACATAATATCCTCCTATTTGATAATTTGTGGCTGGTATAAAATCGTTTAACTGCCTTTATCCCTTTTCCTGTCAGTAAAAATAGTGTCATAATAACGAACAATTGCTTGCCTTTTCATGACAACTGAAACCAGAGCAGTGTAGTGGCCTGCGCACTGGACTATGACTCTGGAGACCAGTGTTTGAATCTTCACAGTCATGGAAACCCACTGGGTGACCTTAGGTGAGTCACACTCTCTGAGGACTCTTTCAAACGGGAGGAATTTCTCCCAATTCCGAATGGAGCCAATGCGGATTCATGTAAATTCGCTTGTTTAGCGAATTTACCTGAACCCCTGCTCCATTCGGAAGGCATTCGGAATTACTTCCCATTACCCGAAAATAACCCCCCCTTGCCCGAAATCGTGTGAGAAGCTTAAATTTGCAATAACGTGAAACCCATGATTGCATTCGGAGTGACTTCCCTTTTGCCCGAATTTGCGTGAGAAGAATTAATTCGCAATAACGTGAAACCCCAGGATTGCGTTTGGATTGCCCTTGGATTATACTTCCAATTTCCCACGTCTGAAAGAGTCCTCAGCCTTAGAGGTAGGCAAAGGCAAAACCCCTCTGAACAAAAATAACAAGAAAACCCCATGATAGGCTTGCTTTAGGGTTGCCATAAGTCGGAAATGACCTAAAGGCATACAACAACAACAACAACAACAACAACAGCAAAAACGATCATAGAATCATAGAGTTGGAAGACACCACAAGGGCCCTGATCCAGTCCAACCCCCAGCCATGCAGGAACTCCCAATCAAAGCATCCCCGACAGATAGCCATCCAGCCTCTGCTTAAAGACCTCTAAGGAAGGAGACTCCACCACATTCCGAGGGACTGTGTTCCACTGTCGAACAGCCCTTACTGTCAGGAAGTTCCATCCAGCATCTTCTTCAAGACCTCCAAGGAAAGAGACTCCACTACACTCCAAGGGAGTGTTGTTGTGCTGTTGAACAGCCCTTACTGTCAGGAAGTTCCTCCTAATGCTGAGGTGGAATCTCCTTTCCTGGAGCTTGCATCCATTGTTCCAGATTCTAGTCTCTCGAGCAGCAGAAAACAAGCTTGCCCCAATAACAACAACAACTGCTGCCTGAGGCTAGGATAGAACTAAGGCCAATCTTGTCTACTGGGAACCTTGTTCATTTTGGCCTGAGCCTAATGTTGTATCAAATCAATTTTTTCTTCTCATACCTGAAGAAACAGATATGATTAAAAAAAAAATCTCAAAGGAGCTAATTTTTTTTGGAAAGTTGTTTGTCCCTTTCCCCTCAGGGGGAGAGAGTCCATACAAAAAAAACTACAGTCATCCCTGCATTTGTGCAGACTTTGAATCCATGTCACTCACTTACTTGCAAAGGGTAAACAAAGGTACTTAAAATGGGGTGCACGCTTATGGCGGGTGCCTGCAAGAGCGCACTGCTATTCAAACCAATAGGGCTTGAATATCTGCAAATTTCCATTTTTGGACTGGGGGAGGGGGTCTGAAATGGATCCCCTGAGAAAACAGAGGGTGACTGTACTACAATTCCTATCAATGTAATTGATTTCAGGCACTATATAGACTTATGGAGACCCTAAGGCAGTGATGGGCAACCTTTTGAGCTTGGTGTGTCAATGTGGAGTGGATAGTTTTTTGTTTTTTGTGGAGCTTTCAGGCTATGTGGCCATGTTCTAGAAGAGTTCCTTTCTGACGTTTCGCCAGCATCTGTGGCTGGCATCTTCAGAAAAGATGCCAGCAATTTGTTTCATCCTCAGGAGCAGCAAATGTTTCATCCTCCCCTATTAGACACTCTGTGCCAGAGGTCTGTAGGCCAAAACTACAGAAGTCCACCGCATAGTGTCTAGTTCTGGGACTTCTGGTTAAGCCGGGATGTTTGCCCTCACTTCCGCTGGCAGAGCAGGGAGGAGAGGAACGCAGCATGGCCAAGTGCAGTAGCCGAGGATGAAACATTTGCGACTAGAGTCTTATTCATCCTCGGCTACTGCACTTGTCTGTGCAGGAGCTGAGGATGAAACATCCTCAGTGGCCGCGTGTCATCAGAAATGGCTATGCGTGTCAGTGCTGACACGCATGTCATAGGTTCGCCATCAGGGCCCTAAGGCAAACCTATCACAGGTTTTCTTGGCAAGAACAGTTCAGAACTTTGGGGGAGGTCTGCCATTGCCTTGCCCTGAAGCTGAGAGAGAGTGACCTGCTCAAGTTCACCCAACAGGTTTACATGGCTGAGCCGGGATTTGAACCCTGGCCTCCAGAGTGCACATCTCCATAGATGTGCTTAGCATGAGCCAATGGGTCTTATAGCTTAAACTGTAAGGCCAGAGTTTGATTCCCACTTGGCCATGAAACCCGCTAGGTGACTTTGGGCAAGTCACATGCTCTCAGCTTCAGGAGAAGGCTATAAAAAACCTCCCCTGAACAAATCCTGCCAAGAAAACCCCATGATAGGGTTGCCATAAGTTGGAAACAACCTCAAGGCACACAGTATAGCACACATAAGCTTATAGCAGCTTTGTCACTTAACCTTAAAAATACTTTATTTACATCCATTAAGCAAACCATAGCTTTTCTCCATTGGCAAGCATCAGCCTTCATCATAACAAAGCAATAGGAAATAGCCATAGTTTTTTGTGGGGTTTTCAGGCTATGTGGCCATGTTCTAGAAGAGTTCCTTTCTGATGTTTCGCCAACATCTGTTGCTGGCATCTTCAGAGAATGTCAAACATTCTCTGAAGATGCCAGCCACAGATGCTGGCGAAACCGCAAGAAAAAAAAAATCTTCTAGAACATGGCCACATAGCCCGAAAGCCCCACAAAAAGCTATGTATGCCGGCCATGAAAGCCTTCAGCTCCACATAGGAAATTAGTAAGCCTCTGGTAACATCCTTTGGTAGCACCAAGTCTGAATGGTTGTTTTACTTATGCAAAATATGCAATCCTGCTCATCGAATTGTCATTTCAAAGGACTTGTCCTTTCACTAAATTTGCAAATGATTTTTTAAAAATTATCCCTCCTTGGTTAAGAAGCTACAAGATTTACAACTTTTTAAAGAGTTTATGGAAACATCAAGTAAGAAATATCTCATATGTTTAACGAATACAAGTAGTGACAATAATTCTTTACATCACTACCTGAGCCAGTTTATCTTCATAAATGCCATTATAAATTCCTCTCCAGGTACTAAAGAGGGACTCTGGTTGCATGTTGATGCTGCATATGCTGCAACAGCATTTCTCTGCCCAGAATTCAGAGTATTTCTGAATGGAATTGAATATGCCGATTCTTTCACTTTCAATCCTTCCAAATGGATGATGGTTCACTTTGATTGCACAGCATTCTGGTAAGTGTGACACAAAAGGTCACCTTATTTATACATATAGTTGTTTTACCTTCATGGAATTCTTCCCATATACTCTTTCTTCCTATTTTTATAGGGTCAAGGACAAATACAAGCTACAGCAAACCTTCAGTGTTAATCCTGTCTACCTCAGACATCCCAATTCAGGTTCAGCTACTGATTTCATGGTGAGTCAAATGATAGTAAATAAGGGCTTAATTAGATCAGACATAAATAATTTTTGTCTTTAGACGTAGCAATAGGATGGGGGGTGGTGGTATGAGAATCAGGTGTAAATACAAGTCTGGTGACAGTGGTGGAGTAACAAGAATTTGGAAAAAAAATCCAAATTGTTCTTTTCCCAGACTTCTCCAGACAACATAACAGACTACTTTTTTGGACTTACTTTGTGGTTGTCAGATTTTCAAAGCAGCAGTAAGGAACAGTTGAAATTCATGATATGCAAGATGCAAATATAATAATAATAATAATAGTAATAAAAAGAAAATTATGTTTATATATATGAGGGAATTGCTAATAGCTGAGATAGAATGTGAATAATTTGTTGGTGTGTAAGGCAATATTTTATATTAATAAACTCATATAATAAATGACCTCTCCTAATTAATTAATAAAACTGATTTGAACCTTGCACTCTGGAGTTCTATTTTTCAGAACCAGTGTTCATAGGCTGGATTCCTGCTTTAAGTTGCCTGAACCCTCTTGCTGCTCTCCATTCAGCTAATAAAATTCCCCTCATTGAATATTAATTATGGGTGCCCTCCTGGGACCCTGGCATTTGGGTACCAATGCTATCTGTGTAACTCTGCTTCCATCATCATCAGCAGGATATGTCAGTTGCAGAATGGTGGCACTTCAGCCTCGCATGCATAGCATCATTTACACATGTGTATCACCATAAGAAAATTCTGGTCAGGATGAGATACAATAAGGGCAGCCTCATAACAGGGGTAGCAGCTGTGCAAGGCATGCAGTTAATCTTTCACTCCTTGGCCTCTTTGTTGAGACCCACCATGATCACCTAGTGAGGGGTCAAAAATAAAAACAGAAAGGATGTCTAGTTTAGACTAGTAGTTGGGGTGATGCAGCATGGAGTGTTTTCAAGGTTTCCCCACTCCTGGATGAAGGAGTGGCTTTTAAATGATTTTAGGTTATTTTTACAGATGAAGTGAGGGAATTCAGGGACTTGGAGGGCGGGGGGGGGGGGGGGACAAAACCCACTAAACCCTGGGACTGCATAAAGCTTGCAGGCTAGAGGTGCCCCATGCCGAGTCCTTTTGACTAACCCATCTATGGTTTTTCATTTACAGCACTGGCAAATCCCCCTGAGCCGAAGGTTTCGCTCTTTGAAACTCTGGTTTGTGATTCGTTCATTTGGTGTGAAAAAGCTCCAAGACCATGTCAGACATGTAGGTGAATTAAGATTACAAATGTAAATATGCCGTATTTACTTGACTATAAGTCGACTTCATGTAGAAGTTGAGGGCAAGTTTGGGGGCTAAAATTATGGATTTTGTTATGACCTGTGCATAAGTCGAGGGTAAAACTTACGAGCATATGGCAAATGATCTAAAGGATAAAGCAAAGCAAAACAATGTCAAAGAACTTACAAAATTCCAGCAGACGTAACTCTTTGTGCTTACTCTTATGGCTGGATGGATGAGAGAATAGAGAGGGCCAATGCGTCCAGGACAGATTATACTCTTGCTTTTCACCAGGGGATGGTTTCTCCTTTTAAATAAGAGTTAAGATACAGTACTTAAATTGACCTTTGGATAAGTCGATTCAGTTTTTTGGGGTCAATTTTTTGACTTATACATGAGTATATATAGTAATGTCTCAATCCCCATCTCCAAAAGAAACAGGAGTACATAACATAACTGATCATATTATGTAAACACCTATATGCATGTTAATCAATGTGTCTCAGGGTTTGAAAGGATTGGGTTTTTGAACTACACTTCCTAGAAGCCTTCAGCCAGTAGGGCTAGAGGCTATGCTGGCTGAGAAATTGTGGAGGAGTTGTCAAAATATAGCTTTTCCATGTCCTTTTCTAGCCAGGTAACAGCTGGGTTCATTTCATTTCAGTTCTATAATGCCTTTCTCTCAGAGTAGGACCTACAAAATAACCAATTTTTGCATCCAAATACCCCAAACATTTTTGCCATGTTTTGGGAGGTGACTGTGTGGGTAGGCCATGCCAAGAGCACCTTTTTTGAACACAGTCATGTTCAGTATTTACAAGACTATAAGCCAGACATGAGATTTCATAATTTTGGGGATGTATGTCTACAGTCATTAATGACCTAATGTAATCACAAAATTATTGTTGTTGGGTGCCTTCAAGTCAGTTCCAACTTATGATGATCCTATCATGAAGCTATCATTGGGTTTTCTGAGGCTGAGAACATGTGACTCACCCAAGATCATCCAGTGGATTTCCATGGCCAAGCAGAGACTCAAACCCTGGCCTGTTCTGAAGTCACGTTCTGAAGATTGTTGAGGAGCTGAACATATCAACAGTGTGATGCAGCAGCTAAAAAAGCCAATATGATCCTAGGCTGCATCAATAGGAGTGTGATGTCTAGAGTGAAGGAAGCAATAGTGACACTCTATTCCTCTTTGGGCAAACCTCACATACAATACTATGTCCAGTTCTGGGCAACAAATTCCAGAGGGTTATTGACAAGTCTGTTCAGAAGAGGATGACCAAAATGGTGAAAGGTCTGGAAACATACCCTATGAAGGATATGTTTAGCCTGGGGAAGAGAAAGTTAAGATGTGACATGACAGCCGTGTTTAAATATTTGAAAGGATGTCTTATTGAGGATGCAGCAAGCTTGTTTTCTGCTTCTCCAGACCTAGGCGCTGGAGCAATGGATTCAAATGGAAAAGAGATGCCACCTAAATATTAGGAAGAATTTACTAATAGGAAGAGCTATTTGACAATGGAATATGCTGCCTTAAAGTGTGGCAGCAGCTCTTTCTCTGGAGGTTTTTAAACAGAAGCTGGGTGGCCAAATGTTGGGGGTGGTTTGATTGTGCCTTCTTGCATGGCAAGGAGGTGGACTGGATGGCCCTTGGGGTCTCTTCCAATTCTATGATTCATTTCAGACAGTAGGACTGTGGTTTTATTTTAATTTGATTTGCTATGATTTTTGTAATTCTTTACAGGAAATATATCTAGGTTTTTGTTTTTGTTTTTGTTTATTTCAGGGTACAGAGATGGCCAAATATTTTGAGTCACTGGTTAGAAGTGACCCTCTGTTTGAGATTCCTGCCAAGAGACACTTGGGACTGGTTGTGTTTCGTTTAAAGGTAAAGCTAAAAGGTTTCTTTAATATTTAACAGTTGGCCTATATAATAGAGAGATCTGAATACAGAGAATAGGTGACAATGTTAACAATATCTGTTGAGATCTTGCATCAAGGAGCTGGAGTGTAACTTTCCACTCATGGAGTTATGCAGTATGAACTCATTTGTGAATTGCAACAGGAAAGGAGCATGTAGTCTGCATACACATTATGCAATGAGCACGAGTGCAGATGTGATGCACACCCCTCTGCAATGCACAACCATGATAATCTTGCACTGACTATGGCTTGTCCTCCATCAGACAAAAGTGTCCAAAATATGCATGTATAAGACCCTATGGATGCATAAGGTAGCAACAAGATGTTAGTCACTGTTGGTGCTCTTACAGTAGCATAAACCAGATCTGCAATGTATGATTATCCTATGTCTTTACAGGCTGAAAAGGGAGGGGGTGGAAATAAGTTCAGGCCGAAAATATCATTAAAACAATAGGAGAGCCATGTTGGCTCATACAAAAGTTCTATCCTTGTCTTGCATTTTGTTGACATAGGAGTTTATCACACAGAGTTTATCCCATGCAGAAACGGGATTTAAATCGGGAAAATCCCACAAAAGGGATCTTTTTCAGATGACGTCAGGGGGCATCCAACACAGAAAGTGGACAAATCCTACAAAAGTGGGATTGTTTTCAGACAATGTCGAGGGCACTGAGCATTTCCCCGAAAGTATAAAGTGGCCGATTTTGTCCACTTTCTGTGTGGGTTAATGTCGGATTAATGCTCAATGTCCCCAATGTGTCTGAAAACAATTTCGCCTTTGCGGGATTTTTCCAGGATTTAAATCCTGCTTCTGCATGGGATTTGGGCACAATGGGCTGATCTAGACTGGCAAAAAGGGGTGTGTTCATGCCTGCATGAAAGTGTAGCCTTTAGATGACCCACGCTGAAATTTTGGCATGAACGCACTTCTTTTGCATTTTAGTGGGGGGAAAGCAGCTTTAAAAAGGACCTGCTTTTCCCAGCTTTTAAAAAGGGTGTAACAGTGCAGCTGTTTCTAAATGCTGCAGTGCAACTGTGCAGTTTTTAAAGCTCCCAAACCCTAGCTCCAGCCCTAATCCGAACCCTAGATATGTGCAGTAGGGACTCTGAGACGCTGTAACTGTTATGCAACTGCACATAAAATGTCAATTCATTCATAAAATAAAGAAGTTTATTCATAAACTTAAATTATAACAGATTTAATATCTTTTTTTAAGGGGGGGGAGTTTGTTTTATTGATGTAATAGTATTTTAATGTGTAAGCCACCTCAATTGATCTCAAAGGGGTGGGGTAATAATAATAATAATAATAATAATAATAATAATATTAATACCTATTATTATAAAAAAAAGGGGTTCATTCATGGTGCACCGATGCAACTGCGCACTTAAAAAAGGGAAGCAAAACCACAATGGTAATTTGACAGATCTTCATAACTGCACAGTTCATGTGTGATGTACCTGCACAACTGCGCGGTTCGCAGCTGGCAATACAATTGCCTGTATGATGTACCGGTACAACTGCGCAGTTCGCAGCCAGCAACAACAAAAAAATATTAAAGGTTCTGTGCGGCCAAAAGCCCTGTTCATTGCCACCCGTGCAGCTGCTCCGCCTGTGTTTCTAGCATCCTGACAGCTTCCAATGTAGTTGCTGAGTAACAGAAAAGACTTCAGATAAGTTGTCTTCACACTTCCTCAGTGTAGCTGCCCTATGCCTTTTTATTATACACCTGGGGCTTGCAGTGTAGCTGCTAAGCATTAAGGAAAAGGCAACTTCATGTCTCCCTTTCCTGCCAATCTAGAAAGCCCCTTAGTATCCAGAGTGACAAACTCCATAGTGGCTAACCAGTTCTTATGGGAAGCCTATGAGAAGGACATGAGTTCAACTCCACTCTTGTATCTTGCATTTCCCACCAATAATATACCATGGCACACTGCTTCTGATACTGGAGGTGTTATGCAACAATTCCAGCTCATAGCTATTGATCGCTCTTACTTTTATGAATTTCTCTAGTTCTTTTTTAAAACCTGCCAAGCTGGCAGTTGTCACTACTTTCTGTAGCAGTGAATTTCACAATTTAACAATGCACTGTGTGGAGAAGTACTTCCTTTTAGTTATCTTGAATCTCCCACCCAGGGCTCTGATCCCAGGTTTTAGTATTATGAGAGAAGAATAGAGTGACATGCTATTTTTTATAGTACATCATTTATGCTATATAAATAAAAAGAGAAGTAGGAGGAGGAAGTAGGAAGAAGGAGACCGTTTCCCCGATCTACCTTCTCCATAGTATGCATAATTCAATGCATCTCTATTGTGTCTCCTATATTCACTTTCTTAAATCTTCCCTCATAGGGAAGCTGCTCCAGTCTTTCAACTGAGTGTATCTCTCCACCAAATCATGCTTTCCTGTAATTTGAAAAATCATGATTTAGTAGGCAATGTTCTCTTTAACAGTGCTGCTAGAGATGTTTTGACCATTGAACACATAATGTGGGAGGGACCTGAGTCCATCATTGTTTGCTCACTTTGAAAACTAGTCACTCATCGATGAGTATAAAATATGTACTGTACCTTTTTTCAAAAAACAGGGTCCCAACTGGAAGACAGAAAAAGTCTTAAAAGATTTAAACAAGTCGGGGAAGCTCTTTGTTATTCCTGCAATGCTCAGAGAGAAGTTAATCATTCGCTTCACTGTAACATCTCAGTTTACAACCCAAGAGGACATCTGGAAAGACTGGTCCCTCATCCAGAAGGCTGCAGTGAAAGTTGTTAACCTGCAACATATGCCAAGGTCTGTTGGCATCTCAGAGAAAGACGACCAGGTCCTCAACATGATAACCAGCTCTAGTCCTAAATCAATGGGTGCCTTGTCCCCTTTTTGTTCAGAGAAAGAAGAATTCAAACCATCTCTAAGCAGGGTAACTGTACAGCCGCGAAGAGGTTCTCTCAGTTCTCCACCATGGCTCTCTAATGAAGATGTACAAGTGCCTGAGGATCCAAACTTGAACAGCTGCTTTGTAGAAGACTCCTCAAATGCAACCAGCCACAAACTTCCCTCAAGCGTATTTATCCAAAAGAAGAAAAAGACAGCCCGCTCCTTCAGTGTGCCAATGGCTGACTTTGGGGAGCCATGCCATCTCAAGGCAATGGACATAGACAGCTCTGGGAAGACGGGACCTTGCACAAATGAAAAATTCCTTTCAAAGTTGCCCAAAGAGATGCTGATGCTGAAGAAAAGTGACCTCGAGAAACGACTGAAATTTTACAGTGTGCCCAGTTTTCCAGAATGCACCATTCAATGCGGCCTCCAGCTGCCATGCTGCCCTCTACAAGCCATTGTCTAGGATGCCTTAGCCTTGAACAAGATAGTAAGAACCAAAGTCTGGCCATTCTCATGCAATACAGTAATCTATGACTCTAATATATTAAATGATAAGTATATTATTAGTTTCAGAAGACTATTTTTAAAAACAATCTGTATATTTAAAACATTTAAAAGATAAATAAACTATTTAATATTGCTGTCAGGAGTTCCCAATGTTCCCATCTCATTTTGTTTCCTGTTTATTATTCATTGTATGTATATTGTTATAGTATGGTAAAAATATAGTATGGTAAAAACTAGGACCAAGCCATGCCAGACAAATCCAATCTCCTTTTTTGATAAAATTACCAGTTTGGTAGATGAAGGGAATGCTGTAGATAAACAATTCCCCCAACATTTAAGGAGACACTGAAACAGTTGGTGGGGATCCCTCCAATCCCCTTCACCTTTTGGGATAACAGCATGACAGGTGCCTGCTCTTAGATGAAAAATAAATGGGATTTGGTGTGTCCCAAATGGACCCAAAGACACAAAGGTGTGGCCCTAAATCTGAAAGAAGTCTGGCAGGATGAAAAAGGCTAGGGAAAAGAAGTACAGTGGTCCCTCGGGATCCGAATCCCCTGGGGAACGAAATCCCCGGGATCCGAAGGAGCCGGGGCTGGAAAAACGACCCCGGTTTCCGAAAAAATCCCCGGGTTGCGGGAAAAAAAAGCAAATCGGGCCCTTTAAAACAGCGCGCTCCGGCGCGCTGTGCACCAAAAAAAGCAGTCCCCCAGGTTGCGAACACTTCTGGGTTATGAAAGTGATCCCGGAACGGATTACTTTCTCAACCCGGGGGACCACTGTACATCAAAAATACAATTTATTTGGGAACAGAATAAAAGGATGGGTAGGTTAAAAATGTAACCAATCAATGAGGGAAGCCAGGATCCTGGGATCTGTTTACAAAACCTGGATATATGGTAAAATACTAAAACCAATCAGTAAAAATACTAATGTTGCCAATATGTACTAGACTGCGAAACTATAAATCCCAACCAATGAGCAAAGTAAGAGGAGATGTTTGACATTCAAAATACAGTTAAAATATTCAACAACTCCAAAGAAACATATCTCATTTTGCCGTGGTTACATCCAGGTTACAGTCCTTATTGGATAACTAACTACAGTACTTACCTTCACTGGATGTGCACACACACATTGTTATTTCCTCTATGCTGTTATAACAGCATCTCTTGACCTAGGGTCGAAATGCGTTTGGTCATTTTTATTTGTATTGGGCTTTCACTGTTATCCCTCCCATATGTTTCTTTGGAGTTGTTGAATACTTTATTTTACCTGTATTTTGAATGTCAAACATCTCCTCTTACTTTGCTGATTGGTTGGGATTTATAGTTTCACAGCCTAGTACATTTTGGCAACATTAGTATTTTTACTGATTTAGTTTTAGTATTATTTTACCATATATCCAGGTTTTGTACACAGATCCCAGGATCCCAGCTTCCCTAATTGATTGGTTACGTTTTTAACCTACCCATCCTTTTATTCTGATCCCAAATAAATTGTATTTTTTGATGTACTTCTTTTCCCTAGCCTTTTCCATCCTGCCAAATGGGCCCAATACAGAGCTGGACCTCAAGCCACCAAATATTGGAAGCCATGTAGAAAACAGGGCATCTGGGAACCCTAAATAGAACAAGCAGGGGCAAAGACACAATATATGTTTCAATGAAGAGACGCAATTAAGGAAATCATGTTCTTTCTGTTACAACACACTGAAATGGAATGATGCTTTGAATCATGGTCTCTCTTTTCATTATTTTCATTTGATTTTAAAAAATGAGAGCTGTTTCCCAGTAGATAAAAATATAATGCTTCATAAACCAGCCCGCTCTTTCTGCTGGTTCTCTTTTATACCTAGGTGAAGTGGATTGAAACATCATGTCTTCTTCAGCCCTGGTGGCGCAGTGGTTAAATGCCTGTACTGCAGCCATTCACTCAAAACCATAAGGTGGCGAGTTCAAGACCAGCAAAGGGCTGAAGCTCGACTCAAGCTTGCATCCTTCCGAGGTCGCTAAAATGAGTACCCAGATTGTTGGGGGCAAATAGCTTACAGTTGTAAACCGCTTAGACACTCCTTAAGGGTATGAAGCGGTATATAAATGAAGCTGTTTGTTTTGTTTTGTTTGGGGTATTAGCTACTGTTATCATATATGCTTTTAATATAAAATTTTGGACTGTGTGTGGAGTTCCTTCATGACCTCAAACTGACCTGCCAGGCTAGCAGCCATAATCCCAAAAGCAGAGGGTCATGTAGGCGGATGAGTCAGACTCACAAGAAAAACAATACTTTAGAAAGGTTTGGGAGTTGCTAAAACAAGTCATGCCACTAATCTGCTCTCTCTTTTTTTCTTTTTTCTTTGGTTATAAAAAGGAACTGCACACTGCACATACAACAGAGGTAGATGCTTCGAGGAAGGTCACACACAGAAGTAAGGAAACCAGGGAACTTTCTGTGAGCAGCTTGCAGCTACAGAATCGCTTTGAATCTCTCTCTGTTGTCAGAGATGATGAGGAAAAGCAGCAGGGACAGACATCAGGGACAGAGCAGGGTAGCCTGAGAATAGCACCAAAGCAAACAGCCGCTGCTAAGTCTCGGAGGAGGCGCGTGGTCGTGGTGGGGGACTCCTTACTAAGGGGTACCGAAGCAGTGGTTTGTGGGCCTGACAAGATGTCTCGGGAGGTGTGTTGTCTCCCTGGGGCAAAGATCCATGATGTGACAGGGAGGCTGACAAGACTGGTCAAGCCTACTGATCAATACCCCTTTCTTTTGGTTCATGTGGGAACCAATGATACTGCAAGGCACAGCCTTCAGAATATCATAAGGGATTATGAGGCTCTGGGAAGGAAGCTGAAAGAGATGGATGCACAGGTTGTCATCTCATCTCTTCTCCTGGTAGAAGGGCATGGTCCAGGAAGGGAGAGGAAAATAGCAGAGGTGAATAACTGGCTCCGTAGATGGTGCTGCCAAGAACAGTTTGGATTCTTGGATCATGGGCTGCGGTTCCATGAGGAGGGACTTCTGGCAAGGGATGGACTGCATCTCATGCCAGTTGGCAAAAACGTTTTTGCCAGTAGTCTCAAAAATCTGATCAAGAGGGCTTTAAACTGAGTTATATGGGGAGGGAGACATTATCCTGGAAGGCAAAAGGGCTGGAGGAAATAGTCAAACTGACATAGAGGGAACAAGGCAAACAGTGCAAGGACCCAACAGTAGGAGGCAAAAAAAAGGAAAAAAGCAGCAAGTAAAGAGGACACATGGTCTTAAATGTCTCTACACTAATGCACAGAGTACGGGAAATAAGCAGGATGAACTTGAACTCATAGCACAACAAGGGAAATATGATATCATAGGCATCAGTGAAACCTGGTGGGATGAGTCTCATGATTGGAATGTAGAAATAGAGGGATATAACCTTTTTAAGAGAAACAGGCCAAGCAGGAAAGGAGGAGGAATAGCATTATATGTCAGGGATATTTACACCAGTGAAGAGATCCAGGAAGTCAATACTGGAAGCCAGGTGGAGAGCATCTGGATAAAAATTAAAGGAGAGGGAAACAACAGGGATGTTACTGTGGGAGTCTACTACAGACCGCCAAGTCAGACGGAGGAATTGGATGATGCCTTTCTAGAACAGATGACCACACACTCAGAAAGGAGAGATGTAGTAGTGATGGGGGACTTCAACTATCCGGATATTTGCTGGAAGTCAAACTCAGCCAAATCCTCAAGGTCAAGCAAATTCCTCACTTGCCTCGAAGACAATTTCATTGTCTAAAAGGTGGAAGAGGAAACAAGGGGATCAGCTATTTTAGATCTTATCTTAACCAACAGGGAAGACCTAGTTGATGGGGTGCAAGTGGTGGGATCCTTAGGGGGAAGTGACCATGTTCTCCTGGAGTTTGTTATACAGCGGAAAGGGGAAGCCAAGCATAGTCAGACACACATAGACTTTAGGAGAGCTGATTTCAATAAACTTAGAGAAATACTGGGGGGGATCCCATGGTCAGGAAAACTAAAAGAGAAGGGAGTTCAAGACGGATGGGAGTTTCTCAAAAGGAAGATACTGAAGGCACAATTTCAAACAGTTCCAATGAGGAAGAAAAATGGAAGATGCCTCAAGAAGCCAGGATGGATGACTAAGGAACTTTCAACTGAGCTAAGTTTTAAACAAAACATGTATAAAAAATGGAAAAATGGGGAAATCACCAAAGAGGAATTCAAACTCATAGCCAGCACATATAGGGGTAAAGTCAGAAAAGATAAAGCGCAGAATGAACTCAGGCTTGCGAAAGAGGTTAAGAACAATAAAAAGGGCTTTTTCTGGGTATGTCCGAAGCAAAAGGAAGAGGAAGGAAACGGTAGGGCCACTGCATGCAGAAGATGGCAAAATGTTAACAGGGGATAAAGAAAAGGCAGAATTACTCAACACCTTCTTTGTTTCAGTCTTCTCAGAAAAGGCAAAGAGTGCTCAACCTAAGAATAATGGGGAAGAAGACAGAATAGGGGAATTTCAGCACAGAATAAGTAAAGAGACAGTATAGGAATACCTGGTTAACCTAAATGAATATAAATCTCCAGGACCAGATGAACTACATCCTAGAGTATTAAAAGAACTGGCAAATGTAATATCGGAATCACTGGCAATAATCTTTGAGAACTCCTGGAGAACAGGAAAAGTTCCAGCAGACTGGAGGAGGGCAAACGTCCCCATCTTCAAAAAGGGGAAAAAAGAGGATCCCAACAATTATGGTCCAGTTAGTCTGACATCAATTCCAGGAAAGTTTCGGGAGCAGATCATTAAATAGAGAGTCTGTGAATATTTAGAAGGCAATGCCATAATCACAAAAAGTCAACATGGGTTTCAGAGAAACAAGTCATGCCAGACAAACCTGATCTCTGTTTTTTGTTTGTTTGTTTGTTTTTGTTTTTTGTTAAATTACCACCTTGGTAGATGAAGGGAATGCTGTGGATATAGTATACCTCGATTTCAGTAAGGCCTTTGACAAGGTTCCCCATGACATTCTTGCAGACAAGCTTGCAAAATGTGGGATAGACAAGTTAACTGTTACGTGGATTTGTAATTGGTTGACTGGCCGAACCCAAAGGGTGCTCAACAATGGCTCCTTTTCATCCTGGAGAGAAGTGACCAGTGGGGTGCCACAGGGTTCTATCCTGGGCCCAGTGCTTTCAACATCTTTATTAATGATTTGGATGACAGAATTGGGGGCATACTTATCAAATTTGCAGATGACACTAAACTAGGAGGAGTAGCTAATACCCCAGAGGACAGGATCAAAATTCAAAATGACCTGAATAGACTAGATAGCTGGACCAATGCTAACAAGATGAAATTCAACGCAGAGAAATGTAATGTTCTGCACTTAGGGAGGAAAAATGAAATGCACAGATATAAAATGGGGGACACCTGGCTGAACGAGACCACATGTGAAAGGGATCTAGGAGTCCAAGTAGGCCATAAGCTGAACATGAGTCAACAGTGCGATGTGGCAGCTAAAAAGGCCAATGCAATTTTAGGCTGCATAGTGTCTAGATCAAGGGAAGTTAAAGTGCCACTCTATTCTGCTTTGGTCAGGCCCCACCTGGAATACTGTGTCCAGTTCTGGGCACCACAATTCACAAAAGATGTGGAGAAACTGGAGCATGTCAAAAGGAGGGCAACTAAGATGGTGAAGGGTCTGGAAACCATGCCCTATGAGGACCGCCTTAGGGAACTGGGGATGTTTAGCCTGGAGAAGAGAAGGTTAAGAGGTGATATGATAGCCCTGTTTAAATATTTGAAGGGATGTCATATTGAGGAGGGAGCAAGCTTGTTTTCTGCTTCTCCAGAGACTAGAACACAGAACAATGGATGCAAGCTGCAGGAAAAGAGATTCCACCTCAACATTAGGAGGAACTTCCTGACAGTAAGGGCTGTTCGATGGTGGAACACACTCCCTCGGAGAGTGGTGGAGTCTCCATCCTTGGAGGTCTTTAAGCAGAGGCTGGATGGCCATCTGTCGGGGATGCTTTGACTGGGAGTTCCTGCATGTCAGGGGGTTGGACTGGATGGCCCTTGTGGTCTCTTCCAACTCTATGATTCTATGATTCTCTTCCAACTCTATTTTTCTATGATTCTATGATAACTGGAAAAGCACTGGAAGAGTAAATCTTCTTCGAATCTCACTAAGTGACTTTTCCAGTGTCAAGAGGTAGGGCTGTCCAAACTCTCCTGCCACGTGACACCAAATTACAAAGAAGAGCTAACATTCCAGAGGACAAGATCAAAATTCAAAATGATTTTAATAGATTAGAAAGCTGGGCCAAAGCTAACAAAATTAATTCCAACACAGAGAAATGTAAGGCACTGCACTGGGGGGGGGGGGGGAAAGAAATGCACAGATAAAGGATGGAGGACACCTGGCTTAAGGAGATTTATCTGTGTGAAAGGGATCTAGGAGTCCAAGTAGACCACAAGTTGAACATGAGTCAATAGTGCGATGCGGCAGCTAAAAAGGCCAATGTGATTTTAGGTTGCATCAATAGAAGTCCTGGTTTTACTGATTTTCAGGACTAGCAAGATGTCAGGAATAAACTCTTCTGGAACATGGCCACATAACCCAAAAAACCCACAAAAAACAAAACTATGGATGCTGGCCATGAAAGCCTTCAACTTGACACTGCTGAATCTGCCTTTACTTACTGGACTCTTCTCCTCTCTGTCTATTGTGACAAATAGCCTCAGAGAGTGTACTTGGCCAGCTGGTATGTTTCATGGTTCAGTGGGAGTAGAAACTGCCCCTCATAAGTTCCAATCCTGTGCGCTAACCATTACAACACATTGGCTGTCCATTAAACCACTGCTATTTTCTTCATCCCCAGATTGAACAACTGCGGTCTATCTGTATGTATTCAAAAGTGGGCTTCTTAACTGTTCCTCAAAAATTATTCTTCTCTGAGGTATTACTGAAACATAGCTAATGAAAGCCAGGGGCAATAATGATCAACAGAGCAGAGAAATTTAACTTCAAGCTTATTGCCTAACAGTTTCTGGAAAGAGATAGGTTAGACTGGTTCGTCACATAGGTCAGCTCTGTGGCTGCACACATCACATCAATATGAACTGACATGTATGCTCAAGGAATCTAAAGCCATGTGTGAATGCCCTGACCAGTTGAGCAAATAAAATGCATGATCACAGGAGCCAAGGAACTGGATAGTAGACAACAAACCTTAATTTCTCTTCCCTCCTCTTTGCTGCATGCAAAATCTGTTACTATTTCAGCTTCCTCCTTCATGTTGAAGCTTTCTCCCAGTTTTTTTTTTTTTTTTTTTTTGCCTTGAAGCATTTTCATTTCAACATTGGTCAAGTTAAGGATGGAATCCAGCTATAAAGACAAGCATGCTATAAAGGCAGTAGTCCAGTTCTATATACTCTATAAACTGGTATACTGTTGTGAAACAGAGAAATTCTGTTGTTGTACACCTTTGAACTTGTCACGCGGTTTTCTTGGTGAGATTTGGGAAGCCTTTGCCTTCCTCTGAGGGGAAGGAATTGGTGTTCAAGGGAGATTGGGGAAACTCAGGCTTGCTTGCTTTGGGATCCTACTAAGCACTGACGATCAGTTGACCTTTCCATAAGTCTACCCCAAAATTTTAGGGGCATAAATTTCTCAACTTATAATTGAGTATATATGGTAGGTTGGGCTAAAGCCATGTAGGGCTTTAAAGGTAACCACCAACACCTTATACTGTGCCCGGAAACCAATAGGCAGCCAGTGAAGAGATTTCAAAATCGGTGTAATGTGATCACACCTGGTTTTACCCGTGATCAACCTGGCTGCCATAATTATTGTAAGTTTAAGATTTGGGATTCCAAGATCTCCTCTGTCTTTGGTATCCTGTAGAATTGTAAATTTCTCTCTCAGCTTCTTCCCAGCCTAGATAAATTTAGAAATTTTACTTCACTACTTTTTAAACACTGTCTCATTATATTGGTATTGTTTGGATTTCACCTCAAAATTTCATTTGTTTTATGAGTCATCATTGGAGAAATGTGGATAGATGCACATTTGCCTGCACACTGGAAAGGGCTTAGGGCTGAACACCCTCCGGATAACCCCCTCTCTTTCTGTCTTTTCTCTCCTCCCTGCTCTTCTTCTTTCTTGCCTGCCTTTTCTTTCCCAACAGGGGCTGCCTTTGAGACAGCAATTGACTCCTTCTCCTGTTTCTTAGCCTTTTCCAGTGGAATGCACCACTGCGATAGAGCCACGGCTGGCCAAAAATCTTCTGGCTTGCTTCAGCTGCTGCTGTTGCCCAGGAAGACTCCTGGGCCACAACGCTGTAAATTCAGTCCTAGAGGAGGGTTCCAAAGACCACTCCGACTTCCATCCTTCCATAGGTCAGTAAAATGAGTATCTCTTGTTTGGGGCAATTGGCTTACACATTATAAACTGCTTAGTTCACTGATAAGTGGTGTAGAAATGTACTTGATAATGCTGGAATGAGGGGGAGATCATAGTGAACCTTTTTGTTTTCTGTCCCCACAACACGTGGCTTAGTAAAGTCAACAAATTTTAACAACTGGTTTGGGTGAACCAGTGCAAACCAGCTGAATTACACCACTTCACATACCACAGGGACTTCTTCCTAAGAGCTTGTGCATTTCTGTGAAATTGATCCTTTAGTTCTGCCTTCTGGTCTGTTCTTTGGCCCTGATTTTTGGCTTGTGCTTCTGTCCTGATATGACTTCTGGTCTTGGCTCTGATTTCTGCTCTGATTTGTTGGCACTGATTTTTGGCTCTGATGCCCAATTGATTTTTTGACCCTGATGCTTGGATGGGCCCTTGGCTTTGAAGTTCTCCTGGCTCCTGTTTCTTGGCTCTTGGTTCCTCTTGGAGAGCTGGTTATGGCTTAACACAACTGAGTTGAAAAGGAAATGATGCTAGGTAGCATTTACATATTTAAATATCCTTATCCACCATTCTGTCTAAAGATATAAGGGGGCATAGAATAAAATTCACTTGAAACCATGTAAACAAGAAAATAGCTTTGAAAGATTTAAAACATAGGTCCAAAACACATTGCAGAAATAATCCAGTTTGAGACTGCTTTAACTGCCTTGGCTCAATGCTAGGGAATTCTGGGAACTGTAGTTTTGTAAGACATTGATCCTTCTCTGTCAGAGAGCTCTGGTGCCACAATAAACTACAGTTCCCAAGATTGCCTAGCACTGAGCCTGGGTTGTTAAAGCAGTCTCAAACTAGATTATTTCTGCAGTGTGTTTTGGACAGTATTAAACAACCATTTAAATGAAGATAGATTAAAAAATAGTTGAAATTGTTTTAAAAATGTTTTAAAACTATGCATATTTGCAGATTTGTATAAAAACAATTAGACCTAAAGACTTTAGTAAACAATCATGTTTTTATTTGTTGCGAGGATAAGAGAAGTGTTGGTGACAGGCAGGCCTCTAAGGGGAGAGTGCTCCATAGGTGGAGTGCAAAACAGAGATGGTCCTGTCCCATGTCGTCCTATGATGGGACATAGAAGAGAGCTTCTCCACATGGAGAGGCACTCTTTCCACTACTGAAGTCCCAAGTCATTCAGGATTTTAGCATTATTACCAACATCTTGAATTAAGAGTGGAAGCATATTGGCAAACAGTGCAGTTCCTTTAAAAACTGTGTTGCACGGTTTCTACATGATGTCCTTGTCTGCAGTCTAGATGCTGCACTCTGTTTGTTCCTTGATCTTGATTCTTACCGCATACCACTTTTTGGGGTGCCCGGGATCAGGACAGCTGCACTCGAGTCCAGATGTATTTGCAAGTCAATTTGTTGTTTGTCTCTATGGCTTAGCTGGCACTGCAAAGCCATTTGCCCCATCACTATGACTAGGAAACCCAGGATAACTTATACTTAAATTTATGACATTCAAGTTGAAGCAAAATCTGTGTGAAACTGGACAGTATGCAATTGGATATTGTAGCACGTTTTGAGAGAAAAAAGTATGTAGACTATATGAAAACCTGAGCTACAAACTTCTTTCTCTCAGTTAGTCTCAAATGTACTACAATGTCCCTTTACATTATGAAGTACTGTAAAATATGCCATAAAGTTTGAAAAATAAGCAACTGGCAATTGAAGTAGATTGCACAAGTTCAGCATTTCTTGGTGCAAAATTTTTGCTTTCTGAGGGTTTTTAAAGCACAATTCCACATGTCCCCCAGATATATGCAGAGTCAGGAAAACTAAATAGGTCAGGTTGCTAAGAGGGGATCCAAAGTTTCAAAACTAGCTGATAAGTCAAGCAGACTACAGTGCAGAGGAAGACCTTTGAAGTCATATTCAAGCCAATCATTAATTATCTAAGCAAAGGCTTTTTGAAGAGAATGACCTAAGCAAAAATTTTGGAACGTTTTACCTACAACTATGATGTTTCTTTGTATTTCTGCCTTGGGGTACCTGGAGCTTGTGTGCTTCAGCAAAGGCAAGAGGCAGATCTCCTGGAGACAGCATTGTGTTTTGAGACATTGAGACCCACCATTTCCTAACCATCTTAATGGGCTACCATTGCAACCATTCGTTGGATATTGGCACATCTGACCTACTAGGGATTCACTGAGGTCTAATCTGCATGGCAGAAATAATGCAGTTTACACCATTCTGCCATGGCTCAATGCAATGTCTTTTAGCAGCAGCAGAACACATTATAAACCATACTAACCATAAAATGCTGTTTGAAAACACTGAAATTCTGACCATGCCAACGGCTATAAGGTCAGAATGCACAGGGAAGCCATTGAAATCCACAAGCACCTGGACAACTTCAACAGGAAAGAAGAAACCCTTAAAGTTAGCAAAGTTTGGCTACCAGTCCTGAAAGACACTAAAATCAAGACCCCAGCAAATTCAAATGAAAACCACCCAGGAACAGGGGTTTTCCCAACAAACAATGGATTTCTAATTAAACAGACACAAATCCTCTTTGTATATCCTTCCACCCAGAGGCCTTGCCATTCAGCAACATAACAATACATAGATTAACATGGAAATCACTCCTCCCAACCCAGGGTCACATAGGGGCTGTACAGTGCCCACAGAAGTGTCAGGATGGGGCCAGGGCTGCCTCACTGGCAGCCCCAGAGGCCCCATCCCGGCGCTTCTCCAGGCCACGGAGAAGCAGCGAACTGCCGCTTCTCTGTGGCCTGGTAGCAGGGTGCAGCAGGCGCCCTGGGTGCCTGCTGCACCCCACAATCCCCGGCAATACCGAGGGGAGAAAGAGGGCAGCGCTATGGCTCTTTTCCCCTCGGGGTCCTTGGCGCAGCTGTGCAAATGCTGCACCAAGGACCAGCCGCAAAAAGAAGATCCATTTTGCAGCTCCTTTTGGCACCGCTGAAAGCGAGCCCTAGGTGCCCTCCAGCAGCACCATGACGTCAGGCACATGTTGTGTAAGCGTGGCACGTGCCATGACGTTATCATGGTGCATGCATATGGACGGCACCATTTTAAAATGGCGCCGTCCATACGCGCTAGTGTTAGGGAAGGTGTACATGCTGTGCCCTCCCTAACCCTAATCACGCTGCACAGACTGCCCTTTTGGGCCATCTGTGGCCATAGTATGTATGTATGTATATACCCAACTCTCTTCTATGCTAGCATTCTCTGAAGATGCCAGCTACAGATGCTGATTAAATGTCAGAAACAAACTCTAGAACATAGTCCCCCCCCCAAACCAACAAAAACTATTTTCTAAAAATTCTTGCTTTTCTTGGGTTTACAAAGCAAACACAAACCTCACATGAGATGGATTATTAACTCGCTTTACAGTGCTTCCTTCTAGTAGGCTTAGTAACTGGAGAAAGAGTGTGATACAATAATGAAGTGAACTAGGACTAGGCAGAGACCCAGTTCATATCTCTTCTCTGTGCTGGTCTATGTTTGTAATAAAGATGAACTGAACTGAACATATCTCTTCTCAGCCATAAAGACTGAGGAGTGGTCTTGAGCCAGTCATGCCCACTCATATTGAGATACTTAACAGGGTTGTTGTGTTGATAAAACTGCAGTAAAATACAAATCCATTTACCACCTCAAGTTCCTTGAAAGGCAGGATAAAAATTTTAAAAAATAAAAATTATTCGGGTGGGGGTTAATTCCCCACAAACTGCTATCTTCTGTTTGTTGTTAACAGCTGATCGTTTTCCATGCAGAAAAAAAATGCCATTTTAAAAACATGGTAGTTTTTATGGTACCATAATACTCTTCGTTTTTTTCCATTCATATGCATAGGAACATTTGGCCCAGTATAAGTTTTAAGTTGGCAGCAAAAAGCTGAATGTAGCAACCTCTCAATCTGTGACTGCAATCCAACATCCCCCCAACACTGAATAAACATTTGCATGCAGTCATACATTGCATTGGCATTATGAAACCCTCAAGCAGAATAAAAACATTGTGCAACACATGTCAATGACTGGATGCCATTGACAACATGCAACCTCAGTGTGCAATGCTTCACTACAATGTGCAACATTACCGTATATGTGAGTCTGCTTCTGCCGCTGCCAGCAGAATATGTCACTTGGGTCATGGCAAATAATTGGCCCCATATACATAGGGTGACCTACAGATGTGGACCCCACTACTGGAATGCCATCCTATGTATGAAAACACCTCTTGACATAAATCAGGACTGGGAAGCTCAATGTCAGTTTAAATTTCATATACTGAAAAATGCTCTGAGGACAGGAAACTGAAAAGCAAATGACTGGAAATCCATTCTGATCCACCCATGTTAAGAAGATCCAACAGATTTAATTTCCAGAAGGTACAAGAAGAACATGGGGACTGATTATTTTGGAGCACCAACAGGGAAGAACTGGTCAATGATGTGAAAGTAGTGGGATCCCCAGGTGGAAGTGATTACATCCTCCTAGTATTCATTATATAGAAGAAAAGGAAACCTAGGTATAGTTGTATGCTGCCTCTGGACTTTAAGGGGCTTTCCAGACCGCTCAAAAGGGGCGGTCTGTAGTCACCCCAGGAAGCGGCGAGTGGGGCCAAGGCTTCCCCACGGCCTCAAAACGGGGTGCAGCAGGCGCCCTGAGCACCCGCTACACCCTGCTTCCCTCAGCGGGGCTTAAGGGGAGAAAGGGGCCGCCACCACGGCCCCTTTCTCCCTGGGTCTTTGCCATGGCTGTTTAAAGGGAGCTCCGTTTTGGAGCTCCTTTTTGCACTGCGGAAAGAACGCACTTGGCGCCCTTGCGTGGCGCAAAGGCATAATGATGCATGCAGCATGTCTAAACGCTGCATGCGTCATGGTGGCGTCCACACGGTTTAGGGCTCGGGAGGATGTAGACGCTACGCCCTCCCGAACCCTAAAGGCAGGCTTAAATGCCCGTCTAGATTGGGCCTAAGAAAGCCAATCTGGGTCAGATCTGGTTAGAAATATTCAGCGATAGGATTTTATGGTGGATGAATTTCTTAACAGTGAATCCACAGCTGCAAACAGGTCTAGTGAGGGGGAAAAAAGTGACCAGATGCAAACGGAGACTTTGGATGAGTTGAGATTTAAAATGGGGCAAATATAAGAAATGGAAAGGGTAAATCTCTAGGAATGGAAGAGTCCAAACAAGTAGCTAATATTTGTAGGCAGGAAACAGGCACGGTTCCTCTAGGCCTGTGTCTCCAGTTGAGGAATTGAGGGTCCTTTGCCATTTGACAATTAATCTGGATTCTGTCTGTGGTCCTGTTATGACCTTCTTGCCAGTCATCATTCTTCCCACTGTCTGACTAAAAAGGGAGTTGCCAACTATGACCAGACTGTGGACTCTTTCAAACGGGGAGGAATTTCTCCCAACTCCGAATGGAGCCAATGCGGATTTATGTAAATTCGCTTGTTTAGCGAATTTACATGAACCCCTGCTCCGTTCGGAATTACTTCCCATTACCCGAAATTAACCCCCTCCTGCCCGAATTTGCATGCGAAGCTTTAATTCGGAATAAGGTAAAACCCATGATTGCATTCGAATTGGCTTCCCTCCTGCCCGAATTTTCATGTGAAGAGTTAATTTGCAATAACGTAAAACCCATGATTGCATTCGAATTGACCTTAAATTATACTTCCAATTTAGCCTTGTATGAAAGAGTCCTGTGAGGGAAAACAAGGAAGCAATAGGTCTACTGCAGGGAGGAAATGAAATGCTAATGGGTGGCATGGAAGTTTATCACACGGGAGGAATTTCTCTAAATTTCGAATGGAGCCAATTCGAATTCACGTAAATTCGCTAGTTTAGTGAATTTACATAAATTCTAATTGCATTCGGAATGCATTCGGAATGTCTTCTCGTTTCCCAAAAATGACACTCCATTGCCTCAAATTGCGTGAGATACTCAATTACGTGAAACCTCATGATTGCGTTCGGATTGCTATTGGATTATACTTCCAATTTCCGTCGTCTGATAAGCTCCATAGATGTAACATCAGAGGGTTTTTTTCTATAATATTTGAAAATGTTTGGAGAACATCAAGATTCATGAGGACTTGAAAGCAGGAAGCAGAATATAGGTGACAAGCCATTGCTGACTGGTCAGCTTTATGCTGATACCAGGAAAGGTTGTAGGACAGATCATTAAACAACTGGACTCTGTAAATGATTGGAAAAGAACAGTATGATTACTAAAAACCAGCATGGGTTTACCTGAAACAACTAATAAAATGAATTTCAGCAGGGAGAAAAAAATGAAATGCACAGTTATAGGATGGAGGACATTCTAGGAGTCCTGGTAGACCCCAAGTTGAACATGAGTCAAAAGTGCAATGCAGCAGCTAAAAAAAGCCAATGGCGTCTTAAGGGCTAGAAAGCCCGCCCTTAGGGTTAGGGAGGGCGCAGCTTTCAGATCCTCCCTAACCCTAAAACGTATGGACGCCGCCATTTTAAATCGTGCCCTTAAATCGTGCCCTCCAAATGGAGCTCCTTTTTTGGCGCGGGTCTTTGCCGTGGCTTTTACGCAGCCGCGGCAAAGACCCAGGGAGAAAGGGGCCGTAGTGGCAGCCCCTTTCTCCCTTCCGTCCCGCCTCCTCGAGCGGGGTGCAGCGGGCGCCCAGGGCGCCGGCTGCACCCCATTTGGAGGCCGCAGTGAACCGGCAGTTTGCCGCTTCCCCGCGGCCTCTAGAAGCGGCGGGATGGGGCTGCAGAGGCTGCCGTTCTGGCAGCCTCAGTCCCATCCTGCTGCTTCCTGGGGCAAGTACGGACCCCCCCCCCCCCCTTTTGGGCAGTCTGGAAAGCCCCAATGTGATTCTAGGCTGCATCAATAGAGGTATAGTGTCTAGATCAAGGGAAGTCATAGTGGCACTCTATTCTGCTTTGGTCAGGCCCCACCTGGAATACTGTGTCCAGTTCTGGGCACCACAATTCAAAAAGGATGTGGAGAAACTGGAGCGGGTCCAAAGGAGGGCAACTAAGATGGTGAACAGTCTGGAAACCATGAAGCCTTATGAGGAATGACTTAGGGAACTGGGAATTTTTACCCTGGAGAAGAGAATGTTAAAAGGTGATATGAAAGCCCTGTTTAAATATCTGAAAGGGTGTCATTTATTGAGGAGGGAGCAAGCTTGTTTTCTGCTGCTCTAGAGAATAGATCACAGAGCAATGGATTCAAACTAGAGGAAAAAAGATTCCACCTCAGCATTAGGAAGAACTCTCTGACAGTAAGACCTGTTTGACAGTGGAACACCCTCTGAGAGTGGTGGAGTTTCGTTCTTCCGTGGTCTTTAAACAGAGGCTGGATGGCCATCTGTCAATGGGGATGCTTTGATGGAGAGTTCCTGCATGGCAGAAGGGGGTTGGACTGGATGGCCCTTATTGTCTCATCTAACTCTATGAGTCTTAGGGGTTATTTGGATGATGAAAATAATCCAGGATGAATCTCCATTGCTCATAATCATCCTGAACATATTTAATTAAACTTGGGGAGGGGCTGCCAACCCTCCCCCACTTAATATGGAATAGTCGATTCTGGGTTTTCCTGAGTTTTTAAAAAAGATCTGCATTGTCAGCAGTGTTAATAACTGATGTGAATAGACCTGAATAGACTTGGGATAAAATTCTGCATGTCTTGAACTTGTTCTGATTGTATTCACATTGTCGACTCCATCTTTATTCAAATGCTTGACATGTGAGCAGTGTAACTTGCAGAAATGTGCATCAGTGCGGTTCAATAATGTGAATAACAAACCTGGAACACGTCAGTGAGATGATCGCATTGTTGTGCTAAAGAAACTAATGTCTGAATGACCCATTAGACAAGGAAGAGTCAGAGGTGGGTTGCCAGTTCCTTCCTCTGGAGTTTATCAGACAACGGAAATTGGAAGTATAATCCAATGGCAATCTGAACGCAATCATGGGGTTTCACATTATTGCGTATAAGTGTATCTCACACAATTTCGGGCAAAAAGGGAAGTCATTCTGAACGCACTCATGGGTTTTACGTTATTTTGTATTAAAGCATCTCATGCAATTTCGAGCAATGGGGGGTCATTTTTGGGTAATGGGAAGTCATTCTGAACTCAATTGGAATTCATGTGAATTTGCTAAACTAGTGAATTCACGTGACTTTGAATTGGCTCCAATTGGCTCCATTCGAAATAAAGAGAAATTCCTCCTGTCTGATAAACTCCTCTGTAGAAGCAAAATACATCCTACTAGTCTGATGTGTGATGACAAAACACCTTGATTCTAGATCAAGCCCCAAAATATAGAATTCAGCATCTTGGTGAATTCAGCAGTTTCTCGTTCTAGTCTCCCTCTGATGTTGCATTGCTCAAGCTTGGCAATCTTAAGATCAGAAACAGAGTGCTTTGGTATGAACTGAAACTGTCCCTCCACAAGTTTGTTTTTACAAATAGTCATCAGAACATTCCAATTGGTAGGTAAGCAAGAGAAAAATGTTTGTTTTTCAGGAGAAAGATATTTAATCTTTTGAAATAATCTGACATTTTAGAATGATTTGTGTCTACAGGTTCAGTTAGTGACCATGCTAGTTGCTCACCTCCCAAAAGAGGGAGAGAAGCCATGAGAGACAGCAGACAACCTCAGATAAAATCAGAAGTTTTGATCCATTTCCCATTCAGCCGTGGCTTTACACTGTTGAACATGAGCCAACAGTGCGATGCAGCAGCTAAAAAGGCCAATGCAATTTTAGGCTGCATCAATAGAACTATAGTGTCTAGATCAAGGGAAGTAATAGTGCCACTCTATTCTTCTTTGGTCAGGCCCCACCTGGAATACTGTGTCCAGTTCTGGGCACCACAATTCAAAGAGGATGTGGAGAAACTGGAGCAGGTCCAAAGGAGGGCAACTCAGATGGTGAAGGGTCTGGAAACCATGAAGCCTTGTGGGGAATGACTTAGAGAGCTGGGAATGTTTACCCTGGAGAAGAGAAGGTTAAGAGGTGATATGATAGCCCTGTTTAAATATTTGAAGGGATGTCATATTGAGGAGGGAGCAAGCTTGTTTTCTGCTGCTCCAGAGACTAGGAAGAGGGGGAATCCCTGTCCATATATGGACTGGGGTTCCCTTTAAAAGGGCCCCATTCATTCCCCTCCAGTTTAAAGAATGAATGGGGCCCTGAAAGGGAACCCCCGTCCATATATGGAGAGGGATTCCCCCTCTGCCCCATTCATAAAAACGGAAGAGCCAATGCAAATGACAGCTGTCAAGCTGGGGGAAAAAAAAGAAAAAAATATATTTAAAAAAATACAAAAAATACAATAAAATCCAATAAATTACTAATAAATAAAATGCAATAAAATACACTAAAGTACAATAAAATACAATGAAATAAATAATAAATAAAATAATTATAAAATAAAATAAAATAATACAATAAATAATTAATAAAAATACAATAAAATAATAAATGAAATAAAACACAATAAAATTAAATAAAATAAAAAATAAAATATTAAAACATATAATAAATAATAATTTTAAAAGTACTGGGAGGAGGAGGAGGAGGGGACAGGATCGCCTCAATCCGCACTGCTCCCAGCCCTATGCTCCATGTGCATAAGCTGTCAAATATTTAAAAATATTAAAAAAAAAAACACAAGCATCTCGTGCGGCCAATGGCTGCATCAGACGTCACCATGACATCATTTGATTGACAACCAAGAGGCTCCATCTTTAATCGTTACTTTTGCGTGTATGAACTTTGTTGGGGTAAAATGCACCGGAAAGCATCAATGGGAGCAAAAGGTAGTATGAACTTCTCTCTGGAGAGAATCGGTTTGCCATGCACGATCTCCATCTGGATCAAACCAGGGCAAATGGGCTAGTTTGAATGGGGCCTATCACACACAATTTTGGGCACTGGGAGGCAATTTCAGGCAGTTCTGAATGCAATGCAGTGTCAATACGCAATAACATAAATTCTCTGAACTAGTGAATTTACTGAATTCCGAACTGGCCTCACTTCCATTTCTTTCAAAATTGAGAGAAATTCCTCCCATGTGATAAACTCCTTAGACGTTAGGAGGAAATTCCTAAAAGAAAGGGCTGTTTGACGGTGGAAGATGCTGCCTTGGAGTCTCCTTCCTTGGAGGTCTTTAAGCAGAAGCTGGATACCCCTCTGTTGGGGATGCTTTGATGGAGAGTTCCTGCATGGCAGAATAGAGTTGAACTGGATCAGGGCCCTTCTTGGGGTCTTCCAACTCTAGGGACTTTACCACACCAGACTAATTTGGATTGAATCGGAAGTGACCTTGGAACTGATTTCTGTGAATTCGATTGTTACTGAATTCACTGAATTCTGGGGTAACTTTGGATTGACTTCATGGATGTTGTCACATGGAAGGAATTTCTCTCAATTTTAAAAGAATTGAAAGTGGGGACAGTTTGGAATTGGGTGAATTCGCTACTTCAGTGAATTTATGGAGTTTATCATATGACAGAATTTGGGGGCATAATGCAATAGCAATCCGAACACAATCATGGGGTTTCACGTTATTGCGAATGACTGTATTTTACGCAATTTTGGGCAATGGGAAGTCATTCTGAATGCATTCCGAATGCAATAGGAATTCACGTGAATTGGCTCCCTTAGAAATAGAGAGAAATTCCTCCCATCTGATAAAGTCCATAAATAATAATAATAATAATTATAATTATATTTATTATAAACTCCATTGGGTGACTTTGGATTGGCTTCGGATTGGCTGCATAACAACCGCATTGGCGTGTGATAATTCAATGCGCGTTCAAGCGAATTCCCTTTGGATGGAGGCAGAGTCCAGAGCATGGAGGGGGGGGTTCGAGGGAGGCCCAAAAAGGCGAAGGGAGGAGCGCTGCCTGCTCCTCCTGGGCCCAGAAAGGCTATAAAGGAGGCCAAAGGGAAGGCACTGAGGCAGGCAGGCAGGCAGGCAGGCAGCGGGAGGACTGAGACTCCGGAGCCAGGGCTGGGAGAGGATGCTGCGGGTGCGGTGCCTTCGCGGAGGGAGCCGGGGAGCAGAAGCCGCCCACTACATCGGCACCAGGGTAAGAAGAAGAGGGGCCGCCGCACGGCAAGGGTGATAACCCGCTTCCACGCCGCTTCCCAGGCTCCGCTGCAATCCTCCGGACTGGGGGACGACTTTGTTGCCCTTGGTGGGATGCGTGCATCCACACTGGAGGGATACCCGGTTTGGCCACGCTTTAAGTCTTTTTCTGGCTCAGGGCTATGGAATTCTGGGAGTTGGAGTTTGTTGTGGGCTGGACCCCACAACATACTCCATCTCCCAGAATTCCATAGCAAGTGAGTCAGACAACAAGCTCTGGGCCCTACACTCCCAGAATTCTATAGCAAACTCCAACTCCCAGAATTCCATAGCCTTGAGTCAGAAAAAGAGTTAAAGTGCCCCTCTGGGCCACACAACAAACTCCAACTCCCAGAATTCCATAGCCTTGAGCCAGAAACAGAGTTAAAGCGGGGCCAAACCGGGTTATATCCTTCCAGTGCGGACGCAGCCTTGGTTCCACTTCCTCGGGCGTGGATTAGGCTGTCATTGATCCAGGACAGTTCCAGAGGTCTCAAAGTGGATTATTTCTGCAGTGTAGATTCAGCCCTGTGACTATGCCATTGTATATCATAGAACCTACAAGTCCAGCACTTTTTCTGTTTATGGCCTGTGTGTGTTTGTGTGTGTCTTTGGACCCAAACCCCAGGGAATAGCAAGCTCCCATTATAATGGCACAGCATGGTTTTTTGTCAAAGGAGTTTATCACACTGGGGCTAATTTCAGCATTAAAGAGAGATTAAAGTACATTTAAAGCATCCCACAAAGAAGGCAAAAATGGCGAGAAATTATCCAAATGATTCTCACATGCAGTTGCGCAAATAAAGTGAGATCGGAAATGCATTGTCTCTGAGATCCCGAAAGTAAAAAGATGTGCTTTAACGCTTCTTTGCGGCCACTTCAGTGGCGGGTTTTGTGCAACGTCATATGAAATCATTTCACATAATCACGATTTTTTTCCGGGGTATTCACAGGATAAACTCCTGATCTCTTGTGTGTGATAAACTCCAAGGTCAATTCACCTTATTCTGCCTGAATCTGGGCAGGCAAATACTTCTGTATGTGAATGAATGAATGAATGGCTCAATGCGATACAAGTAGGATGGTGTTTCCTCTATCTGGCTACATGGGAGTTTATCACACTTTGGAATTTGGGGGTATTTTCAAAGGAAGCCAATTCGAATTCACGTAAATTTGCTAGTTTAGCGAATTTACGTGAATTCTGATTGCATTTAGACTGCGTTCCGAATGACTTCCCATCACCCGAAAATGACCCCTCATTTCCCAAAATTGCGTGAGATACTCAAATATGCAATTACAGTACAGGAAATCCCATGATTGCGTTTGGAACGACTTCCCATTTCCTGCAATTGCATGAGATACTCAAATACGCAATTACATGAAACCCCATGATTGCGTTTGGATTTTACCCCCAAATTCCAAAGTATGATAAACTCCATGGAGTAGTTTACAATTTAAACAACTCTACTCCTAACAAGCATTTGCTGAAATAAATGTACATAGTAACTGGAGGATCAAAACATACTGTAGAAATAATCCAGTTTGGGACCACTTTAACTGCCTTGGCTCAATACTAGGGAACCCTGGCAACTAGAGTTTTGTGAGACATTGAGCCTTCTCTGTCAGAGGTCTGGGGTCACAAGAAACTACAATTCCCAGGATTCCATAGCACTGAGCTAGGGCAGTTAAAACGGTCTCAAAGTGGATTATTTCTGCAGTGTGTTTTGGACCAGAGAAAGCCCAATCTTTCTATTGATTGCTTCTTGGACTTCCAGTGCCGTCACATCAAATGAAGGCCATGCATGGCTTTCACCAAAACCATGCATGCCACCCCCATATCCTTTGCCTTGTCGCAAGATCCATATGGCTCACCTGCCATTTTGTGGGTCTGTCACATTACAAGTGGGCCCTTGGTATCCACTGAGGTTTGCCTCCCGGACGCACACATATACGGTATACACACACCCAAACCATGGATACCATCAATGCTCAAGTCCGATTACAGTATATGGAATGGCACAGTAAAATGGGGTCCCTTAAATCAAATGGCAGAATCAAGGTTTGCTATTGGAATTTTTGTTGGAATTTTTGTAAGCTGTCAGTGGTTGAATTCATGGATGCAGAGAGCTGACAGATACTTTTAAACACAGGAATAGTGTAGCTACTGGAGAACAGGTCTTAGTGAACAAATAATACAAGTACAAGAAATATAAACTCACACTTGAAGGTGTTTATGAATATTTTCTCCTTTGTTATGCTTTGATTATACAGTAACTGCAAAATATAACGTTGTATGCCCTAGTCATACCACAGTAAGCATATTCTATTCATAGGTGTATAGCAGTTTTGTTCAGTACCTGATTTCCTGGTTGCTTTGATGAAATTTCTCAGTTTAGGCTTTAGAGACTTACTATGCGTAGGGTATAAACCCTTTCCCCACATGCGGAGTATAAACCATTCTGAAAAAATGTAACATGAAGAGCATTCCTCCATCCCATTCTACTGTGTTTCCCCGAAAATTAGACAGTGACTTATATTAATTTTTGCTCCCAAAGATGGGCTAGGTCTTATTTTCAGGGATGTCTTATTTTTCTATGAAGAGGAATTCACATTTATTGTTGAACAAAAAAAAAAGGAACATTTATTATATTCTGTATATATATTTATGTACAAAAACTTTGCTAGGTCTTACTTTCGGGGGAGGCCTTATATTTAGCAATTCAGCAAAACTTCTACTAGTTCTCATTTTCCGGGGATGTCTTATTTTTGGGGAAACAGGGTAGTTCTCCAGATGATACTGGACTGCAGCTTTCAGTATTCTTCATCCTGTTATACTGTGTAGACTTGCGGTCTTACAGCGTTTGGAGGGCCACATAACACCCATCTGAGCTCTAGCTCTTTAGCGCCTTTGTAGAGTGCCTTGTATTAGGCATTTAGTGGGAAGAAGCCTGTTAAAATTAAAGAGGGATTTGTTTCCTCTGAATTGGCTGGCAGTGAATGTGTACTAGAGGGTGGGAACACACTCAGCAATTTATGTTTGTGTGTGTATATGTGCATGTGTAAAATTGTTGTAGGCAAGAGAGATCTTGTGGCACCCTTGAGCTAACTAAAGAAAGAAGTTGGCAGCATGAGCTTTTGTCGACTTAAGACTGCTTCCTCAGATGCATTTGGACTTAAGTCTATGAAAGCTATGAAACTAAAGAAAATTCTTTCTTTAGTTAGTCTCAAAGGTGCTACAAGATCTCTCTACATACTTATTCTACAGACTAACTCAACTGTATCTTTGAATTCTACCATGTTGTAGGCCAGTTACTCTGACACTGTTTAACAGGACAATGTCACTGGGTAAAGTAGCAGCAGGGTATGGTGGCTTAAAGCATGTACAAAGTGGTTTTTTCACCCTTCTACTGGCTATTAAAGCTATTCCCTAGGGCTTTTAAATATCTAATTAAAATTTTGTAAGCAGCTCTGATAGCCTTTTGGCTGAAGAGTGGGATATAAATAAATAAATAAATTGTTGTTGTTGTTGTTGTTATTATTATTATTATTATTAGTGGTCCTTTGAATGTTGACATTTCATTTTTTCCCTTAGACAGACATGCAGCAATGAATCTCTGTGGCCTCAATCCAGTTGTTAATCCCATTGAATCAATGAAATTTTCAAAAGTACAGTACGCCCTTGATATCCACTGAGGATATTTGGATCTAGGGCTTCCTGTGGACACCAAAATAAGTGGAGGTTCAAGTCCCATTAAATACAATGGATAGTCAAATGGTGTCACTTATGTAAAGTAATAAAATCAAGGTTTGCTTTTTGGAATATATATATATATATATATATATATAATTTCAAGCTGTGGGTGCTTGAATAAAGAATCCATGGATGCAGAGGACCAAGTGTACTGACCTATTCATTCAATTTGATTTAATAGGACTATTTGGGACTAAAAATGGGATTGAGGCCAGAGTTAACAATTGTGAGAGATTAATGATGATGATGATGATGATGATGATGATAGTAATAGCAGTGGTAATAAATAAAAGTTTATTATAACCTGCTCCTCTGTATAGCAAAGATTTATCCCTTTTTTTGGAAACTAAACACAATAACAGCAGCGGAAAGTCAAGTACTGTACATCTGTTTCTTTCTGAAGGTACTTTCTGTCCAGGGAGAGGGTGCCAAGGTACCCTGGCCATTTTAATCCAGGTGGCTGACTGCTTTCCTCTTAGGATGGGCTTTATTTTTGCCCTGAGAGACCACTCCTGCTACAGACACTCCAGTCTCTCAGTCTCAGAGCCAGTATCTCTATGTTGATCTGACTTGGTTGATGGCCTTGAGAGGAACTAGAATCATAGAATCATAGAGTTGGAAGAGACCACGAGGACCATCCAGTCCAACCACCTTCTTCTGCCATGCAGGAACTCACAATGAAAGCATCCGTGACAGATGGCCACCCAGCCTCTGTTTAAAGACTTCCAAAGAAGGAGACCCCACCTCTCTGCGACTAACTGGACTTTCTGCTATGTATTCCCTTTCCATCCTCCCAAATGCCTTGCTTAGGGAAAGGTTCTTCCCTTCCTCTGCCAACTCCATAATAACTTGCTCTGTTTTGCTGAGCCGGCAGGCCTGCACACCCCTCCCATATTGGGTCGGGAATGTGGATCATTAGCCCTCTGCAAGGCGAGAGGGGCATATTTGCTTGGCTGGAGGCACCTTAGCTGTCTAGTCTTTCCCAGCAGCTGGTGCGCAACAACTGTAGTGCCTCCTGTTCAATGGCTGGAATTGGAATGCTTTGCTTGGCGGAAGAGCTGGAATAGACTGAAAGCCTGGCCCACAGTTCCAGTTAATCCAGAAAGCTTGTTAGACTAAAGATATTCCATGAAACACAGTGGGGAGCTACATTGTAGGAGGCATGTCCAGAGGACATGCAGATTGCTGCACTGATGCATATCGGGTTTGTTGTTCCCATTATGTTTTGGGTTTGCAAATCTCTTTGAGTCATTTCAACCCTTGTATTATTCACACATGCCATCGTTTTGGGTTAAAATGGAACTGCCTCACTTCCTTTAACAATACAGAGTGATCCAAATCAATTCAGAAGTGTATTCACATTGCTGAGGATGCAGATCGATGAGGATCTTTCATGAAAACTTGGGGTGGGGGGTGGGAATGGTATCAAATATCCCAGGACTCTTTCAAGTGGGAGGAATTTCTCCCAAATCCGAATGGAGCCCATTCGGATTCACGTAAATTTGCTAGTTTAGCGAATTTACGTGAATCCCCATTGCGTTCGGAAGGCATTCGGAATGTCTTCCTATTACCCGGAAATAACCTCTCCTTGCCCGAAATTGCGTGAGAACCTTTAATGCGCAATAACGCAAAACCCATGATTGCATTCAGAGTGGCTTCCCTTTTGCCCGAAATTGCGTGAGAAGAATTAATTCGCAATAACGTGAAACCCCAAGATTGTGTTTGGATTGCCCTTGCATTATGCTTCCAATTTCCCACGTCTGAAAGAGTCCCTAGATTAAGTGGGGTTTTTGGTTAGCCCCCCTCCACCCCAAAAGTACACCAAGTGCATTCAGGGCAAGTATGAACACCAAGGAAATAATCCAGATTCATCCCGGATTATTTTTGTAGTGTTCAGCATTCTAGTTTCTACTGTCTGCCTAGTTAGGAAGTTCTTGGATCCGCACTCTTAACATTTCATCGATGAAAGCTGGGACATGTGTGGCCAAGGAACATCAGGATGTGGTTTAATGAGGAAGAATAGACAAGCTAAGAGAGGCTAAAGCAGTTCGGCTACTGAGTTAATTGCACATAAACTATTTTTGAATTCAGTTTGCAGAAATTGAAGTCAGGATAGGGGAGGAAAGTGAAAAGATGAGCGAGAACCTAGAGATTCCTAAAGAGAACATATTAATCAAACCCACAAAAGTCAAAGCTGCAAATGTGGAGGGTTAACTGTCTATCTCTCTCTTCCGCAATGTGGCCTGCCTTGCCCTGCTTGCTATTTTCAGCTTTGTTGTAAAATCCTCCGCTGCCTGGGTTCAAGTAAAGTTAAGCTACATTCCAGCTCACTTCTGCTGCAGAATCAGGGAGTTGGTGGGGCAGGAACAGGGTTGACCAGGTATCTAACTGCAAAGGAGGCAAAGGCACCACAAAATGTAGAACATTCAAGAAAATTGTAGGGCATTACAAAATAAAAGCTAAAACACTAATAAAGATATAAATCCATTTCATTTTATCATATACTCAACCATATTTTTTTGATGAATGCCTTGTTGACTTGCACTATACTTATAGGACTTTGAGCTTTGTCCTCAAGGAGTCCATGGACTAATACATTTGGGCCCCATTCCCACTACCTTTTGATTCTAAGTGTGACGTGGGCTATATGACCCTCGTTCACACTTGAATCGACTTTTGATCCTCATCGGATCGATTAGTGGAGGAAAGGACCGGGTTAAAAGCAAATAGCCCGGGCTTTCCTGACACTAGTTTTAAAGTGGTCTTTTTTGGAAAACACGATTCTGAAGGGTTTCCAGTCAGTGGGAACGCTGGTCAGAATCGTGTTTTTTGGGGGGAGGGGGGTATTGATCGCAAAATCAATCTTGTGCATTTGCAATCTTGTGCATTTGTGATCCTGTGCATTTGTGATCTTGTGCATTTGCAATCAGTGTAATGAAGAAGAAGAAACACACACACACACACTTGCTCCTGGGGAGGGGGGCTTCCTTTCTATCTTCCTCCCCCCCTTTCTTCCTTTTTTCTCTTTTTCTTCATTATACTGATCACAAATGCACAAGATTGCAAATGCACAAGATCACAAATGCACAAGATCACAAATGCACAAGATTGCAAATGCACAAGGTTGATTTTGCTATCAATACCTCCCTCCAAAAATACCTCCCCCCCAATAAAAAGGAATCCCGTCCGGGACGGGGTTGGGGTGTTAAGGGCTGTCACCTTACATGGCAGCTCCAGTGAGAATGACAAGTGTTCCCGGCTAAGAAAGCAGTTCCAAACAAGGTCCCTTTTCATAGTGTGAATGAGGGGCTTTTTGGAATCGCTTTCATAAGTGGAGCACAGCCCGGTTCCAATGTTGGTTTTTCCACAAGTGGGAATGGGCCCTTCCTTTCCTTTTTCTTTCCAAGAAACAAATGCGCCCTGAGCTCTGAGTGCAAGTCTTGTCTGCTGCTATTGTAGCAAGGAAAAGCTGCCAAATAGATGCATTTTTTGAAGGAGAACAGCAAGCATGGTGCTACTTAACATGCTTCTTAGTCATGCTCAAAATGGAGGACATTCTGGAATAATTTCTGCACAGAAGACTGAAATGTAGGACATGTCCTGGAAAAGGAGGATGTGCAGTCACCCTGGGCAGGAGCATTTTGTCTTTTGTCTCAGGCAAGAAATTTTCTTGGGCCAGATTTTTTTTTCTTGGATCATGCTGAGCTTAAATAGCAATAAGTGTAGCACTGCTTAACTTTGCTCAAAGGTCTAATAATGTATTTGTTTATTTAATATTTTTGTTTGTTCCTAATGTATAGTATGTATATCTGTTTGGTGCATGGTTGCAATGGTCCTGACAGCAACTCTCTGCCACATCACAAATACATGACAGCATGCCCACTTTGACAGGGAGAGTCCACTGTTTCATCTGTTTTTAAAAAGGCCTGTGCAACTCGTCTGGAAATGGACAATAGGGTTGCACTGGAGGACTTAGAAGTTACTATGGAAAACAAATCTGTAGGCATTCGTAGGTCCTCTAGCATGATTCTGTGGTCAACCTCTGGCAGAGGTTGCCCACACAGTTGCCTTGGAGGTCCTAGAGATTTCTAGAGAGGTGTTTTTTTCATGTAAAAATCTAGTGTTTTTTTTTTTTTAATTTGCAGTTGTCCCACTTTCATGGGGATCCTGTGCCCCTAACTCCAGTGAATGTGGAGGGCCAGCTGTACACAACTACAGCCAGCCCTCGGTATGCACAGATTCATTATCCATGGATTCAACCAACCACGGCTTGAAATTCCCAAAAGCAAACCTTGATTTTGCCATTTTATATTAGGGAAACCATTTTAGTATGCTCTTGTATGTACATGGGACTTGAGAATGCATGGATTTTGGTATCTGCATGGGGTCCAAGAACCAAACCCCAGTGGATGCCAAGTCCTCCTGTAGTCATGGTGCATGTGTGAATGGGAGAGTGTGTTTGTGTGTGTTTGAGATCTGTGTTACCATTGTTAAGGTAAACAAAGGGTCAATTAACCCATTCACAACCAATTATGCAAGTGAGGCTTTGTGAGGATTCCCAAGCAGATCCAATTTATTCCAAACAGTCTTCAGTCTGCATGCAGAGCTTCAATCAAGGGACATCCCATGACTGAACGCCCCAAACATGGCGCAAACAGTTTTTATTAACCCACAAAATATTCATTGAGCATGCGTAGTTTAACATTCATCAATATATATATGTGTGTTGTTGTTCAGCTTGTCTAAACTGCTCTCTGCTGGCCCGTCTTTCTCTGTGAAGAGAAATTCACGCTTAGTGTTCTTCTTCTCCCCCCTCCTTCCTAACCCCACAACTCAAGCCTAATTCAAAGCACAAGTTTTTCCTTTGCTCTATGGCTGAACTATTGATCATTAATGGCAGAGATTATTGGCTTCATTTGGTTATCAATGGTTTTATTAGTTTTCCACCTTAACATTCCTCCCTTTTCTTCTGCTGACAAATCAAGCCTTTGATTTGTCTGCATTTATTCCAATAAAGCCATTGATTGCCATAGGTGACATACATTATGATGCAAAACAGTTTATGTATCAATAACAGCAATTATCTCTTTTCATCATTTCATTTTTTTTCTTGTCCCCAAACCCAATTGAACCATGAATAAATTTTTGATAGCTGTGAATAAGAATTTCAACACAATTTCAGCACATTCCATTGGCTGTCCATTTTTCTCTTTTTAGGGACTTTGGCCACAAAAGATTAATGAATATTGTAAAACCAACAGGTCTCTTGGCATCCACTGACTGTGTGGATTTGCAGCTCCTTCTTCCACTGTCACTTCTCTGCAAAAGTGAAACACAAGTTCTTACCAACATCAGGAACTGGAAAGGTTTTCTTCTTTTTCCAAAACTTAGAGAAGAAGGTGTATCTGGTACTTCTGAGACAGAATAATCCCAAACAGTCACTTAACAAGATCTTACCATCAATTCCCATTTCACACTTCACTATTTGGTCTCACTATCTGTGTGTATTGGAACTCTGTGTAACTTAGCTCCCAAATTTTAACAATGTGAATTCTGTGGACTGAGAATGGTAAAATTAACATACTTGCACTGCTGGACTTGGCAGTCTGTGTGCACTGGGAATTTGTGCAATTTGGCATCAATGTCTGCTGTGCCCAAAGTTGCCCACATTACACACTTCCAAAAGGGACAGTGAGCATCCTGCAGACTAACACAATCAGCATTACCTCTTCTGGGTGTTCCAGGACATGTGTATTTGTTCTTAAGTGAGTAGGCTCTTTGCCACTCCAAAGTTCCTCAGTTTGGCCATTTTGCAAATGCTCAGTGCTTCAATGGTTGTTCTGGCATGGGGAACCCCACCTTAACTCTTGACAATGAGATTCCATTGCCATGAACATATGTGCCTGCAAATACCTTGGACTGGTTTTTCTGCAGGACCATAGCAAGTGTTTTCTCTCTAGTTCTTAACATGTTGAGTTATGTGATGTTGTGAAAGGCCAATTGTATACTAGTGCATGAGTGTTTACTCTGATAAACCCATGTTTGCCCAAATTTGTTTCCTGTTCTCACTGTTTGATGCAATCTTGGCATGGATCACCTTTTCCCATCTCAGATAATGAACCAAAACCCCCACAATAACTATAATCAACAACAATATTATGACCGAATGAAACAGCTTAAAACAAAGCCTTCTGGCTGAAAGTAGGTGAATCTTCAGGTGGTGACCACTCCTCTCTCCAGGTAGGGAGTGGTTGCAGCACCCTCCAGAACTTCACTAACTCGGTTTTTCCTGGTGCCAAGTTAGGCTTCTCCCGTCGTGTCCTCGAACCTTCAACTCAGGGTCATCTGGAACTCTCTGGTTGGTAACAGATCAGGTTACTGGAATCAGCTCTGCAGTTGGTTGCTTCAATGGGTGCAAACAGGATTCCCATTAATTTTCAAGGAAGTGGGAGTAGTCAACAAAACAGCAAAGAGTCTTTTTCCATGTCTTCTTTGTAGCTTTTAATCCAAACTATGTCTTCAGGGCTGAACTCTTGAGCAGGTATTATTTGGTCAAGTTGCTTGCTTCTTTAGTATCAGAGTCTCTACTATGACAGGCAAAATAGCAAGGATCTTTTCACAAGGAGTTGGACTCTTGGCTTAGTCTGTTGGGGTAATCCATATCTGGAGATGATGTCTCCAAGGGGATACTTGACCACTTCTCTGGTCATGCTTTCACTCATCTGAAAAGGGTACATATGGCTACTAAAACAGTCTTTTAGCCATCAACAGGTGGCATGTGAGTAAAGTCTACTTGAATACTTGAAACAGTCTGTTACCTTGACTTCTGCATCATGTCTTTTTGTAGCCCATTTTAATGCTCTGATGAGGGCTGCCAGTCTCTAATTTTACTTCAGCAATTAAGTTGATGTCATTATCTGCAGATCTTTGCACTTGTTGCTGTTGTTATGGTCTCACACAAGCTGTGATTCTGTCTTTTCCTTCATCATGTTTTTCCACATATTGCACAGTCTATTTGGGAGGTATTGAACCACTGTAACACCTATTCCTTAATTTTCTGCCTTTTAGATATTCCAGGCTTTTATCTCTCTTCCTTTTCCTTCTCAATCTTCGCTTAGCTCCCTTTTCTAAATTTGAAACACAATCTTTGGAGCAAGACACATAGGCATTTCCAAATTTCTCATCTCAAGTCTCTGATTTAAGTCAATTTCTTTTCAAAAAGTACTAGCATCCAGGATCACTTTACATATTGAAGTTCCTTTTCTTTGTAGATAGCCCATATCAATGAGGCCTACTTGGAATCAGTATAGATCTTACTGCAATGCTTTCATTAAGGCAATTAGCTCAATGTTTTTGAATTGAGGTCCTTCTTGGAAGGGGACCAGCTTCTCATCTTCCTGAACCACAGCGTAGCCGGCTTGTGGGTTCTTTAAGATGGGGAGCCACAATCTCAATGTCTCGTCTATGGGTGAATTTGATTGCTTTCTCTAATAGGACGTCAGCAGCAATGCATAGGAAACAAACTACCAGATTAGATCCATGTTCTCGCTGGACAATTTCATGTTCCAAACTTCTGGGTGAGCATTCCTACTACTGTTAAACAATTGGAAGGATTTGCTCACGTCTGGCAGCCCCTGGGCTGGTCTTTTTCTTCTTTTTAGCATATCATATCCATCCATTCCCAAGTACACTCACAATTTCTCCTTGGTTTAGACAGGGGTTAGCTGCAATTAGCTTGAGTTCTGCTTGCTTTCTAAGATGTTGATGTCTTTGAAGATAACTAATCCTGATTGCTTATTGCTGGCATCTGTGGCTTTTAGCCTTGCTGGCCTATCCAGTCTCAGGCTAACTGAACAGTTCACTGATGCCATTTAGGCATTTCTCTCTTGTTCTGCATGACTAAAGTAGATTACTCACATACTGTAGCACAAGCTCTATTTCTTCTTGGAACTATTGCAAATCTTTAGGATAGTTCTTGCCTCAAACAGAGTGGGAGAACCCCTCAGTCCCCGAGGCAAGCATGCTTATGAGAACTATCTTCTCCTTCCATTATAAGGGTTGTCTCAGGTGAAATCAAGGACAAGTATCTGTGTTGGGCTTCAGTTTGCCATGCAGTCATGGGTAAGGGGTATTAAGCTTGCTTCATCTTATTGCTGGCCTTATTCTCCAAGCTTCTCTCAAGGGCAGGTGATGGATGTAGTTTGTCCACCTGCAGTGCTTGAGGCTGTGCCTTCAGGATGAAAGGGCAGGATTGCTTGCACTTTGCAAAACGAGTCTTCATTACTCAATAGCATAGGCAAATTGGAATTAAAATGAACTCATGTCCTGATTGAACTTATGCTGTACAGTATTTTACAGTTACCAATTTGCAGTTTCAGGCTGAGAACACTGTATGTTTCTTATCAAGAAGCGGCTGGCTAGAAATGTCCTTGAGAAGGGGGCCCACTGGAGTGAAATGTTTCCCTTTGTTTTACTGGAGGGAAGCACTCCCCCTCTCATCTGAAATGGTGGGCTGCGGCCCCTCCTTTCTGAAGCTGAATTCAAAATGCACCTTTTTTCCTTCTATAGCATAGGCAACTGGGGTTAACTATTCTTGATCTCTGCCATCCACATCTTCAGTCCTCTGTATAGCATTTCCTTCATTAACATCTCTCTTGCTTCACTAACATCTCTCTTGCAGGCTGTGCTGGCAAGGTGGAGCTTGGCTCTCTTCCAGCTTTTCATCTACATCCACATCTATCTCTTCTCTGGCAGCTTTTGGCTTTCCTTCTTGATCCTAAGTTGAAGCTGTCAGTAACTTGCTTTATTCCCTTCATCTCACTTGCTTCATCTCTCTCCTTGTATCTACTTGTCAGGGCCCTCAACTGGACTGAAAACATTCTGTTCTGAAGCCTTCTGTCTTTTGTGGTTCCTTCTAACATCAAGGGCATTTTGGGAAACATCTGCCTTGGGTCTTCAGGGTTCACATCTCGGGCCTTTTCCAGGTTTATTTGGTGTCTCTATCCCTTCTTTATTTCCTGAGTGAAACCATCTTGGTCTCCTGCAGGGCATCTGGACATATCTGACCAGGTAACATGTATGTCCAGTTATTATTATTATTTATCATTTATTATTATTATTATTATTATTATTATTATTATCTTCATCTTCATATCCAAATGCATCTGAGAAAGTGGACTTCAGTCTAGGAAGCTTATGCTGCCCACTTTCTCTTTCAGTCTTTCTATTATTATATTATTATTATTATTATTATTCTTTTTGCTTTCAGGATTGCTTTTAGATTGGTTTGCATCCGCACATGTTCAGTGGTAATAATCAGTTGCAATGTATCAAGTCTGGGCCTTCCTTGGCTTCAAAGCTGAGCCAGATAGTAGAGGGCCTCAGCTGGCTAAAGTTTCTTGTTCATTGTTCTATCCTCTCAGCAGGTCATGTGCTGTGTACATTCACTCCAAATATTAATGTTCCCTTTTTTTTCTTTTTTATTTCTTTTTCCTTTTTTTATTTTATTTTTCTTAGCTTGTGGGCTTCTTTTTGGCCATTCTCTTCAAGCTTTCTTATCATCACATTCCTGAGGTGGGAGGTGGCAGGGAACTAGAGTTGAGCCATCTTCAAAAAAGACCTGTTTCAGACTTTCATGGCTCTGTGCCAAAGGGAAAGGGTTTCGTGCACCATCGCCATTTTCTTCTGGCTTCTACAGATTTCTATGGCGTTGCATCCCTAAATTCAAAAAAGGTAAAAGGAGAGAAGAAACCTCCCACCATCCCTCTTTCCTACCTGCCTATCCTATTTGTTTCTACAAGGATAGATCGACAGACACAAAAGGGATTTTTGACAGGGAATCGAGCCAACTATAGAAAATTGGGGGAGTTGACTCTGGAAGGGGTCGGGAATTCACTCATTCACTGCTATGCAATGCCTCCCAGAAAACCAATTTACCCAGGGCCGCCCCAGGCACCAAATGGTTGGCAAGCATGCAGCCACACACACACACACACACAAAATCTCTCGACAAGGAAACCCACAAACCATTTCCTCCCCATAGAGAAAAGCAGAAAATACCTTATCAAAAAACCTTATCAGGGGGTAGATCAGCCCCCTCTTCGGTTCGTTTGAACCGGGCCAGAACCTTTTTTTTTTTTTTAAGAAAGTACAGAATCAGAAGAAAGAACCCTTTTTCCTCCTACTCACCAGCACGTGCTTTTTTCTTTTTTTCCCTTTTTTTTTCTTTTTCTCCCCCCTCCCCCCTTTCTCCAGCGCTGGATTCTAAGGCTGTTTGGAACTGAATCCCTCAAAGGTCACTTTGCTAATATGTGGGCTTCTCCAGCGGTCTCCAGCTCAACAGGCACCAGAAAAAGTCTGGGGTGGCCACATTCCTGATAAGATAGATAACGCCAGCGTCCCTCATATCTGAAAGTGATGCGAGGTAGAGAAATCTCTCTGTCTTGGATCTCTTCACAAAGCCGGGGTCAGGGGCAGAGGTGTTGACCTCTTAAGTCCCTGTTCGGGTGCCAAATTATGTTAAGGTAAACAAAGGGTCAATTAACCCATTCACAACCAATTATGCAAGTGAGGCTTTGTGAGGATTCCCAAGCAGATCCAATTTATTCCAAACAGTCTTCATTCTGCATGCAGAGCTTCAATCAAGGGACATCCCATGACTGAACGCCCCAAACATGGCGCAAACAGTTTTTATTAACCCACAAAATATTCATTGAGCATGCGTAGTTTAACATTCATCAATATATATATGTGTGTTGTTGTTCAGCTTGTCTAAACTGCTCTCTGCTGGCCTGATTCACAATGAATGCTTTGTAGTAGAAACCTTATCAGCTTGCTAGCTACAGCGACCTTCAGGGAGGCCCGTCTTTCTCTGTGAAGAGAAATTCACGCTTAGTGTTCTTCTTCTCCCCCCTCCTTCCTAACCCCACAACTCAAGCCTAATTCAAAGCACAAGTTTTTCCTTTGCTCTATGGCTGAACTATTGATCATTAATGGCAGAGATTATTGGCTTCATTTGGTTATCAATGGCTTTATTAGTTTTCCACCTTAACACCATCAGCAACACCTGAACAAGGAAAGCAAAGCCAAAATTGACTCCTTGGGTGGTGGATTCTGAGAGCCATTACAAAGAACAGAATGAGACAGTGGCACAGTGAAGTACCAAGGGATCATTATTAGTAGGAACGATTAGGTCATTATTATTATTATTATTATTATTATTAATGTTGTTGTTATTATTTTCTTATGTCCTGCCTTTCTCCCAATATAGGGACTTAAGAAAGTGTCATCCATCCCACTGCCCTATTTCCTTTCAGCAATCATCATACTTTTTTCTCAGCTACAACATGTTGCTGGGAACTATTATTATTATGAAAATACTTGGATCTTGAATAGATATTTAACAACTGTTAGGTTTACATGAATCAACAGGCTGCATCTGCACTGCAGACATAACAGAGTTGGACACCATTTTAACTGCAATGGCTCAGTGCAGTGGAATCCTGGGAATTATAGTTTGTTGTGGCACCAGACAGCTCTCTGACAGCGAACGTTAAAAGTTTCATAAAAATGCAGTTCCCAGAATTCCATAGCATTGAGCCATGGTAAGTGAGCCATGGTAAATAAAGTGGTGTCAAACTGGATTATTTCTACAGTGTGGATGCAACCACAGTTATGTTATCTTTCTGGATTCTCTTTGGTGTGTACAACTTGCATTTCAGAATTTGCTATTGCAAATATGTGTGGTCTATGGGATACATGGGTCCATAAGTCATGGCGAGGCTCAGTCCACCAGGGTTTCTTTATGAGGTACATTGTCATGAGTGGAGTTGCACAAGTACATATTTCTCCATAGTTTTCAAACAGTTCAGAGTATGTGATCTTAGATTATGTTTTGTGGAGATTTGAAGGTTGGGGGATGCATTTTAGATTTTTCACCTCTTTTTGATATTGTGGGAGAGAGTACAGAAAGATGCAAGCTAATGATGTATATAAATATCAATTTTTCTCCTTGCCTCTATGTATTTTTTGAAGTTGCAGGTTTAGTAGTTGGAAGCATTTATTAGATCAGGGATGCACAAAGTGTGCTCTTGGGGCCACATGTAGCCCCCAAAAGCTGTTTTTATAGTTATTGAACCCTCCAGACTTCATGGACTGATCTTTTTCTGGCTGAAGAAGAAAAATAATTGCTGCCAGAATTGCAAATCACCTTTTAAATTGTCTGCAATGCCCGTGCTGTTTAACATGTTAAAAAAATGCCAATTTTTGAAAACTAGAAGTGAGCCTTCAGTCACTTCCACTTTGTGGTTTGTTGTTGGTGCCATTTTTGGTGATTCCTACAACCCTTGTAACTTCTCAGGGGAATAAAATCATTTATCACTCATTTATGAGGTACAATACTGGGAAATCTCAGCCTTAGTGATAAAAACTTAGGCAATGAACAGCAAAGCTTTACAAAGCAATCTTGTTTTCCTGCTGCTCCTCAGACTAATCCCCCCCCTTGGCATGTTTTTTTCTTTTTCTTTAATGAGTTGTGAAGAGACAACTTTAGGAAAGCTCTTTCATTTGTCAATTGTAAATCTTGGAGTAGATACATTTACAGTACTTGCTGATTACTTTGGGGCCCTTGTTTGGAATAGTACTGTCTTGTTCAGCAGCATTCCAAGTGCTTTTGGACTTGATCCATGGAATGCTTTCTAGTGACCTGCGACAGTTGACATTGCTCTTCTTCCCTCAAACACCTACGCTTTCTCCTTCCTCCATCTGCAAATAGTCTTTCTCGTTTAGTTTCAGGGAGCCATCTATTCTATCTGCTTCTGGGAGATCAGGATTTGACACTTAGAAAAGCCCCTTTTGTTGAAGGGGTTATGGCAGAGGTGGACAACTTATGGCCCTCCTGATTTTGTTGGACCAATGTGGTGACCACCACCATGGGCTGTATTGGACTGTACAATTGGCCTTCCAAATTTGCGGCTTTGTCATTTGCGGATTTGATTATTTACAGTTTTGATTAGTATGCTCTCCTTAGGAATCTCAAAGTCCTCCAGCACAACTCTACCAGAAGTTGACCATAGAGTTGTGCTGGAGAACCTAGAAGCTTCTAGAGAAAACACTTCTCTAGGGATTTGTAGGTCCTCCAGCATGATTCTATGATCAACCTCTGACAGCTGTTCACCATAGAGGTTCCTAGAGAGGTGTTCTCTCAGCTAAAAAGAATAGGTTTTATTTTTGGTTTTTTGCAATTTTTTTTTGCGACTTATCCACATTCACGGAAGTCCTTCACCCCAACCCCAGTAAATGTGGAGGGACCACTGTAGTTCTTATGACCACTTCACCACCAGCATTTGCTAGCATTTTCACTAATAGTAGTTGTGGTGGTGGTAGTGCTATTGTTAGTGTTACTGTTATTGTTTCTATCCCTCTCTTTTCCCAGTTTGGGATTCAAAGGGGCTTACAATTTTTTTAAAACACACACACACATATATAGAGGGGAAAAAAATAAGTCCTACAAATTACTTTTCACTTTCAAAGAAGGTATTGTTCCTTCCAAATATTCTAGGCCAAACTACAAAGATGCCTTTCTCTTCTGGTGTGTTGCTGTATATACATGTGTCTACAATCACAAGAATTAGTCCCTTGGTTCTTGACTTAGTGGAATGATAACTCCATGAAAGTTCCAAAGTCTGTAACAACTATTTTGAACTGGCTAACATTTTCTTTGTTTTTCAATGGAAGCTTGGCCACGCGTTAACAGGATGGGTGCAGCGAACTTACCAGAGCACCCAAGCTGCTGCTGCTCCTGCAGCCTCCCAGACTACCTGTGCAGTTGCTGATGATAAGGCCCCTGATCCTGTTCCCGAAGGTTGCCCTGTCTGCTCATACAATGAATGGGACCCGCTGGAGGAAGTCATTGTGGGGAGAGCGGAAAACGCTCGTGTTCCTCCTTTTTCGGTGGAGGTCAAGGTAAATATTTACTGTCCGGGCCAAAAGGGTTTGTGTACATTTTTACAGTTACCCACTTCTTCAGATACTGAGGAAGTTTTAGGAAGAACCACCAGTTTCTTTATGAGAATATTGTTCAAAATAGGCAAATGACATTTGTGGAGCTGACTTACAAAATTCAGATGTTTATCTCTTTTGCTGGTTATCTTCAAACATAAAAACTTTAAAATATTTATCGTCTTGCATTGAAACATACTATGGCTGGGATGCATGTGTGACAACTGGTATCAACCAGCAAAGATTTGATGTTAATAGATGAAAATGGCTGTAGCCATCAGTGCCATTAGCTCCTAACTACTATAAACAAACAAACAAACAAGTTGCTAGAGATAGCACCATTTCCTGTTATGGTCCCTGTCTTTCTTTTTCTAGGGGCCAACACCAAACTACCCTGAGCCCCAAATATCCCTTCTGATCCATGATGTTTGGCCACTAGTTGAGAGTGTACATTTTTCTTGTTCTCATCTTGTTAGGAGCATACCTTGAGGTAGCTCAGGTTGGATGGGGCAAGGTGGAAGGGCCAGGATAGGGGATGCCCATCTGCCAAAAATGTTGCCCCTGACAAAAGTAACTTCTCTACAGCAGGCTAACTAGAGACAGGAATAGTGGCATGCTTTGCAGTCTAGTTAAGTCTGATTAAATTTCTGGTTAAGTATTAGCCTTCCATCCTTTCGTAGGTTGGTAAAATGAGTTAGCTTGTTGGGGGCAATTGGCTTACAGATTGTAAACTGCTTAGAGAGTGCAGAGTTCACTGATAAGCGGTTTAGAAATGTACATGCTATATGCTACAATAAAATGATTTTAGGAAAATAAATAATAATAATTCCAAAAGACTAAAAGCATATTAAATCATGTATTACCTAAACATTGCTGCAAATTAAAAATCTGTTTAAAAATTATTAGTATTATTAAAATGTTTTAAGTTTAGGGCAGAGATTATCATTTTTAGTTATACTTTTCAGTTATGCAAGATGTACATGTTGCTAGGGCAGCTACTTATCTGCATTCATAGCTTTCTTCTTATGCAAGTAAAGAAATGTGTTGAGGAGTTAGTTTGAAATGTTGCATACACTGAACTTAATCTTTTTCTGTCTCCCTTGTGTGCATATTTGCCTTCAAGATGTCCATCAGTTTATGGTGACCCCATTAATTCCATAGCATTTTTTTAGGCAAGGAATACTCAGAGGTGGCTTTTCCAGTTCTTTCCTCTGAAATATAGTCTACAGTATCTGATGTTTATTGATGGTCTCCTGTCCAAGTACTAACTAAGGTCAACACTGTTTAGCTTCCAAGATCAGATGGGATCTGGTGCCTTTAGGATATTTAGGTCTCATCTGTCTCTTACATGGTTAGAATTGCAGGTTCTAGCCAAATTCTATATTCTGTATCAATCTGTCAGATTCTCTGTATTCTCTTACTTTGCCACACAAGCTGAAAACCCCCACTTCCACCCCATGAGTGGTCAGGCTCTGTAAAGGTCAGTGACTTATAACAGTGACTTATAACATTAAGGCTTGAAGCGTAGAACAGGGGTAGAGAATATGTGGCCCTCCAGAACTATAACACTTATCCGTCATAGCTAGTATAGCCACTGGTGAGGGATGTCTACCAACATCTGGAAGGTGTTCCACATTCCTGATTTACAAAAAGCATGGAATTCAGTCCTAAAACTGTATGTAGCGGCACATGTGTGCTCATTATATCATGTTGCATTCCAGTTCTTGAAGAGAGGGAACATTAAAGTTCTGGAATCTCTCTCACCCAACTTGGAAGATTAAGACTATAGTCCCTTGCATTTGTTGCCAATGGTTATGCTAGGCTGGACTGCTAGAAGCTACAATCTAATGGGATGTAGAGATCCATATTATTCCCATCCTTGGAATAACCCTACTGATTTCCTAGTAGATAAGAGCCCCACATCCTGTAGTTTGGCTTATGCTCCTCCCACTCACTCCAATAGGCAGAGCTGACTCTTGAGACCTTCTGGTGACTCCCACGTGGGTGGAGCTAACCCTGGAAGGCCAGTCGTACAACAGCTGAATGCTCCAGAAAAACATAAACAATTTAGTTGCATATCAAAACTATACAGAATTGGACAGCCACAGAGGCAGCCTGTGAGCAATCTCACTTGCTCCCCATAGAACCAAACTATGTGGATTATGAGACATCCCTATGCCAGCATCCCTGAGGGTGGGTCAGTATGTGGGGCTCTTATCTACTGGAAATGGACATATCACGGGTAAGTACCAATGTCCGTTTTCCCAGTGGATAAGACCCCCACATCCTGTAGTTTGGGATTTACCAAAGCCGATCTAACCAGGGTGAGTGATGCTGGCCCTTCAGTGACATAGGTGTAAGCACCTGCTGCAAACCCTGCTGAAAACAGCAGTCTCAGCCAAGCCAAGCTGTCAAGCCAGTGAAGCCTAATAAGAGTGAATGATGGCTTCAATGTGGCCATCCTGATGATCTTTGCTATAGGACCTATGAGCGGGAGGTGCAAATGCACCTGCACTCTTTGGTATGAGTGATTTGGTTTCTGGTGGTAACCTCCCAAGGATTCATGGCTGGGATTAATGCAGGACCTGTTCCACTTGCTAGGCATGGAGGCTGATGCCTTCTTGCCCAAAGAATAGGGCTAAAGGAAACAAAGTGGAGTGTCAGAGGAACACAGCTGTTTCTCCTCTATGGGTGGCTGGCTCCCCAGCATGATAACAGTGAATTGACATTTGAAAATGATCAGATCAACATCTCCTCGTCAAGACTGTCTATAAATCACCTCCCATATTTTATTTGTGAATTCTTTATACCGGCTCTAGAGAGTACTTATGGGTAGAACCTATTTTATTAATGTCCAGCTTTTGGACTTCCCATTGGCATAGGGTTGCCAAAGTGAAAACTGGAGACAGTGCCTGTCCCATTAATGGTTGTGTAGAAGGGGGAATTTCAGAAAGTATTACCAAGACACTGATACTCTTGAGGCCGCCCACTTACCCAGTTTTTAGAGCTATTATTGTCTAATGTCTATCTTTTAATGTTTCATGTTTCATGTTTTAAATCTTATTCTTAGTTTAATCTATTTTAAGGGGTGGGAGGGGAGACTAAAGTGTTATTTTAACTGTATGTATTTTTAAATGTTGTACTCCGTCCCGATTGCTCACCCAGAGGGGCGGAATATAAATAAATATTTATTATTATTATTGTTATTGTTACCTGGTTGTTTGCTGAAATTTCTACTTCCACCCTATCATTAAAGGGACAGAAGCTGTTTCTATGTTTCACTCTGCTAACCATACATAGGTTCCTACTTAAATACTGAACTGTAGTTGAGAGAGAAACAAATGAAGGGTGTTTTTTTAAGTGTACATATGTGAGAGCCTAGAACAAATGCTTCCAAATATAATCTGGGAATTGCTGAGCAGGCAGCCTGTCTGGGTCATGTTACAGAGTTTCACCCCAGGCTCTTTCTAGGGCTACAAGATTCTGTCTTATTGGCAGAAGTTCTCTTATCTTGGGCCTCATGCTGTATATTTGGCTGCATCTGCTACTGAAGCCATTCATCTTCCAGTTGTCTATGTCCTTCTTACCATCTCCCTGATGAAACCTGAATACAGTTACAGATGTTCAGTGCTGGCTTGGCAAACTGCCTTGAGGATCTTTTTTTAACAGCTTGAGGGGTGGTTTTAGGGTTTTTAAACTGTATTAATTTACACCTTGACTCGTTTAAATCCTTAATGTGTGTTGGGCACATATTGCACAGTGCATATGCACAAAGCGTGAGATGTGTCTGTGCTTACAGTCCACAAAAAGAGGCTGGCTGAAGACAGTTTGCTGCCTGAGGCAGAACAGCAAATAGCATCCCCAGGTCAATCCAAGCTATGTAGTACCCAAAGCCAAGCAAGAAGAAAGAGACTCTTCACCCCTGCTCTATAGTATTGTGGGAAATTAAAATGGTAACTTACTGTCTGGTACTGATCAGAACACAAAGAACACTAATCTCTGGTTTGGGGGGGTTGTATTTGAAAGTACACTTCTGGAGGCTCATCAGATCAGAAAATTGTAAGATCAGGGATATCCCAGGTCCTTGTGATGTCATAGAAAGTGGACCCTTGTAACATAACAAGGGTAAAGGGGTAATGCCATAGGGAATGGGCCATGGTGATGCCGTTAGTTAGGATACAGTAAGCATCCAACACTGTACAGAATGAATATGCTATTCAAATACAGTGGTCCCCCGGGTTATGAAGGTAATCCGTCCCAGATTATCTTTTGTAACCCGGAAATCTTCGTTTCCCGGGGGACCTCTATTTTTGCCGGACCGTGCGGCCAATTTAAAGGGGCCACGCGGTTTTTCTCATTCGCATCCCGGGGGATCCTTCGGATCCCGGGGGATGTTTTTTGGTCCCGGCGGTTTCGGGTCCCGGGGATTTCGTTCCCCGGGGGATTCGTAAACCGGGGGGACCACTGTAATAATAAAAAATCAGGTCTAGCAAATGTGGAATAGACAGTCTCTTACACAATTTTCAAGGTAGAACTCTCACCTGGTCTGGAGAAGAGGGACATCTGGAAACCCTACCTGGAGATGGCCTGCCTGATGTATGGCCAAATTAGTTGTTTCCTTCAGTTCTTCCAAAGACTGGAGAACAAATATCCCCCTCTCTTATTTAATTTTTTTTAACAATCCTACAAGATAGGTAAGACAGAAATTGTCTGGACCAAGGCTTTGCTGTTGTTGTGTGCCTTCAAGTCATTTCTGACTTATGGCAACCCTAAGGAGAACCTGTCATAGGGTTTTCTTGGCAAGTTTCATCAGAGGGGGGTTCCCATTGCCATCCTATGAGGTTGAGAGAGTGTGATTTGCTCAAGGTCATCCAGTGGGTGGCCGATCTGGGATTCAGACCCTAGCCTCCCAATGTCCAATGCTCAAACCACTACACCACACTGGCTATCCAGTATATTTAGTGGTTCAGTAAGCATTTGAAGCAAGTCTTCCCAGTTGATACATAGCACTTTATGTACTGTTTTGCACTGGATGTCATGCAGAGTTTGGAAAAGTTAATTTTAGCGATTACAGTACCCTGAATTCCCCAGCCATTTAGCAGTTCATTTTTCTCCTAGGCAAATTTCTCCTGCATGCTATGTGATTGCTGTCTGAACATCAGGACTGAATGAAATTTCCTTCCCTATCTGTTATTATTCAGCTATTCTCTGCACTTTAAAGCAGCAACATTCTTCACATTTGCCTTGTTTTGCTTTTTATTATTGATCACCAGGCCAACACCTATGAAAAGTACTGGAGTTTTTACCAGAAGTACGGAGGCCAAAGCTTCCCTAAGGATCACTTAAAAAAAGCAATTGACGAAATCGAAGAGATGTGCAATATTTTAAAAATGGAAGGAGTGGTTGTGAAGAGGCCTGAGCCCCTTGACTGGTCGTCCGCGTATAAAACACCTGACTTTGAATCCACAGGTAGTAGCAGTTGATACTGAATGGATTGTAACTTGAGAACTCGACGTAGCGTTTGTTTTTATCTCGCTGTTACTGTCACTAATTTCTTCCCAACACTATTAGATTTCTTCTGGTCCCCCTTCCTTTTAGTTTTGGGCACTCAGAGTGACTCACAGGATTCATAAAGTACAACCATTTAATTATAAACCTTACATTTTAACAAGAAAATTGGGAAAGGAGCTCAGTATTGAGGGGGCGGGGCGGGATAAGGACAGGGGGAAGAGAACAAGCAAGGGATAAAAACCACAGGTGGAACCAAAGAATTTCAAAATACTAAACCTGAAAGCAAAAGAGAAAAGAAATCATTAGTATGTGAAGAGTAAGTAATTCATAGCTGGTCCTACAAGTAGGCTGAGTGTGGTAGCCATTGCAGCTATAGGGCATGAGGAGCTGTCCACTGACGTGGTGTTAGAGAAGGCCTGTGTGTGCCATGTTAACCTGATTGCTGTCACTGGTGCAGTAACTCATGGTGTCACCCCCCCCCCGATTGATCTCCTCACAATGGTGTCACTGGGGAAACACAGGATGCGGAGACCACTGGGTGACACCCTAAGGGGGGGGGGGTGCCAGCACTGCTCGTCAGAAACGGGCTGCAGCATTCACCTGCTTTCCTTTAAAATGTTTTAAGAGATGGTGGGAGTAGGACTAAGCTCAGTGGAAGGAGCAATGAGAGCCCCCAGGATGTTTTTAAAAAAATAAAATTTCAAAATTCAGAATTTTAATTTTTTAAAAAAAGTTTAAAATATTCTTACAACTTTTAAAAAACAATTTTTATTCTTTTAAAAATTTCTTTAAAAACACCACACTTTTCCAACTCTTCACTACGTATATATAAATATGCTTAGATTGTGCACATGACACTGAAATTTGAAGGTATAATTTTAATTTTGCTAGTTGTTTATGTCACAACTATTATCATGATGTTCAGTGGTATAGGAGAATTACCATTTACTAGTAACATTAGTGCAGAAAACATTGCTAAGGATTGCATAGCGTGTGGTATGGGAGGAGGTTAATGGAAGGGTGACACCATGAGTGATCGCACCAGGTGATGCCAGCCTTATGGACGCAACCGTCTCTTCCCATACCAAATCAACTATTTATGTTACTCATAAATCATAATTTCCACTGAATGTAATGCCAATGCATGTCACAAAAACAACTTGCAAAAATAAAGTTATTCCTTCAAATATCATACACACAGCCTAAATGTATTTATTTACATATAGTTTAATGGGATTAAAGTGAACATTTGGTAAAATGTGATGTTTGTAATTTTTTTTTAAATCCAATTTTAAATTAAAATTAAATTTCATTTTTAAAATTTTGTATATATATATATATTTAAAAAATACCTGGGACCTCTCCTTTCTCCTACTGAGCCCCACCCCATCTACATCATGTCTTCAGTATTTTAAAGGGACACAGAGTGCCACAGCCCATTTTTGCCAAAAGGCAGATGTTTGAGGAGCAGTGGTGTCACATACACACACACCCCACACACACTTTTGGGTGTCACCTGGTGCAGTCTGCACTCCCTGCACCCTCCCTGGTGACAGTACTGTTTCCTTTCCTTAGATGTTGTAGAAAATGCTGTTTGGAGAAATGTTCTTCTGTCAGCCTAGTTTATGTGTATATATAGAAATGGGAAAGAGTGCCATGTTGCTCTTAGACAGCAAAATATTGTGGAATTTCCTGCTTTTCTGGATGTGGGAGTGCAGAGCAGTTGAAGGGAGCTAACTTAAGAGTCATTTTATGGTTTTGTCCCTTGATGTGGGCACTAGCCACATCATTAATGTAACAGTGATTCCCAAACTTTAGTCCTCCAGGTGTTTGGGACTTCAGAAACCTCAGCCTACTTGGCCAAAAGTCAGAAATTTCTGGGAGCTGAAGTCCAAAATATCTGGACAACCAAAGTTTGGGAGTCACTGATGTAACATATGGCTTGGCCTTCCCATATAGAGTTTCCAGATCTCTCGGTGCTAGCTGAAGTCTTGAAGAATCACTATGTTTCCTCAGATTTTGGAGTGGGATGCTGAAAAGGAGAACTTTGTTGGGGGTGGGGTGGTGGTGTTTGGCATCTGTCCATGAGATATGTTTAAAGCTTAGGCACTAATCTTCTCCCTACTGTTATTTGATACTGGGGGGGGGGGGGGGAGTGCTCAAGTCACATTAATATAGTGGCACAGTAAAGTGGTACCCCTTGTATATAATGGTTTGCTTTCTTGAAATTTATGTTTTTAAAATATTTTCAAGCCATAGAAAAGTCTGTGGATCCAGAATCTGTGGATATGGAGGGCAACAGAGGTCTACCACCTGGTTGCAGACTGAAATCTCTTTGAACTGGAGATTGCAAATGACAATAGGGGAGCTGGTTTTTCATGTCCCCTAGTCACAGAGGAATCAGTCAGGTGGACATAATGAATTGGAACAAAATTTAGTCATGCATTCATACCTACTGAAATCAGTGAAATTTAATCTGGTTACAACTAAAGTCACATGGGATTTCAGTAGGCCTACCCAGACTCAATTTTTGATTCAAGAGTTTTATTTCTGTTTGGTATCTGCTGGAGTTTGGGTCCTGGACTTCCCATAGATACCAAAATCCATGGCTGCTGAAGTCCCAATAAATACAATGGAGTAGTAAAATGGTGTCCCTTATATAAAATGTCAAAATCAAGGTTTGTTTTTTGGAACTTTGAATATTTTCATGCTGTGGATAATGGAACCTGTGGATAAGGAATCAGTAGATATGCAGGATCACATGTGAAAGATCTGCTAGGGTGAATGTCCAAAGTTTGGTGAATATTGCATTTTAGACAGAAATCCTGACAATCCCAGATGGATTTCATCAGTGTCTGAAAAGGCATATATGCAAGAATGCTGTCTACTACATTTTTGGGTACTTTGAAGTTGTTAACAAAATTTATAAATATTTGGTAAAAATTTAAAATTCACTAACTTTTTTTAATGTTCACTATAATACTGTCATTAAA